>OX457020.1:6666871-7329951 GCA_949752705.1 Callimorpha dominula
AGACACTATAACTTCTTGGCTCCGCATGTGTATAACAAATATGACAAAATTTATAAAGTACGTAACTTCAATAATAATAAATTTAAAATAACTTTATCTGCCTGGTTAAAATCCGTGGAATATGAGACTGTTGAAGGCCTTTTAAAAGTGTAATGTATCCTGCAGATCACAAACACACACACACATACATACACACACACACACACACACACATACACATACACACACACACACACACTCAAACACACACACACATATATGCATGCAAGCATATTATGTTATTTAAAGGTTTTTTTTTTCTTTTTTTTGTAACTAACTTATAGATACTTTTAATTTTATATTCTTTTATTGGACTTCTTTGATATAAAAAATATTTATGTCAATACATTGGGGGGAAGACACTGACATCTGCAACACAGTCTTTACTAGCGCAGGTGTCAGAGAATCCTACTATAAATTGTACCACGTTATGTCAATAAAGATTATTATTATTATTATTATTATTATACCACGATAACTTTTCGTCCACTGGTGCTACTTTCAGACTCCCTTTAATATATTCATTTCATTTCACACATAAATCTCAACATTCGCATTTCAGCTGCGTGCAGGGTTTCGTTCTCTTTGTGGGCCAACTTTCAGATCCGTACAGGACAATTAATCCTGTTAGAAACAGTCTCAAAACCACTGATATAAACTATGCAAATCACTAACTAACAGCAACTGCCAAGTTGTTCGTACCTCAGTTTGCACTCAAGTCAATCGTTCTAAACATATTCCTACCCTTTTATAATCCCACAATTTGTTAATATTTATCCATCGACCAATAGTATTGCGTTACCGGTATAACCAGTCAAAATAATATCTATTAACTTATTTTTATTAAATAGTGAACTGTGTTATCATCTATTATAGTTTGTCCCTATGTTTAATAAAATAAATAAGAGGTTTTAATGTGGCGACAACAATCCATTAATATTAATATAAAGTAAATAACATTAAAAAAATGTGTGTGTGTGTGTGAGCGTGTGTATGCGTGTGTGTGTATGTGTGTATGTTATATGAATGTATGTGCGCGTGCGGTACTTGTAGGTGTAGCATCTTCCTGCCCTTTTTCATTGGGGTCAGCGTAATGTGTAACCCTGCAAAGGGTTTTGACTTTGTGTTTTGGGTTTATGGCCGGCCGCCTGCCTGACACCAACGCTTTTTCGGAATGTAGTCGTTTTAAGATGGGAAGGAAGGAAGAAGGCAAAATTGGTATAAGGAAAAATGGCTAGGGAAAGGTACCTAGGGTAAGGGATACCGCAAATCTCGAATGGGAAACGAGAGCCGTAGCTTGCAAAGGCCGGGGTCATGTATCCGAGTCCTATATCCTGTCCTGTCCAGTGACTGGAAAGGCAACTAGGACAGGAACATCAGTTTGTCACTTGTAGATGTAGCTAATCTGGATTTTTTTTTATGGTGAAGGGGGCAAATGAGCAGACGAGTCACCTGGGGTAAGAGATTACCGTCGCCCAAGGGCACCTGCAACTCAAGAGTCACGAGTGCATTGCCGGCCTTTAAGGGAATAGGGGAGAGGGGAAGAGGGGATAGGGAGTAAGGGAGGGAGAGGGGGAAGGGGTAGGGGTAAGGGTTAGGGCCTCCAGTAACCTCACTCAATCGGCAAAAATCAATGTAAGCATTGCTTCACTGCTGGTTTTCTGTGAGGCCGTGGCATCACTCCGGTCGAGCCGGCCCATACGTGCCGAAGTATGGCTCTCCCACGATAGAAAAAAATTTCATCAGATATTCCGTTTCCTCATAATCCAAAGGTTTGAGCCACGTAAAAATTGTTTTTTTTTATCTGGTTGTTGTTAAACGATTCAATTGTATTAGTTATACAGGCACGCTGGGTATAAAAAGTGTCCTCGTATCGGCACGAGTCATGAGCACACTTTTTATTGGTCGATATGACGTTGACCACGCTGACGATGCACTTGATTGGTTCGTGAGTCGATGCTCGTCGTCTATTGGGTTCGCACGTCTCATTCGACTACCACATACTTGAGTGCTATTTTAGTGACAACTTTTATACTGGTTTATTTTTGAAACTTTGTGCACACAACTCGTGGCTTCGTGCTTGAGGTTGTCGACCTATGTTGCATTCTACTGTCAAGTAAGGGGTTTGTAGTATTTTGTATATTATACATTTTGAGAAATATAACAGAGCGCTACCTAGCAAACTAAGCATAGCTTGTACTGTGGGCTCTAGAACACGGATATACATTCTTATTCTCATTCTTCTTTCTTTTGCAAATACATTCATATTACGCAAAGAAGTTCCTAGAGTAATGCAGAGTGGAAATCGACTCCAGACGATGCAGTCGCCACGTTACTTGTCGTCAATATGCTGTCGAACAAGTAAAAATTTAATTAAATAAGCCATTCAACGATTGGAAAAGATTTGATGATCTTGAAACGGCTGAACAGATTTTCTTGAATTTATAAACAGATGGACCGATTTTGATTCAGTTTCTTTTTTCCTTTAAAAGTGACTTGATCGGGAGTGTTCTTAGCTTCTTTAAGAAAATTTGAATCGGGGTATTATATTTTTTTTTACAATCTTGTTATTTTTAAGAGAAAAAAAATTAAATACCAATTCTATTTACAAAAATTCTAGGAGAGTTGGCATGGAGTCTTTAGTATTTAGAAGACAAGAAGAATTCCCCACCCCTCCTGACGACCAAGACCCAGCACTACCCCCTCAGGAAGTGCGAGACGACGACAGTAACATGAGGCTGAAATTATTCCGACTGATGTACGAAACTGTTCGAGATAGCGATCTCAAAGTAAAAAGGGCTGAACTTATAAGGAAACATTATACAAATTCAACTGCTTTCGAAGTAGGATTTCTCATGGGAGAAGTGCAGGAAAAATTCGATGTGATTGTAGAATTTTCTGGAACTTTAAGGAAGTTTTACAACAAGTGGAAGCCTATTGAACATATTAATGCGTATGAGCAGATAGCTAACTACGGAATTCAAATCAATCATTTGATTGATTTGATCCGGACTATTAGCAAGAATGGATCTCTTACTTACTATTAGATGGGCCACGGACTCTCACTCAAGGTGATTCCATAGCGTAGGTAAAAAAAAAATAACTCGGATAATTAAAGATGTCTCAAAATGTTGTCTTATTATTTACTAATTTTGCCAGATTGTAGATTCCATTAATCTACTTCCCGCGCAGCTTTGCTCGCGTACACATATTTATATATTTTGCGCGGAACCCTAATTCTTTTCCAAAATAAAAGTAGCATAAGTTACTTCCTATAACACCAGCTATCTGCCAGTGAATATCCCGTAGAAATCGGTCCACCCGTTCCGGAGTTTAGCCGGAACAAACAGACAGGCAGACAGACAAAAATTTTAAAAACTTATTCTTAGGTATAGGTATCTTGTAAATAACTGTATGAGCTTAAAAAAAATATTATATTGACATTACAAACAGACACTTCAATATGCTTTCCTGTGCCTCTGGCAACGCGTTTGCAAAATATCATGGGTTGTTAATTAGGGTGTAAAAGCGTAACAAAGACACAAACGGACATTCTCATTTGGCTGTTTAAGAACCAGGTGAATCTACAAATTTATCGAAATTTACGTTACTTATTGTACAAGGTGTGCAAGGTGGACGGTCATGAGGGGGAGGGCGTTAGCCAACTGCTTCTTAGAGTTCCGTACCCCTCATGATCCGTAATAGACAGACAGTTGAAATTTTCACAGAATATGTATATCTGTTGCCGCTATTACAACAAATAAAAAATTACAAGGGGCTCCCCTACTAGAAACGTATTTTTGTATTTTTGGGTTGTAGCATTAAATCTTGTATGATGGTGCGGAACCCTTAATGCGCGAGTCCGACTCGCACTTGGCCGGTTTTTATTTGATTTTTTTTTAATAATAACATTTAGTTAATAGTTTTTAAATAAATAATTTAGTAATAAGTTTTGTTTTTGATTATTTTGTATTTTAATTTTAATTATTTTTTAATTAAGTAAATAGGTACTTACCGTTTAACATAGGTACTTATCTAAGTACATAATTTGATTTTGTAGTAATTTTCTATTAGGTATCGTTTGTTATTTTGTCTGTCTGTTTGTCCGTCTGTCTGAAGATATGGCCATTGAGCCTTACATTTTATCAAATTTGAACCTTTCACAGGTAAATCATAATCTATAGAGTATTTCCCGTGGACCTAGAATCATGAAATTTGGTAAGAAGCAAGGTCTGGAAGCATAACTAAAGGAAACAATTCGAAAGTCGTTAATTTGTTTTTATATCACATAAAAAAAGTAGTTTTTGTAATTACAAACTTTTATTTTGCGGTGGGAAAGTTGGCTATGCTGTAAATCAATGTACGGGAGAGTATTTTCAGAACTGCGAGGTTAAGTTTGTCGTTCGAAAATGACGGGCAAAAGTCTTCGTGAATTGATCCCCGAGAATGACGTACTATCTACATACAAGTTTGTCTTCTTACGGAACCCTTGGTGCGCGAGTCAGACTCGCACTTGTTCGGTTTTTTTTTTGTTAGGCTCGGCTGGGGCACTGCCATATGCCATGCCTCCAGATAAATAACCGTTTTCTCCTACGTCTGTCATTCGATTTTCTTGATTATTTTATTGTTTGGAAGCTATTGGGTTTTAGTGCCATCAATAAAAGGAAAATGCGCAAAATTCGCGACCAGCAATGATTTTTGTATTTACTGATATGGTTTACTCCTACAATTACTGTGTAGAAGTTTTATTCCATCAAAAACATAAATGTTAAAATGGGAGCCAAGTTCAATATTAAGAATATACGTGGTTATCGACTACGCCGACAAAAGAATTGAGATCTAAATGATTGCCAAGTTCTGTAGATAGTCCTGAAGATTTGACTTAGCTAGTTTTTACATCCAAGTTTACAAATATTTGGCTAAACAGTTCCTTTATTTTATACGCAAGTTACTAGAGAGTACTGTGTTTATATTGTAAGGTCAGCATATCTTACTCTTTCAAAATATGGTGTACTGTAAAACTAGCCTTGCAACCAGCTAAAAGTACTACAGAACTCTTATCGAAATTCACTGAAGAACTGAATAAGTACCTTGATATCAAAAACATGTTCTGGTTTTGTTTATTGACTTCTCACGTGCATTTGATAATTTAAACCATAAATAACTGATAAAAAGGTTAGAAAGCACTGGAGTACGTGGACCATTACTTCAATGGTGCGAAAATTACCTGCACAACCGTAAATTCACAGTTAAGATAAATTATAGGTACAGTGATTACAAAGCCATCACTGAGGGAACAGCGCAAGGATCAGTACTTGGTCCTCTTCACTTTCTTTCTTACGTCAATAACACGGTGAACTACATAAAACCCACAAAAACCTGTTGATTGCCTCCAATCTGACTTCAATATACTCTTGAGATGAAGTCACGACTCTAGGCTAGTATTAAATGCAGACAAGACACAACTACTACATATCAAATTTCCGTGTCTTAAACATTCCCCATATAAAAGTATAATTGCCCATAGTCATAGCTGCTTACATGCGCCGTTGACACAAAAGTGTAGTTGCCCTACCATCAAAAATGTTGATAGCAATTTGACCTTTTTTTTGTTTTTTTACGTGTGGAAACCCCCACGGGTCATCACCTCACCGGGGCTAACGGTAAGGTGGTATGTCGGACACGAACCGACTAAAACCACACGGTGTTTCCGTCACGGGGTCCTATTGCCGGGGACTCAGGTGTACCCTAGAAAGGAAGTCCCTGTGAGCCCCGGCAGACTTGGCCGCCTGCTCGACAACAGGCGACCTCACAATTTCGCGCGGGGGCCTTGCCCCCTCCGATTTAGAGAGGTGCGCGTGGAACACGTCGCGCCGCCGTCTCGGGCCTGCTTCTGCTAGGGCGACGGGTAACCCATCCCATCACCCTCAGGCAAGCGCTCATGGAGGCCGGAGATCGTCTCGCTCTCTCCGGCGCCTGGTGCGTCTTCTTCGGGACGGAAGAGTGCTAGATCTCTCCCGTTCCCTTTCCGCCGCCTCCTTGGCACTCATCACTTCTTCGCAAAACGAGGCGGCGGAATCCCATGCGCTCTCGTGCTGGACCATAACCATCACCATGGTTTCCAGTGAGAGGCTACCCACACCCAAGGCTATCGCCAGATCAGCACGTTGCCACGCCCACGCAGGGCACTCCACCAGAGTGTGGAGTGCGGTGTCCTCGCGACAGCCCATGCAATGGTGGCACACAGACGTTGGCTCCCGGCCTATCCGACACAGGTACTTACCAAAGCAGCCGTGTCCGGTGAGCACCTGTGTCATCCGGTAGGAGAGAGCGCCATGTCGCCTCTCCAGCCAATCCTCCATGATGGGTCTTACCGCCACAATTGTGGCGTGCCCCGATAGCAATTTGACCTGGAGTCTCCATATTGAATATGTTTGTGATAAACTTAGACAATTCCTGGCGAATATAGTCAGACTAAAAAATCGCACCCTATATAAGATCAAAATGATGTTGTATAACTCCCTAGCTGAATGTATATCCAATATGGTTTGAGTAGCTACGGTCGCACACATAATACGTACATGCAAAGCATATTCAATTTTCAACGAAGAATTCTCCGCAATATTGTCTCCACAGATATCAAACAGCAGTTTAATGATGATGAAAGTGGCCTATTCAATTATTGTAAAATCTTGCCAGTACAAACACAAGTCAAATATACACTACTCAAAGAAAACTTTTTTAACCAAAAACTTTGGAATAAAATAAAACATTCTGTATACACGCGTGCAGTCGCTCAGAACCAGTTATGTACGTCGAGTGCTGCGAAGGGTAGGTATTACCTACGGCGAACGAACGTTTACGTAGTTCCTCGACTTATTAACGAATTACCGTCAGAATTACGCTACGAATTACGTATGGAAGATGTTCAGCCTTAGAAATTGAGATCTTACTTCTTACAAAAATTGTAATTAACTAAGAATACTTTAACTTCAGAGATGTAGACTAAGCATTGATTACAAACCGCATAGTTTTTCTGAATGCTTATGTACAATTTTGTTTTGTGTGTTTATTATTTATATTGTGATAAATAAAAAAAAAATTTGAACCCTCATAACTTGGGTTTGGATTATACCAGATACAGAAATTTTTTAGGATATAATGTCAATAGTAGATTTATTAAACATATAAAGTTTCAATTGCATAGCTCTTAACTTTAGATTTTATTGATATCTAAAAAACTCCGATTACGTCACTGATTCACTGATGATCATCAAATTTCTTAGAGTACTTTCTGAAATCCTAGACAGCTGAAATTTGGTATCTAAGCAAGTATTAGTACACAAACAATAAAAAATTTCTAAAACTTCGACCTTTAACCCCCAACCCCTTAAAGTAGGGGATGGAAGTTTGTATGAGACTTCCGCAAATGTTGATGCTAGAGGTCTGAAAATCGTTATCAATATTAAATAAAATACATATTTCATGATTTTTAGTAAATCACCGCCCACCCTTTAAATTAGGGGATGAAATTAAGCACACACAAAACGCCTAATGATGTGCAAGATATACACCCCAAAAAATTAAGAAAAAATTAACAAAACAAAAAAATATTGTCGTAAGCAACTTACAAACAGAAGTGAAATCCCACCAAAAACAATTTCATGTAAAATCTTGCCAAGACGAGACAGTATGGCTCGCACTGTCAAAAGTTATCATATCTCATGTAGAGGCAAGCTCCTACACGCCCGAACTCTACAAGTCCTAATTTTAACGGCATTAGTGACTTTATACTATGGTCTCTATTGAATGAGTTAATGGACATTATTATGACTAGTTATACCGGTGGCTCCACGCTTTTGGTTCGCCTGAAAATGGCAGACAATGGTAGGGTGATAAAAAGGCTAGGCCTGCATTTATGCATTATAACTTTCATGACGGTCACTTGAGTGCTGATCGAGGTTCGAACAATGTTTGATAATGTTGAAACAGTGGTTTGATTGATAGTTTATGGCAATAGTGATAAGGCTGATGCTAACATGCTCGGTGGTTTCATGGGTTACTGCTGTTGATACGGTACAGGAGTCACGGCATTGTCAATATGGGTGGACTTTATCTCCAATAATAAACCCTCTATGTGGATGATGGTGAATCCCATCATCCACATAGAGGATTTATGATTGGATTTAGAGGGAAATCCCAATTGACGGAGTCAAAAAACGACTGTCACTCAAATCTCAGCGTCGTCCAAAATGAGTTTATTTGTAACGCTTTATGACTCGCTTACATAACCGATTATTATGAAACTTTGCATTCACGTTGTCTGGGGTACAGAAAAACCTCATCCAGATAAACGTAATGTTCACTGTGATTGATGAAATTAAAATTAACGCGAGTGAAGCCGCAAGCATAAGCTGGTAATCAATGAAACAAAAGTATTAAGTTAAAATTTTAATAATTAAAATAACCAATTTCCCACCCGTAATCGAAGGGCAATCCTTTGCTGTCTCTATACGGTTTCTTAGTATATTGGTGTACTATGCTGTAATTATAATGACTATACTTCTTTATTGTTTGCAAATATTCTCTATCGCGCATTTTTTCTAAAAGTTCCTTCCTATGATCCTCCATTCTCTCTCTCCTTTGCCTTTCTCTCTCTTGTGCCTTCTCTTTCCTTAACTTCGCTTCGCGGTCATGGTCATATTGTTTTTTTGGTGGAAACTTTCCCCCCTCGGCTAGAGTGCGTTTCGCGGCAGTCGTTTTTCTTTTTTTATATTTAGGGATAATTTCATGCATCATCCGAACCAAATGGTACTCCTCGAAATAAAAATGCTGAGCTTTCTCAATTCGGTTAAGTAATCCTGATGTGGCGTGTCTCAACGCACTGTATTTTCTGTTCAAGTTTGCGTAGGCCATCCGACCTTCTTCCATTAATTTCCTGTACCTGTAATCAATGTCGAAGTCAAATATAAGTTGTACAACCACGTAAATATGCCACTGTAACGGTTGTAAATATCTACGCCCAGTGGTCGAAATTTTACCTTATTTTATTAATTATTATTATTCTCTTTATTCATTTAAATATACATATAAATTACATTTTTAAATACATTCAGATAATATCAAAAATACATTTAAAAATATAAAAAATAGTGCCCCACCGGTATCGGGTACAGGGACCAAGCTACCGGTGGTTAGGGTTCCAGAGACAGAAACCTCCTCACAATACGTGCCGTATCAAGAAGGACCGCCTTCTGCATCAGGCCCTTAGTCCAGCTGCCTAACGAGAGCCTCTGAAGGTGTTGGTCGAGGCTCTTTGCAATCAACCCATGGGCTGATATGACTATCGGTACAATGATTGCTGAATTCACATCCCACATGTCGACCACCTCGTGGGCCAAATCCAAATATTTCATTTGTTTTTCTTTTTCAGCCCTTAAGAGGTTGTCGTCATGGGGAATGGTAATATCAATAATCATTGCTCGGCGCTCTAATTGGTCTATTACCACTATATCAGGCTTATTGGCAATAATAGTCCTTTCAGTGATAATAGACCGATCCCAGTACAATCTTACACGACCATTTTCAAGAACTGGGTCGGGCACATACCTGTAGTACGGTAATTCCGCAGTGACAAGGTTATATTTAAGAGCAATTTGCTGATGGACTATCCTGGCCACTTGGTTATGTCTATGCAAGTACTCGCCGCTGGCGAGACGAGAACAACCGGAAATTATATGCCTGAGGCTTTCTCCGGGACGATGACATGTCCGACAAATGTCAACTGTGCCGTCCTTCAGGATATGTCTCCGATAGTTGTTCGTCATAACAACTTCATCAGTAATTGCACAGATAAAACCTTCAGTTTCTCCAAAGAGATCACCGAAACGTAGCCAGGACACAGATGATAATAGATCTACTTCGGGCCCATTTAAGGCCCGATAAAAACGTCCATGCAGCTCTTTGCTCTTCCATATCTCCCTGCGATCTGTAATATTGAGTACTGCAGGTTTGCGCCAGTTCTCTCTACCTAGAGCAAGCGGAGTGAGTCCGTTGTCCACTACCACAACATCCTGATGCATCTCCACGTCAACAGAGAGAAAGTAATCTCTAAGATTGCATACCTCGCGGTTATGTAGTGTCCTGGCATTTAAAAAACCACGACCCCCACATTTCCGCGGGATATACAATCTCATAACCGATGAACGTGGATGGTGCATTCGGTACGTGGTTGGCAATGTACGGACTCTTTTATCCAGGGCATCAAGTTCAGTCTGAGTCCATCTAAGTATGCCAAAGGAGTAGGTTAGGACTAGTATGACCCAATCGTTATAGGCCCGCACCTTATTACCACCTGACAAAAGACTTTTCAATACTTTTTTCAGGCGGCCAAAGAAGCGTTTCTGTAACGATTGCTTCATAGTCAATTCATTTAAACCTAACGCTTGTGACATTCCTAGATACTTGTAAGTTTCGTTCGCGGAAAGGCATCTAAGGTGTGTAAAATCTGAGAGTTCCATACCTTCAGATTCCACAATCTTATTCTTTTTACATGCATGACTGCACATTTATCCACACCAAATTCCATCCTGATACATTTACTAAAAGTTTCAGTTACCTCTAGTAATTTTATCAGTTGGAAATTGTTGCAGGCAAAAAGTTTCAAATCATCCATGAAAAGGAGGTGGGATATAACCTGACCTCCTCTCCGCAAACGATAGCCTAGTCCTGAACCCTCCAACATAGTGCTGAGAGGATTCAAAGCTAGGCAGAACCACAAGGGACTCAAACTGTCCCCTTGAAATATACCCCGCCTGATCTTTATATACTCGCCGTCACCCTGAGATTGTCGACGTCCTGGATAGCAAAGAATCGTTTTCCATTGCTGCATACATGCCTCCAAGAAAGTGCATAGAGTTGTATCAATCTTATACAACTCCATCACCCTCAGGAGCCACGTATGCGGCACAGAATCATAAGCTTTCTTATAATCTATCCAACATGTCGCCAGATCTTTTCGGTTACGGCGAACTTGTTGGTTAATGGTCGTGTCAATAATAAGGAGCTCTTTCGTGCCACGTGCCCCACTTCTACATCCATTCTGAGAGTAAGACATAACAGAGTTGTTGGTAACATGAGATGCTATCTTTACTCTCAGAATGGACGTCAGTAATTTATATACTGTTGGTAGACAGGTGATGGGTCTGTAGTTCTTGGGATCCGTGGCACAACCAGATTTATAGAGCAGGTGAGTCACGCCTGTGGTCATAAAAGTTGGAAGCGAACCCGATTCTAAGCATGATTGAAATTGAGATGCCAAACATACATGTGAGCTACGGAGCCACTTTAACCAAAAGTTATGCAGCCCGTCCGGTCCCGCTGATTTCCAATTCGGCAACGAACGAACTGCATAAGCTATATCGATGTTTGATATTAATACTGGCTCCATTCTATTAACGTGGTCTACTTTCAAAACTCATGGATTATTATTATTATTATTATTTTGCTTCACTTCCGGTTTTCTGTACGGCCGTAACTGGTGTCACCCAGGTCGAGCCGGTTCATACGTGCCGAAGCATGGCTCCCCTACGATAAAAAAATCTTCTCCACCAAACGTTGTCACTTCCACTTATAGTGTTACAGTGGTAGCGGGTGAGCCCGCCGCCGCTTTGCTCACGTGAACATATATTTTTTGCGTGCATCCCTAATTATTTTCCAAAATAAAAATAGCCTTTGTTAGTCCTTATAACATTAGCTATCTGCCAGTGACAGTCACGTGAAATTACGTCAAACCATTTGGGAGATTCTGTTAATCTCACTCGCAAAAACAAACAAACAGATACATATAAAATTTACGGTATTTACACCAAAAAAACATTTTTTTTAATGTTTATTTGGTGTAAATACCCTGTAAACATCCATAGGTATATATTTAGTAAAAAGCTGTTATTTTTTAATTATAAACAGACCCTTGAAATTTATTTATATGTAAGTATATAAACGACGTAAACTTGTCATTCCAATTTCACTCATAATACCACCATTTCTTTTTTAAGAATACTAGCAACGTGGATCACACATTACTAGTATTCTTGATAACCCCTCCAGCTAAGCTAAAATGCTTGTGGTAGGAGTGGGTTCACATTACACGTACCTTTCAATAATTTCTCCCATTATGTACCCCGATTCATATTCTTTAGTTTCCTCGTACATGTATCTCATATCGTTCATTTCTAATATCCTCTTATTCGCGTCTTCATAGATCTGTCGCGACAACAGCGTTATTCTATCAGTCATGTCCAGTCTTGCATACTTCTTGTCAGCGTCGGGGTCTTTTCCGGCCACACGATGCACCGTGTAGTCATATTCTTGAATAGCTTTCGATAATTGTATCAGATCTAAATATTCAAAGAAGATGTAATTAAAATAATTGAGGAGATTGTGCTGTGCCGTTCATGTGATCATCATGAAATGTTGCATACGCGTTGCCAGGAAGGATATAGAGTACCGTTAACGAAGGAGGGAAAGAGCCATAAACATAACAAAAAAAAAATAGGCAGTCATGGGACTTCCGACAGAAGTGAAAAGTTAAACGAAACGACGAACTTAAAACGTCACATTAGCAGGTTGGTGACATTAATTATTAAGGAGCTGACAGAACTCAATGTTTAGATTAGTGCCATCTAGTGGATCTATATATGTATTATTAGCGTGACGGTCACGAGTTCAGTGCTTTTTCCTTATAGCAAAAGTGCACAATCGTGCCTAAAGAAGTTCTAACTTCTTTAAACTTTTTACCAAAAAATTCAACCGTAAGTAAGTAAGTACGTACTGTTTATTGTACACCAAATACATAATATATAAATTAAACTGAAAGCGAAAAATAAACTTGTTAACCTAACCACAGATAAGATAATAGTTACTTCGTAACAGATACATCACTCCCATACAAAACTCAAAATACCTACGTTATAATAGCCTACAAAATTTAAATAATAATACCTAACCAGAAATATATCTTATTTACGCTTTTCGAAAGTTGAGAACGCCTTGCCCACCGCGCGACCTTCGTCTGTGCGTGTAGCCGAACTGCCGGACACTCTAGGGTTGTACAAAGTACACAAATAATAAAATAAATTATTTATTTGGGGTATGTCCCGATATACACTGCGAGCACTGTTCAGTGCTCTTACTGGGGATAATTTCGTTCCGTTATGGACTGACAGTATACTGCCGCAGTATCCTAGGGATGTGATCAACTACAATTTTTTTCCAGTTAAATAATAAACAATTATTTGTCGAAATATTCATCACTTTTACCGTACATAGCCCCATTTAAATAATTCGGTTATAAAGTTATTATGCATTCGGTTACTTAAAAAACGATATTTTCTTTTAATAAAAAGTAAACTTACTTTTATTATGCGAGTAATTGTCAATTAACAATTGACTTGCATATTAAATTTTTAAATATAACTACATTCAAACAATTTTTTTTTCTTGTTGAACAGATAACTTGTACCTACATATATATGATAATTATTTTCATGTCAAAACATAGATGGTAGTATACTGGACTGTGTTCCGTATTAAACAGTAACCAGTAAAGCTAATTATAAAGGAACGGCTTCGCAGTATACTACGTCAGTCAGTGACGTCAGTTCTTATAGTGCTTACAGTGCATTTCGGAACACACACTTGATAATAAAAATTATGGGTGTTGAGTTTTATATAATGATAAATAAAATTATTTCCCCTATGAAATTTATATCTTTAATTTTTATAGGTAATTAAAATATCCTTAAACCTTCGATAGTAACATAAAATGTTGATGCTGTAGACATATACATCACTATGGGGCGGGTTACTAGTAATGGCTGTTTGGTAGACTAGAGAAAGATACTCTTATAATTTAATACTTTTGTATTACATATTATGTCACACAAAATTATTAAATAACAAATAACTACCTAATCAAATAAAAACCTCAATCCGTGACGCTCTCAATATGTTTTACATTTCAGTAGCTCTTATTATTATTTTCACTATATTTCTAACTATATTACATAATGTGCGAGAGAAGCAGCCGTCAGTTCGCCTTGCCTACAAGTTACAACAAATGAATACGCTGGCAGTCCACACCAACTAAGTTCATCAATTTTCGTAGAAATTATGGGTTTATTATTGACGGTTTAATAGACTACATTTATTACAACATCACTCTGGCCAATCACTCAAAACCTAATTTTGTACAACATTGTATAGAATATACTCGTTGACCCGGCACACGTTGTTTTGCCATATTAATTATTTGTAATGAATATTTTGGAGGTCAAATAAAAAATAACTAACTTATTGAGGGGATGGGGTCTATGACTGAAAGAAGAATGGAGCGCTGTGGTCTATTGACGGCCTATAAAAATAACAAAACACCAACCATTCATTCTCTTAATTCAAAGTACTTCATTAACTTAATTGACATATTTAAAGTTTAACAGTGGGAGAGCCATGCTTCGGCACGTATGGGCCGGCTCGAAAGGAGTGATATCATGGTCTCACAGAAAACCGGCAGTGAACTTCGTTGTACTTCGCCAAGTGAGTGAGGTTACCGGTGGCCCTAACCCTTCCCTCTCTCTATCTTCCCCCCTATCTCTCCATCTCCCCTCCTCTCCTGCTCCCACCTTAAAGGTCGACAAGGCACTTGTGGCCAGCAGGTGCCCATGGGCGTCGGTAGTCACTTACCATCAGGTGACCCGTCTGCTCGTTAACCCCCTATTCCATAAAAAAAAGCTTGACATCGACTTGACGGCAATCGATTATTACAATCGATTATAACAATCGCACTTTCTATTTTCGCTGGGTTAAATACTTTAAACAAATTGTACCAATGAAAGTAAAAATACTAATATCGCTATTAAAAAACAGGGGTTGAGGGGTTGTCGTAGAGGGTCGAAAATTCCGGGTTGTATGTATTTTCTAATGCTTTATCATAAAAAAATAAAAATTATCTAAAAATTAAAAATAAATTAGGGGTGGACTACCCTTAACATTTAGGGTGATGAAAAATAGATGTTGTTTTATTCTCAGACCTACCCAATATGCACACAAAATTTCATGAGGATCGGTCAAGCCGTTTCGGAGGAGTTTAATTACAAACACCGCGACACGAGAATTTCATATATTAGATATCTATAAGTAACATTTATTTTTTTGTTGAGAAGATAATTATTATTTATTATTAGTACAGCCACGCGGCAATGGCGAGTAAAGAATAAACATCTAAAGTATTTTTATATTATATTGACAAAAAAGTAATAGCTAAAATCATTTTTGCAACTTATTTTCAAAGGATTTTACAGATCACTAACATCTAGCAATAACGCAATTTAACATAATAAATACATTTAACAATAACAAAACATCACCACTTCATAATACGTTCGATTTGACATTTTGTTTTTATTTACGGAGAATACCGTTCTACCGTGCGTGCGTGCTCTCAGCTACGCGTTGTCGCCCCTACTTTCAGTTATAATAAAGTACTCTGTGGCCCCTACTGACACTTTTACCGTGGACGGGAAGCTAAATTGGTAGGTATATAAAACGCGACCTCGAGCGAGTGATGTAGCCCTGACCTAACCAAAATTCCTACACTAATTTAAATACCTAAATCATTATTAGTAGAAACAAACTAATTAATTAATACGTAAAATGGAGTGATGGCAGCGGCGACACGACGCGTCTATTTGCCAATTGTTTTGGAATTTAATTTTGGAACGAAGTTCCTTATGGGGCGTTGCGGAGGGGTACCCTAGCCGGCTAAAAACGTCCGTAACGTAAGATTTTTGTGTATAGTCTATGTATGATGGCTATATAGTGTCTAATGTATAGTCTACGTGATGACTGTTATTATGAATTTGCGTGTGTGTGTATGAGTGTGTGTGTGAGGATGTGTATGAAGATGTGTGTGAGGATGTGTGTGAGGATGTGTATGAGGATGTGTGTGAGGATGTGTGGGAGGATGTCTGTGAGGATGTGTGATTTTTATCGATAAACAATCATAATAAAATTTGTATACCCGAATAATTATTTTGTTGAATTGAATAGAATATCTGGTGTCCCACGACACAACGCAATTTTTTTTTTGTTTTTATGTTTGACGCCAACTGAAACTTATTTAGGTATTTACATTAGTATAGGAGTTTAGTTAGGCTAAAAAGTTTATTGTCTGCTTTTCAGTTCCTTTCTTCTTTCGTCGGTTTAATTTTTGTTAAAAAGTTGTTATATAAATAGGTAATAACATATCTAAATAATATACATAGGGTACACTGGAAGTTCTGCGCTCCTGGCCGCTCATTAATGTTTGAATTCGAATGTTTTATTTTTTTAAATATAAGAAACTCGGCTCCGTCTTACGAATTTTCGATCAGGGTCACGTGTCCTGACGCGAGTTTAACATTTTTTACCAATCCCAAAAAGTGATCGCCGCTAAAGAAGTTTTCACTTCAAAAGTAGTAGTAGGTGGTTTCATAAGCTAAGCGTATTAGACGAAATATCATTTTGAAATGATTATTAGAGTAAAAAGTGGTAGGTACCTAGTAAGATTTAGAGTGTATTTTTTTATTAAATCTACTAATAAAAAAGCAGAACATGTATTTTTATTGAACACTTCTCATTTCATTCACAACAAATTTAATTTTTTTAAATACGGGAAAGAAACTTACATAAGCAGATTAAATTATGGGCTGCCCTATCGCATTACGTACCGGTTGTAGTAGGTAATTATTTCAAGGACAGGGCCGAGTCACAATAATATATAGATAACATTACCGTGCCGAAAGACTTTAAACAGTATACTTACATGTAAGAAATATTAATTTCATCATTTTAAAAATCTTGTTATACCTTACCTTACCTACGTTTTAAATACACACTAATATTATTTTTATTCATGAAAATTGAACTCTAATTAATAATTTTATAGGCAGTTGTATAATGGCGTGTATTCGTTTGTTATTATAATAATAAAGTATTGTTTTACTAGTTAGTTTTTTCGTTTCAACAAACGTTGGCGCGGAAATGAAAAACCAATGAATGTTCATATGAGAATGACAGATCTATACCAAAGAGTATATAAACACTTGACAGATACCTTATTATTGTTTTAGGTAGATATTCGAAGAAAAGTCTATCTGTTGGTTTTGTAAAAAATTCTTCACAGGAGGTCTATTTATGATCCATAGACCCCAAAACAACCGCCAGTTAAAAAATCCGGCCCGCAGCAGGCCTGCAGAGGTAGATTTCGTGTTTTTTTTATTTTTATCTCCAAAAATATAAGTCGCAATAAAAACTTTTTTAGTCTACATTATAGAGTAAAATAAAAAAATTAGGTTTCATTTAAAAATATTGCCGATTGTAAAAAGGTTTACAGTTTCGGAACTACGATTTTATTTCCAACAAATTTTGGTTCAAAGTTAAGGATGGAATTATTAAGGGTTCATATTAAAAAATGATCGTATTTACTATGGGCATGCTATTAATGTTAAACGGTCCAATACTTTTCCATAGGAAAAAAATTATGCTGAAAAAACTGATTTTTGAAAACCTGACCCCCAGTTCCCCTCTTTTGGTGGAATATTCCCCATTCACGAACTTAACCTTAATTTTTGCCCTGTTGATTTGTCGTCCAAGTTTGAAAGCAATCGGTGCATAATTGCGACCTCTATCATGCCGGTAAAATTGAGGTACATACATACATATGAACAGAGTATAGGTATTATCACTACATATTATAAAACAAAGTCCCCCGCCGTGACTGTCTGTCTGTTTGCAATTAACTGAAAAACTACCGAAGGGATTTTCATGCGGTTTTCACTAATAGACAGAGGGATTCATGAGGAAGGTTTAGGTGTATAATTTGTACCCGTGCGAAGCCGCGGCGGGTCGCTAGTTTATTCATATAATAACGCACAATTTTGCTAGTAAAAAAAGCAATCAAAATAAACGTTTAGCAATAAAAATGAAACAAAACATGTACCTTATTATTTATTACCGAAAATAATTTAACACTGTTGTATTCTTCCAAGTCTGTCTTCCTATTACATGATGATTACCAAGCTTTTAATTATTATTGTCAGTAAGTAATTTCGTAGTTTTATAGAAGTTAAAATCCCCCGTCTATTAATAAAGTGAGTAACAAGAGTGAGACTGGTCCGAAAAGTCTTGTCAAATGTGGCCTTATAGCACAAAAACTGATGAACCGATTTGAGTACGGTTTTCTTTGTCTGAAAGGTGATTTGACCGAGAGTGTTGTTAGGTATAATTCAAGGAAATTTGTTCAGCCGCCCGAAGAACACCAGCTCTTTTGTAATCGGGGGTATTTTAAATTATTCCCACCAAATCTCTCTAAACCTCACGCAAATATAGGTGAGGTCCATATTCGTAATTGTAATCCATCGCTGCTCCCTAACTCATTCTTTATGTCTTCTCGGGGACTTCCTTCCTAGGGTATACCCGAGTCCCTGGCAATAGACTTATTTATGACGGAACACCGTGTGGTTTTAGTCGGTTCGATTCCGACATACCACCTCACTGGCAGCAACAGTGGAGTGATGACCCGAGGGGGTTTCCACACGATAATAAAAAAAAAAAAAACAAACTCATTCTTTATGTCTGGATTCGACCTCAGAGATGATCATTACCTGGAATGGAGTCAGAGACAGTTTGCATAACAGTCAAATAAACCAGACAAGTGCGAATCGGAATCGTGCACTAAGGGTTCCGTACCACCGTACATGATTTGTCATTGTGTTCTATTTAAATACTTTCTTCAAATAACCAAGAGAGGCGTTAAGACAATTTGTAAATTAAAAATAAGTTACCAATTTAAATAGTTTAGTTTATTTGGCCATACTGTTTCAGCCAATTGTAACCAATAACCAAGCTGTAGTTACCGATAGATAGCTATCTCAAAGGTCCTATCTATCTATAGTCTGCGTTTCACAATCAAAGATAAGTGCTATCTATCTTTATTCAACGAAAAGTAGCGCCTTTCCTCTGGTCTATCCACAGTCTTGAAACATCTTGTTTTTTGTTAACCACTTAACAATAATCACCCTTAAAACCGTTCTAGTTTTTAAGGGTGATTATTGTTTTCTTGGCTGCTTCTCATGTTTGCGCCGCGTTTGCGAGCTGCCTTCTTCAAGTTTTCCCTTTTCAAACGAATCTGGGTTGGAGTTCGTGGGAAACTCGAAATTGAGGAATTAAAATCGATGCTTAGTTTTTGCCAAGCACATTCCTTTAGTTTATTATTGGTAGCGTTCGTTGCCTTGTTATTTATGACGGCATTTGCCGCCACAAGTTGAACAAACAGCATCGTCGCATCTTTCGTCAAGGGTGCCGCTTTCGATGCCTGAAAAAATTATAATCTATAAAAGCTTGAACGCATGACGCAGTGAAAATATTAACATTGATATATATACTTACTGAATTCATTTTATTCCACTTTATGATTTAAACAAAATATGGCCGTTACTGTAGAGGCTGTCTCAACGCGGAGGAAACGGCCGCCCACGTTGTCCTGGAATGCGAGGGAGTGGCCACACAACGGGCAAGTATCCTCGCGGGAGCGAGGTCGCTCCTAGAAGCCTGTGAACACCCCAGGAGGCTTCTGTGCTTCTGGAAGGAGCTCGGCTGGCTCAACTAGTCAGCCTATCTGAACGCATAATGGACCGCATATGAGTCTAGATGCGGAAACAGAGCCCTATACCAATACAGCGGTTACTTTAAACACGATACACAAACCATCGAAAGTGCATGTTGCATAGCTGTCAAGTTGTCTAGTCAAAACATTCGGTTCCATGATTTCATTTCATACCAAAAAATAGTAACAACATAGATTTGATATTATAATTATTCATTTCAACAATTAAAATTTACCCTTTAAACAATATATTACTTATATTAATAAGAAAGAAAGAAATAATATTTGTTTAATGGGTGATTACTGCTTAGTGGTTAGCAAACTGCGAAACGCTTTAGGAGGCTTAGATAGGTGAGAGGGACAAAGCTATCTTATGTTGATTACAGAGAGAGATAGCTCTTATCTTTGATTGTGAAACGCAGATTAGGCAGATATAGATTTCACTGTTTTTTTGGAGATTGCTATCTATCGCTAACTTTAGTTAGGTTACTGGAAACGGCCGTTGACAGTTAAGCAAATGATGTTACTTGAGTTAGCTCCGTCTATCGAAAAGTAACTTAAATTTTATATTGATATGAAAGTTAGAATCATTTGTATGGGGGTTCCTATCTCTATTAGGCTACCTATCCTCTCGACGATAGATTGACAACTTCGATAGAACATGCGATACCCCAGTAGGATATTGAAAAACAAATAAGGTTTTTAAAAGATTTGTCTATCTTTTGTAGGTGGAATTACAGATAGATAGGTTATTGAAAACGGCCGTCAGTGGTCAACTCGACACTACGCCGCGCCGAGTGTTGTGGGCTTAAATCCCACATGGGATAAAAAAATGTGTGATCCACAAATACTTGTCCCAAGCCTGGATGTTCTTTGTGTCGGTTGTTTGAATGTTTGTGAAGCTTCCTGCGACGCACGAATATTCCTAATGCGGGAGATGCCGTCACATAAAAAAAAAGAATTGACCTCCGATCAAGCGTCTATTGTATATAATAATGGCTTTCTTACAGCCATTCATGGTGCGGCATGTTATTTCAAACTTCCAACAATAGGCTGGAAAAGACATCATTACATCACGGCGAGACCAAAGGATGGATATTTATGGGGTAATGATTTCATGGGGAACGCAGAGAAAAGCTTTATCACAAATATAACATTTGAACTAGTGAGGGATGCACGACTGAAGTCTAGACAGACCGCGGGGTTGAAGAAAAACTACAACTCGCTGGTGGGATACCATGTCGGACTAATTGTTGGTAAGAAAAAAACTTCTTTATTTAAAAAAAACCGTCAGTCGTAGGACTTCACGTCAGAAGTGAAAACATAACTTCACAATGTATTTGCCTACATATACACACACACATCTGTATATATATAATTAGGTTAAAAATAAAAAGTAGGTAATAACATATCTAAATGTACACATAGGGGACACTGGAAGTTCTGCGCTCCAGGCTGCTCATAAATGTTTGAATTTCGAATGTTATATTTTTTTTAATATAACAAACTCGGCTCCGTCTTACGAATTTTCAATCAGGATCACGTGTCCTGACGCGAGTTTAACATTTTTTACCCATCCCAAAAAATGCACAACGCCGCTAAAGAAGTTTTCATTTAAAAAAAATCTAGATATGGACATGTGCCTACCCAGGTTGAAATAAAAACTTCTTTAGGCACGTGACCGTCAAGCTATGCCGTATATAGATCCACTAGAGGGCGCTAATCTAAACATTGAGTTCTGTCAGCTACTTATTAATTATCTACTTATCACAATGCAAAAGTCAGTTCATCACAAAAATGCGAGATTAAGGGTTTACAGTCAATGGTTTGATTTTGAATTACGCAGTGTAACACAACACGCGTACTGTGCGTTACGGTTGTAAAGCAGCTGATTGCATAAATGTTTCACATTGCAGTTTTTAACCGAATGGAGTATTTACTCATTGTTTTTCGGTAAAATGTTCTGTTTACTCATTGTGATATCACTTTTAAGCAATTTCCAATGATTTTCCACTCAGAATGATAGTCTGAATACACTATTTCAGGATTCAGTACAGTGTCACTTAGATCCTGTATAATAATTAATTAATAACTCAAAGTGATCGCTAATCGCGAAATCGCTATAATGACTTCACTCTGAATGAAGTAATGTATGTAATAGATGAAATATAATGTAATTAATTTGTTAAAAATTAAACTGACCTTATTACTAAGACTCCGCTGTCCGTCCGTCTGTTTGTCCGTCTGTCACCAGGCTGTATCTCATGAACCGTGATAGGTAGACAGTTTAAATTTTCACAGATGATGTATTTCTGTTGCCTTTAATACTAAAAAAGCAGAAAAAATAAATATTTAAGGCGGCTCCCAGATACAACAGACATGATTTTTTTGCCGTTTTTATAGATAACTGTGCTGAGCTGATAGGCTCTGTTCACGACTTCGTCCGCGTGGAATAGTGTCTTTGGGTAGAATTTTTAATTATTTAGGCTAATTGACGATACTTCCATACAACTTTTCATCCCCACTTTTCAACCCCTTACACCCCTTTTTTCGCATTAAAAAGTGCTTTCAAAAAGCCTATGTCCTTTCTCAAGCTCTAGACTATCTGTGTACCAAATTTCATTTAAATCGGTTCAGTAGTTTTGGCGTGAAAGAGCGACAGACAGACAGACAGAAAGACAGAGTTACTTTCGCATTTATAATATTAGTAAGGATTAGTGAGGATGTTACGGAATCCTTCGTGCGCGAGTCGGACTCGCTCTTGGCAGGTTTTTATAAACACTATCTATATATTGTTACGAGCTGAGGTTCGGGTTTAGAAAATTATAGCAAGTTATCACCAAAATAGACACAATTGATTTTAATAGATCACAAAATACACAGGGAAACTAGCAACAATACAATTACTATAATTTATTATCACTTTACTTCTACTTTACACTCTACTCGCTGTTAATTCACTTGACACTCACTTGTCACTCACTTGATAACTAACTCCTTACTTCGTAATGCCACTTTTTATATAGCAAAACGGTATTTCTAGAAAAATTGCGATACCTCTGGTAAATTCTACAAAACAATAGAAGCCTCTAAAACAAACTAGTATTTTCCATGAATGGGTTACTATTTAGTTCCGTGTTGTATCAACAGATGGCGTGTATCTTAATTTTGTAGCTCTATACGACTTCCCACAGTCGCCAATAGATGGCGGGTTATTCGTAACAACTGTACAAGTGTTTCACAATGAATTTGATTTGAATTTAATGCTAAGACATTAAATTATTTCTTTCAATTTTTATTTGAGGTAAAATACGTGAAAAATATAGAAATATGTTGGATTTATACAGAGAAGGACAGGATCACCGTCATGAAAGAATGCTATCAAATGTACCAGGCATTAAGCACGACTATGTTGAGCATTATTTTTTCTATTTTGAACTTGTTCGTAAATACGAGCTTCATATAGATCATTTGGTGAACGTCCTTGAGGGCATACCAGAGGAGGAGTGGCCTGGGGACCAGGGCATGTTGAATCAAAGCGTGTACAGTACTTATAGGCCCTATGGTAGAAGATTCAACAGGTTGGGTAAGTCAAATATTTTTTTTTTAAGAATACTAGTAATGTAAAAAAAACGTCAAAAAAATTCGAATTAATTTGAATACAAAACAAAAGAAACATTATTTTATCAAATATTTTAATAGTAATTAAAGGATTTTAGACTTATATACTGTACTATTTTAACTAACTAACAGGGTCTGTATCACGCCCAAACGGTTTAACCAATTTTGATGATTTTTAGGGTTCCGTTCCTCAAGAGAAAAAAAAAACCGGCCAAGTGCGAGTCGGACTCGCGCACCGAAGGTTCCGTAAAATATTTTTAGTATATGATGTAACTAAAAATTTACGGTTTTCTCAATTTTTCCTTTATCTGTGCTATAAGACGTTGCTTCGTACCAAATCTCAAGATTCTAAGTTCACGGGAAGTACCCTGTAGGTTTTGATTCCCTTGCGAGTGTCGAAAATTTGCGGAAATTTGCCGCAAAAACGACTGTATCTTTTAGGGTGCTGATGGGGTTACCGCGATTTTGTAGTGCCTCAGGCATGTTTGCCGAAGCTACGGTGGATGGCTTTGCTGCGATTATGCGAAAGCGGTGCGCTTCAATGCTGTCATGATTGCGCGGCAGTGCCAACAGCATCCTATGTGTATTGACAGACCGGTGGGACTCTCCGATTGTCACGCGCTGGGTAAGACTGCACACAGTCAAATAGCTCATTTATGTTTACCTATGACTAACAATAGTTTTAAGTCTATTTGTATACTAACTCTTATGGTTCTAAATACCGAAATAAAAATTTATTATTATTATTATTCTCTTTATTCATTTTTTATCATATAAATTACATTTTTAAATATGTACATAAAAAAATATATATTTAAAAATATAAAAAATAGTAGACCACCGACATCGGGTACAGGGACCAAGATACCGGTGGTTAGGGCTCCAAAGACAGGAACCTCCTCACTATACGGGCCGTGTCGAGAAGAACTGCCTTCTGTATCAGTCCCTTGATCCAACCGTCTAACGCGAGCCTCTGAAGGTGTTGATCGAGGCTCTTGGCTATTAATCCATGAGCAGATATGACAATCGGAACAATGATCGCCGATTCGACATTCCACATATCGACAATCTCGTGAGACAAATCCAAATATTTGATTTGTTTATCTTTTTCAACTTTCACGAGATTCTCGTCATGAGGAACAGCGATATCGATGATCATTGCACGGTGCTCTAATCGATCTATCACCACTATATCAGGTTTATTCGCAACAATAGTTCTGTCAGTGATGATAGATCGATCCCAATACAATGTGGCTCGACCATTTTCAAGAACTGGGTCGGGCACATACCTGTAATATGGCACCTCTGAATTCACAAGGTTGTATTTAAGGGCTAGCTGTTTATGTACAATCCTGGCCACTTGGTTGTGTCTGTGCAAATATTCACCATTGGCAAGACAAGAACAACCAGAAATAATATGCCTGATAGATTCACCGAGGCGGTGGCACGCCCGACAGATGTCAACCGTACCATCTTTCAGGATATATTTCCGATAGTTATTTGTCATAACAACTTCGTCCATAATTGCAAAGACAAAACCTTCGGTTTCTCCGAAGAGATCACCGAACCGTAGCCAAGATGTGGACGCTTTTAAGTCTATATCAGGCCCATTTAGGGCCCGATAAAAACGACCATGAAGTGCTCTGCCCTTCCATACCTCCCTGCGCTCATTAATACTAAGAACTACAGGTTTGCGCCAGTTCTCTTTAGCCAGAGCGAGCGGAGTGAGTCCGTTGTCCACTGCAACCACATTACAATGCACACCCACATCAGTATGAAGAAAATATTCTCTAAGGTTGTATATCTCACGATTGTGTAAGGTCTTAATGTTTAAAAGTCCACGACCCCCAAACTTTCGTGGGATATACAACCTCATTACCGATGAACGTGGGTGGTGCATTCGAAATGCAGTAAGCAGTGAACGGACTCTCCTGTCAAGGGCATCTAGTTCCGTCTGAGTCCATTTAAGTATACCAAAGGAATACATCAGAACCGGCATGACCCAACCGTTGCAGGCACGTATTTTGTTACCCCCTGATAAAAGACTTTTTAGCACTTTTTTCAGGCGGCCAAAAAAGCGCTCCTGCAGCGCTTGTTTCATAGTAGGTTCAGGTATTCCCAATGACTGTGATATACCTAGATACTTGTAGGTTTCGGTGGCAGACAGAGATCTGAGTTTTGTTGAATCGGAAAGTTCGACTCCTTCAGATTCCACTATCACACCTTTCTTTACATGCATGACTGCACACTTGTCCACACCAAATTCCATCCTGATAGAGTTACTAAAGTTTTCAGTTACCTTCAGTAACGCTATCAATTGCAAATTAGTGGGGGCTAGTAGTTTCAAATCATCCATATATAGAAGGTGAGATATAACTAGATCACCTTTCTGCAACCTATAGCCTAGCCCTGAACCCTCTAACAGAGTACTGAGAGGGTTCAAAGCCAGGCAGAACCACAAGGGACTCAGACTATCACCTTGAAATATGCCCCGCTCAATCTTTATTGGTACATTGCTTGCCTTAATCTGCCGACATCCTGGATAGCGAAGTACCGTCCTCCATTGCCTCATACATGACTTCAAGAAAGTGCAAAGAGTTGTATCAATTTTATACAACTCTAGCACCTTCAAAAGCCACGTATGTGGAACCGAGTCATAGGCCTTCTTATAGTCTATCCAACATGTCGACAGATTCTTACGGTTACGACGTACCTGTTGGCTAATGGCCATATCCATGATAAGGAGCTCTTTAGTACCACGGGTCCCGTACATCCATTCTGAGAAATAGAAATGATCGAATTTTTATTTAAATGTAAAGTAATTTTGAGTCTCAGAATGGAAGTTAGAAGCTTATACACGGTTGGTAGGCATGTGATAGGTCTATAATTTTTGGGATCCGTGGCATTACCGGATTTGTAGAGTAAGTGGGTAATGCCAGTGGTCATAAAATGGGGTAATAACCCTGAATCTAAAGCTGATTGGAATTGAGATGCCAAACGAACGTGTGAGCTTCGGAACCACTTAAGCCAAAAGTTGTGCAGTCCGTCTGGTCCAGCTGATGTCCAATTTGGTAATGAACGGACTGCACTACTTACGTCCTCTGTGGTTATGGCAATAGGTTCCATTTTTTGTATACGCTCACATGACCGCTTAACATCTCGTATCCAATCACCTTCTGTATGAGTGACAGGCACCGACCAGATGTTACGCCAAAATGTATTTGTAACATCTTCATCCGGTAAGTGCCCATCACTCACACATGGATCAGCTTGTTCCCATTTTCGGTACACCCACCTCTCTTTTCTTTGGAATATACGATTCTGATTATACCTATCAATTCGTTTTTTGTAACGTCGTATCCTATTTGCCCACGCATAAACTTTTTGCTTTAGAAAGTCTATGCGCTCTGTGAGATAGAGTGTGTATCACTTAGATCTTCGCTATTGTCTAAATAGTCAGACAATAGCGAATCCAGGGCACACACCAGCGCTATATTTCTTTTATGCATAGGCAAACGGGATAAACGTGGTCTAATTTGATAATTTACAGACCTGTATTCCAGAATCGCATCCTCCAAAGCACTCCTTAGTCTCTCATTGTATTGGGTACTCACGGATATAGCCTCACTCTCCACAACTTCATCAAGAGGTAGTAACTGTGGCATCTCGTTAGTCACCAAACTCACAGTTTGCGATGAAGAAGGGACAATCAAGCTATCCCGTACGTCAGAGCGTATCCTGTCAAGTACGGTATTATTCAGCAGGTGGCAGCGCTGTATAGCCCGTACCTGATCCGACAGTCGTTGTGCTGATACGTTGACGGCTGGTTCAAGCTTATTATTATTATTATTTTCATTGCGTTGGCTTAGAAGTTTGATTTTTTCACAGCTCCAAGGGACAGTAGACCTGACTATTTGATATAAATTCCAGCTTGATACCTCCACGCGTTCCTGAGACGGACGTATGGACAACTTTGTTGTCTGTCTGTCTGTCTGTATGTCAGGCAAGACCCTTTTTCTCAGGAACCCGTTGACGCATCAAGGGAACCCGTGGACGCATCAAGTTGAAAGTAATACTCTATACATAAGTGGGCGGTCCCTTCAAGCTGTAAAAAATCAAGCTTCTAAGTCAACGCAGTCATAAGATATGGGCACTTTAGCCTTACATTTGACCAAATTTGAACATTTCGCAGGTAAATCAAAACCTATAGGGTACATCCCATTGACCTAGAATCATGAAATTTGGTAAAAAGCAAGGTCTGACAGCACAAGTAAAGGAAAAATCTGAAAGTCGTAAATTGTTTTTTAAATAAAAGACAACTCCCGCATTAGGAATTACTCTTGCGTCGCGAGGGACTTACAAACATACAAACAACGGACACAAAGAACACCCAGACTCTAATGAGAATCGAACCCACGACCTGTAGCATAGCAGTCAGGGTCACTAACCACTAGGCCAACAAGCCAGTCAAATTTGCCAAATTATGCCGCAAAAGTTAATTTTTTGTTATATCACATAAAAAATAGTTTTTGTGATTACAAACTTATGTTTTCCAGTTGGATTGTTGACTTTGTCGTACGTTTCTAAATGTTTACGTGGGAGAGCCATGCTTCGGCATGTATGAGCCGGCTCGACTCCGCTCGATACCACGGCCTCACAGAAAACCGGCAGTGAGGTTACCGGAGGCCCTAACCCTTCCCTCTCCCTTATCCCCGTCCTTCCCCTCTTCCCACTCTTCCCCCCCACCCCGTCTTTTCCTACTCCCATCTTCAAGGGCGGCAACGCACTTGCGACTCTTGAGTTACAGATGCCCATGGGCCCATTTACCATCAGGTGACTCGTCTGCTCGTTTTCCCCCTATACCATAAAAAATAACAAACAATAAAAAAAAACGGCCAAGTGCGAGTCGGACAATGAAGGATTCCGCACCACCGTACAAGAAAGATCGAGCAAAAAAAGCAAACAAAAACATGTATCTAGTAAGGGTGTCCCCTTTAATTTTTAATTTATGTTATTTGTTGTTATAGCGGCAACAAATATACACATTCTGTGAAAAATTCAACTGTCTACCTATTACGGATCATGAGATACAGCCCGCGGACAGACAGACGGACAGCGGTGGCTTAATAATAGGGTCCCGTAGGTTACCCTTCGAGTACGGAACCCTAAAGAAAGAATTAGCGTCAAGCAGTTCACGCGTGATGCCGTGATCAAGAAATATAGGGATTATTTTTTATATATAGATTTAGAAACGTGCCTAGGATAAGCATTTCTGGAAGAAAAAAGCTAGGAGCTACGATGCCACAGGCAGGCATACAAACACACAGACACGTCAAAATTATAACACGCCTATTTTGGCGTCGATGATTAAAAATTATAGTTGGTAATAGAAATATGGGTATTTAAAACGCCTCTGCCCCTCCCCTTTTTTTATGGTATAGGGGGTAAACGAGCAGACGGGTCACCTGATGATAAATGACTACCGCCGCCCATTGGCACCTGTAACTCAAGAGTTACAAGTGCGTTGCCACCCTTTGAGGTGGGAGTAGGAGAAGAGGGTGAGGGGGGAAGAGTGGGAAGAGGGGCGAGGGGGCAGAAGGGAAGGACGGGAATAGATAAGAGGAAAGGGTTAGGGCCTTCGGTAACTCACTCACGCGGCGAAATGCAATGCAAGCATTGCTTCACTGCCGGTTTTCTGTGAGGCCGTGGTATCGAGCGGAATCGAGCCGGAGGAGCGAGCCATTCGAGGAAACAGGCGTGAGTATATGTGTAAAACAATTTTAAATGTTTCAGATCAATTTGGTTACGATAAAGGTATCATAAGAGAACAAAAACTGAAGAAGAATATGAGACAGAAGTTTTTAATGAAAAAAATGGGACGACCTGCAAACGCCTCAACGTCACAAAAGAGGTATACCCGCCACAAACAATGGTGCCGATTCTGTTACATCACTCTCTAAACTGACAAAATTTTCTTCATATAAGATGTAAACCTTGTATACTTCGAAGCAAGGTCTTATTTCATATTTAAACAAGTAGGTAACATATGTCTATATCTACATAGACTATAGTCTGACACGCTTAAATAAACTTTAATGCCACGTAGCGAGAGTCGCTATCCGTTGAATGCCATCTCTTTTGCTCTATGTTTTTAGTAAGCGTCTTCGTAGCTGTCGATTAAAATTACATCATCTTAGTTAGTTTTGAACAAGTTTTTATACTGCATTTGAATAAATGGGGACTCTCGCTGCGTGGAAATAAAGTTGATTATACGTTGGCAGGTTTTAGTCTCACAAATAGATACCAGTAACAAATAGACCTTGTCACGAGGAAGACAAGGTTGATTTCATATGAAGAAATTAAGTCAGGTTTTTGTTTAGTGAGTGTGCAATAGAATCGGCACCAATACCTAATACCTAATACCTAAACCTAATAATTGATTATGAAATCTCTCTTCACTTGTAACTAATTTCGCATCAAAGAGCTAATCTTAGGAGAAGGTGGATAGAGGAACTCTACAGTGGCTACTAGTAAAACCCACGAGTGCTCATATGATACATCTGACGAGTCGAACATAATATTAGGTTTGGTACCAGGTCTGAAGATGAAGCTAGACGCAAAAGAGGGGTGTTATAAGTTTCACGTGTCTGTGTGTCTATGTACCTGTGTCTGTCTGTGGCATCGTAGCTCCCAAACGGATGAACCGATTTGAGTGCGGTTTACACACGCCCCATAAACTAAAATATATTCACAGGTCTCCTTTACTTACATGGCCAAATTTAGGGAAAAAGGCATGCTGTGAGCAGGGGATGCGTACGGGGGAACAGATGCGCCCGCGCGTAGATAGTATTTATACATTGTTTCAGTAGTGTTTGAAACAAAATTGCAAATATTAAAATGCCTATGTTTAAATTATTTTTTTTGTATTTTTTTTATTTTGTTCATGCAGAAATATCCTATATCATGGTTGGAGTAGACACTTTTCAACCCCCGACGCTAAAACAGGGGTGTTATAAGTTTGACGTCGATGTCTATGTGAGTGTGTCTGTCTGCGGCATCGTAGCTCTCAAACGGATGGACAGATTTCGATGCGTTTTTCTTTATTTTAAAGCCAGTTTCCTTGCGGTGGTTCTTAGCTATGTTTGGTTAATATCGGTCCAGCAGTGTAAGAGTCTCAGCTCTTTTCCAAAATGATGTAAGGCATTTTGGCGTATGATTACTCGATCGTTAAATGAGGCTTAGGGTTTTTTTTATTTAATCGTAAAAACACGGAATTAAACAACACGGTGTATAATAAACTTTACACGATTGAATTTTGTTGCAGGTTTGTCAACCAATGGCCTGTTATGAAAACATGGAACGACTATTTCGCTAAGATGTATTAAATGATATTATAATTCAATTCAATTCAATTCACGCACAAAGTTTGCTACGATTTTTAAAGATTGTAACACAAGACTTCATTTAACATAGGTATAATTCGATAAGAAGCTATTGTGTCCATTTGTTTATTTTCTCTTTAACAGCTGTTTGGAGAACGTAAAGATGGCGACTGACCGAAATTGTCCACCCCGTAGTCGGAATCCTTTTGAGTTAACACTCACTCGGTACGACAATTACAAATCGATGTTAGGTCAGTACAACTCAAAAGCTCGTTGCGAGCGAATGTTTCGAAATATCGTAAAGTAGCCGAGCTGATGATGAAAAAAAATAGCATGTTCTTGACTATGTCAACGAGCTATTTTGCCTCTCGCAGCCATTAAATTCATAAATATGTTTCAGGGCATTAATAATAATAACAACTTCACACACCTCATACACGGCCGTCTGATCCTAAACTAGGCAGAGCCTGTACTATGGTAACCAGACTGCTGATAAACATACTTATATATTTATAAATACATACATATTATAAATAAATTACACCCAGATAGAGAATAATTCGTTCTGGGTGGAAATCAAACCCACGACCTCTGGCTCAGCAGTCAGGGTCACTAACCACTAGACCATCGGGCCAGTCCAGTAAATATACATATATTTATAAATAGAGTTATAGAAAAAGAAGATCCAAACTCTTAAACTTTTGCGTTCCATGATAATATAACTATGTTGACGGGAATTCACGCTATCACTTATTTAAAAGTATTACAGTAGGTACTCTACAGGCCTGTGATCACGGCCACGACCACGGCAAAGTAAAGGAATGTCATACCTTTTGAATACGTGATCGCGTTGATTCCCGTCAACATGATTATATTAGAATAGAAAAGAATTTTTATCTAGAGCATCTATGACTTAGTTGTTAGTTTAACTTAAACCTTTTTTAGTATTACAGTATTTTACTATACTAAATGCATGGCAGACACTATCGCTAAAAAAATTACATCTAAGTTGAAATATTGACATGTAACCGGTGAAGTTTTTTTTACACTTTCAGACCATTTATTTTCCGTTCGGTTATAGTAGTGTGAAATCTTATGTTACACCGTGACTAAAGATTTTGAATTGACCCAGCTCAGAAGCAAACATTTATCTGTTAGGTTTACCGAGGGGGGCCATAATTTCTAGGAAGCAGCACTGACTGACCGACAACAGCCAGTGTCTCCCAGTTGATCGGACGAATCACGATGTTAGGTCGTCACAGTTGTTTTATGACGATTTTCTGCGAGGAAAACAACTCTCGCGCAGAAGGGCACCGTGTGGATTCGGTAGAAAAACTTCCAGGTGAAACCTTTTCACTCGCGCTCTCATGCGAACGCTAAGAGTGGCCGTGGGTGTATGAGACGAGTTTTATGTTCTTCACCCGAAGCAGAGTCTCCCGTAAAGAGGGTGTCTGGACATCGCCCAGTTGCCGTCCGCTAGCAGGCGCTGGGTAGATCATTGGAGGCAAAACGTCGCCGTCCCGACGGTCAACTCATAAACGGTGCTGGTGTGAAAAACAAATGGGTAATGTTCCCTAGGCCAGATTACGTCGTTATTTCGCAATCAAAACAATTTTATACGCTGCAGGTTGTTTCACCAATACAGAAATGAAAACTTAAGAACTCAATGTTTAGATTAGCGACCTCTAGTGGATCTATGTATGTACTATTAGCGTGACGGCCACGAGTTCAGTGCATTTTCCCCGTACCAAAAGTGCACCAACGTGCCTAAAGAAGTTTTCACTTTAAAAATCCTGGCTGGAGCATTCCCCAGTTTCAGGAAGAGGTGCAATGTCTATTATATGCGACATATTGCTGTTTTCCGATATAAACACGAACGAAGTCGCGGGCACAGCAAGTAATAATATATATGTGTACTGTATATCATGCTGATGTAGAGAAATTATTATTTGAATAATTTTCAGGTCACGTGTCATCATCAGTAAACCTGTGTGGTTGTATATTAAGTATCTAACCATTGCGTCATTTTTTGTTTTGCCTCCTTTTATTATTATTATTTTAAAGAGGTAGAAGGCCAGGTAATTAAAGAATATAGGCAGGTTCAGTGTAATTTACTAATCGACCTGCATACAAAAAAATCTCATCATCTCAAATGCGATGGTAAAGTTTATTCTATTTATTAAAGAAATAAAAATTTTAACAACTTTTTGCGGCAGAACTGCGAGCCTTGCCATTTTTTGCTCAATAATTCAACTTTGATCCTTGCCTATCTACTTAGCCCGCACAGTATAATTCTATACATTCCTATATAACCATTAAAGTGATTAGTGTATGCTTGTAAATGCGTAGATGACTCAATCGTTACGTGTAAACATTTTTCCTCATAACTAACACCATCTCTTATTCTTTTATCAAAACTTATATAAAAAATATAATCTTAAAAACTTTTTTCTATTTCCGAAATACCTTATACCTCGTGATAAACTCGTTATCACTTATTACTATCGAAAAGATACATTGAATGTTTTGCTGTGACGACAACGCGGTCTAGCCGTAATAGTACGCAACAGTTAATTGACAACTGCCGTCGGGCGCGTTCGTCGTCTTCGGCATCGGAAGGATAATCCGATTTAAATATAATTGAGTTTGTTTATTCACTCGTACACGGTTGCCCGCGCATTCTTTAATACGCCGTATTTTCAGTGCAGTTGATCACTTTTTTTAAAAAGTTCCATTGATAAATTTGTATTTGGTGTTGTGTGGTGAATTCGTGTTTTGGATTTTTGCCTTTTTATCTGTAAGTCCCTTTAATTTTGTTTGCAGTTTAAGAAAAATAGACATTTGCAAAAAATAAAATACAAAATTACTGATATCAATAAGATTTTCTGTCCTTTTCTGTCATGTGCGATTTTGTTATACCCACTCACGATTGGTTCGTTTTGACAGGCAAAGGCGTTTGTTTAGCATTCTAATTATCATGTGCTCGTGACGTAGAACGTGTAATACGAAATATTTACTTTGTACTTCACAACTCTATTCGGACCATTGGAACATTTTATCATAGACAATAATTGTGCTCAACCTACTTTGGGCAATATACAGCCTTCTGCCAAAACTATAGATCACTTCTGAGCAACTTTTAAAATCAGCAGTTTCGAATTTAGAATTCAAGTGACATTATAATTTTTTTGTTTTTATTAAAGTTTTGTTTGAAGGTATAGTTAATAGTTTTTTAAGATCGCGATTTTGATTTTTATTTCAAATATTTTCCTATAATTTATTAGAAAAGTATTTTAAGTAGGTATTCTCGCGTCAAATTTGATATCCTTGTATTCAGGCCATGAAATGCATAAGAAGTAATGCATTTTATCGTCAGATTACGTTATCTATTGTTTTTTCTTTTGGTTGATACAATACTTATCTGCAATTTAAAGGAAACGCACTAGGTTTTTTTTAAGATCCACTTTTTTTTTAAAGTATTTTTTTAAACCTTTTTTTTTCTTTTTTATTAAATAGCACTATGTCATTGCAATACTTCCTATATTCTACTGGTATCCTGGTACTTGTGGTTGAATAGCTACACTATCTTCACGACGTTATCCCAAAGGGGTGAGCAGCGCGACTTTTATACAACTGTAGGTATTGAGGCGAAGATCACTTCTGAATTTACGTAAAATTTATTTTTGACCTTTATACGGCTCCATTTCAAGGTCACTAATTAAAATAAACTTTCACTCTCACATTGAAGGACAGATTAGATGAGATGCGTTGCAAGCATTATGTTGCAAGTGCTATACCAACGTGTATTGAAATTATATCTAGGTATTGTATATATTAATACGCAAAAAGAACGTTGTATGAATTTTTAAGAAAATTTTGCCTAAATACGGGAAATTTTAAATGAAAAACTATTTAAAGCTAAAAATTTCAAAAAATATGAATAAGATTATAGACTGATGATTGCATCAGTCTACTGCTGTGCACTGCTCGACGTAGGTCTGCCCCTGAACCGCTAACTATCCCGGCATCCATCCGCTGCCTTCTTCAAGTCGGCGCGGTACATCGTGCCGCAGGGCGCCCTACACCACGTTTACCTAACCGCGCTCATCAAGTTCATTTATTTGAATACAATGGATATTTGTATTCATGAATCTATCAATATGTATGTTTATACAAAATGTATTTAAATATGTATTTCCGTGTTCTAGTGGCCACAGTACCGCTGTGTTGTATATCCCAAAATTTGTTTTTTTTGACACCTCGTCCACGGCCTTCTCGGGTAGTATTTAATAGTTTAACTATAAATCCCTTTTTTTCCGACAAAATATTCGAAAGTAGCACCAAAAATACATGGAAAAATGTAACTGAATTGAAACCACCAAACTCTCTCAAGGACATGACCTTCAGAAATGAAGTACGCGAATGAGAAGATGAATAACAAGTTTTTTTTTTTTCTTAAAGAAAGACAACTCCCGCATTAGGAATTACTCCTGTGTCGCAGGGGACTTTACGGAGGAAATTGAACCCACGACTATGGCATAGCAGCAGGGTCACTAACCACCAGGCCAATAGGCCAATCAGTGGCGGATCCAGGATTGACATTTAAGAGGGGCTTGACCCTAATGAGGGTAGATTTTAGCAAAGTAAATACATAAAAGGCACACAACATTTTATTTTGCTTAACGCACTTATGAGCCTCCTCGAATAACTTTTCGCAAATTCCTCAAAAACTTCGTTAGGTTGAAGACTACCAAAGATACCTCGTTGAATATACGTGACAGATAAATCGGTTAACCTGTCTAGACAGGAAGCATACGAACTTTTCCTAAAATGTGTTCTTTTGTATATCCAAATACCTGACACATATACGGAGTTGTTCTGTACCACTGGCATTAGTTGTTTCAACGGCAAGGACAGCATAATACATAGGACACACTGAAAGTTCTGCGCTCCTGGCTGATCATAAATGTTTGAATTTCGAATGTTATATTTTTTTAAATATAAGAAACTCAACCATTGATTTGAAAAAAAAAAATTGGCGGGTAATCGCGTGTCAATTGTTTTTATCACAAGTTGAAGTTCCTCGTCCGTAGCAAAAATGGAATTAACGCGAAAAGATTTTAGAGCGATGATTTTTATTGATTTTAAAAGTTCACTGACTCAGCAAGACTGCACTGCTCGTCTTAAAAATGCTTTTGGGAGGGAAGCACCTCATTTGAGCACCGTAAGGCGTTGGTACGCAGAATTTGATCGTGGCCATGTTTCTCTCCATGATGAAATTCGTGAAGATCGGCCCTCACCTGCGATCACTGAGGAAAATGTGGCTACTATCAGGCAACTAATTGAAGAAAACCGGCGTATCACCTATGAGGAGATTCAAGGCCATTTGGGGATTGGTATGAGCCAAATGCAAAAAATCTTACATCAACATTTAAAAGATAAAAAACTTAGTTGATTAATTGATGGACTCGTGTTGATTGCTGTAAAAAAATGTTGTTAAAGTACCATCACGGACGTTCAAATGCTGTGTATGACATTGTGACAGGAGATGAAACATGGATATATTGTTTCATGCGGGAAAGAAAGCAAGTCGTCTGTATGGGTGTTCGAAGGTTACAGCAAACGAACAAAATTGAGGTAGGTGAGGAACATAGACAAAAAAATGATTGCGTTTTTCTTCTCCCAGACGGGTCCAGTCTGCACGATCCCACTTAAAGAACAAAAGACAGTTAATGCTGAGTGGTACACCACCATTTGTTTGCTTAGCGTCTTTTTTTTTATGATATAGGGGGCAAATGAGCAGACGGGTCACCTGATGGTAAATGAGTACCATACCTGTAACTCAAGATTCATAAGTGCGTTGCCGCCCTTTAAGGTCGGAGAAGGAGTATAGGGGGAGGGGGGAAGAGGGGAGAATGGGAGGACGGGAAAAGGGTAGAGGGAAGGGTTCGTTGCTTCACTGCCGGTTTTCTGTGAGGCCGTGGTATCGAACGGAGTCGAGCCGGCCCATACGTGCTGAAGCATGGCTCTCCCACGTTAGGGAAAAACGACCAAGAAGTCGCATCCTATTGCACCGTGACAATGCTTCGGTGCACACCGTAAAAAGATGGTCATTTATGGATGGCTTCTCAAAAGGTACAGCTAGTGACCTATTCCGCACATAGTCCAGACCTGGAACCATGCGATTTCTTTATTTTTCCAAAAATTTAAGATTTGATGAGGGGTATGACATTTACGGGGCCGGAAGAAGCCGTGATAGCTTTCAATCAGCACGTGAAAAACATGCCCTTAGACCAATGGTCCGAATGAAAAAGTGTTTAAAATGAGAGAGATGGAGAATACTTCGAAAAGCAGTAAATAAATTACTTTACATGTTAATTGTTTTATTAACGAGGTACGCAAAACTTTCAGTGTACCCCACGTATTTAGCTTCTTTGGCACTGTCGAGAACCTTTTTAATTTAGGTACTTTGGCACTGTCGAGAACCTTTTTAATTTAGCTACTTTGGCACTGTCGAGAACCTTTTTCATTTAGCTACTTTGGCACTGTCGAGAACCTTTTTCATTTAGCTACTTTGGCACTGTCGAGAACCTTTTTCATTTAGCTACTTTGGCACTGTCGAGAACCTTTTTCATTTAGCTACTTTGGCACTGTCGAGAACCTTTTTCATTTAGCTACTTTGGCACTGTCGAGAACCTTTTTCATTTAGCTACTTTGGCACTGTCGAGAACCTTTTTCATTTAGCTTCTTTGGCACTGTCGAGAACCTTTTTCATAATAACAGAATAGCAACAATCCATCAGCTGATTCTGGGTTGTTTTGCTCAGATATGAAGCATTTTTTGGCGCTGTCTCTAAATGCTTTTGGAGAGAAGAATCACCTCAATTTACCTTGCCCGATTTCATTCCTATTACTCAATGTACCATCATCTCGGTGGCCTGTTAACGGTATATTTTCTCGACCACATAGTATAATTGTCTTTACTGTAGGAATTAGCCGCTCTGTATTATATTCATTAACATAGTATAATTATTTTCAGTTTCTCAGTTTCACTTAAAATATTGGAAGCCTTTTAGGGCTAACTTTTGAATTTTGTGCCTTTGTGGTAATCTGTAACGGAATGGTTTCTGAAGATTACTAACGCCTTTTTATATTTGCAACGTGGACGAATGACTAAAGATCCTAGAGCCACAGAATGCTTGCTCCCACCATGTGGGCCAGAAAATAATAAGTGAGGCAAACAATATGCACCGTTCTGTTGTTGGCTATAGACTAGCCAAGAGTATTCCTTCAACCAATCAGATGGGACCTATCTTGTTGGTCCACCCTTCGTCTGCTCTGGATAATCATAATAACGAAGTGGTACTAAAGAGTCCAGGCCAATTGCATATTGTCCTGTAACTACTGTACTGTAATAAATAGGCAATTAATAATCCCTAAAGGGATTTAAGAACCTAATACCCCAGGAGCGCGCGGATACAAATTCGTGACGTAAACAAAACATTTTATAACTATTAAAAATGTTAAATCATAATACTTATTAAGTTAAGGATAATTGAAAACAGTTGTTGGATAGTGTAATACTTGCAAAGAAGTTCAAGTAGAATAATATCAAGTTCAGTTTAAGATTTAACACGGAAAAATCAGATGCTTTTGGGGGGGGCTTGAGCCTCTTAGCCCCCACCCCCCTGGATCCGCTACTGAGGCTAGTCAACGTTAGATACCTTTCCTTGTCACAAATTTCGTTCAGATCCATTCACCCGTTTTTACGCTCAAAAACTTTCGTCTATCCCACTAATATTATAAATGTGAAAGTTTGGATGGATGTTTGTTACTCTTTCACACCAAAACCACTGAACCGATTGCGATGAAACTTGATAGCTGGAGACCTGGCTTAACGCATAGGCTACTTTTTATCCCGAAATTCTGACGGGATCGGGACTTCCGCGGGTGAAACCGCGTGGCACTGCTTGTATTATATAATATTAGTAGGATTCTTTCCCATCAAACACATAAATGTGTAAATGGGAGCCAAGTTCAATATTAAGAATATGCGTGATTGTCGACTTTGCCTACAAAAGAATTGAGATCTAAATAGGTGGCAAGTTCTGTAGCTAATCCTGAAATTTATTTATATGAACATACAATATTCTAAAATAAATACAACTTCTTAAATTTAAATCGGTTGAATTTCTTACATAAATCAGATAACTTATGGTAAATTGAAGCTCAAAATTTGACCTTTTACGTGGGAGAGTGATGCTTCGGCACCATCGATATCACGGCCTCACAGAAAACCGGTAGTGAAACAATGCTTGCATTGCTTTTCGCCGCGTGAGTGAAATTACCGAAGGCCCTAACCCTTTCCTCTCCCTTATTCCTGTCCTTTCCCTCTCCCCCTCTCCTTCACTCTAATCTCCCTCTTAAGTCTTTCCGCTCTTCCCCCCTCGCCCCCTCTTCCCCTATTCCCACCTTAAAGGGCGGCAACGCACTTTTGACTCTTCGAGTTGCAGGTGCCCATGTCATTTGCCATCAGGTGACCCATCTGCTCGTTGACCCCCTATACCATAAAAAAAAAACGTAGCTAGTTTTCACATACAATTTTTCTTATATTTGACTAATTAACTTGTTGTCTTTTTTTATACGCAAGTCACTGTTGTTATATTGTAAGATCAACATATCATACTTTTCTTCATGTTTTGTTTGGTGGTAAAAACCAACCAAGTTTTTTCCTTTTTCCTTTGTATACACACAATTACCCAGCTGGACGCCAAATTTCAGCTCTCTACGTCATCTGGAAGTGGGTTAGGTTTCTGATCTACCTATATGTCAGTCAGTCAGTGACCGTTTGAGCTGTAGTTATGAAATTTTGGGTTCTAATTAATCTAAGGGGTTTATATAAATAAACCAAATTTTATGTGTTTATGTTTAATAGATGTTGACCTATTAAGGCGTCAAAAGGGGCTCCAAACGGTTCGTGTAATATAACAAGTTCCTATTCTTTGCTTGAACTTGGCTTGACACGCTGCCGCGTGCCTAGATAATCGCATAATTCGTTAAATATTGAGATGATATTTTGTCACAAGAACTGCCTAATCGATAACTGCAATATCATTTAAGTCAATATGTGCTATAGGCTCGTATGAAGAATTAATTAATGAAATACAAATACAAAACGAAGCAGACAAATGTTTAAGTAAAGACCTTGACAGATAAAACACATGTATACACATACATAATTAAAGATATGATGATGAAGATACAGTAATACGCATCACATGATAATCTCATTTACAATATAATTTACTTACTTAATTTACAACGTTATTCTTTTAACTCGGTACTTCCTCATTGTAAAAAAAATTCAGTCGTCACTGCACGTCAGAAGTAAAAATATAGATATACGCACACACATCTGTAATTATATGTCATCTGAGCGTGAATACCAAAAGTGCTGTACGACTACGTGCCTAAAGAAGTTTTCAATTAAAAAATATGTAATCCATGGGGCGCCGGCCATCTTGGATTTACAATGATGCTGAATACACATAATTCTATTGTCATCGGAACTATAGATGTGTTCCTTTTCGACCAGGTTGCACCGGCTGTGGTAACAGTGACCACGGCCGGTGCAACCTGGTCGAAACGTAAGGCAATTCAGAGCAGTGACGTATTTACCAAGGGCTAAGGGGACACGTGCCCGGGGCCAGTCTAGTTGTTTGTGGGAAGCGTTTCCTTATGTACAGATTACTTACGGATGTTCTTAAAGGGAAAAAATAAGGATCTTATACATTTCCCTTAAGGCAGAAATAATATAATCTATTAATAATGACAGCAATAATCATGAATTTCTCAACGAATATCACAAACGAATTAGGTAAATGTTTGAAAATTATAGTTGTCATAAAAAAATGTGTTTGTTCTTGCGTTTTCATCGATAAAACTTAATTGTTTCTTTTTTAAAGGTTATAAATTTTCTTGTGCCCAAGGTGCCAGTTTTTTTAAATACGCCTCTGATTCACAGGTGTGTAATACCTATTTCGTGATATTTCATGGAACGCGAAAGACAAAAAGTTATTACAGTACATTATTTATAACCCCCGACGCAAAAAGAGGGGTGTTATAAGTTTGACGTGTCTGTATGGCTGTCTATGTGTTTTTGTTTGAAAGGTGACTTGATCGAGAGTGTTCTGAGATATAATTCAAGAAAACCTGTTCAGCCGTTCGAAGATCACCAGCTCTTTTGTAATTGTTGAAGGGATTATCGAGTGGGGGGTACTTTAATTTATGATTATATCCTATTGTTGTGTTCTAAATTTCACGCCCCCCTTCGGGAATTATTTTTAAAAATGCATACAAAGAATTCTCTTTTCTTTTTTTTTATGGTATAGGGGACAAACGAGCAGACCAGTCACCTGATGGTAAATGACTATCGGCGCCCATGGGCACCTACAACTCAAGAGTCACATGTGCAACTTTTTTTTGTTTTGTTTATCTGTTTGTTTTGTTTGTGTGTTTCTTTTGTTTGTTTGTCAACTAATTAAAAAAAAAAAACCAAAATCTACCACCAGGGCATCTCTAGTTTTTATGCAGTTGCCCCTGCCTAATGTAAACTGAAGAATATTGGACAAAATAACTGTTTAGGTACAATGCAATTTGCGACCTGCAATACAACGTAATTTTAAGGAAAACCGATGGCAAATAACTGTGTTAGTTTTCTGCGCATTAAGTTCAAGTATTATCTAGACTATGTTACAGGTTAAATAGTAGGTTTTGTTTCTGCACTAAGGATACCTGTCAAGGTAGAGATAAAGAATCCAGGCCCGCAGCAGGTCCGCAGAGGTAGATTTCGTGTTTTTAATTTTTTTTTTAATATGCCCCCCAGTCTCCCCCCCCCCCCTTTGGGGAAATATCCCCATTCACGAACTTATATATAACCTTCATTTTGCTCTGTTGATTCGTCGTCCAAGTTTGAAAGCAATCGGTGCATAATTGCGACCTCTATCGTGCCGGTAAAATTGAGGTACATACATACATACATACTGGTTTTGGGGTCTAGGGATCATAACTAGACCTCCTGTGAAGAATTTTTTGGAAAACTCGACAACTGGTACAAAACCAATAGGTAGACTTTTCTTCGAAATCTATTTAACATTAAAAAAAAAGGCTGTCATGGGACTGCCGACAGACGTGAAAATAAATACTTATAATAATAAATATTGTAAAAAGCTGAAATTAAAATTGCGCCATCTGTGAAATTTGCCTTAACTAATATATGGATAATTAGTATATATTAAACTACAGTATCGCGCAGAATCCACAGATGGCATAAAACGATGGCGTAACACGTAAACTCGTTTTCGATCAAGGTCACACGACCTGACGCGAGTTTAACATTTTTACCCATCCCAAAAAGTGCACAACGCCGCTAAAGAAGTTTTCACTTCAAAAAGATTCTAAACTTATCCATAAAAAATCCACGTTTTTATCAACGTTCAAAAGACCCCAAGCTCCAGGGTTTACGAGTGACTGAATAGTTCCACTATCCTTCAAAATTCTTTTATTTAAAGCACGTCAGTACCAGCTGAATCTGCCTGATGATAAGCTAGATTGAGGTAAAGACCACCTTTATAGATACGGATGATACTAAAACGGTGGTCTCCAGTTAGACGGCCTCGAGAGATATCTTTTAACACCCCGCTTAAAAGACCCAGGGTAGGTCGAAGGTAACACGTGTGTTGGTAATGAATTTCCACATTTTAATGGTGTGACAAAGAAAGAAGGTGCTGAACCGTTTGGGTCTTGTTGTAATTGTCTGCCCGTTGTCCTGGATAAAAATGGAAATAGTGGGATCCATTGAAACAGCTATTCGAAACACTCACCATGATAGAGGACCATCGCATCAGTATATCTCCAAGATGCAAAATTATTGTATCGTCATCCGATTTACATATACATAGATAGTTTCATTTCGATATGACAATTAAAAATAGATTAAAAAACAATCTATTATTTATATGCACCCAAATTAATTAATGTTGACCACAGAGGAGTTCTGGAGCCAATCTTGGGCGCAGCAGTCAGGTCATGGCGTACTTTAGAACAGACTATTCAATGCGTATAAAGTTTAATGTGTGTAATGTTGACTATTAAGGAGTTCCCTCGTCTGGAGCCAATCCTGGGTGCAGCTGTCAGGTCTGGTATCCTCGAACATGATGATCAGTAATCCCGAAAGATACCAAGAGCGGCTAGAGTTTTATGACCACGTGAACGTAGTTATATATTTTGCGCGTGACCCTAATACTTTTTCCCAAACAAAAGTAGACTAAATTACTCCTTATAACACCAGCTATCTGCCAGTAAAAGGCTCGTGGAAATTAGTCCCTCTGTTCCGGAGATTAGCCGAAACAAAGTAAGCACCGTGTTATCATCATATTACAAACAGACACTTCAATTTTATTTATGTGGATAGATATAAATGTTGGCAGCCATTACACACAGCAAAAATATAATTCAGCGCCATCCATCGAACACCAACAGAAATTCAAAGTAAGTACTGATTCTGCATCTCACAATTAAAGTTCACGCGCCGATCGGTCGGCGGTCTGCCAGGCGTGTTCCCCTGTCCTGGTCGAAAGACTGTCCCTTTGTGTTTTCAGGGATATAACAACGCAACAGACCCGACAATTTCATATCCACGCAGATAGCAGCTAATAACCCGTCATCAAGTATAATAATTACAGCCGACGACGTGGCCACAAAAACTACGGAAGCTAAGTAGGAGCATTATTAATACCATCACGACCATTATCTTTATAACATACATACTACACTCTGAGCACTTCTTCCGGATATTAAAGATGTGAAAATTTGGGAGGGAATGGAAAGGAATGGGAGGACTGGGATGAATTGGAGAGTGTAATCAATGGAATATTCCACTTTGCCCCACCAAGCCGCCCCTCCGGTGGGGCAAAGTGGAATGCCTTAAAGTGCGCAGTGGAAATTGCCCCACTAAAAATCTAATTAGTAAGGCAGATTCTACAGCGAATTTAAGGCATGCCACTTTGCCCCACCAGGGGAGCGGCTTAGTGGGTGGGTAGTTCGAGCAGGTCAGGTCGCATACCTGTAACATGAACTGGCTGTTTTCGGGAGGGGCGCGCCCTCTAACGGTTTTTTCTATATTTATGAAGACACACAAGAAATACTCAAAACACAACACAAATGTAAAACGTCGTTAACTTTATTATCGTGGGAGAGCCATGCTTCGGCACGTATGGGCCGACTCGACCGGAGTGATACCACGACTTCACAGAAAACGGGTAGTGAAGCAATGGTTGCGTTGCTTTTTGCCGAGTAAGTGAGGTTACCGGAGGTCCTAATCTTTGCCTCCAATCTTCCCCCCTCTTCCCCTTCGCCTACTCCTACCTTAAAAGCCGATAACGAGCTTGTGACTCTTGAGTTGCAGGTGTCCATTGGCGACGGTAGTCACTTACCATCAGGTGACCCGTCTGCTCGTTTGCCCCCTATAATATTAAAAAAAAAAACTTAACAATATTTTATACAACATTTTATAATAGTGTAGATTTAATGTTTAATAAAGTACTCCTCAAGATGAATCAATTGAGCCCAAACTCGATTGGTTTATCTTGTATAGTTCAGAATCTCCTATGGCCACCTTCCGACTCCATCATCATACCCTGGATATCATGTAGCATCAAAGTACTCACAGACAAAACAAATGAGCCCAAACTCGATGGGTTTATCTTGTTTAGTTAAGAAGTTCCTATGGCCGTCTTCCGGCTTCATCATCAGGACATCTCCATGGTACCATTATTATTGTATTGTCACTAAAGATACATATGTACACCAACTTTGAGCACAATCGGACATCGGGAAGTGGTTCTAATTTAGCTTCCAAGATTCCTGCCCAATACACATACATACATACAAACAAACATTGTAACTTAAATAAAAGCTTGTAAAAATAACTGATTTGATGATAGCGAAGTATGACGTCACAAATTGATATTTCAGGCACTTAAAACATCTTACTAATATTATAAACGTGAAAGTTAGTGAGGGTGTATGGATGTTTGTTACTCTTTCACGCGAAAACGGCTGAACGAATCTGGATGAAATTGGGAACAGAGATAGATTATAGTCTGAATCAGCTGATGAATGTACTGTTTCCATGGGATTTCACCAAAATATCCACGCGAACGAAGTCGCGAGCAATAGCTAGTAAAAAATTTATATGCAGCATTTATATTTGATCGTTCTAAAAGTTGGTTGAAGCGTTTTTGATCGCCGATCACGTGGCCCCAAATACTAATTGCGTCACTGTGTTTCAAGTAGGTCCACGTGGTGAGCGAGACAGCGGTGCTGGGAAGGGGCTAGAATAAAACCGGTTCCATCACTCACTGTTGCCAAATTAGGCGATTTTCACCGTTTCAGCTACTGCGAAGGATGCTGGGGAATTTTAATTAGCGCCTGGTCACTAAAAAATACTTTTGTAGTTTTGTCTTAACAGAAATCAGAGATGACTAGATAGGTAGTCAAAAATAAACTCTAATGCTATAGAAATAAAACTCAATATACGCTAACACTGGTTGCTGAAGATTGGCTTGAATTTTCTTCATAATTCTTGTACACGTTTTTATAACATAATAATAATAATATTAATATGCGAAGAGAATTATTTGTACTCCTTTTTAAGAAAATTTCGCGAACGTAGTAACGTGAATTTTGGAATATTTACAGTTTCTATATAGAAGTCGTGTAGAAAGATAAAATATAGGTATGTTTATCAGCAGTCTGGTTACCATAGTACAGGCTCTGCCTAGTTTCGCATCAGACAACCGAGTGTGAGATGTTTGAAGATTTTATTATTATTAATAAGCTGTTCCCTGCGGATTCACCCTCGTTAGTCCCGGTGCCGTGGTAATATCGCGATAAAAAGTAGCCTATGTATTAATCCAGGTCTCCAGCTCTTTACGTACCAAGTTTCATCGCAATCGGTTCTGTAGTTTTGGCGTGAAAGAGTAACAAACATCCGAATTTTCACGTTTATAATATTAGTATTATTATAATTCTTATTGTTGTGCGTTCCACTTAGCAAGGGAGATATCGTGCTAAAAACACTCTACGATTAATGTAAAATAGAACAGATGTGTTACTTAAATATGATAAAAAAAAAATTTCGCTATCTATACATATACATGTAAATATATAAAAATGCATCCCTATTTACCTTGGTCACGCGTGAACGGCTGAACCGATTTCATTAATTCTTTTTTTTGTGTTTGTTATTGTGAGGAAAAGATGCTTATGAAAAAAAAAATTAAGAAATTTGGGTAGAAAATTAGAAAATAAAAGATAGATCGTTGATGTATATTAAATAACGTTGGAGCTAAATAGGAGCCCTGGGGGACCCCCGAAGTAATGATACAGCTAAAAAATCCATAGAAACTCATAACGACAGAAAATTCAGGACCCGCTAAGTATGACTTAAACCGTTGGAGTAGAGAACCCGTGATACCATAAGCTTCCAATTTATAAACTAACACTGAGTGAGAAATTCTGTCAAACGCCTTGCAAAAATTAGTATGGATAACGTCGAATTGTTTGTTAGCATCTATCGCTTGTACAACCGACTCCGTAAATTTTACTAGGTTTGTAGCGGTTGATCTCAAAGCAACAAATCCATGCTGGTGCTCACTAACATACATTTTAAAATGTCGTTGCAAATATGGACACAGCATTGACTCAAAGACCTTGGCAAATATTTATAGGATCGATATGGGTCTGTAGTTGCTGATGACGTCTTTCCTATCGGATTTATGTATTGGAACGACCTTAGCTTTTTTTACATTCTGTAGGGACCCATCCTGATGCTAGTGACGTGTTATAAATGATCAAAAGGGGAGAAACTATAGCTGAAGCACATTTTGCGCTATATAAAGGTGAGATACCATCGAGACCGGTTCCTTTGTTTGTGTCTAGCGATTCCAATTTTTTGAGCAACGAATCAAGCAACACTAGCAGCGCCCTGAGGTTTCACTCGCGTAAATCCTATCCCGTGGGAATATCGGGATAAAAAGTAGTCTATATGTTAATCCAGGTCTCCAGCTATCTGGACATACCAAATTTCAATCGCGATCGGTTCAGTAGTGTTGGCGTGAAAGAGTAACAAACATCCATCCATCCAAACTTTCACATTTATAATGTTAGTGGGATTGACTGTTGTTTTTTAAGCCTTGCAACAACGTAGAGTTGCCGTTATAGGCGTCTATGTCATTGTCGCGGCTATTTATGGAAGAGAAATAGTTTGCATAAAGATCGCAAACACTAGAGCCATATGAAGTCGTGATTTGTCGGTCTGTCATAGCCGATGGAGAAGTGCCAGAACCACCGCGTTTAGTTTCCGCCCAAAACAGTTTTGATTTTTTTTTAATTTCTGTCTCAATATCCTTAATGTACCTGTTATACAATTCTTTAGATAGGTTTTGACATCTCTTGGACTTTAACTCTAATTCATCCATGGAATTTTTGTATTTTTTAAAACGCATCCTAATTCTATTTTTCTCTTTTAACAATCGAAATATCGACTTGTTAAACCATGGCAAATAGCGGTTATTTGCGGTATAAACTGGCGGTAATTTGTGCCCTTACGTAACTGTGTCGTAGCGACCTCTAATTTTATCATAATTCTACGTAGCTGCTTTTAGTAATTCATGATATCATAATCTTATCTCACATCGATAGCGTCGGAACGGCGGCGCTCACAGACGCCTAATGCTGATTTTGATAGCAAATATTGACAGCATAAACATTATTGCGGGTTTTTTTCTTAGTTATTTAAGTTTTGCGGGGATCCACTGGCCTGTTGGTCTAGTGGTTAGTGATCCTGACTGCTGAGAGATCGTGGGTTCTATTCCCATCCAGGACTAATTATTGTGTGATGAGCATGATGATGATAACATCAACTTCACGTTACTACCTTTGGGGGCGCAGTAGTGACTATAATCGCAGGTGCAACTGTGTGGAACGGGATCAAACATGGGGTCACCTACGAATCTATCTATCCTATGCAACAAAAGTCCGAAGCTCTGCCATTACGCTACGCTATTACATTGTTAAAAATTTTAATATTTAGTCTCAACATTATCTATAATGAAAACAATGTTTTTTTTAATCGTTTGTTTTTCACTGCTACAGATTAATGAGCCGCCATCTTGTTTCATAGCGGATGGGTTATCAAGAAGGTTAGTTGTTTGGGCTTGATAATTTGTCTACGCATTTGTGTCCGGTAAGGATCCATATTACTGCACAGCTTTTGTATCTTGAAGTTCATTAGGTAGTTTGTTATCATAGTCTTTTATCAAAGCTTTCGAGTGTTTAAGACCAGTAGTGATCTTCCATCTCTTAATTTCCATAGCTGTGTATTGGGCGTTTATGATTGATGGCTGCTCCATGGTCTGGCGAGTTCACCCACTTTTTCATCGATACCTGAGAGGCCTGGTTCCCATCTTAATGTAATTTTGTTTGATTGTATTAGTGTGTTCAGGTTTTCTTTGCAATTTTGTATTTCAATATTGTATAGTGAAAGGCGGAGGACTCTGTTCCAAGATTGGCGCCAGATTTGGCCCCTGTCCGTAAATGCCACAACCTATATCAAGGCCTGTTTAGGTCCATTGGTATACCGTTTTTGTTGGGTTGGAGGCCTTCTAGCCATGTATCCCTCTGTGTCATATCTACTGTGTACCTTCTCACGAAATCTCTGTTTGCATGTCATCCGCTGGCATGTTTAGGGATATTATTCCGAAAACCGACTCTTTTAGTGAGTTTCATGTTCGTGATTATAGACAACAAAGGGTAGTGGAGCAAATACATATATATATATACTAGCAGCGCCCCGCGGTTTCACCCGCGTAAGTCCCGATCCCGGGGGAATATCAGGATAAGAAGTAGCCTATGCGTTAATCCAGGTCTCCAGCTATCTACATACCAAGTTTCATCGCAATCGGTTTAGTGATTTTTGCGTGAAAGGGTATCAAACATCCATCCATCCATCCAAACTTTCACATTTATAATATTAGTGGGATACACATACACCTAAATACATACATTATAATTGTGCATAGTATTATATATAGATATATATATATATATAGATTATCTTAGACATAACTTTGCAGATAGTATTCTTTTAACATTTTTTTGAAAGATCCTAACGATTGTGCTTGCTAATAACAGCAAAATCTTATTTTATTTTAATTTCATGTTAATCTTATCTTATTTTAATTTACAAATAATGTGATCCGATCATCGTGGACTGTCGAGCACTCTGTCTGGTCCACGAAGATACATTTTTTTATGTAGGTACTAGAGATCGCTTGGTGGTCAAATTTGGACCATAATTCATAAGGTTTTAATTGTTTTGTTGTAATTTTCGTTTTGTGAAACGGAACATAAAAAACGCCCTTAAATCGGTCCATTCGTTTGGTAACTAAGATGCCACAGACAGACACAGGCACGTCAAAGCGACCCCTCTTTTTGCGTAGGGGGTAAAAATATGATCCATTGTTACTACAATCATTATTTCATATACAATAGGTAGGTGTCACTGAAAAGATCGACTAAGAGCAGTTGAAATATGATCCAGATTCAAAGTAGAAGATATAATAAAGAAAGTAAGAGATGGACAGGAAACATGACGAGAGAGAGTAAGTTAAAATGGACAAAAGGAAAAGGGGAAGACAAGCAAAAGATGGATAGACGACATAAGAAAATTTGGAGGCGTTACCTGGTCTAGCAAAGCTAGAGACAGAAATGAGTAGAAACAGCTGGAAGAGGCGTATAAGTCACAGGACACGCTGATCACTAAACCGGAAAACCCGATGTGTTTACATTTAAGTTTTTTTAATACTATTAGATTATACTTGTGTTTAGTTCTTCAGCAATAAAGGCTTAATAATAATAAAAATTAGGTATGCAAAACATTTGGCCAAGGGCGAAATCCTTCCGTGTTTACAATCACGTGTTTAAAAAGTAATTTAGATAAACTTTGTGACATACTTACTGATGTGATAAGGTTGAAAAGATTTTTTATTAGAATGTTTGTTTAAACGCGCTAATCTATGAAACTATCACTGGGATTTGAATAATTATTTTTGTATTGGATAGAGCATTTATTGACGAAGGTTATTTGGTATGTAACATCTCGCTACGACTTTTAGGAGCGGAGCAATGACTATAAAGGCCGGTGAAACTATTTTTCCAGTCAATTTTAAACCTTGGACGTTCAATAGTAGATTGAATAGGTTTCTCTTGGATAGGCGTGTACCATCTTCGTCTTCATCATCATGTTTCATCAGGGGAGCTGGAAGACAAACGTAGGCGTTAACTGAATAAAAAATAAATTTAAAATTTAAAGTACCTACCCCGACTTCAAAAAAAAACCCTTATAGGATCACTATGTTGTCCATCTGTCTGTCGGTCTGTCTGTCTGTTTGTCTGTGTGTCTGTCAAGACCCTTTTGCTCAGGAACCCGTGATGGCACTATGTTGACATTAACGTCAAATACTTATGTCTGCGGTCCCTTGAAGCTGTAAAAAAATAAAACTTCTAAGTCAACGTAATCAAAAGATATCATTCAATCCTTAGATTTAACCAAATTTGAACACTTCACAGGTACCTAAATCAAAACCTATAAATATATAAACATTGAGTTCTGTCAGCGCCTTATTAATTAATGTCACCAACCTGCTAATGTGACGTTTTAAGTTCGTCGTTTCGTTTAAGTTTTCACTTCTGTCAGCAGTCCCATGACTGCCTACTTTTTTATTATTTGTTGTGTGTGTCATCAAACTCATCAAACATGTCCGTCAGAAGAAATATTTGTCGTCATCTATAGATTATATTGTTCTTAATGTATCATAGCGACACTCAACATATTATATAAAAACCACAAAGACGAAGGCCATTGAGGTGTCAACAACATTATCAAGTCCATATTTTGGCTGCCAATGTCCTTCACGGAGTTTTACACTGATAACTAATTATTTTTACGACGTTCATATCAGTATCTGAATGTATAATTTAAAATTTATCAACTTAGATAATTATTTCCTTTTGTTAATTAATATATTTTAATTTTAGGGTATGCAGTATGCTACTGTATCACAGACGCTAGACGATAATCATTATTTTTACCCACCACGGCACGGAGAAGTCTCCATTTCAAATTTTAACTAAAATAAAGATATCCTGTGTTACATTATGTCGTAAAACATCTTCAAGAATTATATTCACGTTACTATAAAACTGCAAAACTTTAGTTAATTTAATGGCAGCCTCAGCGGATATTCTTTGGTTGTTTATTAAGATCATAGGTAGTTGAATATCTTATTTATTATTGACACATCTAAGTTTATCTTCGAGAAACAAATATGGAAGTGCTATGAAAACTGATACTCCATTGTTAATAAGACCGACTTCGCGAGAGATCAACTCTGTTATAAAAAGCTTTTTACGTTTATTATTATCTTTCGTTACATAATCTGGTTGAGTACGGGGGCTTATAAATTATTTTTCTCTTTTTTGATTACGTTTTAACCGTCATGGGTTTTTTTAGTTTTACACAAACATAACTCTAGATACGCTAATTCGTCACCGAGGGTTTATTAAATATGAATCTTAATCACCATTTATAATTATACTAAATACACCCGTACACTGATCAGTATAAGGTAGCCTTTTGTATTCGTACTTGCCATTCGTTACGTCTGAGACAGCGGTACGTCAATAGAGAGCTAACGAGTGTGCATCTTAACATTTACCAAATATTTTTGAAACGTATTGCAATATTCCTGTAAGCCATGTTGCCCATTGCGTGCTCTCGTAGTTCTAATATAGTTAGTACTCCAATATAATACGCAATGGATAACTGTTTTAGTAATTAGATCATAATGGTTTTTCTCTTAACTGACAGTACTATGCGACTTTTTTTTATTACTTACTTTGATAAACCTAAACTACGTAAGCATATAAAAGCTGAAGGGGGGGGAGGGGGGGGCATCTTTCCTCCCCTTTGATACAACCATGTCCACATTACTAGTGATTGCCCAGACTCGAAATTCAACCGTATTTTTTTTTTATGGGATATGGGGCAAACGAGCAGATAGTTTACCTGATGGTAAGTGACTACCGCCGCCTGCCGCCCTTTAAGGTGGGAGATGGAGGGAAGAGGGGGAGAGGGGAAGTGGAAAGGGTTAGGGCCTCCGGTAACCTCACTCACTCGGCGGAACACACGAAGACTCTCCCAAGTTTAAAACACAATAAACTACGTTGAAGGCAAAAAAACATACTTTCAAGGAAGTACATAATTAATTGATAATTATAAATATAATTAGTACCAACATTTATCTTATCTGTGAAAACAGACATTTTTTTATCGAGATAATCTTGATCACAACTGTGTCCTAAAATTAGAGTATTATCAAACATGTTGGTAAAAATGGCGTTGGAAGATTTCATTACTTTTATAAAAGTGCGAGTCGGACTTGTATGTACATAGAACGTTCATCTCGGGAATAAGTTCTCGAAGATTTTTGCTCGATTTTTCCACAAATCAAACCGACCGGCCGAGGGTTGAGTGGTGATCCTTCTGGGCATACCTTAACTCTCAATTATAGGCTAAAGTGACGTAAACCGAGTGGCTTTGGTCGCTTCGAGTTGTGTGAGGGGGCAGAGGTCCTTGCCCCCCTCGCGGTGGCCCACTCCCACGCAATTATGTAGCTGCCTTCTGTTTAAGAGGCGGCCTAAGTCTACCGTGGTTCTCGGGAGACTTCCTTCCTAGGGTATAACCGAGTCCCTTACAATACACTCCTTTGTAACGGAACACCGTGTGATTTTAATCGATTTAAGTCCGACATAACCACTTCATCGTGCAACTCGTGTGGGTTTCCACACATAAAAAAAAACTCCACCTCTATACCAAATTATTAGAAACTTTTTATCAGATTCGGTTATGGTTTCGGATACATATTTTTCGGGTAGCCGATAGTTACTGTTAAAGAAAGAAGGAAACATATATATTTTGCACATGAGATTCCAAGAAGAGTGTTATAACAAATATATATAAAAAAGGCACTTCTGCATGAGCCGAAAATGGTCTTAGCTCAGCATTGTGCTACTTCATGAGAAGCAGCGCTGGTATTAGATATGCTAACACCTTTTTTTTTACGTGTGCAAACCCCCACGGGTCATCACCTCACCGGGGCTAACAGTAACGGGGTATGTCGGACTCGACCGACTAAAACCACACGGTGTTCCGTCACGGGGTCCTAATGCCGGGGACTCAGGTGTACCCTAGAAAGGAAGTCCCTTTGAGCCCCGGCAGATTATGCTAACACCTAGGATGATATATTGTTACGGATCTCCATAATATACTTAATAACTTATGCACGGACTCGTTTCATGCCGACACCAAACTTATTTTTACGTGTACTTGTCTACTAGAATTACGTGTACTTGTCTACTAGAAGTGATAAGATTGCTACCGTTCACACCTTTCTAAGATAAAACCGTTGATAACAAAGCGGTAGGTATTTAATATTATATTAATATAAGATATGTTATATCATATCAATGCGTCACTTAATACTAAGACACTAGATAATTATATAATCACTAGTCATTACCCGCACCCGCGTTTACCGTTACTGCTCGGCTCCTAAGAATCGTAACGTGATGTTACATAGCCTATAATCTTCCTCAATTAATACTCTATACAAAAATAATGGTTCAAATCGAACTTATAGTTCTAGAGATAAGCGCGTTCAAATACACGAAGTTTTCAGCAGATATGAAAATCTTTACGCTGACACATTTCAAGTCAATGTTTGAATGGAACATTGGAAGATAATTACTTAACTATAGATTTTAGATTGTACGCCCAAAATAAAGCGTAATATCGATTTTTCTAGAAGTTATATAAATATCTGTCGAAAAGCAGAATAGCAAAATAAAAAGTGATTTGATATTTCCAGCAGAAATTGCGTAGAAATAGTCTTAAAATTGGGATCGATAGATAGATTACACTTTATTTGTACACCAGGGTTTTACAGAGAATATGTAACAGAAGATGTATAGCATCAATTATGTACAAAGGGCGGCTTCATCGCTCAAAGCAATGTCTTCCAGGCAACCTTAAGATGGAATGTAGTTATTCTCAACCGGTGGTAATCGTTGGCGTTAATTTCAAAAGTTGTTAATGCTTATCATCTATTACACACACACAATACTTAATAATTATACCTAATTATCATACCTTTAAGTACTCTTATATTCATAAATAAACATACACAATAAATAATGTATCTCTACATAGTATAAAATAAAGTCGCTTTCGCCGTTTGTAGGCTACTTTTCTAAAGTTTCACTTCTGCCGTGTGTGAATTGCACACATATACTTTTTTTTTCTTTTTAATTCTATTTAGTTTTACTGAACTATAATTATTATTTCAATATCGAGCCAGTACCAGGATGACGGGGGTAAATCTCTTAATAATATTGGTATAGATTTTTTTTAATCGCGATTACATTTATAAGGTACAATGCCTTTTTTGTTACCCGACGTTTTGATCAAATTGCGTCAGTCCACCCGTGACCACGATCTATGCAATTCGATCGAAATGTCGGTAATAACTGATTTATACATAAAAAAAACGTTTTCGCTTTCGCTATATATATTATATAAATATATTTAACGGATGAATAAATTGTATCGAAATATACTAAATATTGTAAAAACTCTAAATTAAAATTGCGCCATCTGTGAAAGTTGCCCGAACTAATCTATGGATAATTAGGACACAAGTAACGAAAATAGTATCGCGCAGAATCCACAGATGGCGTACATTTTTTTCAGCAGTTTTCGCTAACATTTTTTTCCACATAGCCCCTATCCGCCGAGCGTCTGAAGTGTAACTAAAAAGTGAACTTCGTTCCAATAATTAGTACACGTGTCTTTTATTATTTTCGTATACTCTTAGTATCTCGTTACAAATAGTTATACAATCCTATCTGCAGAAAAACCATCGTATTTTTTCAGAATGGCTTCTTAATCTTAATCTTTCTGTCTTCAGTTTCCACGTTGAGCTCTCGAAGATACCATGTTGTTGGATGAAGTCATGCCTACGATGCGGAGTCTCAGTCCCGATGCTGAAGACATTCGGTCCCATCCGAAGAAGCCCAGGAATGGCCAGGTATGTACAAACAGGGTTATCTATCGCACTAGTAGATCTGAATTTAAAGAAAAGAATTTCCAATACTACTCGAAAAGTATTTGTGTGTCGATAGTTCAAAAATTGAATAGAAATCTTTTTACCAAAAAATTAAACCGACGAAAAGAACTAAAAAGCAAAAAATAAATAAACCTTAAGTCTTAAGTATTGAGCTTATTTACATAAACTACCAAATTTTATATAAACTTATTTTGAGTCGGAACAACAAACTGATTAATTATCAAAATGTTATATGTACCTACGTAGAAATGGACATGGTTCTACGTAGGTAATTAATCATTTTATTGTTTGGCGCCATTTTATGATTTTTTTCATCATCACCTCAGCTACATGATGTGATGATTTCTAAACGCAAATACCTGATAAAGTAATGAAAAGTAAACAGAAACACTATTCGTTTCTACAATTTTCGAGGGTTTCTCTCAATTTTATCAGGATCCCATCATCAGATCCTGACTTCCTTATATATATCCGGTATACCTTAAGGGTGGTCCCATGTCAAGGAAGTCACCGTATACCCTATCTAACAAAAAATAATTATCAAAATCGGTTTATAAATAACGGAGTGAGGGCTGAAAATACACATAAAAAAATGTATATTATAAATATATACGGTCGAATTGAGAACCTCTTTTTTTTTGGTAAAAATTTAAAAATGATGGGCTATTTAACAACACACTACAAACATGAGGAGCGGAGTAATGTCTTTCAAAGCCGTCACCTCGCCATATATCTTAGGACCAATGACATATCTAGGACCATAATATTATCGTATTTATATGATTCACACATAAATTAACCCAGATATTCTTTTTAAATATCCTTTTTTTCTGATGGCGTGCTTAGATATTGCCTGGATGTTCAACTTCAACTTTTGATTATTGGCTTTGTGGAGCTGCCACAATTTTGCCAATGTCAGGTATCCGGAGGACAAGCTGTTAAAGGATTTTTATAGAGCTATAGTGGAGTCAAAAAGAATTTGTAAAGATGTAGTAGAGAGTAGAGAAATTTAATTGTTTGTAAACTTTTTAGAGGCATATAATCAAACATGAATAAAAGAGTCATAAATTTAAGTAAATAAATTAAAAATAAATGTAAGTAAATAAATAATAAACAATAATAAATATTTTCAATGGAGGTCAAAAACCTTCAAACTACAACTTAATTTTATTGACATTAATATACTTGCCTAATGTGTATACAAAAGGGGTGAAAACGAGTGATAGGATCAATTTAAGGGACGTGGGGCGAGGAATATGAGGAGGAATAGCATCATAAATAGGGAACCTTGTCTTAGGACAGCTAAGAAATGCCTGGATGTTGTTTTTACACACTTTACAGTGACGTTTTGCGCCACATTTTCCCGCCTTTTTCTTGACCCGTCATCATATTTTTCTTTTATGCAAATGATTTTATGTCTATTGCCTACTAATAGATTAATGTATAAGAATATTTTGTTTTTTATTAACTTAAATGAGGTGACCTTGAAAGCCATTATCTATTGAAATAACAAACGTTAAAATAAGTCTGTAAGCTAAACAACATGACATATTAATTAATAATTTTAATTTTGTTTTATGATGATAAACAACTTAAATATATTTCAAATACCATTTTCTATACTTAAAAAGACTAATAAGATCATACTGTACTAGATAAGACTCACAACCGTATTCACAAACAATGCTATGAGGACTCACAGTGAGACCGGACAGTCCGGTCTCACTGTGAGTCTTCATAGCATTGTTTGTGAGACACATAGAGTCGGCAATTTCAATTCTTAAACAATGCTAGAGCGATGGACAACGCTATGCGTTCATTAAAAGGAACCCTCGTGTAAAGTATCTCGACAGCTATTTCACGCAACATACAGTGTCGGTGGGAGTGACAGTTGATGAAAATTGCTGTTTTAGGTAGATTTCGAAGAAATTATACCTATTGTTTCGTACCAGTTGTCGAGTTTTCCAAACACAGGAGGAGATTCACAGGAGGTGTAGTTGTGATCCCTAGACCCCAAAACAACCGCCAGTTAAAAAGTTTTTATATATATGTATATACTTACCTCAATTTTACCGGCACGATGGAGGTCGCAACTATGCATCGATTGCTTTCAAACTTGGACGACAAATCAACAGGGCAAAAATGAAGGTTAAGTTCGTGAATGGGGATATTTCCCCAAATGGGGGGTTTTAAAAAAAAAATTAAAAAAAACACGTAATCTACCTCTGCGGGCCTTCTGAGGGCCCGGTTTTTTTTTTTACTTTTGATTGAACAGAGACCAACAATTACGAGAATAATAATTGAGATTTTCAAACTCCTTACAATAGTGAGGAAGAAGTTAGAAGACGTTATAGATTTGCAAAGAGTACTGTACTTTGTGTACTCGTACCGCTTATCAATATAAATCTAATAAAATTAACTAAAAGGGGTTTAATTATGTATTTAAACTAGAATTAATGCGATCACGAAAAGTTATAACATATTAGATACCTCTGAATTGCCTGACGTTTCGACCAGGTTGCACTGGCCGTGGTCACACTCACAGGCTGACTGGCTCAACGGTGCACACCCTCCGTCGTCCAGATCGTGAAAGTTCTTCATCCACCCGCACATTTTTGATATTTTTACTATTTAGGTTTCGCCGTGTACCGTCACATACTATACTAACAGTGTCCCTATTATGTAAGTAAAAGTCAGTAAATGGGGTTTTCTAATGCCGGCTATTTGTCAATTACTTGTGGCCTTAATATTTTATTTTTGTAAATGACTTTCAATGATGAAATGATTTTCAATATTCTAACATATTCCTCCCCTTTTTCTATAATTTTGTTCTCCCTCTGCAGGATGCTTGCAGTAAAATGTTGAAACTACATCGATTTCTAGCACACAAAATTCTTTTTTGGAATTTTTGGAATCAGAATAATCAAATCTATCGATTTCATACTGTATTGACCGTAAATCGATGAGGAGGAGATTGACTGGATTGATTGGAGGAGACATGGGCTCTCACATCTGTCAGTCAAATAGGTACCGGAGAGACCTTAACAACGGAAATGGACCAATCACAGATCAGTATTCGATGCAGTGCGTTTGCTTAGCAAAGGGTAACTTGAGTATCATTTGTGAATGACTATGCTGGCCACAACGAATGCTATGAGAAATTCCTTATTTAGCTTAGCGTTGCTTCCACGCTACCCAAAGTATTGTTTGTTAATACGGACATTGTTATTTTCAAGATCGATTTCTTGTACTTTTTCCGAAACCAGATTTTCATTCTGATAAAATTGTTTGTCTACGACAGACCAGCATTCACGGACGAAAGGATTCTATTTTTAAATAATGGTTTTTAAATTTATATTTTTAAAAACAGAACTGTTCCGTGTAAATAATTTAAAAATAGATCTTTATTAGTTTTAAACTAAAAAAAACTTTATCTTTGCAGGAGTTCAAGAGTTTATTTGAGGACTCTATCAGCAATTTGAACCCTGATCACGAATCTATAGAGGCTATTGAAAGGAGGTTTAATATGAAGGTAAGTCTATTTCTTCTAAGATTTTAAAAATGGCGCCATCTAGCGAAAATGAGTTGAACCACTTCAAAATTTCAGGGCCTGAATCAATGACACAGAATTTTAAACCCGAATATCACAAGCTTATTGCATTCTTTTACAACATATTAAAATACTTCTTACAAAAACAAAATTTAAGATAGAGACACTATAAACCATAAACTTTGTACAATATGTTTATGCTGTAAACCATAATTTATTTTTTATTAAATAAGTAGGTCTCGCTATAAAACAACGATACATACATTATATTTATTTATCTCCACACAAATTACAGCTTATCATAGTTTGTTACAAAAACATTTAAAATCAGGGTAATCCTTGTAATTTGTGGGAGATCTGGTGTCTAAACTAGGCCAAAGCCTGTATTTTAGAGCACCAGGGCCCCCATACATAAACATCATGAACCTAATAACACAAAAAAAGGCGGAAATCTAATATTAATCGAGGATTACTATAAAACCTCCTTGCGATACTAGGTTTATTTTATTGTGCCTATTACTAAGAAAATGTTCTCATCGTGTCTTCTCTGCTTTTTCATATAAACGTTAAAAGAGAGGCATTTCCTTGAACATTTCTACATAATAGAAATTATTTTCTAGTGGCTTTTATATTTCAAGACCAATGTAAATTTAGATTAAAAAAACAGGTCAAATGGAGGTCTGATAATCTGTTGCTCCTCAATTTTCGACCGCTTCCCTTTAATATATTCATTCCTCACCTTGTCTATCCTAGTCACACCATACATCCATATCAATATTCGCATTTCAGCTACACGCAGGCGTCTCTCGTCCGTTCTTGTTAGCCGACATTCACATCTATGCAGGATGGCGGGACTTGTGAATCTGTACTTTTAGTTTAACCTAAGTTATGGCTTGCTGGTATTCTCACATTCACGTGGTCTCCCGAGTATGAAGGCCTGGGTGTTGAGGAAGAAAGACCTTCTTATTTGTAAATGAGAACAATCCGAAAGTGTTAAACTGAAAATGGTAAAAAAAGTTTAATAACCGACAAGAAATTGTGTTAGTGAAGTAAAAACTACTTAGTCAAAAAGTGATATTAGTATTATTTTTTAAATACCAATAATAATAATGCCGCGATTTGTATAATTCCTGGTTGTTCTTTTCCTTTACGTTACTTCTTCGTTCACTACGTTACTTGAATTCTGTGTCTGACACTACAAACATTGAAACAACGGACACAAGGAATACCCATGCTCCGAACAACTATATTTTATTTTAAAACAACGCCTGCACTAGTAATGATTCCTGTCGCGGGGAACTTTAGAAACGTTGAAACAACGGACACAGAGAACAACCGGACTGGGGACACTTTTTAGGGATTTTACAGTGTTTAATTTAATGAAACTTTCAAAAATAATTGAACTATAATGGGAGAAAATTGTATTGTGAAAAGTTATATTGACACTAATTACGGTAGCGGTGCTTAAATAAAGTCTTTTGACGGACACCTCTTATGGACGAAGACTTTTCTTCTTACCTTCCACACTCGACTCCCGAGAAATCAATTATAAAAAGACTATAATGATGAAAATTGTGAAAAGTTTTCCAAGATGCAATTTTATTTAATCTCTCTACCTATGGTAGCGCCATCTTGTAAAACCTATTGACGAAAGAGACGGTCCTTCTTAATTCAACACTCCATATTCACGAGAAATAGCTTTGACTTTTTAATAATTATTATACTCCATAAAAAGGTTCTTATCTTCTTCTTAGATAGGTTTTTTAAGAAACTGTTTTAAAAAACGAAAGTTATAAGGTTGAAAGCTATTCATCGTCTTTAAAAAATTACTATAAAAAGGGAAGGAAATTGCTATAATTAAAAATAATAATATGATCAAGTACTTTGCTAAGTACTGGTACCTATGCACACCGAACACTAGAACAGAACGGCCCCCTACCGTGGGTGGCGCATAGGGATGTTAAAAAATAATCGATTATAAAAAAAATCGATTATTTTTCCATAAAAATCGATTTTTAAAATCGATTTTAATATTTCCAAAAATCGATTTATTAGAAATCGATTTTTGGATCACTGTCGATTTATTTTTTCGTCTGCAACCCGCCGGACTGACTGAGTCTGGAGCGTGATGTGAATCACTTATTTATAATACATACAATTTTAACGCCATCTGTGCATCTACGATGGCAGTACTTCCTTCTTTCTATGCTTTGTATAGAGTAAACAGTTTATTGAAGAACATTCATCACTAAGGGTGATTGATCATTAATAATTAGAAGGAAAGAAAGAAGAAAGAAAAAATGTTCATTTTGGCAACACAAAAAATACAGGTATATATATACATAAAACAATGTTGCAGCTTCATTGCCAAAAAATATTAATTAATTCAAATAAAACCTTTCAATACTCTAATAAGTCAAAGTTGTAAGAAAACAGATGAAATGTAGTGTTTTTGCTGGTCATTTATATTGATAGTATTGAGTCAGTTTTTTAGGTTAGGTTCATTTATTTATGAGTTTTATGACCAACCAGAATAATTATCATCATAACTTTTTTTGAAGTGAAAACGTCTTTAGGCACGTTGCGCACTTTTGCTATGGGGAAAAAGCACTGAACTCGTGACCGTCACCCTAATAATACATATATAGATCCACTAGAGGGCGCTAATCTAAACATTGAGTTCTATCAGCTCCTTATTAATTAATGTTTAAAAATATATTTAGTTCAATATGACTGGCCTGTTGGTGTAGTGATTAGTGGCCCTGACTGCTAAGCCAGAGATTGACAAATAATTGAGTGATGAGCACAATAATTTGTTCTGTGTCTGAGTTTAATTTATCTATTATATGTATGTATTTAGAAATATATACTCGTAAGTACGTTTATCAGCAGTCTGGTTACCATAATACAGGTTCTGCCTAGTTTGGAATCAGACGGCCGTGTGAGAGATGTGTGAAGTTAGTATAAAAAAATACAGTACTTATTGTGTGCACCATTCATATGGTAAAATAAAAAAATTATAGCGCCTACTATAGGCGTTATAAATTTTCTTAATAGCGAAAACCTTTATTCAAAACTTCGTTGACGCGACACGTCGTTTTAAGTTTTCACTTTCGTCAGTAGTCCCATGACTGTCTCCTTTTTTAATTTGTCACTTTTTCAGTTTGTTTGGTTGTGAAAGTGATTAATTTCTTACTTTTTCCATGACTTACATGACGATGTTACATACATCGGTAATTTGATTAGGGTCCATAAAAAATGGTTTACGTTAGTTTAGTTCGTTATAATTTAGAAAAATGTCACAAAATAAGATAGAAGGTATACAAATTTTGTAATTATGGCAGAAATTGACAACATTTTCCCAGCACCAAAAGCAGCTCTTACTTATTCGGAGAGAGGTCGTAAAATACTTGCGGTGGCTTCTTACTGTCGATCTTTAGCGGATTATTTTTTGTTTGAACAAAATTTCAACGTGCAAAAGGTATAAAAAAAATATTATTTACGGAAAAATTATGTCCATCATTGAAAAATTCTTGCATCAAATAGTTAACTTTTTAACACGAATCTAAAAAAAAAATATTATGCAGATCAATGTTTTTAGTTAAGTAAAAGTTGCCATGGTTGACAATCGCACGACAATATGACAATCTGAACACGCCTAGCGTGTTCTCGGCATTGTATGTAAAACATTTTTTTGCGGAATATAAAAATTATTGTAGCACAGGAGCCACTTCTTAGGTTAACTTCTGAAATAATTAAGCTATACTGTTATTTTTAATACATAATACTGCATAATGGCTTAAATATTGCCGAAACATTGTAGACACGCCAGGGGTGTTCTCAGCAGCTGGAGGAAATGTGCCGCCAGGCGTGTCGCCGGCACTAAAAGTGTTAATTTCTTAGTATTGATTAGACATCAAAGGATTAAAAAAATAACTGTAAAAACTTAAAAACCTATTATTTTGACATTACAAGCAGACATTTCAATTTAATTTATTTGTATTGATATTGATAATAGATAATTATTAAAAAATTTCAACTCATCACACTTACCGTAACATACGCATAAGAAAGAACAGCGGGGCATTCTTACATATTATAAGAAAAAAATCGATTTTTCCACAAAAATCGATTATTTATAGGAAAAATCGATTTTTCTCTAATCGATTTTTATTGAGCAGAGAAAAATCGATTATTTGTTAATCGATTTTTTTCCCTCTGCGCCACTGGCGCATGAATGCAATGACCATCATCATCAAGATAAGAACTATTACATAAAGACTTGATCGAACTGACCACAACAGACGGCCCAAAGGTCAAGCAGCAGTTATGACGTAAGCCTGATGTATGACGAAGAGGTGTAATGATGTAAAAACCCAAACATTGTGCAATACACGTTATTAAAAGTTTCTTTTACTCTAAAGTAGATGGCGCTCTGCTCAACTTTGTTCATTAGTTTGAGTTACTCTTTCATTTATCATAATTATTTTATACATACTTTGTTCTGTATAAGGTAGTTGTTGTTATTAATATCTTTTGAATTAATAGCTTGACGGGTAATCTCTAAATCATATTATGATTTAGAGATTACCCGTCAAGCTATTAATTCAGTCATGATCCTAAAGTTAAATGTTTCTAACGTTTCTACACATCTCTCAAAATTCTCAAAACTCTCAAGTCTCAAAATAAAAATATCTTTAATTTTAATTTTCACTGTCTCTGAATGTGTGCTATGACAGACGCACATTATAGAAAAAAAAAATGTAACCATCACGCAAACCACTATAATAAATTAAGCACCTTTAAATGTACTTGTATTTGGTTAGCTTATAATAAATTCAAGTGGCTTTACTTTAATTCGTTAGACAAAAGACCAGAGGTCATAAGACAAAAGATTACTGTATAATGCTTTCGTATTTTTCAGTGTACATATATAATTTAATTTAGCAATCTACACGTAGGTATATAGTAAAAAAACATATTATAACGTAAATTTTCCATACTTCATTCTTATTTTAGCCGGTCGATTGTGCCATCTAGTAACGAAGTGTTTCAACTTATCAAATTTTATACAACTACTCGAATAGAGGTGGCCCTACAACCGCCATTATCTGGAAAAATAAATCAACTCTGATAATACCTTTCTACGAAAATGCTAACCATATTCAGTGAAGACAGTCAGTTTGAAAGAATAAAATAATTCATAATGTAGTTATAAATATATAACTTTAATATTTTTAACACTTTAGTATGGTTCACTTCTTTGTCTTATCTATAGCTCCGTCTCGCTCTAAATGTCTGCATGACGTGTGAATTTCACGTTGCCTTCGATCGTGACGAAGTCAGTCACAAACCGATTCCGACGTCGTATGATCTTGTTATTTGATGTTATTTCTTTATATATTGTCTGAAATTACCTTCATTTCGTGTTTTATGTGAATATCGCAAACATAATTGCGATTTTTGTGCGTACTTTTGTTGAATATTAGTGTATTACGTGTGTTATAAACTGTGATAAGTGGAACGTTAAAAAACAGTAAACCTTGCTGTTTTCCAAGTGCTTTTACCTGTTTTAGTGGATTATCTTCCGTTATTGAAGGTAACGAAGCGCATCGAACCTTTGCTGCAGCAGTCTTTGTAAAGAATCTACTTAAATATAATTTTTAACCTAATCATAACTTTCAACTTTAGAGGTTATTACAATTTTACTAAACAATAAACACAGTCCTTTGGTACGTAAATGGCTACAAAAACATGTTGATTTTACTTTTACAATACTTCAAACAACTTTATATTTTATCGATTCTTATCAGATTCATATTGACTAAGAGTTTTTTAAAAAATTACGTATTATACTTATTTTTTCGAGCTTAATCATCATCTATTCATCAGCGGTATAAATATGTACTCTTTTCGTGTTAATGATAATCTGCATAATGCTGAATCAAAATAATATAATAAATTGTGAATGTGATTCACAATTTATGAATTTTTCCTTGTTAATTTTTTTACTTTACAAGTTGCAGAAAGTTAATGTCACTAATTGGAATCTATAATTATTGTACATAAAGTACCGTATCTAATAATATATTTAAACGAATTATCGTAGTATAGTGTACACTAAGTATAAAAAAATGTTAGTAAGCTGTTCACAATAAAAAAAAATTGACCATAAGGTTTACCTTCCATTACCTTCCATCTGTTTACTGTAATTATGAAAATGTATCTTCTACTGTATTGCTAATGTACAAATAAAGTGTTATCTATCTATCTATCTATCTACCTTATGCTTTTATTTATTCATAACTAAAGTTTGTTTATTGATCTAAGTTCACCATAGTAATAGTAGGTAATGGTAATTTTTACTACAATATCTATGCAATATACTTTCAAATGTACATAATTACGTAGGTACATAATTATTTACATACCTTTGGGGATATCCAGAGACAAAAATTCTTTACTTTTAAAAAGGGTGCGAGTCAATGTGTTTATCACCTACTACCATAAACAAGAAATTAGCTGATATTGTATCCACTTTCTATTAATTATTCAAATTATTAATAATTCAAAATCAATAATAAGCATTATATTGTGTCATATAATACAACATTATCTAGACCCAAATTAAGCTTAGCATATACTGTAGGTTCTCGAAAATAGAAAAACATCATCTGATACTTTTTTTAAATACACAAACATATTATAAATTTAAATATCAAGACCAATGCTAATAAATATATTTAGAATCACAACTGTGATCTCTTATGCTCCCAAACTATGCAGAGCCTGTACTATGGTAACCAGACTAGTGATAAACATACTTATATATTACTAAATACATACTTATTATATATAAATTATACCCAGACACAACAAATGGTCATGCTCATGACACAATTATTTGTCCTGGGTGGGACTCAAACCCACAACCTCTGGCTTAGCAGTCAGGATCACTAATCACTAGACCTACAAGCCAGGCAACTATCGCACTGCATAGGTTTTTAAAACACATTAGGAGGATATCACAGTTACATATATCAATATTTTTAACCCCCGATGCAAAAAAGAGGGGTGTTATAAGTTGAACATGTGTAGCTATGTGTATGTCTGTGGCACCCTAAGTGTCAGATGAACTGTTTTGAATTTAGTTTTTTTTTGTTTAAAAGGTGACTTTATCGAGAGTGTTTTCTTAGATATAATTTAATAAAACCTATTCAGCTATTCGAAGATCTATTTAGCTGTTTTGAAGTCGTTAAATAGATTTTTGAGTTAAGGATATTTTAATTTTTTTTTATTTTAGCTAGGTAAAATTACAAATTATCATATGAAAACAAAGGCTCATTTCCTATATGAAAATCTAAATTGAGATTACCACCTAATTGGAAAATAGTTCAAAATATCTCATAGGAGTGAAACGGGATTTTAAAAGCTATATGTGTAGGATGTAGTAGGATTTATAAAGGATTTTGAGAGAAGGATGGTAGAATATACTATTCAATAAAGAACCTATGCTAAATACAATAAGGTTACTCCTCAATCAAGACAAGGTCCATTATTAACTTTGTTATAGCCGTAGGTGTTAAAAGGGGGCGGGATGGTATGGTCAGTGTTAATCGCCTCCCATAAACATTTGCCGAACTGTCACTGTCATAGTGCAGTGTCACATAGAATGTTGCCATTACCCTGCATCCATTATACAAACAATAAAAACCTGGGACATAACACATTAGACCCAAATAGATAACAGTAATGGGTGTAACTAGTTACTTAAATAATTGTGCTTAATAATAAAATGCTTCTTTGCTACATCAAGTCTTGTGAGTAGAAATACATAGTACATACACTCATACATGATACATAAAATCCTTTCTCTTTTCGGGGTAGGCACAAACAACAGCCCTCCACATGGGCTTCTTATACTATCATTAAATCTTTGATACCTAAGGGGTTGTCCATTAATCACGTGATGTTTTTGAAAAAAAATTTAACTTTTTTTTTGGTTCAAAATATATTAAATATTTTCAGATTCTTATATTTAAATACAGATATAATAGCGTGTTCTACGAAAAAATAAATACACGCGATATTTCACTACACCTCCCTCACCCTTTGGGAAATTCGCGCAAATTACTACTTAGGGGCCATCCATAAAGTACGTCACACGTTAAGAGGGGGGTCAACAAAGTGTTACATTGTGTGACAAGGGGTGGGGGTCATAAGCTTCGTGACGTCACATGTCAAATATTAAACGCAAAACATTACCTGTAAACTAAAGACTACACACGCTACTACACTTTTATTAAAAAAATTAATTTAAAAACAGCTCTTTTAAGTTTTGGGTGTAAAATTGCAAAAAAATATGTGACGTCACTCCAGTGGGGAGGAGGGGTCAGACAGATGTGACCATCACAAATCATGAAATTCGTGTTACGTAATATATGGATGACGTCTCTGCTTCCTTCAGATCATCGCCAATTTGATCAGGATATGTTCTGCGTGGTCGACCCCTACCGGCCATTCCACTAACCTTCGCCCTATATACTTGTTTTGTCGTTCGTTCTGCACTCATTCTTTCCACGTGCCCAAACCACCTCACTATACCCTTTTCGATTTTTATCCATCTGTCCTCTTTCAATATTCTCTCTATATTCTTCAAACATGGATGGTGTTTCCGTTAAGTCAAGTCAGCAGCAATTTACTTCACATTTAAACTAATCAATGTATAAACAAGGCCCTACTTATAAACAAAATTAGGTCAGTTCTGTTTTGATAAGATTAAATTTAATGGGGAAGTGCCTTCGCATAGAGAATAAAACCTAGCAATCTACCAACAGTGTTCCCAGATATATGTTCGTAATTTCGCCTGTGTTTTGGGGACTCGTAAGTGGAGCGCCCAAAATCGTACTTTTTCTAGGCAGTAGACAGACATATATTACATACCTACATTTCAACAATATATTTTCGCGCCGATGTGGTCGTGTTAAATCAGGAAAAAAGGAAGCAGGTAAATTTTTATAAGGAAAATGGGTAGGGAGAGGAACCTAGGGATACCGCAAGTCATGTATGGGGAACACAGTGCCATCTATCGGGCAGATATGTAAAACGGAAAAGTCAAATGCTTGACCACCAGGTGTCGGGTGCGGCTCCGGCTTAGTTTTGATATTTTATGTGTATCTGTATTGGTCTGGTTCTTTTCGTTCACAATATATTCATTTATAAAAAGTAATGTAACTTTCTCCATCTTGTTGAATACATAATAAATATAAAAAAAATAAAAATACTAGCTATGATTACAGTATAGTCAGTACCGTCTTTACCATAAGGGCACGCGGAGCACCTTCCCAGGGCCCCCGACCTCAGAGGGGCCCCTCAAAGGATGACATAGAATCACAAAAAGCACAAACAGTTTCTGTGTTGCATCCTACGCATTATTGTATTGATTTCTTTAATTTTTAAGTAGTACGTAGTTGAATTGAGAAGCTACTTATTTGAAGTTATACTTGTTTCCGATGACATTATTTAAAAGACACAGTTTACATTGCAGTTCTTGTACCAACCTATTACAACATATATTCAAAGAAACATGCATTGTAATGTCTGGTTTATGATTACGATGATGCGCGTAAAGTATTTGACTCTATTTTTTTGTAGATGATTTGTGCGTGAAAATTTAACATAAGAGTTTTTGAAGTGAAAACTTCTTTAGGCACGTTGTGCACTTTTGCTATGGGGAAAAGCACTGAAGTCGCACCGTCACGCTAATAATACATATATAGATCCACTAGAGGGCGCTAATCTAAACATTGAGTTTGTCAGCCCCTTATTAATTAATGTCACCAACCTGCTCATGTGACGTTTTTAGTTCGTCGTTTCGTTTAAGTTTTCACTTCTGTCCGCAGTCCCATGACTGCCTATTTTTTAGTAAACTTTTTATTCCGGCGTTCAATAGAAACGAAAAATTCTATGCATTTTAGATTGACTTTTTTGTCATAATTATAATAATTTTTGTTGTAATAGCAACATCTATGATATTTTACTGAGCCACAGCAACACGTGGCCGGGTTTAGCTAGTTTAAAATAGAATCTTCGACTAGGCAATGAAGAAAGAACTAAATGCAACAATTAATATGTGGGTTAATAAAATGTGTACAGTATTGTAGCCACACTTTCTATAGTTTCTATACGCCGCCCCACTCTCACTAATTAATGACTAGATCGAAAGCATATATGCACACCTTCATTGCGAATTAAAATATAATGTTATTGTCTATGAACACTGGCAAAGACAATTGGTTAAATATTTTTAATTCTTCTTTTTTAATCGTCCTATAGTAACAATAATAATAATATGTACCCGATACCGGTGGGACAATATTTTTTTATGTTTTTTTTTTTATTATAAGTGTGTTTAAAAATGTAAGTTAATGTAAATGAAATAAATGAAGAGTATAATAATAATAATAACTCCACACATCTCACACACGGCCGTCTGATCCCAAAATAGGCAGAGCCTGTACTATGATAACCAGACTGCTGATAAACATACTTATATATTTCTAAATACATACATATTATAGATAAATTAAACCCAGACACAGAACAAATTATCGTGCTCATCACACAATTATTTGTCCTGGGTGGGAATGGAACCCACGACCTCTGGCTTAGCAGTCAGGGTCACTAACCACTAGACCAACAGGCCAGTCAAAGGTTTTTTTTAATGTATGGTAAGATTTTTGAAGAAAACGAGAAATCACTCAATTTTCTTTCTACAAATGTAATGTATAATAACACGACATAAGTCTTTTGGCACGAAGATGACACTGACAGGGGCCATGACTTGGGAGGGGGGGGGGGACTTTATGGTTTGCAGTTAATAATATCTCCTTATATTCAGGGAAGTCACAAAGTCAGTTACTTGACCTTATGTCAGGGCGAAATCCAACGTTTTTTATAAGCAAATAAAATATTATTATGGTCATGGCATTTGACTTTACTGTCAAAATAAGGGCAAAACCGTAAAAGTAGTGTCTCTGACCACACTAAAGTGATGTTCCACAATATGACAGCCATAGTTACGATTATAGTCGTGCGTTAAAAGACCTTAGGCCTCATTTGTAATACAGACCATTGAAAAAATGTAAAAGTCTTTTAGGGAGCTAACTTTCTGGACTTCTTTGCTTCAGATATTGATGATGACTTCAAAAACCGATAAGGTACTATTATTATTAACTTCACCTGAAAATCCAGGCTAAAAAAATAAGGTACAACACAATCTTCTCACTTGTGATCATTTACTAACTTCGTTGTCTTTTGAAGTGAAACTTCTTTAGAATGGTTGTGATTTGAAATTCGATGAAACGAAAAACTCACACTAAAAAGAGACAAATATTCATAAATAATATTTAGCCTGCGAGAAAATGAGATAGAATACAAGTATTCAGTGTGCGAAGCCTTCAGAAAACGCGTCAATGTCAACGTGGTGTCATTTTTGTGCATTTGCGTATTAAAATTAGTTGGTTAATTAATTTATGTTAATTATACAACACATCTGTGTTAATTTGACCAATAACTTTTGTATAAATTATCTAAAATTAAATTTATTAACAGTAGTAAATTATATTTGTATTGATTTTACTTTTTATTTCTCATTCTCTCGTAGGTTATTTTTCTGAAGTTTCACTTCTGCCGTGTGTGAATTGCACACACAATTTTTTTTTTTTATAATGTAAGAAATTCACAAAAAGAATACACGCATTGTTAGTTCACCGTTGAACTTAGATTTTCCGGACAGTTGGGCATGGACCTGGTATTTGAGAAAGTATATGCTGCTGTCCCGCCTTCCCCCATGCGTCAATTAACTCGTTTTTCCGTCTCTTATATTACCATTTAGACACAAATACGTTTATTGCGACGCTACTCATCGTTAACTCAAAACGATTGAATTAGAATTTCTCTTATTACATTATTATGAGGATTACAATCTCTGTGAAAGTTTACTTAATTTAATTAAACGTGTCGCGTGGAGAAGTATTGGTCTATGATCAAAACAAAAACAACTATTCCTGCAAGCAAACCAAACTATACAGGCTAAACATGCACTAAATCCACAGAGTAAATAAGTTTTTCATCGTTATTTTTTTTAATAGAACGTCCTTGCAAAGACGTACGGTCATAGCCGGCCGTTTACCCGCGCACTTTGGCTGTTTGATGTAACGCCTAAATACATTTGCGCGTAAAAACTTAAATAACGATGTCTATTTGGCGCTTCTGGGTATTCCATTTTTAAAAATATGTATGAGACTCACCTGTAACTATATATTAGTTGTCGCCTAGAGGTGTTACGACGTAATTCATTAATGTCAATCATCAAAAAAAAATATTATTGGTAACAGTAAAGCTCCGTCGGAGGTAGGGAAATAAAAGTTGCTTTAAATTTTTAGGGTTCTGTTCTAAATTTAGTAAAGCCAAAAAATAGTTTCATTTCGATACAAGAAGACGTAGGTTGAAATTGTCTTACAAGATAAGTTTACATAGTTAATTAAAAAAAAAAATATCATTCGAATTGAGAACCTCCTCCTTTTTGAAGTCGGTTAAAAAGCCAAGACAAACTAATAATAGCGTGTTAAAAATACAACCAACTAATAGAAATGTCCACCTTTTTAGGGTTCCGTACCCAAAGGGTAAAAACGGACCCTATTACTAAGACTCCACCGTCCGTCTGTCTGTCTGTCACCAGGCTGTCTCATGAACCGTGATAGCTAGACAGTTGAAATTTTTACAGATGATGTATTTCTGTTGCCGCCATAACAACAAATACAAAAAAAAGTTATAATAGTGTCTAATGTTGTATAGAACTATAGATAACTTCGTCCGCGTGGAATAGTGTCTTTGGGTAGAATTTTTAATTATTTAGGCTAATTGACAATACTTCCATATAATTTTTTCATCCCCACCTTTCAACTGCTTATTGTTTTGTATTTCAACACCTTTTTTGCATTAAAAAGTAGCCTATGTCCTTTCTCAGGGTCTAGACTATCTGTGTATCAAATTTCATTTAAATCGGTTCAGTAGTTTTGTCGTGAAAGGGCGACAGACAGAGTTACTTTCGCATTTAAAATATTAGTTGGCTTCTATTTAATTTGTTTTTTACCTCGTGCTGTTTACCCTCTGTAAACCTCCTGTTAGCTTTCTTAATATATATAATTAATTAACTTTTAAAAGTGTCACCGACTTGAATGCGTCTACATCATGAGACATTGTAATATTTACGCTGTATTTTTCATATTTCATCTTTAAAACTAAATTAGTCGTCACAGATGTTGAACACGTATGTCATTTTATCATTATGTTAAGGAATTATCATAAATGGGTTGTTATTTTTGCCAACCAACTTAACATTTGGCCAGACCCGGGAATAGAATAAAAACTTGGGCCTCACGATGCAAATATGAGCTCAAGATTGCAAAGTAAAGTAATTAAAGAAAAATACACATACACAATTGCTAATATTTTCGCGTGATGTAATTGCTGCGTGAAGATCGTTGACCCGCCGCCATTTTGTGATTCACCTCTATGTGATAGTTTACCTATTTCGCGCATGCGCAGTTTCGGCTTTATACCTACAAAGACACTCGGTGGAATTATTAAAAATGTATAGCGTGTGTCTATTGCAAAAATCGGAGAATGGAGCAGATGACACGAATTCATACTAAAAGACAATTTAAGGGTGTAAACACATCGAGCTGCTAATTCGACAACAAATATACATTTGAATACTTAATTACTTAATGTGGTTAAAGCTTAATATTTCTAAACTTCTAAACTAATATTATAAAGAGGAAACATTTGTGTTTTTGTATGTATGTTTGTAATGTTTTCACACAAAAACTACTTAACCGATTGCGATGAAACTTGGTATGTAGATAGCTGGAGACCTGGTTTAACATATAGGCTACTTTTTTTCTCGATATTCCCACGAGCTCTGGTGAAACCGCGAGGCGCTGCTATTATTTATAATGGTATAATAGGGTATAATGTGTGAACAAAAAAAAGGAATGGTCAGTATTATTTTAACATTTACCCCATGAGTCAGTAAATGGATTAAATGGTCCTTTCCGTTCTTTACAAATGTATGTATGTCACAATTAAATTAATCGCTCCTCGAATACCTAAAAAAAATAATTGGCCGCAAAAAGGACTTCTTTCCGCCATAGTATGTCCTATATAAGGAAAAACATTACATATTTATGTATTCTAACGTTTCTAAGAATAAACATTATACACACTTCCGGAGGTTAATCAAACACATAGTAAACATGAGTATTTATGTATGTTTTATTGCGTACACGCGGCTTCGGTCGCGGTGTAGAAATATGAGAATAACATGCGCGTGTGAAGTATTCCCTCAAAGTAGTAAAATTATATAAACTAACAGTAAATTTGCTCTGCGTCCCTTGTCAACGTCATTCAAGAGTCATGGGATCCTTGTTGCACACAATAACAGAACGTCATTGCCATCATTAAAAATTTATTACGTCGGAAGTACGTCACTCGTTTGTTTTGTTCTTTCGCTTAAATATAGAACTGTGGACTAAACAATTTTCTTTTCTTTCATTTAAATATAGAACTGTGGACTTCACAATTTATTTTGTACTCATTTTTAAATACGTTTAGAACCGTGGACTGCACAACAATCATTAAAAACTTTCTGAAAGTTATGAAGAATTTACGTCACACGACTCGTGACGTAAATTCTATATAACTTTGAAACAACAGGGCTATAACGGGAATTTGCGTTTAAATTTCGAGTTCTTTGAGTGTGATCATATCGCTTTTTTTTCTGACAGTCGTAAATAAGTAATCTGGTACAAGGGTTGCACAGGTTGTTCGTGGAAGAGCCATGCTTCGGCACGTATGGGCGGAGTGATACCACGGCCTCACAGAAAACCGGCAGTGAAGCAATGTTTTCATTGCTTTTCGCCGTTTGAGCGAGGTTACACGAGGTCCTAACTCTTCCAACTCCTCCCTTCTCCCCTATTCCCGCCCTTCCCCTCCCTACCCCTACTCCCACCTTAAAGGGCTGCAACGGACTTGTGACTCTTGAGTTGCAGGTGCCCATGGGCGGCGGTAGTCATTTACCATCAGGTGACCCGTCTGCTCGTTTGCCCCCTATACCATAAATAAAAAAAAATATATCTTGTTAAGGATGCATATCTACACAAAATTTGCTGATTACTATAACTTAAAATAATAGTTTACTATTTGTGATAAAGCCTTAAAGATTTTTTAATTAAGTTTTACCTTTTTAAGCGTTTGTACGAAAGAATATAAACAATTAGGTCGAAGGATTCGTTAGAAAATATGTCCAATCCTTTTTCACTTTCAAAGACATTTTCTATAAAATCCATTTATTAATTTTTATTAATTTAAAAAAGGAGTCTATTAAAATTGGTCAGTATATTTGCTTTAGGCTGTTCTTAGTAGTGTAGTTCCGTTCCTTGTTATTGTTTTTAAAGTGTAAACAATATGGATAATGTGTGAATTAAAAAAAAAATTTGGGCAACCGTGAGTCCGGCTCGCACACTAAGAGTTTCGTACCATCGTACCTACAAAATTTAACTAACGAAGACTTAGTATTAGGGTTCCGTTAGCACCCTTCGGGTACGGAAAAATAACAACTAAACAACTAAATTTTGAAGTCTAATCTTCTGATTGTGGCTTCTGACTAAAACAAGTGCAACTAAATTAAGTAACTAAAATATAGTTGCACTTGTTTTACTGTTCACACATTTTCCATATCGTTTACACATTTAAAAACAATACCATTAAACTTGTGTAAATGGATTTGTCAGAAAATGTTTAATGTGAATATAGCCTTAATTCTAGTGACATACAATCATCGCTCGTTTAAATTTAGAACAGCGAGCTTCTTACGATATAAAGCATAAGAATATTTTTATACTTTTTAAGTATTTATTCAGGTTAAAATATCGAAGTTTTCGCGCCAAGGCGATAATGTAAAAACTCATTTGGCAAAATTGAAACTCTTGATCCAAAATCCTAAAAATGTTAATTTTTATGCTTCCTTCATTTGTGACAGCTATTTTAAGATGAAATAAAGTTGACCTAGGTTCTAAATCGTGTGATTTAGGAATTACAACAACCTTATTCTAAAAAAAATATTGGCCATTTTTAACCCCCGACGCAAAAAGAGCTGTGTTATAAGTTTGACGTGTCTGTGTGTCTGTCTGTGACATCGTAGCTCCCAAACGAATTCACTGATTTAAGTGCGTTTTTTTGTTTGAAAAGTGACTTGATCGAGAGTGTTCTTAGATGTAATTCAAGAAAATCTGTTCAGCCGTTCGAAGATCATCAGCTCTTATCTAATCGTTGAAGGGATTTTCGAGTCGGAGGTGTTTTAAATATATAATTATTTAGGTTAAAGGTATATATCTTTACCAACTAACTACGATCCATAAGAGCCCATCACCGCCCATAAACGTCAACCAATCTGTAAAACCACGGGTCGGCAACCTGCGGCTAAAGTTGCGGCTCTCTAGTTCCATACGTGAAAAATAATTATTTACTATCAAAACCCGTAAAACCAGCAATCTATCCATAATTGAGTACTTAATAGTACTACATAAGTGCTAGAGTCATGCCTTTCAGTGATTTAAGTAAGTGATCCATTGCCTGATACACCATGTAAAAGCAGATACTATAATATTAAAACGTAAATTTTAATTGGCTCTTTAAAAACTGTAAAATTTTGTAAATTGTAACTTTGGCTCTTCCGTCTCAAAAGGTTGCCGACCCCTGTGTTAAACCGTTGGCATGTACGCGAAACGAAATATATGCACGTAATATTAAAAAAGTTTAGATAACTTTTAAGTCATTATTGACGTCAATATTTCTGTTTTAATTAATTTTACTTAAACAATTTATTTTTCGATCATCATGTTGTCAGGGAACAAACGTCATAGGGTAGATATCATAATTATAACTTTCATTCTCATATTGAATTCTCGGTTAAAAGCTAGTACTCAATATTTTTGATACATAAGCTCATTTGGATTGTGTGTCTGTCATAAATCGATTCCTACACACTCATTAGGAAGTTCAATGTCATGTCATTCAATGCCTCCAGTGTGGGAGGGAGATGGAATGACCTGAGACAAAGCAAGTTAGTTATCATGTCATCATCATTTGCATCGTTTGGACTGACACTCACTGCAATGTCCTTATTGATTGTTTATTTTTAAACCCTACTCACAAAAGGAAATTTTTGTTTTATTATTCCTTTAAATAGATCTTTATCATCATTTTCATTACAAGAGAATATAATTTTATAATGCACACATGCAGCGGTTGAGGTCAATCAAGTTATATTTGGACGACCTACAAATTCCAGGAACACATCTAATTTGGGAGCACCTTCGTATTTCCATCTCTCTCTTGGCCTTGCGTTTCACATGACAGCTGTCAAGGTTGACAGGTTTCTCCAGGACGTTTTTGAGTTATGTTGTCTTTGGTTTCTGCTGAGCCGGATTTAGGGGTCATGTTTTGAAAATATTTTATGACCTATAGCGATAGTTAGAAAAAAAAATTACATTGCACCGACCCCAAACAAAATTGGGGAAAAGGCAGGAAGAAGATGATGAGGGATATTTATAAACTAATTAAAAACAATAGCTGACAAGTGGGTATTGGTATTGGCGGGGATTGATGGGTATTGGCTCTTTTTCCGCATTTAGACTCATCAGCGATCCATTATGCGTTCAGTTAAGACTGACTAGTTGAGCCAGACTTAGAAGCACAGAAACCTGGGGCTTTCACTGGCTTCTACGAGCGACCTCCGCACCTGCGAGAATATTTGCCTGTTGTGTGGCCACTCCCTCGCACTCCAGGATAACGTAGGCGGCCGTTTCCTTCGCATTGAGACACCTGCATAGAGGACTGTCTGTCGCATTGATGCTGACAGGTGGGGCTCTCCGATCTTGGGGCGATACATCTGCATGTAGTAAATTAAATATACTCGAAGGTGTGTCAACTGCCTCACCCAGCTCAAGTTAGGTAGAATAATACTAACACGGGTTTTGCGACTTTGTATTTGGACAAACAATTCTGATTTTTTATTTATTTAGTATTTAGATTCAAGAAGGGATGGAGGCTTATATAAGTTGTTTGTGTTTTATCCATGATATTATTAGCTTTATTCCCAACTATAGTGTTGAAAAAATTATGGCAGTTCTGTATTTTCAATTTGAACAAACCATTAATTTACCGAATTTGCTAGGATAGGTATGTTATATGTCATAGAAAGATTGTCGCCCTGTTACACTCACCATGTTTCTAAATTGTTCACTTTTTTTTAATTCTGCAAGTTGCAGATGCACGAGTGACCAGATACACCCTCGCAACAAAGGGTTTCAAAATTTAACTAAACCTACTTTGTATGTCATATTTACTAGAAAAAAAACTCCTTTTATAAAAAAAAACAGTCAGTCGTACACGACAAAAGTGAAAACATAACTTCACAATGTATTTGCATATACATACACAAACACATCTGTATATATGTAAGTAGGTTAAAAATTAAAAGTAGGTAATAACATATCTAAATGTATACATAGGGTACACTGGAAGTTCTGCGCTCCAGGCCGCTTATAAATGTTTGAATTTCGAATGTTATAATTTTTTTAATATAAAAAACTCCGTCTTACGAATTTTCGATCAGGGTCACATGTCCTGACGCGAGTTTAACATTTTTTACCCATCACAAATAGTGCACAATGCCGCTAAAGAAGTTTTCACTTAAAAAAAAAACTATTTTTAAGGCGTCTAGTGACGGAAGCTCTCTGTCGCGAGGCCAAAAAGTTGGATGCCAAAACTGAACTACATTATGATAATTTAATTATCTCTTGTTTCCTTCACAACTCCAAGGTATCTCTTGTCTACCCTCACATACGTTCAGAATCAAAAGTTAATATTTCTCACTTTATTTATACAGCTGAGGTCGAACAAAAGGTCATGTCCCATTTTGCCGACAATATCATTTATTTGTACACATGCAATTGTTTAAAACGGCTAAATAAATGTTGGCAGCGGACGTTAGTTAATGCGGGTAGTAGCACGATTTTTTAATCCAGTTTTTATTTACTTTATCTTATAAATAACATTGTCGGGTAAAAGATTAAGAGGTATGCCATATTTACCCTACATACGTATACTCACGGCTGTATCCCCGAAGGGGTGGCGGGGGCAAGACTATTGCCGCCAACTGGGCTCTTTGATAATTAAAGATGGAAATTGGGTGTGTATTGAAAAGGAAAGAAGGCAATAAATGGAAAAGGCTTCAATCCTGTAAGAAACAGTATCAAAACCACTGATATTAAACTATAAAAATCACTAACTAACACCAACTGCCAAGTTGTTCGTACCTCTGCTCTGTTTGCACTCAAGTCAATCAATCTAAACATATTCCTACCCTGTTATAATCCCACAATTTGTTAATATTTATCAATCGACCAATAGTATGGCGTTACCGGTATAACCAGTCAAAATAATATCTATTAACTTATTTTTATTAAATAGTGAACTGTGTTATCATCTGTTATAGTTTGGCCCTATTTTTAATAAAATAAATAAGAGTTTTTCATGTGGCGACAACACGGCCCTCCTGCGTACGCATCCGTCCCGGATAGCGTCATGGTGTGGTATAGTTGCTAAGGACAAAGTATTTACCATTAGATTGTATCTATTTTAATATATTTCATTGAATCAATCACTTTTTTTTTGCTAACAGCAACGAGGGCTCTTCCATCGACGGCCAGTAGATAAAGAGCTCCCCGCTCCATTTAGACAATCCCCGGACACTACTAGGACCTTAATGCTTACATAACTGTTCCATCGGCGGTCAGTTATACAGCCAACGTTAAGACTCGAAATTTACCCTAGGCGATGCCTTTGGCCAACCCTAGTTGCATATCACAACAAGTCTTTAACATCTGGCTGTAAGAATTTACTCGTGCGTGTATAACTATTCCATCGGCGGTAAGTTATACAACCAGCGTCAAGCACCCGAAGCTTCCCCTACGCGATACCTTTGGCCAACCCTAGTTGCATATCACAACGGGTCTTAACGTCTGACTTTAAACGAGTAAATTCCGCATATAGGTTACACAGTATTGTCCGAAGCAAATGTACTAGACTAAATATCAGGCATATTTTCTTATGTTCTTATTCCTCACTCTTAAGTCTATCATCATACATACTTCTCTCAAATATCAGTCAACAAAATTATGGTACAGTCATAATTATGTACTAGGCAGATTTTACAATTACAGATTTATAAATACCGGCCAACATCCTGGTCTATCCAATTTCAGGTGGTTTTCATCCAGTTCTGCTAATTTAGTCCAAGTCCAATCTATATTTAAGCACATATTGTTCTTAATGTTTGATAGCCACTGGTTCGTTTTATGCCTGACCAAGTTTTTCGACGTGGTTGTACTTCTTACTGTAATGCTTAAGTGTCTAATAAAACATTAGCACCTAGCAATTGAACTGATAAAAACCAATTCTTTCTTTTTTTGTTCGATATCAGCGGAGAACAGGCACTAATAGTATTTCTGCTTAATGCGTTAACAGACTACTTTTGCGAAACTAGAGAGTATAAATTTACTTTAAAAGCTTTTAACAGGATTGGGATGTTCAACACACTTTTTATGATTACTTCATATATCAACAAAAAACAGTTATTAACATCACCTGAAAGGCATATTTAACCATACTTCATTTTCGATTTGCATCGTAGTAGGTACCTTCTACTAGGACTTTTGATAAACACTTCGAATTAAAGTCCGAATTATTTTATTTTATTTTTATAAAATTCTTAACGTAATAACTCGTTAAACCCATTTTTAACCATTTTGTCATGCAAAAATTAATCCAAGCAATCAAAGTATTAACAGTTATGTTTTTGTGGCAAATAGTTTCTACAAATATATTCGAACACCTCATTTTATCCATATACCCTCTTTTTTAAATAAAATACATGTACACTTTTTCAATCCGTAGATTTTTTTGAACAAATTAGTAAATTATAAATAATAGTTAAGCTTCCAACTCAATTAACCGTAAGAATATCACAATAATGAATCCGATAGTACGAGTATTCGCTTCTATCACATCTACCCACATTAGAATAAACACACACTCGGAAATTACTAATGAAAACGTTTTTACTTACTGTTAGATGCATACTCATTGCATCACGATTGCTTGATGAACACCATGATGAGGACGTTGGGATTTATGAATACCAAAATCTTGCACAAGAAACTTTTTACTTACTAACACTTTGTTTTTCTTTCAATTGGGGCGCGTTCTTTATCTCACTTCTGATGTAAGAAACAGTATCAAAACTACTGATATTAAACTATAAAAATCACTAACTAACACCAACTGCCAAGTTGTTCGTACCTCTGCTCTGTTTGCACTCAAGTCAATCGATCTAAACATATTCCTACCCTTTTATAATCCCACAATTTGTTAATATTTATCAATCGACCAATAGTATATTTGTTGCATCATAGCTTCGAAACGAATGGACTGAGCTTTTTTGGTTTGAAAGGTGATTTGATCGAGAATGTTCTTAGCTTTAATTCAAGAAAATCTCATACATGGGAGAGCCATGCTTCAGCACGTACGGGTCGGCTCGACTCCGCTCCGACCACGGCCTCACAGAAAACCGGCAGTGAAGCAATGCTTACAATGCTTTTCGCCGCGTGAGTGAAGTTACCGGAGGCCCTAACCCTTCCCTCTCCCCTATTCCCGTCCTTCCCCTCTCCCTCTCCCCCCCCCCCCCCTCCAATCCCCCTTCGCCCTCTTCCCACTCTTCCACCCTGTCCCCCTCTTCCCCTACTCCCACCTCAAAGGGCGGCAACGCACTTGTGACTCTTGAGTTACAGGTACCCATGGGCGGCGGTAGTCATTTACCATACCCGTCTGCTCGTTTGCCCCTATACCAAAAAAAACTGCTCAGCTGATCGAAGATCATCAGCTCTTATCTAATTGTTAACTGAATTTTTGAGTCTGAGTACTTTAAATTTTTAATGTAGATTATTCTCATCTGATTATCGACCGATTTTATTTTTTTGTTATTCAGTAGCTATTTACTTGCCTTCGGGTTTGCAACGAAAAAATTGGAAATAGTTTTTTTTTATTCGACTGAAGCTTTATTGTACTGCACCGTGGGCGACCACGGGTTGGTCTTGTTTGTCAATAGTTTTTTGTTGGTAGGTTTTCTTACATTTGGGAACGGGCGGTTATAAGTCGATACAGGCAGATACGGCATTATCTGTTATCTTTTTTTTTTATTTTACATTTGACTAAGCAACCTATTGTCGCGGTGACTCTGTCATTCTTTTTTTAAATTGAGATTTTCAAATAATTGATGACCAATTTATGAAAAAAGATGATGTGTGAAAATAATTTTATATATTAGAAATAATAACAGCAGCCAGTAACAACTTGTCTATAGAAACAGCCATGCCGTGAGTTTCATTGACGCTTCTCCATACAAGGATTCGCGTTAGTTGTCGCCCTTTGCCAACAGCATGCGGGCCAAGGTTGCGCTAAACTTGCAATGGTTGCATGCTTTGTTGTGTTGTGTTTATCGTAAACAAGTCTAAATCTAGTCTGAAATATGTATATAAAAGAGAAAGGATACTTACTCACTCACTCATTTCCTGCCTAATCTGAAAAACTACTTGACCTATCAATGTGAAATTTGGCAGTGAGGTAGTTTATAAGTACGACACGTCAGCTTAGAAATTATTTTGCTTAGGGCTAGATTTAAGAGGTCTAAGGGTCCTCGGGAAGTTTGTATGAAAGCCCTCGGGTTTTAGTTCTAGAGACTTCAAATTTGGCAGGGTGGTAGTTTAGAGGTAGGACACGTCAGTTTGGAACGGATTTTGAGACAGGGCCGGATTTAGGGAGTCTAAGGGCCCTCGGAAGTTTGTATGAAAGTCCTCGGTTTTTGTACTAAAGGTCTGAAATATGACAGGGAGGTAGTGTATAAGTAGGATACGTCAGTAAGGTAGGCGGACCAGATCCGGACCACGGTCCGTCAGTTGATAGCAGCTCAGTATTAAATTAACATAAGTAAAACACAAAGCACAGCTGGTTTACTAAAAACTACCCGTATATCCGACTTTAATAGTTGAAAATATTAGTGCGTCCTTTATTGAATTGATAACTAGCAGCGCCCCGCGGTTTCACCCGCGTAAGTCCGGAGCCCGAACGAATATCGGGATAAAAAGTACCCTATATGTTAATCCAGGTCTCCAGCTATCTACATACCAAGTTTTAATCGCAATCGGTCCAGTAGTTTTTGTGTGAAAACATTACAAACATACACACAAATGTTTCCTCTTTATAATATTAGTTTAGATAATATTTAAAATACGCGGCCATGACCCTTGTCCAAGATAATGTATAAATTTAACATCGTAAACTGTTCTATTAAATAGCCGCGTGTTTTACAGCGTACGTAAACATTCTTATTTGAAAAGTTCATCTTGTCCGGACATTGAACGTGACCTTTGCCTGTTCTTTTTAACTTTCAATGGCTTGTGTTAAATATAGCTAAGATATGGTATGTTTCTCGTTTTTAACCCCACTCACTTTTAGAATAAGAAGCTAAAACCTCAAAGATACATATAAGTATATTCTACCTAATTTTATCAAAGCTTAGGCTGTTTGAAGTGTCATCCATGTTTAAAAAAATCATCTTGTCATTCCCGCCAAATTTCACGTCATCGCTTACTTTTTTTGTATGACTGATCGGAGTTCAAGGTTACAGGCCGCGTTGGTAAGAAACGCATAAATATTTTGCTTTTGTAACCGGTTTTTCTTTCGGACTATATTAATGTTTTCTACTTTCAATTTGCAATTCGGTTAGGTGTGAACTGAGTCGCAATATGACGACTTTTGCGGTTGTAAATCTGTTTGAGACTTAATTGTTTACTGCAATGGAACTATAGAGGTTTTACCGTAACTAGGGATGCCTAGAGTTCGAATTTCGAACGTAATTCATGAAATTGTGAATAGAAATAAAGCTTCGTTGAAGGTAGAGGTTTTTTTGTTGATTAAACTAAAAAAATAGCTAAAAAAAATCGGTTGACAAAGAAGAAAAAGAAATAACTATAAATTTAATATTTAAAATACCCCAACCCGGCTCGAAAATCCCTTCATAGAACGGCTGAACAGATTTTCTTGAATTATATCTAAGAACACTCTCGATCAAGTCACCTTTCAAACAAAAAAGGAACGCACTTAAATCGGTCCATTCGTTTGGGAGCTACGACGCCACACATAGACACACAGATCCACAGACACTTCTAACTTATAACACCCCTCTTTTTGCGTCGGGGGTTAAAAAGGTTCTGAATTCTTTTGTCTTTACCTATAACTACATATTATACAGCAAAGTCCCCGCCGCGTCTGTCTGTCTGTTATGAATAAACTGCGATAAACTGAAAAACTACTGAACTGATTTTCATGCGGTTTTCACTAATAGACAGACAGATTCATGAGGAAGGTTTACGTGTATAATTTGTTAAGATTTTGTTTAAATTTATTGAAATATGTTGGTGATTGTTGAAGATGTCCCTGCTGCTAGGTTATATTGTAATACTAGCAGCGCCCCGCGGTTTCACCCGCGTAAGTCCCGATCCCGTGGGAATATCGAGATAAAAAATAGCCTATATGTTAATCCAAGACTCCAGGTATCTACATACCAAGTTTCATCGCAATCATTTCAGTAGTTTTGGTTTGAAAGAGTAACTAACATCCATACGTCCTCACAAACTTTCACGTTTATAATATTAGTAGGATTTAATTTGATGTGTTCCTGTGCTATTTTGGCTGCGGTTGTTATAGTACATGATAATGTAATCAGTTTGTGGTGGAATTGTCTGAATGGTTTTTTTTTTTATTCACTATATGAAATTTTACACAAAACATTAGATTATTATAAATAATAGGCAGTCATGGGACTGCTGACAGAAGTGAAAACTTAAACGAAACGACGAACTTAAAACGTCACATTTGCAGGTTGGTGACATTAATTCAATGTTTAGATTAGCTCTAGTGGAACTATATATGTACTATTAGCGTGACGGTGCGAGTTCAGTGCTTTTTCTCCATAGCAAAATTGCACAACGTGCCTAAGAAGTTTTCACTTCAAATAAATACCGTCCAAGTAAAATACATGATCCATACACTATCCCCTCCTGGCTCCATGATTAGACTATAGTCACCAAGCCCAATTTGTTAGACTCGTCACAACGAATCATCATCATCATTTGCCTACCCTTGTCCCAATTTTCTTTGGGGTCACTGCAATATGTTTTATTCTTCCATTCTACTCTCACACAGTCCATCCATCTTTTCTCTGGTCGTCCTCTTCTCTTGCACCCGTCAACATCCATACATAAAACTCTTTTCACCACATTTTCCTCATCCCTCCGCATCACATGTCCATACCATGAAATTTATCTATAATATAGATGTATTTAGTAATATATAAGTATGTTTATCAGCAGTCTAGTTACCATAGTACAGGCTCTTCCTAGTTTGGGATCAGACGGCCGTGTGTGTGATGTGTGGAGTTATTATTATTATACCACGATAACCTATTGCTCCTCAGCTTTTCATCCACGGGTGCTACTTTTAGGCTCCCTCTAATATATTCATTTCTCACCTTGTCCATCCTAGTCACACCACATGAATCATATGAGCCCAAAATCGAGGGGCCACAGAAGAGTTGACTGGCTTGTTGGCCTAGTGGTTAGTGACCCTGACTGCTATGCTACAGGTCGTGGGTTTAATTCCCACCTGAGTCTGGGTGTTCTTTGTGTTCGTTGTTTGTATGTTTGTAAAGTCCCCCGCGACACAGGAGTAGTAATTCCTAATGCGGGAGTTGTCTAATATAAATAAAAAAAGATAATAAAAAAAATCACTATCTACCTCCTGGTTCTCTCATCAGATCAGATCCAAGATGCCAAATTTTAGTATTTTCATCCGAACTAAATATACCTACAAAGTTTCATTTCGAGACCATTACAAGTAGGTTAAAATTTACTTCCAAGATTGATTTACATGAAATAATAAGTGTAGGTAGGTGTAGTATAATTTAAAACAACTTACACAATACTTACTGGTTTTAAAAAAAAAACCCGGCCAAGTGCGAGTCGGACTCGCGCACCGAGGGTTCCGTAAAATATTTTTATTATTTGATGTAACTAAAAATTTACGGTTTTCGCAATTTTTCCTTCATCTGTGCTATAAGACGTTGCTTCGTACCAAATTTCAAGATTCTGAGTTCACGGGAAGTACCCTGTAGGTTTTGATTCCCTTGCGAGTGTCGAAAATTTGCAGAAATTTGCGGCATAAACGGCTGTATCTTTTGATTGCGTTAGCTTAAAAGTTTGATTTTTTCACAACTCTTAGGGACAGTAGACCTGAGTATTTGATATAAATTCCAGCTTGATACCTCCACGCGTTCCTGAGAAAAAGGGTATTGGCAGACAGACAGACGGACGGACGGACAACAAAGTGATCCTATAAGGGTTCCGTTTTTTTCCTTTTGAGGTACGGAACCCTAAAAACAACTTATTTTTAATAGTTGTGAAAGTTAGAAAGTTTTGCGAATAATCTTTTCAGTAGAAAGTTTCGCCCCTAAAAGTATTTTATGGTAGGTTCTGCCATAACTACGCCTACAATAAAAAAAAAGTGAGAGTCGATTACCTCGCGAGTGTAAAATTTTGGCGCCGTTTTTACTGTCGTGTCGTACAGTCTATGACGCTCTATGGTAATTTAATTTATATAAGAACGATCAAACCACGTGATACTTTTCTCCCATCTATCTTTCATACTAAATGGGATTTTGCGTTCTATGAATGGACATAGAAGAATAACTATAGATAGATGGATGTACTCTTCATTCACAAAATGTTACTTATATCTACTTACTAATAATTAAAGATTATTAAAATGCAAATTAACAAGTAATTTACTCACATGTTTACTTAATTATTATCACGAGCTGTCGCCCAGCTGTCTAAATCCGACTGTCTCAGTATTTCTATGTATAACAAATTATATATGTACATATTTACTAAAATAATGTGACTCAGTATGTTGATCCGTGTTTAGAATCTATAGTAAAGTAGGGTTGCCATTTTATTTGACAAATATAACGTATCCGATTCCTTCCAAATAAAAAATCAAGTAAGTATTTGGAAGAAGAAAAAAGTATTTTTTTGTCCTAAATATCGGCCAAAAATTGATTTTTGGGTGTAGTTTTTAGCACATGATAACATATATAACAATAATTTGCTGTTTTTGAAAGTTTCAAAACTGGTTAAATAAAATTGTATATACTTATAAATTTGACTGGCTTGTTGGCCTAGTGGTTAGTGACCCTGACTGCTATGCTACAGGTCGTGGGTTCGATTCCCACCTGAGTCTGGGTGTTCTTTGTGTCCGTTCTTTGTATGTTTGTAAAGTCCCTTGCGACACAGAAGTAATTCCTAATGCGGGAGTTGTCTTTTTAAAAAAAAAAAAAAATGTGTTTCTTTATTCTAACCACTACAAATTCTTTGCCGAAAAAACCTCACCTAAGTACAAGCTGAAACTTTCGTTTTACACGTCACAGTAAAAATAGGAGTAACCGCCGCGTACTTATAGTTTTATACCCAAAGTGCGGAGTGGCACTGGCCTGCTACAAGCCAGTTGGTTTGGGTCTAGCTAGATAACGATGTGTAATATTTTGTAGAATTTAATGAGGTAGTTTTTTTTTCCTAAATGTTTTATTTTTCTGAACATTATCGCATTAATTTAAAATTACACATTAGTTTTTGAAAGTTCGAACTGCCCGACCGCGTTTATGGACATATATTTCGCACTGCTATTACAAGAGTGTTTCAACTCAAAATGAAGCTTTTTTCAGAAACGACAGAAAACTGATTACTCGCTTCCTGTTAAAGATTATATAAAGTGAACACTGCATATAGATTACTGATAAAACTAAGGGATTTCTGTATTAATGAGTTATTTAAATGATTGCAGGTTATCAAGTTATTTCCAATTTTTGAGTTAATACTCTAATCAATTAAATATCTGAACAATTAAAAAAAAAATATGAATTATTTTTAGTTGTTTTGTTGAAGAATTTGGCTTATTACAATTAATTATTATTATTTTATATTTATTGACGCGTAGGGAATTGATATTTACGTATGAAAAATGAATTATCTCAAATTTACCCTATTTTGAGTTCATACAGTCTCGTAATAGCAGTGCGATATACTTCAGTACGTCATAATTAGTATTTTCAGATGATAGTGTGATAGTAATCTGCACAGAGAGTCAAATCGCGTTGGCTTTTCTATGAATATTCTTTGCGTTAAGTACCTACTATAAACCCTACACCATCACTACATCATCTCACACAGGGCCGTCTGATCCCAAACTAGGCAGAGCCTGTAATATAGTAACCAGACTGCTTATAAACATACTTATATATATATATATTACTAAAGACACAACAAATGATCATGCTCATCACACAATTATTTGTCCTGTCTGGGAATCGAACTCAAGCTCAGCAGTCAGGATCACTAACCACTAGACCAACAGGCCAGTCAAGGTTCATAGGATGAGGGTTTCTAGTACATCTTGTTTGTATTGACTTAGAAAACCCTACTGCAGTACCTACGTCATCATGAAGACATATCGGAGTAGCATTTACGTTGTTTTGATGGATGTCACTAGTAGATGTGTCAGTCAATGACATATCAAAAACATCTTAGGTGTCAGTTATATTTTCACTTCTGTGGTGCAGTCCTACGACTGACAGTAATTTTTTTATTATTATTATTGTAATCAATCATGACTGGCCTGTTGGTCTAGTGATTCGTTTCACATCTGAGTCTGGGTGTTCTTTGTGTCCGTTGTTTGTATGTTTGTAAAGTCCCTTGCGACACAGGAGTAAATCCTAATGCGGGAGTTGTCTTTCAAAAAAAAAAAATATAAAAAAACTAAAAAAAAAAAAAAGTATATCATTCTTGCAGATATTAATGTGTTTGATATTATTAACGGGTTTGTACGGAAGCTGTCCAGTGACTGCCCCGTTTCTTCTTACTGGCTCTCAAATAAGGGCTTGAGGAATCTTTCTCTTTTATCTTCTAGCGGCTGTTTGGGTGTTCATAAAGTTTACTTCTAGCTTGTTCGGATGATTTGTGATTCGCTCTTTGTGCGCATTTGTCATTTCTGTTTTTTTTTTTACGTAGAGCCATGTCCATTTCTATGTAGGTACATATAAAATTTATATAATTAATCAGTTTGTTGTTTGGCTTCGACTCAAAATTAGTTTATATAAAATTTGATAGTTTACGTAAAGAAGCTCAATACTTAAGACTTAAAAGGTTTATTTATTTTTTGCTTTTTAGTTCTTTTCGTTGGTTTAATTTTATGTTGAGCCCACACCATGTAATTTGGTTACGTTTTGGCAAGTGGATGTGCTGGCTTATTAAATACGTCTCCCAAACGCTCGGCTGTCAGCAATAGGCTTGCTCCCTATTACGTAAATATGGGACCACATTACAGTTTTCAAAATGTCGGAGTTAATCACTTCTGCCCACTTCTTCGGGGATATGTAAGTGTATATATGCATTTATGTTAGCTAATGTAACACAATGGTGTTTTTCGTAATTATTGCAATGTGAATACAATGTTTATTTTAACTTAATCAGGTCGTCTTTGTTCGAGATGTTGCGATATCAAGAGATTTTTTATCGGCTTACGAAATCAGAGAGAAATATGGATTGAGATTTTGAAATAAATGTAAAATAATAGGTAGGAGAGGTCGCGTGGTGGTCGAATGTCGACGATAATTCACTAACATTGTTAAAATTTGAATGTTTTGTTTCATTGCGTATTGATTTACCGTGCCATGACAGTTCAACGTATGTACTAAAAAGGTGTAGCTTTTGGAGCCGTTTTCAAGTAACGTTTAAGGTCATAACACATGTTGTTTGTAAATTTTAGCTTCCTGCACTTTTTTAACATATGAACTTTTTCTAATATTTCATTAATAATAACTTGACACATCTCACACACGGCTGTCTAATCCCAAACTAGGCACAGCCTGTACTATGGTAACCAGACTGCTGATAAACATACTTATGTATTTCTAAATACATACATATAAAACTACATAATTATTATAAAACAAAAGTCCCCCGCATGGTCTATCTGTCGGTCTGTTCGCGATTAACTGAAAAACTACTGTACGGATTTTCATGCAGTTTTCACTAATTAGATAGAGTGATTCATGAGGAAGGTTTAGGTATACAATTTGTTAAGGGTTTGTATAAATTGGTTGAAATATGATAATGATTGTTGAAGATGTCTCTACTACCCGGGCGAAGCCGGGTTGCTAGTTTTAGATAAATTACACCCAGACCCAGATCATGGTCGTCACACAATTATTTGTCCAATCAAATCCACGAATCATTTCGTCGGTGAGTCCGAAAACTTTTGTTTGTAAGTAATATTACCATAAATTCACAAAGTATTATTTAATTTAAAAGAAAAAACCCTGCTGATCAATAGATCAGAAGGGTTTTTTCTTTTAAATTACAATGAATAACTGTTTTAGTAGATTACTACTAAAACAGTTATTCATTGCGTGTCATATTTGAGTACCAAATATGTATATTAGAACTACTTACCAGAGATGAACTAAATGGCTATACATTTTGCATGAAACTATTTGGTGAATGTTAAGACGCACACTCGTTAACACTCTATTGACGTACCGCTGTCCCGGACGTAACAGCTGCAAGTATGAGTATGTCTATGAAACGCTACCGTACCTTATACTGATCAGCGGAAGGGTGTATTTAGTATAATTATAAATGGCGTTTAGGATTCATATTTAATAAATCCTCCGTGACGAATTAGGTAGAGTTCTGCATGTGTGTAAAATAATGATTATCGTCTAAGCGTGTGCAACGGGCGACAAACGATTTGGAAGCAAATGCAGCTGATAGCATATCTAAATATATATTCTCAGTTCTGTGATTACCGCCTACAGCTGATAATCTGTTAAACTGTCGTGCCAGCTCATTTCTCTATTATCATAATGATACAAAACGCCTCTTTGTTCTTCATAAGTTGAAAACCATTTTCAGAACAGCTCAATATGTTTACCAAATTAAAGGTCCAGGATATCTGGACGTCTTAATTCTTTGTGGTATTACGCGTGGAGAGGTCACGCAATAATGGTTGTGTGGTTGGATGTACGCCATGGCGGGGAAATGGCCTTTATGTCATCTCAATAACGTTCTGAACAAAAGCAGGTTGAAAGAGTGCGATGCGCATACTTTTTTCTATTTTTGGCCGTACTAGTGGCGATCTGTGCACTGTTTTTATGATGTGTGCTATACAGTTTTACGATATTTTTATTGTCTATTACAGGTCAAGTTCAGTAATGTTGGTAATGGACGAACCTGTTCTAATTTTAAATTTGTATTACACGTGTCGGTCATTATATTAGTTTTATATTTTAATTTTGTGAATTTATAAAGGACACAATGTATTCACACCATTCGTGTTTTTATTATAGCGTACTTTTTAATTAGAAGTTCTTTTTATCAGTTGCTTTAATGATGAAGGAGAACTTTTTAAAAGAACAATATATAGTTACTTCTACTTTTATAAGGTTATGTTGTAAATAACAATTTCTCTTATTATGAGAAGAGACCAATAGGGTTTTGTATCTGGAATAATCATTTAGTAAGTATTAGAGACCGCCGATCGAATTTTAACTTTATAACTTTTATTTTTTTGGTTTGTTTCATCAGCCAATGTAACTTGAACTGTCCTTGTATAGACTTTCGGCACAGATTACCAAGTAGTTACTACGTAACAGATAAATCACTCCCTACAAAAACGTTCATACCTACCGTTTTAATTACCTACTCTTTCCGAGCGCCGTCCCTTGCATGCGAAAATGATCTTTAATGTTCTTAAAACACGGTTACTATTGCCTCGCAATAACGCATGGTTGCGTTGCCGTAAGTGAGTTTAGGGTTACCTCTTTTTGTAATACTAGCTGTGCCCGCGACTTCGTCCGCGTGGGATAGTGTCTTTGGGTAGAATTTTTAATTATTTAGGCTAATTGACTATACTTCCATACAACTTTTCATCCCCACCTTTCAACCCCTTTTTTGCATTAAAATGTAGCCTATGTCCTTTCTCAGGCTCTAGACTATCTGTGTACCAAATTTCATTTAAATCGGTTCAGTAACTTTTGGCGTGTAAGGCGACAGACAGACAGACGAACAGACAGACAGACAGACAGAGTTACTTTCGCATTTATAATATTAGTAAGGATTAAATATCTATATTTCTATAAAAAAGGCTATGTTAATTAAGTATAGTTTTATTACACTAAAATCGGGTGTGTTACCCGACTTAGAAAAGTGTAACACTTAATACTACGTCTGCGTAAGTTTACTAATACGAAACACTTAACAACAAATCGCTTCTCCGAAAAACTTATCGCCGAAGCCACGCGACCTTGCTTAACCAAACCTCTAACGAGAAACATCAATAAATTATTCGAGAAAAGAAACTTAAAGAATTTGTCGTAGCGTGATGTTATATAGCCTATAGCCTTCCTCTATAAATGGATAGTCCATCCAACATAAAATTTTTAGAACTTTTCAATTCGAACCAGCAGTTCCTGAGATTAGCGCTTCAACCAAACAAACGAACTCTTCAGCTTTATAGTATTAGTATAGATGTGATGTAGTTATAAATCTAAAGAACAATGTTGCATATGTATATTTTTGATGCTCCTTAATTAAAGTTGAGTACCTACATCCAAATCTTTTCCCAATCAAACGCGTGGAATTCACTACACGAGTAGATGCGTCGTTGTCCTTGACATCAATAGTGCCGACAAAATCTAAAAACGAAAAGTTGGTCGGCTGGACGCACCGCTAGCGTGGTGGCGTTTTGCTTTTGAATAAAAAAATAAAATACCTAGGTATTAAAGATTTTATTTCTTGTAGTTATGGCATTCTTATAAATATAAACTAATAAAGTATCATTTACTTAAAATCTATAAAGATAAGGTATTTAGTACTTAAAAAGTATATATATTTTTTTAATAAATAGAATCTTAAAACCATTTCAAAATTACGTATTTGGAATGGTAAACCATTATTAAATTATTTTTTTTACCTATTTTTATTATAGAATTAACTATTTGTATTCGAAACAAGCACTTGATCAATTAAATAAATTGTATAATTCTAATGGTGTACCATTCGAATTAAGTAGGTATTTGTATATTAAAGAAAGGGCATAAAAATCCTTATCTAAAAAACAACTCTATATGACAGTGAAAACCGTATTAACTGTTATTTATTTGTAACAGAAACTAAAACATCAAAATAGAACAAAATATATTTGAAAACAAAAACAATTACAAATTTTGTTAATTTTTTCTCTTACTGTATCTACGTCCATGTACAGCACATAAACTACCAGAAACCATGTCAATTTGTCGTATTTATAGTATATAAAGGTATAAAAATACGATTTCGAATTACGTAAAACTTCAATAATAAAAGTGTGAGCGCTCGCGGTACAGCAGTACAGCTGTCGGCAACCCACTGCGCGAGACTGCGTATAAGGGCCGCCAGCGGCCATGCGGCCGGTAGTTTTTTAGCGCACGTAAGTACATCGAGTGGCATAGGCCTGCTTTCGGTACATGACAGGTCAACTGGACGCGTTTAGGTAGAGGTAGCCGTTTTCTTTTTTTTTTTTAAAAGTATATTATAAATGTTAATGTATAGATAGATATGCGTAAATGCTGAGTTAAAAAATATTTTCAATTATTCAATATAGTGATTGATATTTAAGCGTTAAAAGCACAAAAAAAACTCTTAAAAATCTCTTGAAAATATTTTTGAGCAAGGTGATAAGCTATGTTAACCCCCGACGCAAAAAGGAGGGGAGTTATATAGGGAATTATATAGTTAACGTGTGTATCTGTGGCATCATAGCTCCTATAGGATGCATGGCGTTTGATTTACTCTTTTTGTTTGAACGGTGAATTGATCGATAGTGTTCGTAGCTGTAATTAAAGAAAATCTATTCTGGTGTTCTAAGATCATCAGCTCTTTTCCAACCGTTGAAAGGATTTTTGACTCGGGGATATTTTTAATTTATACTTTTACATCACGCCATGACCTAAGCAGCGGAGCAGTGACCGTAATGTTCAGAATGTTTACTTGGAATCCGTTACTTCACGTAGGTACTTGATAAGTTATATGATACGGCATATGATAACGATAAAAAATCGATACACACGTTTTTGTCACACTATAATGACAATGACTATGATTATCCGACCTGTCTCAATATCCTATAATAATTTGATAACCGATGCGGCCGGCGGTTTATTGAAGTGATAACTTCTTATAGAAGGGTAAACCGCTTCGTTACGTAACGCGTTACGGTGCTAGTCTGTCTGGCGTTTAAGTTATCACTTCTGTCAGGCGTCGGGACGCATACGTTTTTTGACTACAGCTTCAGAGATCGCTGGTTTGATTCCCGAACAGTTAAAATATTTTTGTCTGACTCTCGTACCGAGGGTTCCGTAAGCAAACAAACTTGTATGTAGATAGTACGTCTATCTAAGGAATCAATTCTAGAAGCTTTTTGCCCGTCTTTTCCGAAAGACAAACTTAACTTTGCGGTTTCAAAAATACTCTCCCATACGTCGATGTATGACAAAGTCAACTTTCCAACCGCAAAATATAAGTTTGTAATCACAAAATCATTTTTTTTTTGCGATAGAACAAAAAATTAACGACTTTCAGCTTTTTCCTTTACTTGTGCTGTGAGACCTTGTTTCTTACCAAATTTCATGATCCTAAGTCAATGGGAAGTACCCTATAGGTTTTGATTTACCTGCGAAATGTTCAAATTTGTTAAAATGCGAGGCTTAATGACTGTATCTTTTGATTGCATTTACTTTGAAACTTGAATTTTTTTACGGCTTCAAGAGACAGCTGACATAAGTATTTGTTGTTAATTTCAACTCGATGCCTTCACGGGCTGCTGGGGAAAAGGGTCTTGACAGAGACACAGACAGATATAACAACAAATTAACAACTTGTGCTGTGAGACCTTGCTTTTTACCAAATTTCATGATTCTAGGTCAATGGGAAGTACCCTATAGGTTTTGATTTACCTGCGAAATGTTGAAATTTGGTCAAATCTTAGACTTAAATAAATGGTCTTATCTTTTGATTGCGTTGACTTAAAAGCTTAATTTTTTTACAGCTTCAAGGAACCGTAGACAAAAGTATTTCGTATTCATTTCAAGTTTATGCGTCCAGGGTTCCTTAGAAAAGGGTTCTTGACAGACAGACAGACGGACAAGAAAGTGATCATATAAGGGTTCCTTTTTTCCTTTTGAGAAACGTTTTATATCAAAACACTCGACCAATGCAAATAGAATATATTCATGCACTTTTCCACTCAGCGGGCATCGAACCCGACGACGACCCCTGACGTAGAAGTGGCTCAACAGCTGCGCCATGCTTTCTATGTCGTAATAGGTTGTTGTTTACTCTGTGGTATGTACCACAGAGAAAGGTGCAGGTCATTGTAACCTCTCCCAAACAATTTTACATCACCTTTCTGTCACCCTAGCAGAAGCAGGCCTGAGATGGTGGCGTGACATGTTCCGGCGCTCGCCTCTCATCTGGAAGGGGGTAAGGCCCTCTGTACGCCCCCACGGTGTTGTCGCGTGCTGATCAGGAGGCTAAAGTCAGCAGGGATTCTCGGAGGCTTTCTTATTAGGGTATCCCTGGTCTGCAATAGACTAACTTGTGACCACACCGTCTGGTTTTAGTCGGTTCGAGTCCGACATTCGAAATTTGCTCCGGTGAGGAGATGACCCTCAGGGATTTTCACACGATAAAAAAAGCGTTGCAAATAGTCGTTTATTTTTTTTTTTTATTTATATTGTACAAAACATTATTATTTTGATGATATCAAATAAAGCGTTGGCTACTTAGGTCAGAAACGGTCACAAAAGCATTTCTGTAAATAAAATATTTTTTTGTATTAGGTTTGTCCTTGTGATTTTTGGCCGTACGTGTTGCGATCTGTGCAAGCTTTTATTATCTGTCATTGACACTTTGTGATGTTTTTATTGTCTGTATCAAGTACGTTTTTATAATGTTGGTAGTTTGTCATTGATTTTTATTTATATATTATATAGAAGAATATAGATTATGATTTCTTTCGGACACTTGCGTAGTAGTAACTACAGTTGTATTAAAAACCTGACATAATTGCTACTACAACAATGTAAGTCTCCTAAAAGCTAAACAGACAAACAAGAAGAGGCTGCTTAGAAGAACGTGTTACTTTTTAAAGGAAAAGAAATTCGTAGTCACATTGTAGAAATTACCTTCCGTTGTTAGTATAGCAACAATTTTTTTGTTTAAGCTTTCAATAAAGCACGTGCGCCTGGCAATAAATGGGTTACATGTTACACGTGCTGTGTGGGTTGCTCTCTGAAGCCTTGATACTTCTGTATAGAAAAAAAAAGTACGTTGAGCTATGATTGATTCCAAAACAGCATTACAAAATACGGAGGACAAATGAATATAACTTGTATGCAGATACATATTAAGTTTAAACTGTTTTGTTTTAGATATCTTGAACTGTCATTGTATTATTATAGACTTTCAGTAGGTAGCTCATGAAAGGTCAGACGCCTATAGCTTCTTAGAAAAGTTTTCGCATATTTTTTAACTTACCTTTCTGAGTTTTTCCATACAAACTTGAAGTATTTCACATTTCTGCGTGCTTTTAATTTACTTCAAAACGCGTACAAAGAAATATCTTCGTATTAATATATGTATAGATATGAAAGAAAGAGACAAAAATATGACTCCATTATTCTTCACGAGTCCCTCAACATAAATAGAATGTAAACAATTTAATAAAAGGCATCATCAAAACATGTTTTCAATTTTATTTTTACGATCGTTGACATAAAAGTAATGCGTTGATTGCGTTTGTATCGGCTCCCAAAATGGCGACGGGCCTTAGCTTGACTCATGGTTAGGCCGCTGTATTAGGGCATAATCCAGTTATATCTACTTGATCACTTGTCCTTTGTGGTATTATTTTATTTCATTTAAAGATATACCAGTTTATAGTATGTTTGTGATTATATTTTTGACCTTAAGTTCTTTCTAAAAAAGACGAGAATATTAAAAATAATGCAGTTCGAGTTGATGATTTAAATCTAGACCTTTCATTGTAATTGTGGGGACAAAACATTTATATTCTCTATAAATGCAATAAGTTTTTGCCTTGCTTTTTCTGAATGAAAAGTACTCAATGTAATTTTCTGTAAATACTCCGGTTTCAATTAACCAGTCTTCATGATACGTCTTATCTCTTAAATGCGTACTTCAAAATAGTCGTAAGTCAATACCTCTTTGATACACATCGTTTACCTATTATTTACTTAAATGTTATCTAACCGCTTAAACAAGATCCTTTTTGCTTTGTGATAAAAAAATCGGTTTTATCTGTAGTAATTAGAAATCATAGATAAAAGAGGTCATACGCCTGTTGGCGATTTTATTAATTATTTTTCCATAGATATTTCAACGTAGACACGAAGTTACAAATAAAGGGATACAAAGAATAATTGTCTTACGTAATAATATCGTAATCGGCGATTTTGAATTTGACCTCTGTCACCAGACCCCACAAAGGAAGGACGTCCCGCGCAGTTCGGTACACCTGGCAACACCACGTTACGAAAATACAGACCCGTTTAATTGATTTATTATAGACTTTTTGAATATTTTTGTATACAATTATCATTTTTATTACATATATGAATGTTAATCAAATTAATTTGTTGAGTTTATTGACCGCTGCATAGACACAATGAAGATGTCAAAAAACCTACACGGTGTAGTCTATTACGTGTAAGGAAGCATCCATTAATTACGTGAGCTGTTTTCCTTTTAACTTGTGACCCCTCCTCCGCACGTAAAATATGTGCTAAAGTTGTTGAATAAATTTATTTTCTTATAGCTGTAAATTAATATAAGTGACATTAGGGTGCACAAATACTGTCCAAAACTTGACTTGGGATTCAACTGTGTCCCCTCGATTAAAATGAGGTTTTAGTTTACCTCTGCCCTCCATATTGAGCTCACTGATTTCCTGAACCAGCCAGTTCATGTTCGACCTAAAACTAACACTCAATCCATCCGCGTAAGCAATTTGGCTGGCCTGTTGGTCTAGTGGTTAGTGACCCTGACTGCTGAGCCAGAGGTCGTGGGTTCGATTCCCATCTGAGTCTGGGTGTTCTTTGTGTCCGTTGTTTGTATGTTTGTAAAGTCCCCCGCGACACAGGAGTAAATCCTAATGCGGGAGTTGTCTTTTAAAAAAAAAAAAAATTCCCTTTCTTTACATCGCCTTCTCTTCTTACCTACTTTGCTGTTTCAATATTCTCCCAATTTTCCCATCTTTAATTCCAAAATTGCCCGGTTGACGGCAATGGGTTTGCCCATTAATCACGTGATGTTATTTTAGCAACTTTTTAACCCCCCCTCACCCCTGGTGATACGTGGTGAGATTTTAGACTAACCCCACCCCCCTTAGCCTTCACGTGTTTTTTTTTATTTTGTTAAATACAAATATAATAGCGCGTTTAACAAAATATACACGTGATAACTCACTACACCTCCCCTCCCCCTTGTGATATTTCGTGATTTTTTCCGAACCAACCCCTTTGGAGCCTCACTTGATTAATGGATGATCCCTAATAGTGGGACATGTCCGAGTGGGACCAAATTACAGTCAACAAAATGTGGGTGTTTAAAATGCCTTGCTTACCCCTTCGGGAATACACACGTGAGATTATGTACGTAATTAATGGATGCACCTTATGAGTACTGAAAAAGTATTTTTATTAACCGACTTCAAAAAAGGAGGAGGTTTTCAATTCGTCGGAATCTTTTTTTTTATGTATGTTCACCGATTCTTTGAATACGCCTGAACCAATTTGGAAAATGTTTTTTTTTTGTTTCAAAGGGTCCCATTTAACCAATTGGTCCCATTTAAATTTTATCGAAATTAGTCGAGCGGTTTTAGAAAAATAAACAAATATCTAAAAATTGTATACATGGATGATATTTTCGTTTACTCCGAAACCTCGCTGTCTCATTGGAGCAGTGCGTTTAGTTGGCCTACCCATATTATATTTCAACAAAATACATCTACTTCCCACAAAAATCACATTGCAGTTGGTGATGCTTGTTTTAAAAGATAATATACGGAATAGAATGATTTTGTACTTGAGTACATGTAGTATTAAGGTCATGACCTTAAATCGTTCTCTATCAGTGCATTTAAATGATTAAATAATAATTCGATAATGACGTCACAATCCGCTATCGTGTGTAACGTTCATCACCCATTGTGAGCAAATGATCGTATTTATCATTTACTTGTCTACATTACATTTTATATTTACAATGATAAGCAATATCAATTGTCAAGGTTCATTGTACGCCATGCCTGATTCTTATTTGATTTGAATAAAAAAACTAAAAAAAAACGCTTACATGGCAAACCGAATTAAAAACTAAAAAAGAATGCCACTGTCCACTCTTGGCTTCATCATCAGACCATCGCTACCAAGCCCAATGTGATGGACTCGTCAAAACGTATCATATGAGCCCAAGCTCGAGGGGTTAACTAGTAGCCACTGGAGAGTTCCATTATCTACCTCCTCGCTTCTTCAGCTCCAAAATGCCAAATTGTACTATTGTCATGCAAACTACACATAAAGTTTCATTTCGATTTAGAAGTATTAGCGCTCTACTGGCAAAGGTATCAATGCCCTAAGTTGCCAGAGACGGAACTAAATATGCCCAAAAAATGTATCGATATATCGCAACGATCGATCGATCGATATATATATCATAACGGTATGGAATGCATTTGTATCGATACGCGATGTTATCGTATTGTAATCGTTTCGCATGCGTATCAATCTATATGCTATATAACCGATGTATCGTTCTGCAAGCACGTGGAGATGTTTTGTTACCATTGTATTCATCTGATTAATAAATGACTAACTGTTGCCCGTGGTTTCGCTTGCGTTAATGAATATTTTCTAATCAGATTGATTGGATTGATCGTCGGGAACAATAATTTTTTTTTGGATTGAAGGCATCTATGTCCTTTCTGTATTGTCTATGCAAAATTTCAAGATGTGGAGTGATTAAGGCGGGAATGCGTTCTAACAAACAAATGAACAATAAACTTAGGTACTTCTTTTACTTTAACAGAGGTTTTAGTAACATATTTTATTTCTAGAATTTTCTATGTAGATTAATCACTTTCGTAGATAACGTGTCACCATGTTGATATTTGGCAATGTCATTCAGTCATTCTACTATCGAAGAGTAAAATTGTGACAATATTTTTTAAAAATCACTAATGCCAACATTCCGCGTATTGACGTTCTATTTTTTTTGCATATTTTTTTAAATCAACTCCTATGTGTGGTGCCTGTTATGTTGTTTGTAACGTATTATTGGTTTGGATTGTGAGTGGTGTCAACAAATTATCGTCTCCTCTCATTGTCTGTCTATCCAGAATGCACCCAATAGCCATTGACCCCATTGATAATAAGAATTCTAATAAGGAACTTCTGTAAACTTATAGATAGGGTCTTTATCTAGTAGGTAGAATAGGGAACTACATAGCCTTGAGCATCGTCGGGAAGTCGCCTGCTTATCGATTTTTTTATAGGATTCACTTGGCTAGTGTGCGAAAGCTCTCTTCAAATTAATTGAACCCTCACTATTCCTTTATACTAGGCGAAGACAGAGGTCATCCTTTCGTTGTCGAAACACCAAAACGAACTAAACTCTTTGACAGCTCCTTTTTGGTTTGAGTCGCCAAGTTGTGGAATGAGCTGCCTGCGTCTATTTCTCCAGTCAATTATAATTCTGGAACGTTCAAGTGTAGAGTGTATGAGAAAAAAAAAATCCAAAAATTTTCGAATCCGAAATGTAGAACCAAAGATTGACGCGTTTAAACAATGTAAAAAAACCTTCTTTAACAGTCTTTTTATAATAGATTTTCATAGATAACATGTTAATGTTGAAGTTTTTCCAACATACAGCATTTATAAAGTTTACTTGTATTATTTATTCTGTGATACGCAATTTATCTATATCTCTTCTGCGCATTTACATAATGTACTGTGAGAAACAGTCTCCGACTGTTTTAAATTAGATAAAACATAAGGCTATGGCGAAGAATATTTTATAACATAACTATTATTAGTACTTCAAGTTACCTGCTTTAACCCTAAACTTGAGAAATTATTATTTTCTCATACAAAAAAGAGCCCTAAGTCCTGCTCCAATATCCTATCTCTATACTAAAATTCATCAAAGTTGGTTCAGCGGTTTAGACTTGAAAACGTAACAGACGGATGTAGGTACACAGTTATTATCGCATTTATAATATTAGTGTTGATTACTACAGATATAGAACATTACTCGCAGTCATCCATTATTTAATACTATCTATAACGTAGTACTCGTACGGAGATTGAAGTCCAATGTGAAAAATATATATCAAAACAAAGTCCATCAGTCTAGAACTCTAGATCACCGGATAACAGTAGTTTAAACGATTTGACCTTTCATAATTTTTAAAACTGTCTAAAGTTTTCCTTTATTCCAGCCAATTACTGTCGTACGTAGACTAACAAAGGTTTTACTCTATTAACCAGAGACAACGTAATACTTATTCTACGAAAAGAGATTCTCGATAGTTGTATTAAAATTTATGCTTGTCTGTAAACCGAAAGCGACAACTGAATTATGTTTTCCAAGCGAAAATTCAGGGAAAAATAAATAAGATGAATATGATTCATTCGTTATTGTACGTGTGCAGCCGATTTGGCAGTACACTCGCAGCTACAGCCGAGACCGCGCGCGTTTTCGAATAGAATTTATCGTAAACAAAGGACTTTGTTTTATCTGTGCTTCGTGAAAACACAAGCGGGAAAATTTTACTTTTTATATTTGTCGCATAGGTATCAATAATAATTTTGAATTTAGAACTTTATTATTCGATTTTCGAAAGTTTTTTTTTAAATGGACAATGCAGTGCAGTTCTTTCTTTATAAACGGAATAAAGTAGTTAATGGATTTTTATTGACTAAACGAGTTGTTTCTTTTTTTTCTCGGGATTGTTTATGTTCGAAAAATAACTTGGTATGAAATGAGGCCGGTCGTGTTTTGGTCATCAACTTTTTTGCAACACTTTTTTCGTGTGACGTATTTTTTGTGCGACTGCACGGATGTGTCAGAGTGGTCAAATCTGCTAATCCAGTGTTGTGGGTTCGATGCGTAAATCGGATAATTATTTGTGTGATTCAGCGTTCATTGTTCTGATTTTGAGTATACCTACTTTGTGTTAGTTAGTTGTATGTTTGTAAATAACTCCGTGACACAGACCTAAGACTTCTATCTATATGGGTATATTTCTAGGTTATCGTGAAAAAATTATGCTAAATGATAATATTTAAGTATATTTTACAAAATATGAATCAACCTTCTATTCATAGACAGAGATTTTTTTTCTTCAACCAATCGTATACTCACAAACGTAATTTTTAGTTACCATAACCAAAAAAAAATCTACCAAAAAATGCGAACTATTATTCTTCACTTTCTAGCTACTTGAAATAAATATACTATTACTTAAAATTCTCCAAAGAGGTTAATTAGCTATTCTTAAAATTACTATGCTGGCTGGCTTTTCAGTGAGTTTCGTAATATGATAAATATTTGTACTAGTAACAACAGTTTTTAAACCTGTGTGTATTACACTAAGGTCTAATTTTAAATGCTTGAACTCTTGTTGTAAGGTTAATTAAATTCATTTGAAGCAAATGATATGTTAGAACGTGTATTTGTTATAACATGCCAGTTTTATTACTTGAACAAAAGTTATTCAGTAGAAAACACGACGCGTTAACATTTTCCATTTGATTGATTTGATTTTACTCCAAAAATGTGTTGTAGGTAATTTTTTTCATGGTTATGGTTGAGTCTTAAAGTTGTTGACGCGTATACCTGGGACAGTCTAACAGTCTAACTTCGGAAAACAAAAATCATTGAATCAGATGAGCAGCGTTTCGTAAAACAAACCTGAGTGCCTAAAAACAAAGGTTCTCGACCTACCGAATATGAGACGTGGTGTCTCACGTTCGAAATGTGGTGACAGGCACGCTCAGAGTCACTCTACGAGGGATAGGGCTGTACTCGGGGTTTCTGCCGGATCGAATCAGAAATGAGGAGATACGGAGACGAACGGTGGCTGCAAGTCGCTTCCAACCGGTCGTCTAGGAAGTCTAGGAGGGGGCCTATGTCCAGCTGTGGACGTCCTATGGCAGACATGATGATGATTTTTTTTTACACATATTACTAGTAATCTTGATAACCCCTCCAGCTAAGCTAAATGCTTATGGTAGAGTAGGTTCACGTCGGTAGTGCACTGGGTGGGGTTCGAACCCGCAACCGCTGTATCGCAAGTCCGACGCCTCAGCTATTGCAGTAACGCTTTTTGTCAACTAACGTTAATGCAGTAAGAATTTAGTAACGTATAGCACAGATCTCAATTTCAACATTGAGCTATGAAATCTCTAAAATTTTACAGAATATTGAAATAGTATATTTATTAAAGACTAGCAGTGTGAACCGCGGTTTCACCCGCATAAGTCCCAATGCCGGGGAAATATCGGAATAGAAAGGAGCCTATGTGTTAATCCAGGTTTCCAACTATCTACATACCAAGTTTCATTGCAACCGGTTCAGTAGTTTTTGCGTGAAAGAGCAACAAACATCCATACATCCTCACAAACTTTCACGTTTATGATGTAGGACTAGGTTTTGCTTTCTGTCCTTTGGCTGTATCCCTCGCAACGTGTGCAAAACTTCATGATGATCTACAATACGATAATAATATACGAAGAAACAAATATATTAGATAAGTGAACGGACAGACAAAGATCACTCTATAAGGCTGCCTAGTAGTTAATATGAATAGATGTTATAGCGACAGCGGGGTTTAAGGCTCCATACAAATGACGACATCGTGTGGCCTTCGCTTACGATTTAATTCCTAAAAATAACCCGCATTTTCTTACCCCTGTATTGCAGTAGCGTGTCCAGTTTTTTTTTTTCATAGTAGTTAGCGAACTGGCAACACAAAATACATACGTCGGTAGTAGCAAGATGTGTGTAAAATTGTCTGTAGATGGTAAAATTGAAATATGTATAAATATTAAATTTAAAGGTACATTGTTATTCCGATATAGCGACCCGTACTATTTCAACTCAACTTTACTTTGGTAAATACATTTAATTATACTTTTAAATTTGTCTGGGGACGGCCATTTTAAATCACACATCGAGTTAACAATTCCGAAATTCGAATTTCGTTGACGATCATACGCGTTCGAATTTTAAATCATTTACTTGAATTGTAAAATTATTGACCGCAATTTAAATATTTTGTATTGTGTACGTTATAATTACTTAGCTTCACGTCAACATATAATAGAAATTAGTTAATCGTAGGTATTCCGTTACCACAGAGCAATAAACCTTAAATTCTATGATGAACTTAGATCACGCCTTCAGCGGTATCACTGAGTGATTTTAATTTTTTAGTACGTTAGCTTTTGGAGCATTTCAATAAATTGAAATTCAGGTGGCATCAGCTTGCATCCTGTTTACCTTTCGTGTAACACTAACACTATTGTACCTGAAGATCTGACTTTTAAAAAGAGTGGCCATGAGTTTCTTTGCCAGTATTCTTCTCATAAGGCTCTACGCATTTTGGAAACTGGAAGTTATAGATTGACACAAGCAGGCAGTAGATTTTGGTGTTTTCACCTAATTTAAATCGACAATCCAGCACATGCTGTGGCGTCTGTTTGCGCCGATCTATGCTTTTAACTCTAGCTTCAATTTAACGTTCATAAATGTCACTTAGTGTCTTAAATGAATAAACGATTTTGAATTTGAATTTAAATTCACATAACTGTTTTCATACCTTATTAAGATACTTTCTTGTATAATAAGTTACAATCTTTGTCACAGTATTAAAATACTTCAAAAAGTATTAATTATAAAATGCCGACACGCTACCAAAGGACTGTCGTTGCTACTATAAGATGTATGCAAAATTATTCGAACAAAGTAAAATTTTCCGTACTTGTATTTTTCAGTAGGTAAACCAGTGTTAAAAGTTGTCAAAAGGACTGCTGTACCAAAGTCTGTCATATTACAGTGTAAACATTGCGACGAACAGTGAAGTGATCTGGCAGAGAGCCAGGTATAAACTTAACACGGTTATATCAAGCAAAGTGAAAATGTATCTAAATACGAAAATGTACCTCAGAGACACCGCGCGTAAGTGACATACTGTCAAAATGTCGGACAAAAGACGAAAGAAGATAACAAGTTTTATTAAAATACCAAGGACTATATATAGCTAATTTAAAATTTATTTTCAAAATTTGATCTCAACTGTGCTCAATTTTTTTTAACAACCATGATTTCTTTGAAGAAGCTATATGGTGATGAGCTTTTACGTCTCGCATTGGTCTTAAGCCTCTTAAAGGTGGATCCAAACGATTATCTGGAGAGGGAGACCCAGCAAATGATCACTGGTCTCCACATATCGAACGGCTCAGATTGGTCTTTGGACCAAGAAGCTCGAACGCTAATTAGACCAAGATTCGTCCATCCAAAATCGTTGGACAACATTCTTATAAATTACGAACGCGAATTGTTCGAGGAACTGAATTCCCTTGGTCGTTATGGAAATTCTTATTTAGAATATAATGACCGGATATGGCATAATAGACCAGTGCTTCATACATATTTAGTAAATAACGTGGCGACCGACACAGTCGCGCCTGTGCTGGCACCGGCGACGGTCGCCGAAAATACCGAAGACTCGGTATCAGCAGACGACAATGTAGCTCAGGAGGTCAAAGTTGAAGAGGAAGAGGGAAATCATGAAGAAGAAAGCCAACCTGACGCTATTGTTACTCTGTCATCTGATTTTCTTAACAACCATACCGAGTCTGATATATTTGCTGAAATAGCATCCAGATCGTTTGACGTCAACGAGTTTTTGGTCCAACCATCCGAGATGCAGATAAAAACCGAAGATGAAGAACCAAACTTCGAAGTTCGTGTTAAGAAAGAGAAAGAAAATGAAGACTCATATAGTGACAACGCTATCGATTTCATGCCGTATTTCAACACGAAAACTGAAATGGATCTTGGTGAAAATCATTCGGTATTTCAGCAAAATTTAGCTGATTTACAAGAGTATGGAGAAGACGATGCTAAACAATTGAAGAGTGATCTTGAATATTTAGACGCGAAGCAACAGCAACAGAACTTGGAGCAGTATCTGATGGAGAACACACCATTAGATAGTGAAGTCTACGAACTAGCACCGATGTTTGAAGAGGAGTTAGTGTTAAATGTGAAGCGTGAAAGAGCTAGCACTAGTTTCACAGCTAGCTCGAGTGGTGTCAGTGATATGGATTTGTCTAATGATGGTCCTGATGTCAAGACGGAGCCTGATGAAGGCCATCACACAGGCGATGAGCTGACTCAAGAGGTGAGTTGAAATATCATTATTTTTATCGCATTAAGTACACACTAATGTATAATAGTGAGCATATATCTACTGTCATATTGAGTTTTTGTAAATCATTTATACATGGCCTACGTAGACGCGTTGTTGTTGACCTGTGTTGCTAGCGATAAATATAACCTCGGCAGTTAGCTATGATTCGTCCCTTTGCGATTGTATTGTTTCTAGAACTGTGTTTGATTTTAGAACGTGTTCGATTCGCAAATGTTTTAACCTAAACAATTTTTTTTCAACCGGTTATGTTGGTAGTATGTATTTATAGCAATCTAATTCAGGGTAATGTTAAGGAAACGTGTACGGTTCAATAAGTTAAATCACATTTATGAAATGACGAAGCAGCAAATGCACGCCATAATCGTCGTTTTCTTTTTATATGTACATCGATGTCGAGGTCAGTTTAATATATTTTTTATTACACGCTATATATTTGCTTAGTCTTTAAATCTACCTGTGTCTCCATCTATGTAACGCTAAATCAACGTAGTGTTTACCAACGGAACTGGAAACGTCCCGCTCTTTTACGATCAAAAATGATTTCGTTAAGTTTGGATAGTTCAAACTGTAATATTATATTGAGCTAGATTCCGAAGTGATCACCATTTTCTATGACTTAATAGTTAAACCATAAAATTTATCTTTTGAAGTAAAAGGTTATACCAACTTACCCCACTACAAGATCAGGTAATCTGACATCCAAAGATTTTTACGTAGACCTTTGAAATGCAGAGTTTCTTGTGTTTATCTGGAATGAATATGATTCGTGTGGCTCTGTTGATGACATTTAGACTCACAAACGGTCCCTTATGGCGTTCCAGCCTAGCTTCTTCCAGAAGCACAGAAACCTTCTGAGGTGTTCACAGGTTTCTAGGAGCGACCTCTGATGATACTTGCCCATTGTGTGGCCACTCTTTCGCACTCAAGATAACGCGGGCGGTCGTTTCCTCTGCATAAAGGGCTCTAGACTTAAGAAAAGTAACAAAAAAATTAGGCTTCTGAAGTTTCTGCTAACCTTACAAGAAGATATATTAAAAACATACAGTTATGTTGAACATATCGGACCACTAATTACAATTGTAAATGAAATACCACGAGGTAATCAAGTGTTTTGTATGTAAATTCAAATTCACGTAAGTAGCTAGAACTTAAACACGTTCTTGCGACTTGAAGTTCTTTGTCACATGCTTTATAATATGGGTGCATTATTTACTATTCCTTAAATGGTTACTTCAAATTAAAATAAAACCTCTATTGTTTAAATTTGTCATTGAATAAGTTTGTGTAAAAGTAAAAAAGTATGTGTGTGTGTGCAATTCATACACGGCAAAAGTGAAACTTCAGAAAAGTAGGCTACGAGAGAATGAGAAATAAAAAGTAAAATCAACACAAATAATTTACTAATGTTAATAAATTAAATTTTACATAATTTCTATAAAAGTTATTGGTCAATTTTTTTTTTTTATTCAATAGGTACAGATACAGACAACAGATCAAGATATAGAAAGAACCTTAATAATAAACAGTAAGCAAACCTGAAGTCCAGTTAAAACTGTACACAACTTTCAAATCAAATGATACTTCGTTTTCAATATAAGTTAAGATTGGATTTAAATGTAAATTTGTAAAGAATCAATAAGTTCAAGTGAAATATGGAGAATAAACAACTAAAATAAATTTAATACGCAAATGCACAAAAATTACACCACGTTGACATTGTCATATTTTCTGAAGGTTTGGTAGTACGCAGCCGCGCAGGTGCAAAGACAAAGATTATAGGAACTTTATCGTAATGCTTTTCGTTTCATCGAATTTCAAATCACAACGATTTTAAAGAAGTCTCATTTCAATAATATCTATCATTCAAAAGACTTTTAACAGTCTATGCTGTGATTTTCACTCATTTATAGACTTATTATTTGAATTGAATATGCATTTCAAATATGTGGTTCCGATGCGGTTGTTAACGTTGCGCAGACAGTTCTCAATATCAACAACCTTTATTAACAAAAAATGTAGTAACGACTCAAAATAAGTTTATATAAAATTTGATAGTTTATGTAAATAAGCTCAATACTTAAGACTTAAGGTTTATTTATTTTTTGCTTTTTAGTTCTTTTGGTCGGTTTAATTTTTTGTTAAAAAGATTTTTATTCTATCGTTTTGTCACTAATCTGCTTCTTCGATGTAAAGACGAAGTTTCAATCTGAGTTCAGCTATTTTTGTAACGTTTAGCAGTATAAAGTGCTCTTTATACTGCTAATGTCTATAGTATAGTCTTAATGAGTGATGCTTCACTCATTAAGACGGAAAAAGTCTCGCGGTTGTCTTTGAACCAATGTGTCTCCAGCCTCCAACTTCCCAGTCTCAAGAATCGTCAATACTGCTCGTGTACTACTGTAAGGTGATCATAATATTCTCTTAATACTGTTCAGGTTCCAGTGATCAAAATACTCTAGCAATCTACTTGAGGACGAAGTTGGTAGTGTTGTTTTGACTATTTTATTCATTAACCTACACATTTGTACTTCAAATCTAAAAACTGTTGATAATACCCTTCAAGCATCAGATCGTGTGGCTTATAGCAGATTGGTTAACTTGCCATCGTTGAAAGAGAAGTCTGCAAGCTGTTCTGTCATAATATATCCTCCATTTCCATTAAAAATGTTGGGGACAGGATATGTCCTTGTCGAACCCCTTGCTGAACTACAAAGGTTAGTCAAAAGTATAGTTGATTTTTAAGTAAAAAATGGTTCGAATATAGCTATTTTATTAGAGCTCTTAAGCGCGTTGGTATGCACAGTTCTATTAAAGCTCCTCACAACACAAGAACATGTGTGCCAATCAGTCGAATGCTTTTCCCTAATCCAAAAAAACTTAGTTACGTTGTATTCGGGACAAGATAGTAGGTATAGTGTTTAAAAGTTAAGAAAGTTTTGTTGGTTATTCACGTTTTTTGACTCATAACGAATATATCAAAGAGGGCAAATATTATATTTGGCTCAATATCTTCGCAATATTTAGCATTATAGTTCGTCGACCCTGCGAGATAATTTTTACAATGTCGTCGGTATCTGCACTAACTAAATGGCATTATCAGGATTTATCATAACATAGTACTGTCTCCGTCATTATTTAAGAACTACGCGGAGTTCAACCTTTTTGTAAGCATAAAAATTATATTCACTAATATCCTAATACGTGCCTTATCACCATCTCCTAGGGTTAGTTTTAGAGTGAATGGCATCAATCGGTGTTAGACGCGGTTGCTACTCTGATTGCCATGGCAACGCTAGTCACTTCTCTGATGTTTATACCGTATCTGCAAAATCCTACTCACTTCTATATCTATACTAAGTTATAAAGCTGAGGTCACTTTGTTTGATTGCTTATCTTAGTATTTCACTAATTGATGTAGCAAACAAAACTTAATTTAGGGAATTATTTCTCTGTCATATTGTTCACAAGGAGCTGCAGTACGCTGTTCCTCAGACATGTTTGTAAAAAACGATTCTTATAAGTGCAAAAATAAATCTTAATAATATTGTAAAGGCGAGCGATTGTGAATGAACCCTTTCTATTGCCTTCTCTTCTTGTCTACTTTTCCCGGTGAGTGAGTGATTCAGGAGTGTAAGCAATTGCTCAAGAAGATCAGAATCGCGTACGTCTCCAGCTATTGCTGGGGAGTCCGAGTTCTCTAAGTCTTCTCTAAATGCGACACTTGCTTAAATCATTGAAAGGACATATGGCCCGCGAGCCAGTAACAGATTTTCATGACCAATTTAATCTGTGGCGATAACTCGTACAATCCTTCAGAGAGTTGTATCATAAACCTAGGGAACGTCAGCTGCAGTTCCTCCGTTGGGTTGAGGTGCAGTAGCCTCCCGCGCACGTAGAAAAAAATATTACTTTTATTAATTTCCTCTCAATTGAAAATTTATCAGATGACAGTTTATATGCTACAGTGAATAACTAAAAACATCAGCTGTATCTAGGTGGAAATATTGTCAGCTGATGCCCTAAAAGGGGTAACGCAGGAGCCAGACAGGAGTATCTATCGCCTATTTAAATGCACCAGCTGACGAGTTTTCCCTCGGCATACTGCCAGCTGATTTTTTTTGTAACTTACAAGATCATATTTACAAACAGCTTACGAATTTTCATCCGGTAGGATATGATGTATCTAAATTTATTCCCCATTATGCTCCAAACACTAACTGAAAGACATAATTTTATTGTAATGTTTCGATTAAAACAATAATCTTTATAGAAGACACGAAATGACTGACGAAATTTGTACCTGGGTCGTGGGCTAATAACTCTACGATGCAGTTACAAAAACAATTTGACTCGATATTAGAATTTCGCCATCTGTGAAAATTGCCTGAACTAATATAATCATTGTTGTCGTAAAAACGGATTTGATTTTTAGTAACTTTACAGGAGACTTCAAAGTTTCCAAAAGATGTTTTACATAATATTTTGAAAAAGGATGTTTATGTTAATGAAATCTGAAAATGTTATCTACTGTGTGTATGAGCTTTTAAAAATTTTTGTTTTATGAAAAACTATAATGTTTTCAGTAGGCTTATGTCAAAAACAAAAATCGCCAAAAAAATTTATCTGCTGATTTTCTACGACTGCGACGATATGGATATTAAATTTAGAACTTATACAACAAACATCAATATATAGTATTATCGCGCAGAACCCACAGATGGCGTAAATAACATAAATCAACTCGCGGTCAGCATTTTTGTGTAATCTGCATTCGCTGAGCGTCTGAATACACTTCTGAACACACATGCAATAAGGAATTACGTTCCAATAACTTAACACATCTCACACACGGCCGTCTGACTATGGTAACCAGACTGCTGATAAACATATCTACTAAAGTCATCATCATCCTCCGCGCCTTTTCCCAACTAAGTTGGGTTCGGCTTTCAGTCTAACTACGATACGGCCGAACTTTGATATCTAGACCAGGTTGTCGGACTTTTAGGGCTCCAACTACCCGTAACGAATGCCACAGATGTTTGTATGGCACCCGGGACCGACAGTTTAACGTGCTCTCCGAGGCACGGGGGCTCAATGTGTTAAGAATGGTCACCCATCCTCGACTGACTTGGCTAGTATTACTTAACTTTGTAATGTGCTAACCTACTCGGTTACCACTTAGCCACAAGCCCCTCATATCTACTTAAGTATATATTACTAAATACATACATATTATAGATACATTACACCCAAATGATTATAAATAGAAATCATGCTCGTCACACAATTATTTGTTCTCTGTGAAAGTCGAACCCACGACCCTGGCTTATCACTACTATCAGTCAGGATCACTAACCACTAGACCAACAGATAATTGTGTTTAAAAAGAAATTATGTAAAGTATGAATATCACTACATATTATAAAACAAAGTCCCGCGCCTCGTCTGTCTGTCTGTTAAACTTAAAAATTAAACTGAAAAATTACTGAACGAATTTTCATGGTTTTCACTAATAGATAGAGTGATTCATGAAGAAGGTTTAGGTGTATAATTTGTTAAGATTTTACACCTCATCATAACTACAACATGGGTACTTATATATTGTATACATGTAATTCTGAGCTTATACAACGACTATTTATATTTATATACTTTTATCTAAATAATTTAAAAGCAACCATATTGTAAATTTAACTAACTTAACCACAATCAAACCCTGTTGCGGCTTTGAGGGAACATGTAATAGACACGTGAATTACCCATACTAATAACAATAAATAAAATATATATATATAATAGTAGTGATAAATTTATAAATACAAAAAGTTTGCATTCTCATCAACCAAAACAATTAAACGGTCATGCATGCATGACAGCACGTAACGCATATCATGCCGCATGATCGTCTAGCGACCGCTTTAGCTTAGTCATATAGTACCCTGGCATGCGAAACGCACATACCGGTTAGGTTAGTAGTTGTCGATTTCTTTATTTTATGAAATAATAAATGGTTGCACTTCACGATATTTCATTAGTTCACAATCATACAACAACACGTTACCATCGCGTATATATATACAGTTACCTACCGGGCCACGCGTAACCTTGGCAAATTATTTATTTGCAATAAAAATATTGAGACCATAAATTGAGATAATAAGCTATATATATATCTCTCAAGTTGGACCAAACTCACATTGTGCAAAAGTTCATTAAAATCAGTTTATTAGTTTAAAAGTTCATCGCGAACAAACAACATGATAAGTATATAGATTATGCGTCATACCATTTAAAGGCGTTCATTAGACGCTCATGCAAACTTCAATCATTACCAAAAGTCATGATTGACGTATGTTCCTTGGTGATTGATGAAATAATATCGACATTAAAATCTCATCATGCAACCGTCAATCACTGCATTAGACGATCGGTTATCCGTCAAACACCATTTTGATTGTGGCAAAACTGACAGCAAAACCTACAGTGTAATGGGCGCCAAACAGGGTTAGTTTGTAGGCTTAATATCAGATCTCCGACCTCCATAAGCGCTGGCCTGCCACTAAGAATACTATAAACTAGAGAGGATCAAGCCCTCCCGCACTCCATAGCGTGGTCGTCTGCTGATCTGCCGGCAAAGGTCTGCCAAGCTTCCCGGAGACTTCTCGCAATAGGACCGAGTGTGAGCCGTCGCTCGGTTCGCGTCTATTTCTGACATACCATTAGCCCCTGTGAGAAGATGACCCGTAAAGGTATACCTTACGATACGATAAAAAAAGGCTTACAATCATGCGGTGGTACTTTGCTTTTTTTCGTTCGACAACTTTTTGAGCAAACTGCGTAAATTAAAGTTTTACATAGCCGCCGTTTCGGTTTAGAGGTGCGTTCACCTCTGAGGTTGGTCACCTCTACGCGAACTACGGTGTAATACAAGGCCACGTTTAACCACTAATGCTAAATAGTTAAAAGTCTTTATTTTTTATATATACAAGGTGTACTGCCAATGCGACACTTGCTTAAATCACTTTAGCAAGCAATTACAAAAATAGTTGAAAAAAAATCTATCCGTTTAAAAGTTATGACCGTACGAATTCTAGTTTTCATAAAAGCAAGTAGAATGCATAAAGTTAATCATAAAGTTAAGTTAGTCAAACATCTTTTTAGGGTTCCGTTCCTCAAAAGGAACCCTTATAGGATCACTGTGTTGTCAGTCTGTCGGTCAGTCAAGATCCTTTTTCTCAGGAACCCGTTGAGGCATCAAGTTGTAATTAATACCAAATATTTATGTCTTCGGTCACTTGAAGCTGAAAAAGAAATCAAGCTTCTAAGTCTACGCAGTCATAAGATATGGCCTTATTTTTCATCAAATTTGAATATTTCGCAGGTAAATCGAATCCTGTAGGGTACTTCCCATTGATCTATAACCATTAAATATGGTAAAAAGCAAGATCTCACAGCACAAGTAAAGAAAACAATCCGAAAGTTGTTAATTTGCTGTTATATCATAAAAAACAATTGTTTTTGTGATTACAAACTTATATTTTGCGGTTGGATTGTTGACTTTGTTGTACATCGCAACCGCAAAATTAAGTTTGTCTTTCTAAAAAGACGGGCAAAACTCTTCGAGAATTGATTCCCGAGATGGACGAACTATCTACATACAAGTTTGCTTCCTTACGGAACCCTCAGTGCGCGAGTCAGACTCGCACTTGTCAGGTTTTTTTATTTTGAAGTTATTTACCCCGTTATTGAGAAAATCCATAAAAAACTATCTTCAAAAAGTATGCATGTTAGTTTAAAATTGTATTCCTGTGGATTCTGAGCGATACTACTGTATTTTAATGTTTTTTGTATACGAATTTTATTATCCATATATTAGTTCAAGCAATTTTCACAGATGGCGCAATTTTACACTGACACGCGCTTCGTCTAAGTTTGTAAATTTTCCCCGTTTTTGCAACATTTTTCATGATGCTCCGCTTCCATTGTTCGTAGCGTGATGTTATACATCCTATAGGCTTCCTCGATAAATGGGTTACGCAACACTAAAAGAATATTTCAATTCGAACAAGTAGTTCCTTAGATTAGCGTGTTCAACCAAACAAACTCTTCAGTAGAAACACCCAGACTATTACAAATAGGCCATGCATGCCTCAAATAAATCTATCAATGTGTCAACAGGCCAGGAATCATTTCTACCTTATATAGACATCATATAAATGAATGATTTCGTTCGGAAATCAAGTCTTAATGCATGTCTGTTAACAAAACCAAGGTTATTTCTGCAGTATAAGTCTTTATTAAAGTCAAACAGATGTTCTATGACCTAGATGCAGAGACCTTGCCCTAGTAGAGCAATATGCCATTCCGCTTTTGACATAACTACTATTGATTTTTAAGAAAAGTAAGCATTATGTTAAGCTATTGAAAAACTCACTTAGCTGTATACGCCGGAAGGTCTCGTGCGACCGCTGTGGTTGTTTTTTTGAGGGAACACCTTCTTTAGGCACGTTGTGCTCTTGCTATGGGGAAAAAGCACTAAACTCGAGCAGTCACGCTAATAATACATATATAGATCCACTAGAGGGCGACTAATCTAAACATTTTCTGTCAGCTCCTTATTAAAAATATAATTAGTTCAATAAAGTACTTATTGTGTGCGCAATTCATATGGTGAAAATTAATAGTGCTCAATAGCGAGAACCTTTATCCAAAATTTCGTCTGAAGGTACGTCAGTTTGATGGATGTCACTAGTAGATGGCATCACTCTTCAAAAATTAACACTTCTGATTGGCAACTCACAATAACTTATTAACAATTTTTGAAGTGAAAACTTCTTTAGGCACGTTGGGCACTTTTGGTAGGTATGGGGAAAAAGCACTGAACTCGCGTGACCGTCGTGACTCAGATGACAGATGTGTCAGTTATGGTTTCACTACTGACGTGCTGTCCTACGACTGACAGTTTTTTACGTAGCACCTTATCGCACGTTACGCTCGGCGGCAACAAGACGGAAAAAGTTGGACGAAAAATGCTCATCACGAGTTGATTTAGTTTATTTATGCTATCTGTGGATTCTGCTCGATACTACTGTCTTTAATGTTGGTTGTATACTAATTATCCTTACATTAGTTCAGGCAACTTTCACAGATGGCGCTATTTTTTCATGGTATAGTGGACAAACGAGCTTTCCTACTGACCAGCTGTAAGCAGATTAACCGAAACTAAATATCCGAAATAAAAGTATATCCGAAACCTTAACCGAATTTGATAAGAAAGTTTCGATTAATTTCGGATAAGGGCGAGGTCTAAATTACAGTACAAAAAAAAATGTCAAATCATTACCAATCCACTAAATACCCATTTACAAATCTAATGTCCGTAACTGAAAGTATCCGAATCTATCTGGTAATCTAAATAGTTTCACGTCAAGTGTGTCACACTTTACTAGTAGTCATTTATTTCAGCCATAGGTTATCCATATTTATTTATTTATTTTATTTATATTTGAGCTGCCAAAATTACTCTGCCCTGCCTGATGGAGAGCACAAGCAGAATCCAAGAGTGGATATCTGGACATAGGCTCCCCTCTATTACTTCCAAGTAGACTGGTTCGAAACGGTGTTTACCTTTGAAAACTTAATATTGTAACATATTTCGTGATCGCGTTAATTGCCGTGTAAATTAACTTTTAAACTTTCGCGTTCCATGATATAATTATTATAATTTACACGGGAATAAAGAATAAAGCGATCACGAAAAAGTATTACATACCACTGAATTGCCTGACGTTTCGACTAGGTTGCATTGGCCGTGGTCACAGGCTGACTGGCTCAGTGATGCACGCCTTACGAACATCTGTAGCTACTGAACATCGTTACGGGAGCCCTACAAAAAAAAAAGTCCGACAACCTGGTCTAACTACTTAGGTACAGAACTTCGATATCGCCTAGTACTTGGGTCGTGGAGGTCTGATGGCAGTCGCTACACGTAAAATATCGAAGTTCGGCCGTTTCGTAGTTTGACAGCCGACCTCAACTTAGTTGGGAAAAGGTTAAGAGGATGATAATTAATAAGTATTGGGAGACTGGTTTTCAAGCTAGGTTAAAAACTTATGGTATGGATAACCAGGCTTCCATTCCACAGCACAGAATCCTCCAGAAGGTAGTGCAAACTGTAGCTAACAGGCGTGAAGAAAACTATAATAAAAGAAGCACCGAGAAGACTTGAACTGACAATACTGTTTTTGAGGGATAGAAAAATGAGTTTTAGGACAGCTAAGCTACTGGAAAAAGTCATCAAAAAACGCACATAAGTTCAAACCACACCCTTCGATTTTATTACATTAGTAGAGATTCTTAATCAAATCTGTTATATAATAAATGTAAGCACCTTTAAACAGACCCCCAAAATATTGAACTCCAAAATATCAACATAGGTACCAAACGTCAGACGTCTGGTCCCTGCTCCCAGAGGCAACGCCCTCGCTTTGTTTCCTCATGTCTGGGACCCTCGCAGACTACGCGGTTCACTGTCCTCTTTTGAAGGGCTACAGGTCAAGAAACCCTAAAATGTTGAACTATTTGAAAATTTATTATTTTCGGGTCGTGTTATTCTAATAAGATACATATAATAATAATAATAACCTGAGACCCCTCACACACGGCCGTTTGATCCCAAACTAGGCAGAGCCTGTACTATGGTAACCAGACTGCTGATAAACATACTTCTATATTAATAAATACATACATATCTATGTAATATATGAAAATTAATCCCTGTTTCTCTTGGTCACGACATAACTTGAGAACGACATAACCGATATCATTCATCTTTTTTATGTTTTCTATTTCTTGGTAGAAGGTTTTTACGGAACGAAAAATTAATTAATTTGAATAGATTTCACCAATACTTCCATGCGAACGAAGTCGTCAAGAACTAGTTATAAATAAATTACAGACAAAGTAGACAGACTATAACAATAGCATTTCTTGTGTTTAATTGTTATGAGCTAGAAATAAATAAATCATATTATTTTCTTTCTGTTTCTGAAAGAAAGGTAACCTATGTTCCTTTTTACGGGGCTCACAGGGACTTCCTTTCTAGGGTACACCTGAGTCCCCGGCAATAGGACCCCGTGACGGAACACCGTGTGGTTTTAGTCGGTTCGAGTCCGACATACCACCTTACCGTTAGCCCGGGTGAGGTGATGACCCGTAAGACCCCACACGAAAAAAATAAAATAAAAAAAGGGTTCCGTACCTCAAAGGCAAAAAAAAGGAACCCTTATCAGATCACTCTTTTTTTTTTTTTTTATTAATGTTTACCAAATTAAAATACAGGGTAAGTAATTAGTACAATAGCATTAAGAAACCACTAACCACTGTGCGTGTGTCTCCTAGCAAGGGTGGACCTAGCAAGTTAAAATTTATACCAGATACTGAGGTCTATAGTCCCTATTAGGTGTATAAAAATCAAGGTCCTGAGTCAACACGATAAAAAGATATGGGCAAATTTAGATTTTCGCGAAAACTTAGAAGTACCAAAATTACCTAGAATCATGAAATTTGGTAAGAAGCAAGGTCTGACAGCACAAGTGAAGGAAAAAGTCCGAAAGTCGTTAATTTGTTGTTATATCACATTAAAAAAAAGTTTTTGTCATTACAAACTTATATTTTGCAGTTGGATTGTTCACTTTGTCGTACATCGCAACCGCAAAGTTAAGTTTGTCTTTCGAAAAAGACGGGCAAAAGTCTTTGAGAATAGATTTCCGAGATGGACGTATACAAGTTTGTTTGCTTACGGAACCCTCGGAGCGCGAGTCAGACTCGCACTTGTGCGGTTTTGTTGGAGTGAAACTTCTTTGGCATCGTTGTGATTTGAAAATTCGATGAAACGAAAAAGTCACACTAGAAAGAGAGAAGTATATTCATAAACAGGATTTAACCAGCGCGAGAATGAGATAGAATACAAGTATACAGTGTTTCCCATAAACTACGTATGCTAGCACATGTCTTTGCGTCTGCGTACTACGAAGAAAAAGAGACAAACATATTCATAAATAGGATTTAGCCTGCGAGAGAAGGAGATAGAATACAAGTATACAGTGTATCCTATAATCGTCGTGTCTTTACGGGTGCGTACTACGAAGCCTTCAGAAACTGCGTCATAGTCAACGTGCTGTTTTTCTGAAGTTTCACTTCCGCTTCTTTATATGTTACGCGATATGAAGTGAAAACTTCTTTAGCCACGTTTCTGCGCTTTTGCTACGGGGAAAAAACACTGAACTCGTGACCGTCACGCTAATCCTTACTACTCCTTACTAATATTATAAATGCGAAAGTAACTCTGTCTGTCCGTCTGTCTGTCTGTCTGTCTGTCTATCGGTCGCCTTTTCACGCCAAAACTACTGAACTGATTTCAATGAAATATGGTACACAGATAGTCTAAAGCCTGGGAAAGGACATTTTTAATGCGAAAAAAGGGGTGTAAGGGGTTGAAAGGTGGGGATGAAAAGTTGTATGGAAGTATTGTCAATTAGCCTAAATAATTAAAAATTCTACCCAAAGACACTTCCACGCAAACGAAGTCGCGGGCACAGCTAGTAAAACATGTATAGATCCACTAAAGGGCGCTAATCTAAACATTGAGCTCTGTCAGCTCCTTATAAATAACGTCACCAACCTGTTAATGTGACGTTTTAAGTTCGTCGTTTTGTTTAAGTTTTCACTTCTGTCGGCAGTCCCATGACTGCCTATTTTCTTTTTTTTTAATGTTTTTTACCGGCCCGTCCCAATCACGTTCACATACCTAAATATAAAAAATGTTTTCGCCCTTAAATAGGGCGAAACGCGTTGATAGTTGGCCGAATGCCAATTACGCTTCAACGAAGTACCGTGTGTATTGAAAATGAAAGTGTTTTAATTTAGCCAACACGTGTTGGAAACGCAAATAAACAATGTTATATTTCTGCTATTATTTATAGTGTGGCAATAAGTTTGTGCCACACGCGGCACAATGAACTTAAATAGTAATACATCTATACAATAAATAGGTAAAGACGGTTTTCGGAACGAAATTCCTTATCGCAACGAGCGCAACGAAATATGCTGACTGCGAGTTGATTTATTTTATTTTTACGCCATCTGTGGATTCTGCGCGATACTACTGTAATATCTTGTATACTAATTATCCATATATTACGGTTCGGGCAACTTTCACAGATGGCGGAATTTTAATTTCGATTTTTTACAATGTTTACTATATTTTGATAAAATTTATTCAATCCATCAAATATATATACTAGCAAGTCCATCCGGCTTCGCACGGGATATAGAGACATCTTCAACAATCATCATCATATTTCAACCAATTTACACAAAACCTTAACAAAGTATACACCTAAATCATCCTCATGAATCACTCTGTCTATTGGTAAAAACCGCATGAAAATCCGTTTAGTAGTTTCTCAGTTTATCGCGAACAGACAGATAGAGACGCGGCGGGGGACTTTGTTTTATAATATATAGTGATATAGCGAAAGAAACCTCTCTCAGCCGCGTGTCCCAAAGACAGCTCATGCGTTTTTTATATGAGTTTTGGTGACACATCACTCTCTCCTTTTGAATTTAACACGCCGTTAGGGGTCGTCCATTAATCACGTGATGTTTTCCCGCAATTTTTAACCCCCCTCCCTCCTGGTGATACGCGGTGAGGTTTTTAGTTCAAAATAAGATATTAAATTTTTTCGAAATGTTATCTTTAAATACATATCTCACTACAACACCCCCCCCCCCTCCCTTCTGATATTTCGTGATTTTTCCCGGACCCCCTCCTGCCTCCTCTTTCGAGCCTCACGTGATTAATGGACGATCCCTTATGAGCTTCACTTGTAAATAACTCTGTAAACAAAACTTTTAAGTCAATTTGAACCTATGTACTTTAATTAATTCATCGAAATAAAGCTTAGTATGTATATATTATGTAGTTTGAATGACAATACTTATCATTTGGCATGTTGGAGCTAGCTGATCTGATGATGGGGCCAGAAGGTGAATAAAGGGACTTTTAATTTCGTTCCCTATTCGAATTAAGATATATTTCAACTAAAAACTACTAAATGGATTTTCATGCGGTTTTCACTAATAGACAGAGTGATTCATGAGAAAGGTTTATGTGTAGGTACTAGAGATCGCGTGGTGTTCGAAATTCAACCATGGTTTTTTCATTGGCAAATATAACTTGAGCTGTCATTGTATGGGCATACTTACCATAACAGGTAATCACATATACTGGACGCGTGTAATTTTATTATGCCATTTTCATGTAATTTTTAAAGTTGTAACACATATTGTTTAAAAATTTTAACTTCATGCACTTCTTCTATACATAAAATGTAAATATTCTAAAATTCACGTTACTACGTTCGCGAAATTTTCTTAAAATGGGGTACAAAGAATTCTCTTCACGTATTAATATAGTGATATGTTGATCATGTCTCTGCTACCCGTGCGAAGCCGGGGGGGGGGTTTGCTAGTATAATATATTTTATACTGTACTGCTACCCCGACAAGCGTATCTGTCTCTAGATAATTTGCAATAAAACATAACTATTCTATCTCTCAAGTTGTACCAAACTGCACATATTGCGCAAATATTCAATAAAATCGATTCATTACTTTAGGGAGTTCATCACGAACAAACAACGTGAAACTCTTATATAATAATTATATATAAGTATAAATAGATAGATATAATATGAAATATAATACTTAGTATTTTGTTGTTGAAGCTACTTCTGGTATCTAATAATTACAATATCTTATGTAATGCTTTTTTATATGTAGATATATAAAATATGAATCATGGTACACCATTTACCTACAACAGAAAACTTACGAAACATTGTGTAATTCTTTGTTGATTTTCTTTTTTTATACGCCTTATAAAGATAGCCATACACGGTAGGGTGTACCTCACAAGTTTGCCTGTGCATTTGAATTTTACAGATAAACCGGAGCGTGTATGATGTACAGCTGGGCAGGTTTTAGGTTTTACTCAGCTCAAACTTACCTGACGGGTGTAACTGTAAATTTTTTTCCAACAAATTTTGGTTTCTTCGAAAAATCTACTTAAAAAATATTGTTAAAAAACACTTTAAAACAAACCGAACTAATACGTCTAAAATCATTTTTAAATATTTTATATATATATATATCTAAAGTCGACTGAAACAGTGGACTTTTATTATAATTTAGAACATCTAATTTGTTTAAAATAAGACGTCAGTCATTAACAAAATAATTAACTAGATGTTAAAAAAACGTGGAATGCTTGACATCAAATGTTTCTGGAGTTATTATAAAAATGTAATAAAAACAACCTTACGCAACTGTGTCACTTTTGTTTTGGCAAGGCAACCCTGTTCTGGGGTCTTTACTCACCACCAGAAATAAAATACTACTTCATCAGTCTTGTACTGAAATTAAACGGACCACTGTAGAGTTGAAATTCGCTCCTGAGAAGAAATCTGTGCCCTTGATAAATCTTTGAATGTGTTGTGTTATTTACCTGGTCAATCCGCTAGGGGCGCTGTTAGCGAATTCATGATGTAGTTGATCTCGATGACACTTCTTCGTATGTATTGTATATGATGTATAAACTGTAAAAAAAACTAATACCGCATGATTTTTCAAAACTCATTTTAGAAGAACTAATAATATTATCAGTTTATATAACCATGCGTCCTTATAATTTTATTGTCGAGCATGGTGCTAAGCATAAACAATTTTTTTACTCCTACTTTCAAAAGCAATGGGTCTTTAGATATGAAAATTTATAGTTGTATTGAAGTGTTACGCAGTGCGGGGGAGTGAACAGTGAACTATTTTGGTTGATTTGCACCTGACCTTGTCTCGCCTTGACCGCGGTCGACCTTGTTAAGCGCAAAAACACGGTTTTCCTTGAAATCACATGTTCTAGAAGCAATTTAGGTGTGTATCAGCGCCATCTGTTGTTTGTGTTCTTAACTAGATTTATAATGTTTGGTGCATTTTTTTTTTGTTTATAGATCAGGTGTCTATAACTTCTTTTTAAAATAACTATGTAATATATGTGTATTGCGCATTTTTATTTTTACTTCACTTTATTTGCTATATTTGAAAAGCAGTTTTATCTTGATTGATGCGGTTTTGTCTCTTGCAGATATTGCCATTGCCTGTGCCAAGAATTAATAAAACTTATAGTTGTTTGATTGCTAAAAAGTTTTATATAAAGAATTAAAAGAAAAACAAAATATATAATCGTGAATTGGAATGTGATATGATTATGTTATCATTACTTTTACTGAAAATAATAAATTTTAATTAGGTACTTATGTATACACGTCATTCCTATTCACGGCTAAAACTTTCCATCTTGTAATTATTTTGATTAATAATTACATTTTCATAATATTTTAGAGACGAGTACCTTGCTCCATCTACCGCTGAGTAGCGCGTACAAGCGTACTAAATGGCTTCTATTATAACTCAACAAATTATTAACAGGTGGCGTTGCCTCAAACATTTGTTATTATCGCTAGGTGGCATTACTACAACCGACGTAATATAAAACTAGATGTCGCTACCAAACACCACCAGTGTAATCCCTTAATGGTAGAACATGAAAGAAATTATTTAATAAACCTATAAATTTGTTGAAATATAATTTATACCAATTGACTAATTCCTCAATTCATCTATCTTCTAGCCTAGTTTTTCTGATGTATGTATATAATTATAATGTATTGTGTGATAGGGGTGAGACATGAAACAAATTAATATTTTACATATTTTAAGGAATAAATTCCTTGTTGCGTAAAGGTAAATAACGGCATATAACAATATGTTATACTTGAGTATTCGGAATTGTTAGATAGACATAGTGACACATGTAAAAATTTAAATTACGCAGTTTGCACTTAAGTATATAAAAAAGAATGTCCAAAAATCTTTTAAATTTTGAAATATGTTACATAAGAAAATAAATTTAAATATTACAATCGCGTCACGCCTTCGTAAATGAAGATTTTTTTTAAAATAGTACCTACCCTAATATAGTTAAAGCTTAAGGATGGTAGATCAAATACTCTGTATCTATCAGGAATATAACGAAATTATTCATACCATATTCCCATAAAAATATCTATTAAAAATGCGTTCGATGCACAAAGATTTCTGTCCTGCTGAGTTCGAAGCGACCCCTGCCGTCGATTTAAATTGGGCGGGATTATTTTATTTATAATATGACACACGAATTTGACCACTCTATCCAAGATATAAAGTTATATTTAGAATGAAAACTAGTGTTACATTAGACTTTGAATAATTGAGAGATTATTAGTTCAATATTTGAATTAGTTCCATAGTATATAGCCGTATCTGATTAATATTATCAATAAATATTCAACTCTAAAGCATTTACTCTAGAGAAGTTTTTTGAACGTAGTGCAATATTATTTCTTTTTACAGTTGCCTAGATCTATGGGTAATTGGTATTGAGTCAATTAAACATGGCGGCTTTTGTATTTTCCTAAAGCTTATGATGTTTTGATTGTTGACTCGTTTCTGTACCTAATAAATGTCGCTTACTATCACACTATTTTTTTACTAGATTAACATAAAAGTGTGTAATATTCCGTCTAAGAAGGGATAAAACCACAAAGTTACTGATCGAACTGATGAAAGTCGAAAAAGACTAATCAAAATTATTTCGATTTGATCATCGGATCAGTTAAGATACCTTATATCAAATTTGGTGCAAAATTTTCGTTCAAAGAAAAATACTTTCCATTTCTCCCAAATTTTTGAGTTTTCAGGAACTTTTAAACATATTTTCTGGAACTAAAAACCTAGTTCGTACTATTATGTAGTAATTGTAGTACAATCAGTCCCGCCATTTTAAAGTGATGCATTTATCAGCGAATAACATTTATTTTATTCTGTTTATTATTTATATAGACTAGCTATATAGAAGAAACTATTCATAAAACAAGGACATTGCCTGTGATTAAATTAAACTCTCTTAAATCCTATTTTGAAATCGTTGTTTTCAAATGTTATCAATCAATCAAGCTCATTTATAATAGTTGTGTACCTATTAGAAAGATATAGTTTTTATCCCAATAACACGAATCAAAATATTACATAGCTACCACACTACACTTCTGAATGTGTCCATATTAGTAATCCGGATGTATTTATATGCTTTCAAGTAGCAATTATAATCAAATTTATTAAAAATACATGTTTTTACCATCTCGTCTGAAAGAGGACTAACCGCAAAATACCAGGTAATGGCGACCGAAGTCTTTAATTTGCGAAAAAAACTATGATTCATTATCTGTGCATGTCATCAGCGCGGAACAAAATGGCGTCCATAAAAACAGCTGCTATCAACGAATCGATCTGTGTTTTCAAATCGATGGACATCGTGTATTACTTAATGATGATTCCGTTTTTTATCCGATTCCGCAGACGGAAAAGATAGTTCGATATCTAGTCCGCATGTATTTTATTACTTTCTAGTGATCTTATATGCGTTTATTCTAATATTAGATATCTCAGTTTGATTTGGCCGTTTGTTTAATCGAACTTATCTCAGGATTTAAAACTTCGATTTGGAAAATTATTTTTCACTTTAGACTGTACTAGCTGCGTCCCGCGCTTTCACCCTCGTAAGTCCCGATCCCGTGGGAATATCGGGATAAAAAGTAGTCTATGTGTTCATTCAGGTTGCCAGCTATCTACATACTAAGTTTCATCGTAATCGGTTCAGTAGTTTTTGCGTGAAAGAGTAACAAACATCCATACATTCTCACAGACTTTCACGTTAACACTATTAGTAGGATTTTAGTTATAGTACATAGCTCTGCAAATAAAAGACTTTCCTAGCAAAGGAGGTATAAACCAATTTACAATTGTTTACGGAGGACTATGTTAAAAATTTAATACGTATTTATTTGACTGGCCTCCTGGTCTAGTGGTTAGTGACCCTGACTGCTATCCTACAGGTCGTGGGTTCGATTCCCACTTGAGTCTGGGTGTTCTTTGTGTCCGTTGTTTGTATGTTTATAAAGTCCCCCGCGACACAGGAGTAATTCCTAATGCGGGAATTCTTTTTATAAAAAAAAAAAAGAAAGATGGTAAATATTTAAGGTAGAGTGAAAGAGAGTTAGCGCGTAACATCACTAGAGAGACGAGGATATTTTTTCACTCATTTGTTTGCTGTAAGTTTGTCTTTAATAGCCAGCAACCCTTATTTGCCGCCAAATGTAATTAAGCAGCCGTATATCATAATACACAGAAAAAAAATTGCTTTCATTTGATATATAAATAACAAATGTACGTTATGAACGCATAAATGTGTCAAAATCATACCTGTTTACACCTGGCTGCGAAGAGGTGCGGCTAAGTGCGCCATGGCAACTGTGAATTTTCAGGGTCTTTATATTTGTTGCCGTGAAGTGGACGATATTTTATTTAAAAAACAAGTGAATGATTTAATTAAAAATACTAGCGGCCACATTTTGATAGGCAGCCTGGTAGATATATATTCTCCTCATAAATATGGGTAAAAATTTGGTTTTGGCAAATACTCGATGAGCGCACTAATTCTGCAGCCGGATCTCGTACTATTAGGCCTGGTTGTCGGACTCTGAGCCTTAAAACAATATTTTATGAATTTCTTTTCTTTGTCCCCAGGACATGGACTTGATCGAGGTGTTATGGAAGCAGGACGTGGATATGGGTTTCTCTCTCGAGGATCCCATGCAGCCGGTGAGTACCCATCTCAGTTGTTTTAGTCGTCAGAGATAAATTGGCCATTCATTAATTACTTAAAGGTATTTCTCAGGTATATTTTACACATTAGTTTTACTTTATCTTTTAAAAATAAAAATGCGTGTCAAGTTATAAGTGTTAGTGTTCTATTTAGGAAAACTACATAAAATCAAGAAGAAGTCTTATATCGCACTCCTAGATCTTCAATTTTAGAGTTATGTACACCATTGAAGTTCTGATCTCAATACTTACCGACCAATAAAACAGATTTAAAAATTAAACCACTGCTCGACGTTTGACGCTAAATTCGCCAACACGGGCTCGGCTCAAAATAATAAAGGAAAAACTACAAAAAAAAACAATTTGCAGACCCAAAACATGATTAAAATACAAGATTTTTACAATAACTTCCTTCTAGCTACATATTTTTTTGTTTCACCTGATGGTAAGTGACTACCGTTGCCCATGGACACCTGCAACTCAAGAGTCACAAATGCGTTGCCGGTCATTGAGATATGAGTACGCTCTTTTCTTGAAGGTTTGAAGGTCGTACCGGTCCGGAAATACCGCAGGCGACAATTTGTTCCAGAAATTGGTTGTGCGAGGCAAGAAATTTCTGGAAAACCGCACAGTGGTGGGTTGCCAATTATCCAGGTGATGGGGATGAATATTTCGTTGATATAAAGCATAAATCTATACAGAAAACTTCTGCAGTGCACAAAGACAATAATTAGTTTTTCGCCTTTCCTGAAATAAGTGCTGTTTTGAGTTAATGTTAGTTAATGTTTAGATCTAGGTGTTAGGATATATCCGTACATGATGGGAGGAGGATGTAAATAGCCAAAAACGTATCTGGATGAAATAATTCCTCTAGTGCTGCATATGTAGTAGGAGCAGGTGATCGCTTGCAGGGCAAGGCAATGTGCTTATTTGGCAAATTGCCATCATTAAAAACATAAAATTATTTTGTACAGAAGGGTCCTGGTGCTACGAAGGTGCTAGGCGATGAGATCGACAAGGAGCTTAAGCTGGCAGAAGAGAAGATCGTTAAGAAGAAAGAGGAGAATGCTGAAATCGAGAAGGTCAAGGCTTCGCTACTGGATACTGAAATTAAAGAGGTGAGAACAATTCTCTTATCTTGAAATTGAACAATACTGTAATTTTAGGAAGTTTTTAAATATAGATATAGCTAAATTATTATATAAATATATATGATTCGTTCGCGGGGGATTTTATAAACATACAAACAACAGCTAGACTCGACAACTATTTGTGGATTACACCATTTTTTTTCCTGTGCGGGAATTGAACCCACAACACTCGGTGCCACCACGTTAACCAAAGCGCAAAGCGCCAGCCGTGCCTCAGTTTATTGTACACCAATATATTTTTTTTTACTAGAAATAATTACACCTGGTGAATATGTACAAAGGGCGTCCTTATCGCTAAAAGTAATTTCTTACTGGCAACCTTTGGATGGACAAAGACGACAATAAAAGCATGGGTAGTTATGGTGGGAAAAGTGTAAGTATGGGAGTCTTTCTGTCTCTGCTTGACCTGACAGAAGCCCTATATCAAGGGGAAAGCAACCTGGCGCTTTATTAATTTATATGTTGAGACTTGCGGGGTTGTTTCTGACAGTCACCGTATACCTATAAATAGAAATACGAAAGGTTTTCTGAAGTTAATTTAATTGTGATTAAGAATGTTTAAGCGGCGGTTGCGTAATGGCGTAAACTTGCGATTCGAAGCCCACCCAGTGCACTACCGCCGTGAACCCACTCCTAACAAGCATGTAGCTTATCCGGAGGGGTTGACAAGAATACCAGTAATGTGACGTGTTGCTAGCATTAATTATAAAAAAGTCTCTGTTTGCAATTCACACACGGCAGAAGTGAAACTTCAGAAAAGTAGCCTACTAGGGAATGAGAAATAAGAAATAAAATCAACACAAATAATTTACTAGTGTTTATAAATTTAATTTTAGATAATTTATGTAAAAGTTATTGGTAAAATTAACATAGATGTGTTGAATAAATAACATAAATTAATAGACCAACGAATTTTAATACACAAATGCACAAAAATGACACACGTCAATGAAACATGGCGTAAAGAACGATATGGCGACGCGGTAGGTCCGTAAAAGTTTAATAAACATCTAAAAATCTTTTTTTTTTTATCAGGATGACCCCTGGGCTGGATTGTCGTATACCGTTGACACCGAAACAGGTAAGTGTCTAACGCTTTCGTTTATTTCTCCTGACCACAACTCTTACCACACTCTATAACTCCTCACAAATTTCCGTTAAGGTGCACCCTAATCGGGAGCATCCGCATGTAATGTAATTTTACAGACGCATTACATCAGTGATGTAGGAGAATCAAGCATTACAGTATGCAACCTGTAATGATCTGTAATATTTTGATAGAACTTGTGTTTCGTCGGTTTTGTTATCATTCATGATACCAATATCGTTTCTTCTGTTTTTTAGGGTTCCGTACCTCAAAAGGTAAAAAAAGAACCCTTATAAGATCACTCTCTTGTCCGTCAGTCTCTCTGTCTGTCTGTCCGTGTGTCACCACCGATTTTCTCAGGAACGGGTGGACCTAGCAAGTTGAAATTTATACCAAATACTGAGGTCTATAGTCCCTCATCATCCTCCGCGCCTTTTCCCAACTAAGTTGGGGTCGGCTTTCAATCTAACTACGATACGGCCGAACTTTGATATTTAACGTGAAGCGACTGCCATCAGACCTCCACAACCTGAGTACTAGGCGATATCGAAGTTATGTAGTTAGAGGTCTGAGGTCTATAGTCCCTATTTGGTGTATAATCAAGGTCCTGAGTCAACACGATAAAAAGATATGGGCAAATTTAGATTTTCGCGAAAACTTGTAAGTACCCAAAATTTACCTTAATTTTCATTTTTCAAAGTTTTCCCTTTACTTGTGCTGTAAGACCTTGCTTTTAACCAAAATTGTCAATTCTAGGTCAACCGGAAGTACCCTATAGGTTTTGGGTCTAAGACCTATAGGGTACTTCCCATTTACCTAGAATCATGAAATTTGGTAAGAAGCAAGGTCTGACAGTACAAGTGAAGGAAAAAACCCGAAAGTCGTTGATTTGTTGTTATATCACATAAAAAAAAAGTTTTTGTTATTACAAACTTATATTTTGCGATTGGATTGTTCACTTTGTCGTACACCGCAACCGCAAAGTTAAGTTTGTCTTTCCATAATTACGTATTTATACGGGAATTAACGCGATCAACAAATAGGTATTACATACCTCTTAATAGCCTGACGTTTAGGCTAGGTTGCACTGGCCGTGGTCACATACTGACTGTAAATACATAATTATATTAAACGGGACGCTAAACGCTAGGAACGCTAAAGTTTAAAAGTTAGTAAATGGGATCAACCTTAAATATAACTAATTCAATTTAAATAACTTAAAATTGAAAAATTAAAATCCCCCGACTTGAAAATCCCTTCAACGATTACAAAAGAGCTGATGATCTTCGAACGGCTGAACAGATTTTCTTGAATTACATCTAAGAACACTCTCGATCAAGTCACCTTTCAAACAAAAAAAACCGCACTCAAATCGGTTCATCCGTTTGGGAGCTACGTTGCCACAGACAGACACATAGATACACAGACACGTTAAACTTATAACACCACATCTTTTTGCGTCGGAGGTTAAAAATAATTATTGAAATCGATTCACAAGCGGCGAAATTTTGAATTTTTTACTTTTAAAAATAGTTTAAAAAATCAATATTTAAAACACCCCCCGACTAAAAAATTCCTTCAACGATTAGAATCCCTAACCACTGGACCAACAAGTCAGTCTTTGCCTAAAACTACCAAGCCAAGTTCAAGAAAAATTAACTGGGCGACACAGCAGCCGTGTGTTATATTACACGAACCATTTGGAGTGGATAATCCTGAAGATTTGACTTGGCTAGTTTTTATAGCACAACATCTTTCAGAAAAGTAAGATATGTTGATCTTACAATAAAAATACACTACTATGTAGTAACTAGCGTATAAAATAAAGTAGATAAGTTGTTTAGCCAAATATAAGAAAACTTGTATATGAAAACTAGCTAAGTTAAATCTTCAAGACTATCTACAGAACTTGGCAATCATTTAGATCTCAATTCTTTTGTCGGCGTAGTCGATAACCACGTTTATTTGTAACTAGCAGCGCTCCGCGGTTTCACCCGCCTAAGTCGCGATCCCGAGGGAATATCGGGATAAAAAGTAGCCTATATGTTAATTCAGGTCTCCAGCTATCTATATACCAAGTTTCATCGTAATCGGTTTAATAGTTTTGGCGTGAGAGAGTAACAAACATCCATACATTCATACGTCCATACACCCTCACAAACTTTCACGTTTATAATATTAATAAGATATTGAACTTGGCTCCCATTTTCACATTTATGTTTTTGATGTGATGTTCTTTACACAACACCTATGCTATCATATGAAATGTACTCCTCGATCATGTACTTTGATGATGTTTGAAACCAGACTTCGTGATCACCGGGAAGACAATTTAAAGGTAAGTGCAGCTATGTCTAAAAATAGATTTTTTTTTCTTTAAAAAGACAACTCCCGCATTAGGAATTACTCCTGTGTCGCGGGGGATTTTACAAACATACAAACAACGGACACAAAGAACACCCAGACTCGGGTGAGAATCAAACACTAACCAATAGACCACCAGTCAAAATTATTAATTATTATTTAGCTCATAATAGAACGTATGAGAATTTTAATCTCATTTGCAGAATATATGGGTTTTTAATAAATTATAAGTAAATTTCGCTCACGGAGGAATATGAAATTTTGAAAAGGTACTTAAAGTTTAGAATAGCCTAAGTCACTCCTTATAACATTCTACTTACTACCTTCTGTGTGCTCCAACGACGGTTTGGTCCTTCGAGCCGTTTTAGTTCTTTTAAAATTTCTATTCTAACCCCAACTCAAATATCCCTCAATAAGGGGTGTTGATTTCATCCCTTAGGTAACACGTAATGTACATAAGGGTGTGTTTGATATAGTTAATTGTAGATACGGAGGGTTAAAAGTAAGGGTGTACATTTCGAATGTTTAACACAAGTGAGGGAAAGAGAGAGACAATACATGTTTGTATTCCCTTATTATGTTACAAATAAATCAAATTGAAGTGTCTGTTTGTAATGTCAAAATAATAATTTTTTAAGCCCATACAGTTATTTGCACAAAAAAATTTTTTCTGTCTATTTGTTCAGCCTAATCTCCGGAACGGGTGGACCGATTTCCACGGGACTTTCACTGGCAGATAACTGGTGTTATAAGGAGTAACTTAGGTTACATTTATTTTGGAAAGAGAATATTAGGATTCCGCGCAAAATATATAAATATGTAAACGCGAGCGGAACCACGCGGGAATTGCTACTACAAGGTGTTGCCCGCAGCTTCTGAAACGGTACTTTTTTCTGGTTCAAAGGTATCCTATGTGGCCTTTGCAGAACCCCTGCAAAGGAATATGCAAAACTTCATGTTGATCGCTTGAGTAGTTAAGGCGTTACATTGTAACAAACAGACAAACAAACTCACTTGCACATTTATAATACTATCTGTTGTCCGCGACTTTGTTCGCGTGGCAATTTTGGTGATATCTATCCCACGGGAAATGTACATTGTTCTAGAATACAAAGTGGCCTAGGGGCCATCGATAAATTACGTCAGATGTTAAGAGGGGGAAGTATGCCAAGGGTTGGTCATAAGCTTCGTGACATCACATGTCGTGTGACGTAATTTATGGATGGCTATATGCTATTAAAAATTTCATCCAGATCCGTTCAGCCGTTTTCGCGTGAAAGAGTTACAAACATCCATACATCCTCACAAACTCTGGATTTTATAATATTAGTAAGATAGTTTAATAATGCTTTTCAAACGTGATGCTGTTTCAAGTTACATACGGTTCCAATTCGAGTAGAATACTGCTGTGCGTCCTAAAATTATCGTTTAAAAAAGTACCACCGACTTCAATGCGCCTCAAAATACCCAAAACGCTTCAAGTGTGCCTATAAAATTTGAAGAGTTCCCTCGATTTCTCCAGGATCCCATCAGATCCTGACCTGATGACCATGACCACCTTTCAAACGAAAGAAGAATTTTGCCAAATCGGTCCACGCGTTTTTGAGTAATCGGTGAACATACATAATTAGTTATCTTTTAAAAAAAAGTATCACCGACTTCAATGTGCTTTTTAGTGGAAAGTAGATGTATTTTGTTTAAATATAATATGGGTAGGCCAACTACAGGCACTGCTCCAATGAGACAGCGATGTTTCGGAGCAAACGAAAATATCATCGATGTATACAATTTTTAGATTTTTAAGAAACCACTCGACTGATTTCGATAAAATTTAAATGGGACCACCTGGGTATACCCTTTGAAACAAAAAAAGAATTTTCAAAATTGGTTCAGGCCTCTTCGAGTAATCGGTGAACATACATAAAACAAAAAAGATTCCGACGAATTGGGAACCTTCTCCTTTTTAGAAGTCGGTTAAATATATTTTGTCCGAAACACAATTTGCCGCAAAAGTATTATATATCTATATACTTTTTTGTGAGCTACCCTCGCGTTGGGATTGTTTCAATCCCCTAAGGCATTGCTTACTCCCCGTCCGATAGCAAGCACCATGTTCTGTCATTACTCATATGAGTCAGCTCTTTCCGTCTTTTGCGTTCACCGAAAACGCTTCGGTTTTTTTTTCAAACAGAAATAACAATTGATTTTTGAATCGAATTTTATTTATAAATAGCGTTTGGCTTAATACCTTAGTCTTAAGTTCCCTACTAACACTACAACTTAGTCAACATGTGTGGCTTGGCCGTGTCATTACTCAAGGACGTATTGGCACAAAATTAACGCCTAATTAGTGAATAACTTTCTGTTCACAAGTCCATAGGAGCGTCTACGTCTCTCTTACGAAATGGCCAGGCCACACATGTTGACTAAGGTGTTGGGTTTGTAGAGAACTTAAGATTAGGATGTGCGCAAAACGCTATACGCTCATAATGAGAGTTAGAGATTATTAGGTTAGGGCGTGATCATGGGCAAACACTGGAACACCGGGGTGTTTTCTAGTCGATAAGAGACAGACGCCTTTGGGCCCCCCAAGAGCGGAGTATATCCAAAAATAGTCAGTCATGGGACTGCCGACAGAAGTGAAAACTTAAACGAAACGACGAACTTAAAACATCACATTAGCAGTTTGGTGACGTTAATTAATAAGGCGCTGACAGAACTCAATGTTTAGATTAGTGCCCTCTAGTGGATCTATATATGTATTATTAGCGTGACGGTCACGAGTTCAATGCTTTTTCTCCATAGCAAAAGTGCAGAAACATGCCTAAAGAAGTTTATTCAAAGAGATCTAATTACTTTTGCCTTAGCGTTATTTTACATGAAAATGTTTTTGGTGGGATATATTTATCTGAGCGTGACGGTCACGCGAGTTCAGTGCTTTTTCCCTATGCCATAATAGCCCAACGTGCCTAACAAAGTTGTCGCTTCAAAAATAGAAATAAACGCGTGAGTTGTCTTTGAGACACCCGGTTGGAACGAAGTACATATATGCCGCGTTCCAATAAACAAAAAACGATTCGTTGAATTTTCAACTAAAATTTTACAGTTCGTAAGCAAAACGAATCGTTTTTTGTTTATTGGAACGCGGCAATACGATCGGGAACTTTCTTAAAAGTGCGTAAAAAGAATTATCTTCACGTATTTAATATATAGACATAATAAATCATAAAGTTGCAATCTCTGTGTTATTACTTTCAATAATTTATTCATTGGACTTCCATAGATTTCAAATGCAGATGAAAAAAGTTTCCGAACACAGATTGGTTCAGAAAAAGTTCTATTATCTTTGAAATTTGGGAAAGGACACGTTTTCAAGATTTCGGGATAGGGTTGTCACAGATGTGAAATAGGTAATTCATAATTTCGTATTTAAGAAATTTCGTCCGCTGTTAAATATTAATATTTTTGAAGTGAAAACTTCTTTAGGCACTTTTGCTGTGGGGAAAAAGCACTGAACTCGCACCGTTACGCTAATAATACATATATAGATCTAATAGAGGGCGCTAATCTAAACATTGAGTTCTATCAGCTCCTTATTAATTAATGTCACCAACTTGCTAATGTGACGTTTTAAGTTCGTCGTTTCGTTTAAGTTTTCACTTCTGTCGGCAGTCCCATGACTGCCTATTCTTTTCTGATATAATAAATAATAATAATAATAATTTATTGGCACTAAGTAAGATACATTGGTACTTAAGTAACTAAATAAAATTAAGTAAGACAGTGTAGTAATACTAGCCAGGTCAGTCTAGGATGGATGACCATTTTTCTTAACACATTGAGACCCCTCCGTGCCTCGGAGAGCACGTTAAACCGTCGGTCCCGGGTGCATAAAAATCTGTGGCATTCGTTATGGGTAGTTGGAGCCCTAAAAAGTCCGACAACCTGGTCTAACTACAGAACTTCGATATCGCCTAGTACTTGGGTTGTGGAGATCTGATGGCAGTCGGTTCTCGTAAAATATCGAAGTTCGGCCGTATCGTAGTTAGACTGAAAGCCGACCCCAACTTAGTTGGGAAAAGGCGCGGACGATAATAATAATAATAACTCCACACATCTCACACACGGCCGTCTGATCCCAAACTAGGCAAAGCCTGTACTATGGTAACCAGACTGCTGATAAGCATACTTATATATTTCTAAATACATACATATTATAGATAAATTACACCCAGACACAGAACAAATTATCGTGCTCATCACACAATTATTTGTCCTGGGTGGGAATCGATCCCACGACCTCCGGCTTAGCAGTCAGGGTCACTAACCACTAGACCAACAGGCCAGTGAGTGTAGTGTAGTAGAATTACATACAGTGCAGTGTAAATAGAACTTAGTCCAAAAATAAAATTACTATTAGTATAAACCCTGTCTTTTAAACTAAAGTAACTTTTATCATAAGAGGCAGTATATTTATTTAATAAACCATAATATTTTTAATGTACCTACTTCCTGTTGTCTCTGCATCACCCGAAGGTAGACTGGCAGAGAATGCCTTAGCATTAAATCCGTTTCTGTACCCTATGTACACAAAGTTTTAAATAATAAAATAATTTACTTATATTTAAAAAACTCTCGATAACTAGATTATCGCTGCAAATTTCTCAATTTTTACTGTTACGAAAATCTGCAGTATCTGTCAGTGGCCATAAAAGAAACCAGCCAAAATCCAGGAAGATAATGGTTATGATCTAAAGAATTGAATTAAGTTATTCAAGGATTTACGAATGTCTTCAGAACTTAAAACATTTGCCAATGATCACCATCATCTTTATCATTATCACCTTCGAAGCCATAGGACGTCCGCTGTCAAACGGACGTCCGCTGTCAAAAGGTTGTGTTTCTAAAAAGTTTTTACTAAGAGCCTACATGCAACAACGTCCACATTCCCTGTGATGTGCGTTTTTTTTTATCTTGATCTGATGTTGTGGATTGTAACATCTCGATCCTATTTTGAATAGATCGATCCAAAATTCTAGCCTGTTTTGACTCAGACAGTGTTAAATTAGGAGATGAAAAGAGTTATTCTGGTGGTACAGAACTCGCTATTACTGATAAAAACATACCCTGCTTGCCAGTACAAATACAGAGCTTCACTAGAAGTGCTGTTTCTCTCATTAGGAAGTACTTCCCGTGGAACAGCTGTCTTTCAAACGCTACTCACGTGAACCCACTCCTAACGCAAGCATTTCAGCTCACCTGCAGGGGTTATCAAGAAAACTATTAATGAGTGACACGGTACTAGCATTATTATTGTCCTCTATTTCCTAGCAAATATAAATCAAAAAATATATAATTATATAAAATGTCTAATGTGCCAACCCTACAACTTTATATAATAATGAGCTACGACCTCACTAGTAAACCTGGAGCTCCCCCGTCCCCCCTGTGTGAAACAAAAGGAGATTATAATGGATCAAATTGCGTTATATGAATAGGTCTAGATGTAGTGGTCGTTGGTATAGCGTTCGAATGTACCTGAAGATTTTTAGGGTTCCGTTCAGTTATTAGACCCGGATTCGATTAAATATCAGATCAAGAGTTTTATTAAATATTGATAACAGTACGAAGCCGGGACAGGTTGCTAGTACAGTATAATAATAATAACTCCACATATCTCACACACGGCCGTCTGATCCCAAACTAGGCAAAGCCTGTACTATGGTAACCAGACTGCTAATAAACATACATATATATTTCTAAATACATACATATGCATATTATTATTGTATTATGGTAGACTCTACCTTTTTAAAATGGCTTTGGCTTTAGATGTTTTAAAGGCTACGGAACCTCATCTTTGGTTACCTTAACGCACCTTGCCCCAAAAAGCTTTGACTCCGAAATCACAAGTCATCATGTCGGCGTTATTCTCTGATTAATACCTTTTTCTTTTATCATTTTTTGTGTACTGTCGATTGCTTGTATTATATGATATTTTTGGATTGTATTTAAAAGCCGGCAGATATGTGTATTGTTGGGTTTGAAGGGATGAGGGATGTTATAATCAAATTGTTGGATTCCTTGTGTAGTTTACTCCAAACATTTGGTAATAATTACAGCGACTATACCTATGTGCTTGTGACGTTGTAGTCTATAAAGACATATATTTTATTAACCTCCGAGCAAAATGATGTGTGTTATAAGTTTCACGTGTCTGTTGCATCATAGCTCCCAAACGGATGAACCGATTTGAGTGCGTTTTTTTTTTTGTTTGAAAGGTGACTTGATCGAGAGTGTTCTTAGACATAATTCAAGAAAATCTGTTCAGCCGTTCGAAGGTCATCAGTTCTTTTCTAATCGTTGAAGGCATTTTCGAGTTGGGGGTATTTTTTAATTTATGATATTACTAGCAACCCCTCCTTCGCACGGATAGCTGAGACATCTTCAACAATCATCATCATATTTCAAACAATTTACACAAAACCTTAACAAGTTATATACCTTAATCTTCCTCATGAACTGCTCTATCCATTGGTGAAAACCGCATAAAAATCCGTTATTAGTATTTGAGTTTATCACGAACAGGCAGACTAAATTGTTATTTCGATAGCGACATATTAATATGTTACCTACTTGTTTAAATTTGAAATAAGACCATGTTTCGAAGTGTACAAGGTTTACATCATCTTCTAAATGAAGAAATTTGGTAAATTTTAGATTAGAGAGTGAAGTAATAGAATTACCGCCAATATATACATACATAAACTCAAGCCTGTATCCGCGATGGGGTGGCCAGACGTGTATTAATCAGCTACATTTTCCCAACCACAATTTAGTAACACCCACGTGTAACTCGGAGAGCAGCTAATAAATATAAATATAGCTTGCTACACCCAGACCCTGAACAAATGATAATGCTCATCACACAATTATTTGTCCTGGGTGGGAATAGAACCCACGACCTCTGGCTCAGTAGCCACGGTCAGGAGCCTATGCCTACTAAGAATATCATAACAGAAAAACCAAATAACAAATTTCACCATTCGGGAATCGAAACCTGAATCTCCAAGTCGAAGACCTCTAATCGTACTTTTTAGGATTCCGTACCCGAAATAACCAACGGGACCCTATTACCAAGTCTCAGCTAGCTGTCCGTCCGTCTGTTTGTCAGCGGGCTGTATCTCATGATCCGTAATAGGTAGACAGTTGATATTTTCACAGAAAATGTATTTCTGTTGTCACTATAACAACAAATAATGTAATTAAAATAATATATATACAATACTGTTTGTCGTGTTATGATAAAACTAGCTGCGCCCCGCGGTTTCACCCGCGTAAGTCCCGATGCCGTGGGAATATCGGATTAAAAAGTAGCCTATGTGTTAATCCAGGTCTCCAGCTATCTACGTATCAAGTTTCATCGCAATCGGTTCAGTAGTTTTTGCGTAAAAGAAAAAACAAACATATATCCATACATCTTCACAAACTTTCACATTTATAATATTAGTGGGATTAATATTAGGAGTATTGCCTGGCCTGTTGGTCTAGTGGTTAGTGACCCTGACTGCTAAGCCAGATGTCGTGGGTTTTATTCTTACCCAGGACAAATAATTGTGTGATGAGCACGATAATTTGTTCTGTGTCTGGGTGTAATTTATCTACAATACGTATGTATTTAGAAATATATAAATATGTTTATCAGCAGTCTGGGTACCATAGTACAGGCTCTGCCTAGTTTGGGATCAGACAGCCGTGTGTAAGATGTGTGGAGTTATTTATTATTATAGGATGTTTCAAGTTCCAAGTTTGCGGAATCAATAATTAATACAATGCTAACAATTTTCACTTGAGGGTGTTGGGTATTTGCTTTGATCATCGTTGTCTAGTTTGAATTATTAAACTACCTGATATTTTTAGATGATACTAGAAACGAAGTATGAATGTGCGTGCGTAGTATACTATAAACTAATATCAATTTAAATCTTGCCATCTAATGTTTCACTACAGTGATTAACCATTATTAGAATTCCTATAAAGATAATGGTCCCAATTCTGTTACTTCACTCGCTAAATAAAAATTCACAAAATTTTCTTCATATAAGATGTAAACCTTGTACACTTCAAAACAAGGTCTTATTTCAAATTGAAACAAGTAGGTAACATATGTCGCTATCGAAATAAGCAATTTATTTGTCGACTAAAGTCTGATACGCTTAAATAAACATTAATACCACGTAGCGAGAGCCGCTATCCGTTGAATGCCATCTCTTTTGCTCTGTGTTTTTAGTAAGCGTCTTCGTAGGTGCAGATTAAAAACACGTCATCCTTGTTCGTTTTGAACAAGTTTTTATACGGCAATTATACAGCGTTTGAATAAATGAAGACTCTCGCTGCGTGGAAATAAAGTTGAGTATACGTTGACAGGTTTTATTGAAATTTAGCGGCGCTGAGAAATAGATGTTAGTAACAAATAGACCTTATTACGAAGGACACTAGGTTGATTTCATATGAAGAAATTAAGTTAGGTTTTAGTTTAGTCGAGTGTACAATAGAATCGGCACCAATATGTATAAAATATAATTTCATGTAAGTACAAAGGATAATCAAATCGGTTTCTTTAACCCTTTTTTCATTGATTTAGAGACCTACAATCGCTGTTTCTTGTTATTACGCGAGTTCTGTGCTTTGTCCCCATACCAAAAGTGCCCAATGTGCCTAAAGAAGTTTGTTAATAAGTAAGTGTGAATGCCGATCAGAAGTGTTCATTTTTGAAGAAAGTGATGCCATCTACTAGTGACATCCATCAAACTGACGTACGTTCGGACAAAATTTTGAATAAAGGTTTTCGCTATTGAGCACTATGGGCGTTATAAATGTTCACCTTAATTACAATTATGTTTTTGTTTATTTTACCATATGAATTGCGCACACAATAAGTACTTTATTGAACTAATTATATTTATTATTAATTAATATGGAGCTGACAGAACTCAATGTTTAGATTAGTGCCCGCTAGTGAATCTATATATGTATTATTACCGTGACGGTGGGAGTTCAGTGCTTTTTCCCCATAGCAAACGTGCACAACGTGCCTAAAGAAATTTTCACTTCAAAAATATGTAAATGTAAGTTATGTTTTCACTTCTGACGTGCAGTTGAACGACTGACAGGTTTTTTTAGGTAGATTTTTCGATGAAAACTCGACAACTGGTACAAAACCAATTTGTACCAGTTGTAGAGTTTTCCAAAAATTTCTTCATAGGAGGTCTAGTTAAGTTCGTGAATTGGGAATATTCCCCTAAAAAACTGATTTTTGAAAATCTGCCCCCCAGTCCCCCCACTGGGGGACAGATTTTCAAAAATCAGTTTTTTCAGCATTACTTTTTTCCTATGGAAAATTTTTGGACCGTTTAACATTAATAGCATGCCCATAGTAAATACGAATTTTTTTTAATATGAACCCTAAATGATTCCATCCTTAACTTGGGGAGGGGGGGAAAACCAAAATTTTTTTCTCTACAATGTAGACTAAAAAGTTTTTAATGCGACTTGCGAAAAAAACACGAAATCTACTTCTGCGGGCCTGCTGCGGGACCGGATTTTTTATATTTGATTTGAGAGCTTCCATTTTTCAGTATCAAATTCCAGGTGTGCTCAATAAGAAGCTTACGAATGAAGTTATCACGAGCACAGTACCCTCTGTACACAATACACATATGTACAATGCGTCATTGTGTACTATGATTAATGTTGGTTAGACGTCTCTATCCTCTGGGGGTTAAATCATTAATTATTATTGTGTATTATTGTGTACCGAATACGTATCTCAAAGATTTGTGATGACTGTCAAAGTTTTTCGATTTCTTTTAAATACGGGATCACTTGATTGGGGTATTAATAGGGATGTTACTGGCATAGAATAGGTGTTTGTCTTCACTTGATGGAAAGTAACCAAGATGGACCATACCTACGTTTTTGGAACGAAAATCCTTAGGGCGCGTTACACTTCAGACGCTGCGCGAATGGGGCCTGGACGGAGAAAAGTGTTAACGCAACGAAATGTGCTGACCGCAAGTTGATTTATTTTATTTATGCCATCCGTGGATTCTGAGCAATACTACTGTTGTATACATATTATCCATGGCAACTTTCACAGATGACGTAATTTTAATGTTGAGTTTTTATTATGTTTTGATACAAAATATTCCATCTATCACTACATAATTATTATAAAACAAAGTCCCCTACCACGTCTGTCTGTTCGCAATAAACTCAAAAACTACTGAACGGATTTTCATGCAGTTTTACCATTAGATAGAGCGATTCATGAGGAAGATTTAGGTGTATAATTTGTTAAGATTTTGTGTAAATTGATTGAAATATGTTGATGATTGTTGAAGATGACTCTGCTACCCGTGGGAAAGCGGGGGTTGTTTGCTAGTTAATAATAACTCCACACATCTCACACACGGCCGTCTGATCCCAAACTAGGCAGAGCCTGTACTATGGTAATCAGACCGCTGATAAACATACTTATAACAAAGTCGTTTCCCACCGTCTGTATGCTTAAATCTTTTAAACTACGCAACGGAACATCCGTTTTCGGTTCCGTTCGGTTTTCACCAATAGATAGAACGATTCAAGAGGAAGGTTTATATGTATAGTTTCATATTGTTTAGTGTTAATTTGTTGAAATATGACGATAATTGTTCACCACATTAGTATCTACATTGCACCCGTGCGAAATAATTGCCTCAGCGCTGAAAAGCAGTTATTAACAGCCGTGAACATGCTTTGAACTATTCAGTATAGTACCTAATACATATTGAAGTGTATTTACATATTTTACTCTTTTTGCAATCTATACTAATATTATAAGGAGGTATAGTTTGTGAGTTTGGATGTTCTGGGTAATCTCCGATTTCGAAAATTCTTCTAGTGTTGGAAAGCCCATTTATCAAGGAAGGCTATAGGCTATATAACATTACGCTACGACCAATAGGAGCGGAGCATCAATTAAAAATGTTGCAAAAACGGGAATAATTCACAAACGCAGACGAAGTTGCGAGGGTCAGCTAGTAATAATAACACTAATAACAGCACTATCTAGCGAGAGAGCTGTGAGCTCTAGAACACGGATACCTATTCATACTTATTTTTATGTACATATTATTCATAGAAGCATTCCGACAGAAGTGTTAGCACTGGTCGCGAATCAAAGCCGTAATTATTATTATAATCGACTGTCTTCCTGAGGCGAGTTCAACCAATATGAGTGGGCATTCCTGTGCCCCCAAGTGGAGTCTAAAACCGCGTGGACATGATGACAGGATAATTCAATACAGTAGTAATGTTTATGCTAAGTCACATTCATAGTAAAATACAGGACAGTGAACTTTTTATATCGAGAGGCTAAGTGGCAACCGAGTCGGTTAGCACATTGCAAGGTTAAGTAGTACTAGCCAGGTCAGTGTTACTATGGGTGACCATTCTTAACACGTTAGCCTTTAGGCCGTCCGTCCCGGTTGCCATACGAACATTTGTGACATTCGTTACGGGTAGTTGGAGCCCTAAAAATTCCGACAACCAGACCAAGCTATAGAACTTCAATATCGCTTAGTATTTGGGTTGTGGAAGTCTGATGGCACTCGCTTCAACGTAAAATATCGAAGTTCGGCCGTATCGTAGTTAGACTGAACGCCGACCCCAACTTAGTTGGGAAAGGACGCGGAGGATGATGATTAGTTTGTGAAAAGAATTTAGGTAATATCTTATTAAATTAGGTATTTGTCCCCAATCTTGAAGCGAGAGCGTTGGATTTTATAAACTTGAGACAACTCACACTCGGCCGTCTGATCCCAAACTAGGCAGAGCCTGTACTATGGTAACCAGACTGCTCATAAACATACTTATATATTACTAAATACATACATATTATAGACAAATTACACCCAGACACAGAACAAATGATCGTGCTCATCACACAATTATTTGTCCTAGGTGGATATCGAACACAAACTAACAAAACTAACCAATAGACCAACACCTCTGAAATATATAAACATATATCTAAAGAAGAAAACATACTGAAAATCAATAACATTACCACAATACCAAGATGGCGGTCTTTCATTAAAATAAAACCATTAATAAAAGCAAGAAAAAGATTAATGTCCGACCCCAACAAAGACTAATAAATTAGATGTGTAATATTCCGTAAGGGCGAGCTACCCTCGACGCCATATTGTATGACGGAGCCTTCTGATTGGTCGGCTCTTTGCTAATCAATATTTTTTAGAGAATGTCGTAAGGTCGGATGTCACTGTTGACGTGTTGCTGGAATTTAGGCTTTGTGGCTATGTTAATAAAGGCAAGAGTTAATTTGTCATCATAAGTTGTACAGGTTTTTATGTTGACTCCGTATCTCAAAGGATATCTAGATATGGTATAATAAAACTTCAATTAAAAATAATTAGTCCTTATACCATAGGTATTTATAAAATATGTGGCAGATAAGTGTGATATTTTACGATAGTAGTGGTAAAGCGGAGACATGTGTGACAGTTTAGTTTTTTTTTTTTTATGGTATAGGGGGGTCACCTGATGGTAAATGACTACCGCCGCCCATGGGCACCTGTAACTCAAGAGTCACAAGTGCGTTGCCGCCCTTTAACGTGGGAGTAGGAGAAGAGGGGGAGGGGGGGAAGAGGTGAGAGGGGAAGGACGGGAATAGGGGAGAACGAAGGGTTAGGGCCTCCGGTAACCTCACGCGGCGAAATGCAATGCAAGCATTACTTCACTACCGGTTTTCTGTGAGGCCGTGGTATCGAGCGGAGTCGAGTCGGCACATACAAGCCGAAGCTGGCTCTCCCACGTAACAAAAAAAGTTTTCAAATTTCATGTCAATTTTAATGATTTGTGTTTTTCTGTTTAATTTATACGGACATTTCCGGATAAATCCGAATAAACTATCAAAATTTTTAATAATTTCGTTCACGAAATATAACGTTTGTCGATATTTTTTTAAGTTTAATTTGTCAGTTTCAATGTTGTTTCATGTCAATTTTAATAATTGTGGTTTTTTATTCCATTTATACATTTCCAGACAAATACGGATAAAATATCAACAATTTTAATCTTCTCGTTTACGAAATATAGGAATTATCGATAGTTTTTCGAGTTTAATTTTAAAATAAGAATTCTATATTAATAAGTCAATTAAAAATTAAATTACACAATAAAATGTAAAAAAAATTACACTAAGTGCATTAATTCGTACACTCACTCAGATTATTTATTTTAAGTGAAAGAACTCCACCGCCATTTTTTTTTTTTTTGGCCGCGACAAATTGACAATAGTTTTGACAGTTACTTATCTTAAAAGCCCCGATGACATATTTTTTTTAATCCTTTGACTACTGAAGCAATTAGCAACGGCCACAAAAACTACAAACCTTTTTTTTTTTCTTCATTTTATCTATGATGAAGTTAGAGTGTGAGTCTTTAGGCACCTTTTATTTATCATTTAAGTTGAAAATGTTATAGTTTTCGATTTGTGTTGGTTGCAATTTCAGTCAAAAAAAATAAACAGATTTTAATAAAAGTATATAATACCTACTGTAGCTTACACAATAACACAAAAGTTTTATTTCCACTAGTGAATACGATCTTCGGAACTTCCTTGGGGGAAGGCTCTTACACAATTTTATTCCCTATAACGTGTATCCTGGACTAACCCAAATTCCGTCTCCACCATTAGATCTTTTTTTTTTTTTTTCGTGTGGAAACCCCCACGGGTCATCAACTCACCTGAGCTAATGGTGAAGTGGTATGTCGGAATCGAACCGACTAAAACCACACGGTGTTCCGTCACAAGTGGGTCTATTGCAGGGGACCCGGGAATACCCTAAGAAGGAAGCCTCCGGGAACCCCTGCAGACCTTGGCCGCCTCTTGGTCAGTAGGCGGCCACACCATAGCGTACGGGGGCCTTGCCCGCCTCCGGTTTAGAGAGGCGCACGCGGAACACTTCGCGCCACCTTCTCAGGCCTGCTTCTGCTAGGATAACGGACAGCCCTACCCGTTACCCCCAGGCTAGCGCTCATGGAGGCTCCACCATTAGACCTTGAATAACACTTAGATCTAATACTTGTCACTGTCTTCATGTCAAAACAAATCCAAGGCATCAACACGACTACATTTATTTAGATAACAAAAACTCAAAAGGGTTTCCTTGGCGCCATTCTATAATAAAATAAATAAATTTGTAGTAGCTATATTTTTACACGACTGCCTAAAAAAGGAGTGTAATGTTGTATGTGTGTAAGTTTCTTTATTCCACCATAACTTCTAAATCCGTTAACAGATTTGGATGTATTTGGTATCGTTAGAATCCTTATATTTTTCTGAAAAAGTTTCTGAAAAAAACATGGCGGCCGTTTGGCAGGATATTTAAATGTTAAACATTATCTGCTTACCCTTGTCCCAATCCAATATTATTTAGAGGCGGTGCAATATGTTTTATTCTTTCATTCTACTCTATCGTTCGTCATTTCACTGCTTACTCCATTTCTAGCCATATCTTCTCTCACACAATCTATCCATTTTTTCTCTGGTCGTCCTCTTCTCTTGCACCCGTCAACATCCATACATAAAACTCTTTTCACCACATTTTGCTCATCCCTCCGCATCACATGTCCCTACCACGATAACCTATTGCTCCTCAGCTTTTCATTGACTGGTTTAAATATTAAACCAATAATAAAAAGACATTATACTCTAGATTAGCACAAAGACTACTGTTTATCGCGAAAAAAATTACGGTTTTCGTGAGATAAAGTTTACTAAATTATAATATCTCATAACTTTTACATCTCTGACCAGTATATGTTGAACTGTCACTTTACAGACTTGTAGCACCATGATAGGTCAACATATATACTGGACGCGTGTAGCTTGATATAGGCGTTATTACGTAATGTTTGAATTTGTAACACACTAGTAACCCGCCCCAACTTCAACAATCATCATCATATTTCAATCATTTTACACAAAACCTTGACGAAATGAATTATACTCCTAAACCTTCCTCATGAAGCACTTCTCCTATTGGTGGAAACCGTATGAAAATCCGTTTGGTAGTTATTGAGTTTATCGCGAACAGACAGACGCGGTGGGAGACTTTGTATTATAATAATTTGGCTTTCTCCCCTTTTTCTATATGGAAACTTTAATTGAGCATTCCAACTTTGACGTTCTTATACAATCGTACAACGATTTGACGTATTTAATAGTCCCGCTCCCGTGGGAATATCGGGATAAAAATTTGCCCATATATTAATCCAAGTTTCATCGCAATCGGTTCAGTAGTTTTTACGTGAAACAGTAACAAACATCCACTCATCCATACTTACAAACTTTCGCGTTTATAATATTAGTAGGATATAAATTCAGACAAGCGAAAGTTGGTTTTAGTTCTTTAAATTAACATAGAAGTACTCAAAAACTTTTAAGTACGATCTCTAACCATTCATACACTCTTAAACCATATAGAATGAAATTAAAAAAGAAACACTATTCCGGAAGCCATGTTGGCGAGTCACGGTGACGTACACAACATGGCGGCCAGTCATTACATATCAGCTATTTAACTGTTTTCTCTATTACACTCAAATTTAGCTAAGTTCATAATGACAGTTTGTATTTTTAAACGACTTAATAAAATCTTTTTAACAAAAAATTAAACCGACAAAAAGAACTAAAAAGCAAAAAATAAATAAACCTTAAGTCTTAAGTATTGAGCTTATTTACATAAAGTATCTAATTTTATATAAACTTATTTTGAGTCGGCGCCAAACAACAAACTGATTAATTATCAAATTTTTATATGTACCTACGTAAGTAATTAATCATTTTATTATTTGGCGCCGACTCAAAATAAGTTTATATAAAATTAGATAGTTTATGTAAATAAGCTCAATACTTAAGACTTAAGGTTTATTTATTTTTTGCTTTTTAGTTCTTTTCGTCGGTTTAATTTTTTGTTAAAAAGATTTTATTTTATGGTTTTTTTCATCATCAGCTCAGCTACATGATGTGATGATTTCTAAACGCAATACGTGATAAAGTAATTAAAAGTAAACAGAAACACTATTCGTTTCTACAATTTTCGAGGGTTTCTCTCAATTTTTTCAGTATCCCATCATCAGATCCTGACTTCCTTGACATGGGACCACCCTTGAAGTATACCCTATCTAACAAAAAAAGAATAATCAAAATCGGTTCATAAATAACGGAGTGAGGGCTGAACAGACATAAAAAAAAATATATATATTATACGGTCGAATTGAGAACCTCCTTTTTTTTCGTCGGTTAAAAAAGAAGGAGATCTCAATTCGACTGAATATTCTTTTTTTAGTATAGGAAAAAGCACTGAACTCGCACCGTCACGCTAATAGTACATATATAGTTCCACTAGAGCTAATCTAAACATTGAATTAATGTCACCAACCTGCTAATGTGACGTTTTAAGTTCGTCGTTTCGTTTAAGTTTTCACTTCTGTCGGCAGTCCCATGACTGCCTACTTTTTTATGTATGTTTACCGATTACTCAAAGACGCTTTTACCGATTTGGAAAATTCTTCTTTTGTTTGAAAGGGTATACTTCCCAGGTGGTCCCATGGTCATCAGGTCAGGATCTGATGATGGGATCCTGGAGAAATCGAGGGAACTCTTCAAATTTTTATAGGCACACTTGAAGCGATTTGGGTATTTTGAGGCGCATTGAAGTCGTTGATACTTTTTTAAAAGATAATTATTAGACCTGCAAAGATGTTATTATTTTATCGTTCGGAAAATTCCCGAGAGGAACTTACTATCTACATAAAATTTGCTTCTTTACGGAACCCTCGGTCCGGTCCGGTCCGGTTTTTTTTATCATGGCCCGGCTATAGTAAGCCATTACCAGTTTAAAAAAGAACTAAACCTAAAAAGCGGCGGTAGGACTGGCGATCAAGTGGTTGCGGGTTCGAACCCCATCCAGTGCACTACCGACGTGAACCCATTCCTAACACAAGCAATTTAGCTTAGCTGGAGGGGTTAACAGGAATACTAGTAATGTGTGACCCTTGTTACTAGTATTCTTTCTAAAACAAAAAAAGCTGCATACTAAAAAATCTATAGATTGATAAATAACACTTTATTTGTACACCAGTCTTACAGTCGAAGTAAAACTAAACAATTTCTAAATTTGTATAAAAAGCTAATAATAATAAAAATAATAACTCCACACATCACACACACGGCCGTCTGATCCCAAACTAGGCAGAGCCTGTACTATGGTAACCAGACTGCTGATAAACATACTTATATATTACTAAATACATACATATTATAGATAAATTACACCCAGACACAAAAAAAATGATCGTGCTCATCACACAATTATTTGTCCTGGGTGGGAATCGAACCCACGGCCTTTGGTTTAGCTGTCAGGGTCAGGTACTCCTTTTTAAGAAAATTTCGCGAACGTAGTAACGTGTATTTTGGAATATTTACAGTTTATATATAGAAGAAGTGCAGAAAGCTAACATTTTTTAACAAAATATCGTACAACTTTAAAAATTACGTGAAACTTAATGAAATTACACGCGTCCAGTATATGTGATTACCTGTCATGGTAAGTCAGTCTGTACAATGACAGATCAAGTTATACTGACCAATGAAAAAACTATGGTTGATATTCGACCACCACGCGATCTCTAGTATTTAATTATATTTCCAATAACTTCAAAAGAAGAAAATACAGATAATACACACTATATTCCTTTGTATATAATAATAACCAATTCTTATGTATGAAGGTGAAGTTTATTTATTAAACAAGTTCAGTATATTCGATTAAAACATCTTCTTAAATAAAAAAATCGATTGTCATTTTTAATCGAATCGGCAAAAATTTTGGCCAGGTAGTTGACAACTTCGGTATCGATATTTACGTAAACACTTTCAATATAATAGTTAAACAGACTTCAATCAGCTCTAAGAAAGGGCACTTAAAGTGAAAATAATCGATTTCAAACTTAATTATTTAATTAGTATTAAAGGCATTAAAAAAAAACAGTCAGTCGCAGGACTGCACGTCGAAAGTGAAAACATAACTTCACAATGTATTTGCCTACATATACACACACACATCTGTATATATATAATTAGGTTAAAAATAAAAAGTAGGTAATAACATATCTAAATGTATACATAGGGGACACTGGAAGTTCTGCGCTCCTGGCCGCTCATAAATGTTTGAATTTCGAATGTTATATTTTTTTAATATAAGAAACTACGTCCGTCTTACGAATTTTCGATCAGGGTCACGTGTCCTGACGCGAGTTTAACATTTTTTACCCATTCCAAAAAGTTCACAACGCCGCTAAAGAAGTTTCCACTTCAAAAAGAACATTTAGATTTCCATTTCTTTTTAATTTTCTTCCAAATTGTATTTACCTACTTCATTTTGTGGTGATAAAATGCACGTTTCGTAAAGATATAGGTAAATGTTTTTCCTTAGAATTACACTTGTGATTGCTTTTGCAAGTTCTATTGGCCTGTTGGTCGAGTGGTAAGTAATCCTGACTGCTAAGCCAGAGTTCGTGTTCAATTACCACCCAGAACAAATAATTGTGTGATGAGTATGATCATTTGTTCTGCGTCTGGGTGTAATTTATCTATAATATGTATGTATTTAGTAATATATAAGTATGTTTATCAGCAGTCTGTGTCCCATAGTACAGGCTCTGCCTAGTTTGGGATCAGACGGCCGTGCGTTAAAGTTGTTTTTCGGGAACTCCTTTTTTTGTGTATGAAATCTACCCCATGTTCTTTTCAATACCACTGATGTATGTAAAATTTCATGATGATTAAGTAGTTAAGGTATGGAAACGTAAAAAGAAAATCCAGGCCCTCAGTCCCCCCCCTTGGGGGGAATATCCCCCGTTCACGAACTGAACCTTCATTTTTGCCCTGTTGATTTTTTTCGTCCAAGATTAAAAGCAATCGGTGCATAATTGCGACCTCTATCGTGCCGGTAAAATTGAGATACATACATATATACATACACATATACATACATATATATATATATACTTAACTGGTGGTTGTTTTGGGGTCTAGGGATTATAACTAGACCTCCTGTGAAGATTTTTTTGGAAAACTCGACAACTGGTACAGAACCAATAGGTGGACTTTTCTTAGAAATCTACCTAAAACTACAATAGTTATATGATTTAATATTATTTTATATTATTATTCGTACGAAACTTCATCAACTTAATTTATATCATTAAAATCTCCAATGATTAGATTGAAAGTAAATATTTAACTAAAAGTATTGCACTTTTACTGTTAACCATTGTAGATACAGTATTGTATATTAAATTGCTGAATGGTGATGACTGGCCGCCATCTTGTTCAGTCATGGTGACGTTGACTACAGAGAGTGAAAGTGTTGGGAGCGCGTTGCTACTGTCTATGTGTCTATGGTATTTTAAAAATTACTTTACGGCATAAAAAAATTACTTATATATACGTTTATTTATCATAGTCGCCCAGATGTCGTAATTCTTTATGTTATGGACAACAATAAAGATCCAACAATAAAAATTGATTTTTTGAAGTGAAAACTTCTTTAGCGGCGTTGTGCACTTTTTGGGATGGGTAAAAATGTTAAACTCGCGTCAGGACACGTGACCCTGATCGAAAATTCGTAAGAAGGAGCCGGTTTCTTATATTTAAAAAAATATAACATTCGAAATTCAAACATTTATGAGCGGCCAGGAGCGCAGAACTTCCAGTGTACGCTATGTATACATTTAGATATGTTATTACCTACTTTTTATTTTTAACCTAATTATATATATACATATGCGTGTGTGTATGTATATGCAAATACATTGTGAAGTTATGTTTTCACTTCTGACGTGTAGTCCTGCGACTGACTGTTTTTTTTTAACTGAACACAAAAAATCTCGTCAATGGCCATTAAAAAACATTTTTTTTTGACAAACAGGGGAGAAAAGGTACTGAATTGGATTGTCTTAACTACTTTATAAACAGACGTAATGAAAAACATCCAGAGAGTGAGTCGCTATTCGTTTTAGAGTGAGACTTTTGTACGCAATATTTTTTTCTTCAATTAAACCCTCTGTGTTTCCAGACAGTATACGTTTGAAGCAGCGGTAACGTAATGGCTAGGGCGTCGGACTTGCGATCAAGCGGTTGCGGGTGCTAACCCCACCCAGTGCACTGATGACGTGAACCCACTCCTAACACAAGCGTTAAGCTTAGCTGGAGGGGTTAACAAGAATACTAGTAATGTGTGACCCATGTTACTAGTATTCTTTAATAAAAAAAAGGTGTGTGTCAGCTCCGACACACGACTGGAGTTTATAATTTACTGAAGGCTCTCTCTCTCTCTCTTTCTCTGTATTTCTCTCTCTCTCTCAGATATCTACTTACATGAGTCGAGGATATGGAGTAAACTCAAATAAAGCATAAAAAGCACAACAATGCGTTAAAGCGTTACGCTGCCCTCCGATCACAAAATTTTACTCTTCATATTTCTGTCATACCGGTCGCCTTATATAAAAATCTATTCTTAAGGAGTAAACTCCAAAAAATACGTCAATTTTCTTCTGTCTTTACCATAAACAAAACAAGAGCAGCCTGCAGCCTGCCTGAGATTGCCTGGTTGTCCAATTTGGAACATAATTCAGAATTGGTTTATTTAATTGGCCATTATTACTTGAACTGTCATTTATAGCTCTTCGTACCACGATGGTAGCTTTCCCGTTACGGAACACACACGCATCAACAACATCGTATATCGCGTGTATTTGAAAATAGAACACTTACTTAAATCACTGAAACATTATGACTCTAGCATGTAGTTTCAATAAAAAAAAAACTATCTGTTTACAAGTTTTTATGCATTTTTTTAAAAACCGAGTGAATAATTACAAAATAAAAAGATACGTACTATTTAAAATCTTTAACTTTACACGTTCCACCTTAACTTTTATAAAAATGGAGGTAAAAATACTTGGAAATTCAAACGGTCATAAGTCATAGTCATAACTCATAACTTGTAAACGGATAGTTTTTTTTTAATTTTTTTATTGTAACTGCTTCTAGCTTCCACTGTGGGGATTAGAGCATCCATGTACTCGTAGGTTTGCCAGTTTCGTTACCGATTGCTATAATTTGTAATTTTACTCTCTCAGCCCTTCGGTATCATCATTGCTATACTCCCATATAAATAACTACTGTTTTGAATGTAGCTTTGCTCGCGTAGAAGTTATTTTTCCATCCTTCTATCCCTCGTAAGCAGATAAAGCATGATGGTGTACCAAATAGACTCATGTTCCCATTTATAATTTTAGTTGGATCTGGGGCAGTCTTAGTCATTGCGAGGCCCCGGGCGATAGATCTTCGCAAGGCTCTTGTCCTTTGAGGAGTTTATGCCAATTGAACTTATATTTAATGTTGATACTTGACGAGAAATGCAAAAAAGATTTAAAATTGACATAAGTTATGTCAATTTCCTTTACTTTTCTGCAGAATGGTGTTCACTAACCAATTGGCCATCTATTATACTGTCCGCTAAATCTTTCAAAGCATCACATATATCGCTTAGTTGGTATTTAACGGATAGCGGTTTCTGGGTTAAAGATGTTACGTGTGCTTTTAAAAAACCCCACCTCTGACTTCAGCCAGTAAAAATATTTTCTTACTTGGGTTGTTGGACGAGGGTGAGAGGCCTCTCCAAGAGCGAGGCTCCGAGCGGTTGCCCTGCTTGGTTAGGAGGCTCTTTAACCACGGGCTTCTCGTCTCTGCATTACTGCATTTTTGTTTTAAGATAATATTAGAGTAGGAGCTTTTTTTTTCTTAATTCTATATATAATACAAAGTTTATTGCTTTCATTTAAAGAGTATTTAGTTGTTTATTAAACAATTTATAAGTTTTCATTGTTCGTTATTGAGATTTTCAGGTATTTTTATGTGACCCGAATTCATTGCTCTCGAGTCTAGTCAGACTACTTACAACAGAATTCTAGAAAATTCTGATAATCTAACAAACTCGAAATGTGGGCATTACTTAATAGATTTTACTCTAAAAGTAGGTATTTTGCGACCGACCACTAATCAATAAATACTTACTATAACCTGCCATCGTAAATTATAAAATAAATCAAAATTATAAAACCACTAACTGACTGTATCACCGTTTATCAGTAGCCAGCGAAATTATCGATCAGAAAATATCGATTTGACAATTTATATATTACTTCTCTCTCTAACGAAGTGATGGCGTAGGCATGGTTCGCCCTTGTTACTGTTCTACTGCAAGCAAAATGTATTGAAATATCTCTTTAAAGTAGGTATAAGCAGAAAGGGCAGCCATTTTTTTATTTTGAATAAAGAATGTTCAAAAATTGGCTTGTCATCTGTTTTTTTTTTATTGTAAGACTCAGGACACAATTTTTATAGAGCCTCAGACCAATTATAAACTCTTTAACGAACAGACATACTACCTATAGTTATCTCTCGTTACTCACTCTTAGACTTTACTACCAAAATGTGGTCAAAGCATCAAAGGTCTAAAAAGAAGGCAGGTACCTCATACTCGGAAGTCTTAATAGTTCTACCCTGACTCCCATGAGTATATGTTGTTATATAGTTGCCAGTAGAAATAAATAACTAATTCCCATCTGTCTCGCGGTCGGTTTTTAATTAACTTTTTTTGTACACGCAAGTGTGTTGGCACCGCGGTCGCGTTCCGGGCTGTTGATTGGATACTGTTTGTATCAGTATAGGTATAATAGTACGAGGATAAGGCAGCCTTTTTTTATTTTGAATAAAGAATGTTCAGAGTTTCGTTTGTCAACTTTTTTTTTTATTATTGTAAGGCCCAGGACACCACTTTTATAGCCTTAGACAAATAATAAAACAAGTAGGTATACCTAATTTTCTGGTTAACTCCTTACAAAGAAGTATACCTATTAACTGCTTGTTCAAAATGTGTATTTAATAAAATAGAGAAATGATTCAACTAAAAAACTCCTCGGCGTTAACTTCGCTACTATGAAAACGGAAAATCGTAAGCGTACCCGCGGTTATAGACAAGTCCGCGATACAAAATACGAAACATACCTAAAAGCCTACATATACATTAACGAAATATCCTGCCGAGAAAAAAGCAAGCGAGGTCGACAACAACAAACATACATTCGTCTCTTTTACTCATATGTAAACGCTATTATGTTAAAACGAGATGGGCATGGTTTTGTTCAAGCATCGTATGGCTCCGCCTACGGGCGCAGTAGGCAGACCGGTTGGTCGAGACAATGTGAAAAAAGTTAGTTTGAGGCAAGGGACAAAAAGGTTACACTGCCCCATTATTCGTTAGAGGCTGCAAGGAATGGTGTCCTGTGCCTTAGAATTAAAAAAGTGAAAATCATAGTGCATAAACTGCTAGGTCATGGATAATATTTTTTTTCACGTGTGCAGTGCAAAGGGATTTTTAGTGTGTGTGTTCGAAATTTAAAATCAGGATTGTATTTTTGAGGTATGTTTTACTTTTATTACTTTTTTAAAAATATGTGTTACATTAAAACGTAAATTTATTGGGGTCTATTAAACAAGATGGCGTCTTATTACAACGTTTCGTAATTCGTACCTACATTCTTTTTTGCTAAGAAAATCTACAATTAAAATGAATAAATAATGGATTTTTATAATTAGAAATGCAAATGCTTGCCTACCACTATGATCAGTATTGGCTTAATACATTTTTTTTAAAGATGGACAGCAATCTAACCCTCGATATTCATTAATGCAAATGGTATAATTTGGTATTTTGAAGTTGAAAAAAAAAACTTTCGAAATTTAGAGTTTTACCCACGAGGGTCTCCAACAATTTTTTTTGAGACCACGGTTCCAACCATACCGATGGGCTCTCCCAAGTTACTCCCGCTGAATTTCTGACGGCCATCTTGTGCAGGTTCAGAACTACTTACTCCAAGGGAAGGGACGACAACCCGTGTCGTCTTTAGATTAATACCCGAGCGCTCATTAAAACAGTAAGCCTTAGCGATGGTCAGGATATTTAGGGCATTTTTTTTTTAATTCCATAATCTCTGTTTTGTGGCAACTTCACAAACGTACAAATAACGGATAATATAGGTACATAGATAATTAAAGGCTCCACGTACTAGTTGAAACAGCCCTGGTTTTATTTTCAGAGTTGGTACATGTTGGAAAAAGAATAAAATAGAATAATTTATTTGCATTTAAACATGGTTACAAATGAAGGTCTTATGTGTATACCTACTATGCACATTATAGTATTTTTTAAATGATTTATTTCATACATGAAAAAAAATGTTGCCAGAATTTTTTTTTTGCTGGTTTCTAAATTTGAAAATTAAAAAAAAAAACAAAATTCGATAAAATGTATTAAAGATATCAATTACAATTATTGAGACCAAGTCCAGCATGAACTGTGTTGAACTAATTACTGTCTGAGAAAGGCATCGTGTCCAACTATCAAACGGAAAGGTACCTGAGTAGAGATTGAGAATACTCAAGTGATCTGAGAAACAGTGAGTCTGCACTCAAGAACTATTCATAAATTTGAGCTGCTCAATTTGTTGCTTTCATACATTTAAGCATCTGGGGGACCGTGCTTCGCTCGGTAGCTTTTTGTAAAACCGTCTTTTTTTTTGTAAAATTGTGTTTTTATAGGAAATACAACTATGCAGTTGAAATTAAAATGCAAAACTATCTGTATACAAAATTTCATCAAAATCTCTAGAGCCGTTTCCGAGATACTCAAAATATAAATACATACATACAAGAATTGCTCGTTTAAAGTAATAATTTGATAAGATATGCAATATTAACTTTTGTGAGTAAAGTCAGTAAAATTCATTAAGAAAAACTACTAAATGACGTTAAAAGAAGTGTTAAACGCTTCTCGGTTCAATATATCTTTTATTTATTTATTTTAAAAACTCATCGATATCATATAGAAATTTATATATTTTTTATTTCACTTTACTAGCGACCCGTCCCGGCTTTGCACGGGTGCAATGTAGATACTAATGTGGTGAACAATTGTCGTCATACTAGCAGCACCCCGCGGTTTCACCCGCGTAAGTCCCGATCCCGTATGAATATCGGGATAAAAAGTAGCCTATATGTTAATCCAGGTCTCTAGCTATCTGCATACCAAGTTTTATCGCAATCAGTTCAGTGGTTTTGGCGTGAAAGAGTAACAAACATCCACACATCCATACATCCTCACAAACTTTCACGTACGTTTATAATATTAGTAGGATTTCAACAAATTAACACAACTCAATATTAAACTATACGTATAAACCTTCGTCTTCAATCACTCTATCTATTGATGAAAACCGCATTAAAATCAGTTGTGAAGTTTGAAAGATCTAAGCGTACAGACGGCGGCAAGCCACTTTGTTTTATACTATGTAGAGATTAGTTATAAACCTACATCATTCCAGTAATCTTAACTAACACCTTCTGCCTATCCCCTCGAAGATACAACCGTGATTGTATGTATGTACATATAACTGTCTTATTTAATAACCATTATGTTAACAAATTAAAGTAATGAACAATTAATGTAAGAGAAACTTCTTTGAACTAAAAAATAATTCCTTGAGATTGCGTTGAAAAGGGAATGTCTGGTGATTTGTCAATAATAAAAACGTATTCCACTCATTTGTGCTTCTGGCTTGTCTGTTTTATTTGTCCGTCTGTCTGCTTGATTGATTCACTACCTGACCCGCACAGCTTCGTCTCTGCTTCTATTGGTCGTAGCGTGATGTTATATAGCCTATAGCTTTCCTCGATAAGTGGGCTATCGAAAACTAAAAGATTTTTTCAATTCGAGCCAGTAGTTGCTGAGATTAGCGCGTTCAAACAAATAAACTCTTCAGCTTTATAATATTTGTATAGATTATAGCCGTTCTCTTCAATTTTAAAATCAGATTTTTAGGCATATGTATCGTGCAAATAACTGTAGGAGCTTAAAAAAACCTAATATTTTGAATACAAACACACTTTAATTTTATTTATTTATATTGATTATACATAAAAACACGCAGATCAATAATACAAACATATTTACGCAAACAAATTTTTGCCGACCATGCAGTCCAATGCACTACCGCCAATTATGATGCTATCCCAATTGACCGGTATTAACAAAAACTGTTCCTTTTTCAAAATTTTAAAATAAATAAATCACGATCAGCCATCTTGTTTTTTTTTTTCTTAATGCCTATCACATTGTACACGGTAGCATTCTTACAGGCTGATCGATCAAATTTGACATTTGACGTGTCAAAATATTTTTATTTATTGCCAGTGGCAAAAATATGATTGCAATTGATCGGTGTCATGGGAGATAGTGTTTGTAGTTTTGTGAATTTAAAATGTTATATTCTGAAGGCTTTTGTTATGCTTTTAAAATCTGTAGTTTTTATTGAATCAACTCCCTGTAATAGTTGTGTATCTATATATCTATACAAGGTTTTCCTGATATCTACGTTAATAAGCGTGTACTATAATAAAATAATTTTAGTGTACAAATAAATCTTTCTGGTTTTTATTGTTAGAAAATGTAATCTTTGTAATTTATTAAATAAATAAAAAGACAAATTTAATTCAAAACAAATTTTATTACAGAAAATAATAATAATAACTCCACACATCTCACACACGGCCGTCTGATCAAAAACTAGGCAGAGCCTATACTATGGTAACCAGACTGCTGATAAACATACTTATATATTTCTAAATACATACATATTATAGATAAATACATTGTTTTTTTTTTTTTAAGTAAACAGGCTAAATACCGTAACACGATTCGTTTTTATTTTAAAAAAGGTTGTGCATATCTGTTCGAATTGAAACCGGGATTGGGAAGAAGGTCTTTATCGAAATATTAGTGAAGGGTTTTAGGAGTAACCAAAGTCCTGTCGCCACAGACTTGCAATAATTTTAGTATTTACGCATACATACCTTCACGCCTGCATTCCTTAAGAGGTAGACACCCACATTTTGCCCCAATATATAATTTGGTCCCACTAGCGTAATTAGCCAAGCTTTTAAACCGGGTACTTTGGATTAAAAGATGGAAAATTTTGTAGTTCATTATTATATATGTTTTATTTGTAAATACATTCATATTAAACATAAAAACACCCGCACATATTCGGGAACCGAACCCGAACATTCGACATGGCAGTCGAATGCAGTAGGTAGCGTCGCGCTCAGTGTTTAAAGCTACATTTAACCATCATCCCGTCTGTGTGCTTGTTTGCTCACTTATTAGCATTATAAAAGTAAATAACCAGCCGAAAATCGACAGAGCTATTGTGCCTCCCTTAGGTATATGCCTGAACCCTCAGTTTTTGTACGAACCCTAATTCAAAAATATATTTCGATAAAGTCTACCGCATTCGACACAATCAACGATAAAAAAAAAACGGACACGACTTTTAAAATGAGAACGGCCCACACTCATTCGAAATTTAAAAGGTCTGAGGACCTTTTGAGAAAAAAAAACGATGAGAAAAAAGAACTGGTTGTTGAATTGAAAACGTCGGATCTTGAGTGTTTTAGTTTGAGGGGACGACGGACGGTTCGATTTTACGTCGCGTTTTCCAGAGATATTTCTTTAACAGTATTTTGTGACCTTTTAATTCTGTATATTAAAACGTGAAGGAAATTATTTTGGATTCCCTTTTAAGCAAATTTTACGCAAAGTATTTCAAATTTTCCAAATCTTAAAGTTTAAGAAGTTTAGAAAGTTATTAACAATATATTTTACAAATTAAATTTTAAAATAAATTAAGTCAGTCTTACGATGGGTGGCCATTCTTAACACATTGAGACCCGTCTGTTCCTCGGTGAGCACGTTAAGCCGTCAGTCCCGATTGCCATACGACCACCATTTACCATACATCCGTGGCATTCGTTACGGGTAGTTGGAGCCCTAAAAAGTCCTATCGCCTAGTACTTGGGTTGTGGAGGTCTGATGGCAGTCGCTTCACGTTAAATATCGAAGTTCGGCCGTATCGTAGTTAGACTGAAAGCCGACCCCAACTTAATAAAGGCGCGGAGGACGGATGTGTTACAAATTTTAAAATTTTGTCAAAATGGTTACATAAAACTATAGGCGTCAAATGGTACAGTATATATTTTGACCTGTCATGGTACTAAATGCTATATATATCACGTACAATGGTAGTTCAAGTTACACTGGTGCGTAAAACAGTAAAAATTCGATTACCGTCGTGATCGCTAGAATAATAATTGTGTCATGAGCACAATATTGTTAAAAAAAGTGAGTTTCTGCACTTCTTCTACATATAACGTGAGGGAGCCATGCTTCGGTACGTACGGGCCAGCTCGACTCCGCTATTCTCCCCTATTCCCGTCCTTTCGCTCTCCTCTCCTCTAATTCCCCTTTCCCTTCTTCCCCCCTGTCCCCCTCTTCCCCTACTTCCACTTTAAAGGGCGGCAACGCACTTGTGACTCTTGAGTTACAGGTGTCCATGGGCGCAAGATGCGCATTAAGAATTCTCCTCGCGTATATACATTACTAGCTGCGCCCTGCGGTTTCACCCGCGTAAATCCCGATCCCGTTTGAGTATCGGGATAAAAAATAGCCTATGCGTTAATCCAGGTCTCCAGCTATCTACATACCAAGTTTCATCGCAATCGGTTCAGTAGTTTATGCGTGAAAGAGGAACAAACATCCTCACAAACTTTCGCGTTTATAATATTAGTAGGATCTCTCCAGTTATTTGTGCAGCAACTTTTGGTTCTTATAATTAGCTAAGATACGCTAAGCATTATTTATAAGCTAGCTTCCTACCTTAATTGCATTAAAAAAATATATTACCATACAATCAAGTTACGACCGAACGGCTTAAATTTTAGAGTACAAATTCAAGTGAAATAAATGGACATAAGACCCATTTCGTCTAACGAAAGAACAACAATCGGTTTCAGTATTGATACCGCCGCACAGTTGGAGTTTGACTCTTGAATGTTACACTAAAACGCGACCCCTGCTGGGGACCTATGTTCACACCCTAAAGTTGTATATAACCGGGTATTTATTTTTTAAATGAAACGGCTCTTAAATAAGTGAGACTCATAATATATACTAATATACTAAGTTGAAAAGATTTTTTTGTTTGAACTTTGTTGTTTAAACGCGCTTATCTCTGTAACTGCAAATCAGATTTGGAAAATTATTTTTGTGTTTGATAGCCCAATTCTAGAGGAAGGTTATAGGGTATTTAACATCACGCTACGTCCCTTAGGAGATGAGCAGTGATAGTAAACGTGAATGAAAGTAGTAAAGTTATTATATCAATAAAAAATAATACCGATCTATAACCGCCCGTAGCCAAATAATTGAGCCTTTGAATTATTTTTTTTATGTGGATATTTTCGCAAGAATTCGGATATTCTATCATGTTGAATATCCGGCTTTGTCACTATTTTTAATGCCTATAGTTTTATTAAATCCAATCCTATTTTACTATTGGCTTTATCGGTCAATTTTCATGTTTAATTTGTCAGTTTTCATAAAAGATTTCTTTACTAAAAATCATGAGTTTTCCTAGAATTTTTAGCGCTTTACGTCAGTCATACTATATGACACACTGTACATCACAGTGGATTCCCATACATTCTCTCATCTTACATTCACCATAATACACAGATATATAACCACTATAATTACTTATAGGTTCATTATCAAGATGAAACTCTCAACATAAATTCCCATACTTGAAATACAATGAGAATGTCGGCGCCATCTTTTATGTGGTTTTAAAGCATACGTTCTTAGAAGTGAGCTTTGCAGTTTAGAGTTCTTTTAACCGACGAAAAAAAAGGAGGTTCTCAATTCGACCGTATATATAAATATATTATTTTTATGTATGTTCAGCCCTCACTCCGTTATTTATGAACCGATTTAGATTATTATTTTTTTGTTAGATTGAAATGGGACCACCCTTGAGGTATACCCAATACCTCAAGGGTGGTCCCATGTCAAGGAAGTCGGGATCTGATGATGGGGTCCTGATAAAATTGAGAGAAACCCTCGGAAATTGTAGGAACAAATAGTGTTTCTGTTTACTTTTCATTACTTTATCAGGTATTTGCTTTTAGAAATCATCACATCATGTAGCTGAGTTGATGATGAGAAAAAATCATAAAACCTAATTTGGACTATTACGAACATTTTGAATTTGAATTTTTCAGAGTACATGGGTCACAAAAACTCAAAATTATCGAGGTTGTGGATGGATTGGATAATTTTTGCTTAAATCGGTCCAATTTACAACAAGCTTTTATACAAACTAAGTTTTATTTAGCTTGTTTAGTGGCCTATGGCCGTCTTCTGGCTCCATCATTAGAACATCTCCATGGTACCATATTATTGGATTGTCACCTAAGGTACATATCGCCCCCCGGCAAAAAAGTGTCATACTACAAAAACAGCTATTTCGGGAAAACACGACTTTTATGCCGGTGAATTGACCTAATAACGATGTTTTCACAGCTGACCAAATGCAATATTTGCTATTCAATGCTATAAAAATCTCAAAACGTACCTAACATGTGATATGATACTTTTTTGTGATATGACACTATTTTTTGCCGGGTGGCGATATGTACACCAAATTTGGGCCCAATCGGACATCGGGAAGTAGTTCTAATTTAGTTTCCAAGATTCGTACCAAACACACATACATATAAACAAACATTGTAAGTTCAATAATTTTTTCTTTCTTTTTTTCGTGTGGAAACCCCCACGGGTCATCACCTCACCGGAGCTAACGGTGAAGTGGTATGTCGGAATCGAACCGACTTAAACCACACGGTGTTCCGTTACAAGTGGGTCTATTGCAAGGGACCCGGGATACCCTAAGAAGGAAGCCTCCGGGAACCGAAGTTCAATAAAAGCTTGCGAAAATAAAACTCTGCTGTTCTGTCTCTTGCTGCTGTTGACCAATCGAACTAAATTATAGCGTTATGTGCACATTCTTTGCGCGCAACATATCAATCCTTACTTAATACTATATACTATAAATGCGAAAGTAATTCTGTCTGTCGCCCTTTCACGCCAAAACTATTGAACCGATTGAAATAAAATTTGGTACACAGATAGTCTAGAGCCTGAGAAAGGGCATAGGCTACTTTTTAATGCCAAAAAAGGAGTGTAAGGGGTTGAAAGGTGGGGATGAAAAGTTGTATAAAAATATCGTCAATTAGCCTAAATAATTAAATATTCTACCCAAAGACATTATTCCACGCGGACGAAGTCGCGGGCACAGCTAGTAGATAATAATTCAACAGTTATTTTTTTGTACAATATTTAATTGTGACATCATTTCGCCTATATACCTACAGCATGTGGTCATGTTTTAGAAGAGCGTTAGGCGCCTATTACACGGTAGATTTTGCTGTGAGTTTTGCCACAATCAAAACGATGATTGACGGATAATCTCTCTAATGCAGTGATTGACGGTTATATGATGAGATTTTTATATCGATATTATTTCATTAATCACCAACGAACATTCGTCAATCATGACTTTTGGTAATCATTGACGTTTGCATGAGCGTCTAATGGACGCCATACGTGTAGCAGAAAAATAGCTATTAATTTAACCTAAAATCTATTCATTTTCAAACAATTTAGTCAATAACTTTGATATAAATTTTAATGATTTTCGGATAAATCCCAACATCCCATCAACATCCTTGCTATTAAATATCTATAGTTTTATTTGTTATAATTACTTTAGTAACCATAAAGTATTATTTTTATTGAATTAGAAACGCAATTTTCAGTACTATGTGGTCAATCTCTGTTCAAAATGGAGGCAATAAAAGCCGCCTGCTTAGTACAATAAATGTTTTATTAATAATTTAATTCCAATGAATAATAAGAAAATTGTTTATAACAATCCTTTTACGAAATATTAGCATTTTAACCGACTTCAAAAAAGGAGGAGGTTCTCAATTCGTCAGAATCTTATTTTTAATGTATGTTCACCGATTACTCGAAGACGCCTGAACCAATTTGAAAAATTCTTTTTTTGTTTCAAAGGGTGTACTTCCCAGGTGGTCCCATTTAAATTTTATCGAAATCAGTCGAGCGGTTTTTGAAAAAGCTACAAATATCTAAAATTTTTATACATCGATGATGTTTTCGTTTGCTCCGACACCTCGCTGTCTCATTTTAGCAGTGCGTGTAGTTGTCCTTCCCATATTATATTTAAACAACATACATCTACTTTCCACTAAAAAGCACATTGAAGTCGGTGATGCTTTTTTTAAAAGATAATAATGTCAATAAGATTGTATTAAAAATCACTAATTTTCCTAAATTTGTTAACGGTCTACATCATTGAAGGGGTCTACAATATGACCTCACGTTTGTGTATCGCCCTGTATAATAAACAATTAATATATAAGGAAAACCTCAAGTAAATTATATAAAGAGGTATTGAATCACTTTGCCGCAACGGGAAACCATTACTCGTGGTATCGCTGTCTCACTCGCTCGCATTCGGAGCAATTTGGTATTAATTTGAAATTGAAACAAAAGTTGTGTGTAAGAAAGGGACGGGTGTATTTCTGTTGTTTCGTGTTGTGTAGGAATGTGAGACCGGTTTAAGGATTGGGTCAAAACGACTTTTGGAGTTGAAATTGTTATGTTACGGTTCGTTAAATGAAGCTAGAAATGTTTATAGATGTTTGTTTGTTGGTTAGGTTCCAAAACTCCAAAATTTTTTTTAAAGGAAATATCTACAGGAGAAGTGTATTTTTAACCCCCGACGAAAAGAGGGGTGTTATAAGTTTGACGTCGATGTCTGTGTGTGTGTGTGTGTGTCTGTCTGTGGCATCGTAGCTCACAAACGGATTTACCGATTTGGATGCTCTTTTCCAAAATGATGTAAGGCATTTTTGTTATTATTTTGTGTCGGGGTTTTTAAAATATTTAATTTATGGTTATTAATCTTATACCGAAATCTATAAATACACAATACTTTTCATTACATTCATACTTTGCCACCTCAATCTCTATTCCACACCCACACAAAAGGAAAGTACGTTCGGTAAGCAAGGTATCCCAATCGTTGGCAACTGGACAATCGTAAGAGAGCCATGCTCCGGCAAGTATAGGCCATCTCGACCGGAGTGATACCACGGCCTCACAGAAAACCGTTACCGGAAGACCTAACTCTCCTCCCCCGTTCCCCTACTCTCACCTTAAAGGCCGACAACGCACTTGTGACTCTTGAGTTGCAGGTATCCATGGGCGGAGGTAGTCATTTACCATCAGGTGAACCGTCTGCTCTTTCGTCGGTTTCGTCTCGAAATAAATACACATTAATATGGAGCTGACAAACCTCAATGTTGAGATTAGCGCCCTCTAGTGGATCTATGTATGTATTATTAACGTGACGGTAACGAGTTCAATGCTTTTTCCCCATAGCAAAAGTGCACAAACGTGTCTAAAGAAGTTTTTACTTCAAAAATATTTGAAAACTTCTACAGAAAAATATAGGCATCCAGTACCTACTGTAGGACCTGTCACGGTTCTAAGTCTATACAATGACAGTTCAATTTAAACTGGACATTAATAGCTTGAGTTATGTTACAAATAAAACCAACATTCAAAATTTCAATTGTGGTCGAACTTCGACCAGAAGCTATCTTAAGTAATTATTCCGTACCACATACAATCAAGGTATACTATAAATGAATAGTTTGATTTATGTTACAAATAAAACTAAGCATTCGAAATTTCAATTATGGTCGAACTTCGACCACCAAGCTATATTTAGTTATTATTCCGTACCACATACAGTTAGACATTAATAGAGAAACTTACAACACTCCCCTTTTTGCGTCGGAAGTAAATGAACTGTATCAGCCAAAGTACAAAACAAGATGGCCGCTTAACGAATCCTGATTGACATCAATTGTTCTCAATTTAAATCCTCTCACTATTGGTAGTTAGCAATTGTAGATCATTTTCTACAATTAGTGATCACTACCTATAAAATGGACTTCAATTTCCATAATATATTTAAATTTATCTAGGGACGGCAGTGTCCCCGCCAAGTTGAGCAAAAATGTTAGGCACAGTCGTGAGATCCTTTTCTCGAAGCCATTCAGGATTTTTTCGAAATTCACCCAAATGCTTCTACTAGGTACTATATCTGTTTGGATCCGCGAATCGAGACAGTTCTAGTCATGATTACATAAACTTTGTCGCATGACTGGCCTGTTGGTCTAGTGGTTAGTGATCCTGACTGCTAAGCCAGAAGTCGTGGGTTCGATTCCCACTCAGAACAAATATATGTGTGAGGAGCACGATCATTTGTTCTGTGTCTGGGTGTAATTTATCTATAATATGTAAGTATGTTTATCAGCAGTCTGGTTACCATAGTACAGGCTTTGCCTAGTTTGGGATCAGACGGCCGTGTGTGAGGTGTTAAGTTACTATTATTACTAGAAATCGCGTGGTGGTCGAATTTAGACCATGTTTTTTTCATTGGCCGGTATAACTTGAGCTGTCATTGTATAGACTTACTTACCATGACAGGTAATCACATATACTGGACGCGTGTAATTCCATTAAGCCGTTTTCACGAAATTTTTAAAATTGTAAGACATATTGTTTAAGAATTTTAGCTTTCTGCACTTCTTCTATATATAAACTGTAAATATTACAAAATTCACGTTACTACGATCGCTAAAGGTACAAATAATTCTCTTCGCGTATTAATATAATGATCATTTTAACCCTTAAGGAAACCTTGAATAAGGAGCTTCACATTTATCTTAAAGCGAGAGAGATTTAATTTGATGAGATAGATAAATATAGCCTTTCTCTTTCTTATAAATACTAACATTTTGTAAAATGATTCCCACGCCAACCAGTACGTAAGTAAAAAGCCATGTCTTACAACCCTCGTTGATCTATTTTAAAACCTATTAGCAACCCGCCCCGGCTTCGCACGGGTAGCAGAGACATCTTCAACAATTATCAACATATTTCAATCAATTTACACAAAATCTTCCTCATTAATCACTCTGTCTTTCTTAGTGACAACCACGTGAAAATTCGTTCAGTAGTTTTTCAATTTATCGCGAACAGACAGACAGACGCGGCGGGGGATTTTGTTTTATAATAATATATGTAGTGATAAATATTAAAAAATTAATATCTACACTAATATAATAAATTTGAAGAGGTTCTTTGTTTGTTTGTGGGTTTCAACGACGTCTGCCCGTTTGGTTTGTTTTGCTCAGCATGAAACAAGCCCCTCACAGCCGCCGCGGCCCTAGCCTGTCAATCAATTACCTATTTGGCTTGGCACCGACTTCAAAAAGACCAGTAGGCTACCTAGGGATATTATTTGTCACTTTTCAATGCTCTCTCTTAGCGGTTTTTGAAGTCGGTTTAACCTCTTTTTAAACGTGCTTATTTAAATATTATCTTTAAAAAAAGTATCACCGACTTCAATGCTCCTCAAAATACCCAAATCGCTTCAAGTGTTGTGCATATAAAAATTGAAGAGTTCCTTCGATTTCTCCAGTATCCGTTCATCAAATCCTGACCTGATGACCATGAGATCACCTGGGAAGTATACCCTTTCAAACGGGCTCCTAAGGCGTCTTTGAGTAATCGGTGAACACACAAAGAAAAATAGGCAGTCATGGAACTGCCAACAGAAGTGAAAACTTAAACGAAACGACGAACTTAAAACGTCACATTAGCAGGTCGGTAACATTAATTAATAAGGAGCTGACAGAACTCAATGTTTAGATTAGCGCCCTCTAGTGGATCTATATTTTTTTTTATATTTATAGGGGGCAAACGAGCAGACGGGTCGCCTGATGGTAAATGACTACCGCCGCCCATGGGCACCTGCAACTCAAGAGTCACAAGTGCATTGCCGCCCTTTAAGTTGGGAGTAAGGGGAAAGGGGGATTAGATTATATGTATTATTAGCGTGACGGTCACGAGTTCAGTGCTTTTTCCCCATAGCAAAAGTGCACAACATGCCTAAAAAAGTTTTCACTTCAAAAATATACAGTGGAACATAGAACCTCCTCATTTTTTGAAGTCGCATGAACTAATGTATATTCTTTACATACTACTAATATTGTAAACGTGAATGTTTGTGAGGATGTATGGATGTTTGTTACTCTTTCACGCCAAAACTATTGAACCGATTGGGATGAAACTTGGTATGTACATAGCTGGAGACCTGGATTAACATATAGGCTACTTTTTATCCCGATATTCCCACGGGATCGGGACTCACGCGGGTAAAACCGTGGGGCGCTGCTAGTTTTATATATAAACATTAGAATCGAATAAATGGATCAAAAGCGACTTCCTTTAAGGTTTTTTTATTATTCAATCACAATTCGCACTGTCGATGTAATTGACAATACGCGCGACGGACACGCCAATGATCTATAGATCTCTGATCTATAGATCAATTCACTTTCGGCGCAAACGACAGTCACTGTCAAGGTTACGAGCCGTTGTGGTTTTTTAACAAAACATTGTGTAATAGTTATTTTAATCGTGTCGCTGATAGAAATAGATCGGTGTTGTGTAAATGATCTATTTGTATCTAAGTATATATATACTAAATATTATAAAGCTGAAGAGTTTGTTTCTTTGAACGCTGTAATCTCAGGAACTACTGGTTCGATTAGAAAAATTATTTTAGTATTGGATAGCCCATTTATCGAGGAAGGCTATAGGCTATGTAGCATCACGCTACGACGAATAGGAGCGGAGCATCAATGAAAAATGTTGCAAAAACGGGGAAAATTAACAAACGCGGAATGAAATTTAAATGTGTACTGTCATAATAACAGCGTTTTACTAAATTCATAACCTTCGGAACCGTTGGACCGATTTCCACGGGACTTACACAGGCAGATAGCTGGTGTTATAAGGAGTAACTTAGGCTACTTTTATAATGGAAAATTAGTGTAGTAGTGCAAAATATATATATGTACACGCGAGCGAAGCAGCGCGGGAACTGCATGTCTGAAATAAAATCTGTAGCTTACTCACTTGGCCCCATTTCGTACTGTACAAAGAAATTGCTACTTGAAATGACGCAAAAGTGGTAAATCATGTCCGTCCTAGCTCACTTCTTGTATCTTGGATTGTTTTAATTGTCACTATTTGTTTTAGCGACAATAGAAATACACTACGCGGTCAACAAATTTCAACGGTCTATGAGATACAGCCCGCAGACAGCACATAGTAATAGGGTTCCGTTAGCACCCTTTGGATACAGGACCCTAAAAATCAACACCGCAAGCATGTTTTTCTGCTTGTGCATATGATCTCCATATCAGATTGAAATGTTACGCTCAAGTGACAGCACAGATTTTGCGATGTTTAAATACGGATACGAATATAATTATGAATTATATTATACCGGATTCGGATACAGTTTCGGATATTAAGTTATTTCAGATTATCCGATAGTTTCGGATTGTCTCAGTTACGAATATTAGTTTTGGAACTAAAGTAAAAAGAGCTTCGTTCGGTAGCTTTTAGTAAAATCGTAATTTTTTTTTGTAAAATTTCGTTTTTACTGGAATTACAACTATGCAGTATAACTTAAAATGCAAAACTGTATCTGTATACAAAATTTCATTAAAATTGTTATAGCCGTTCCTGAGATACCCGAAATATAAATACACACATAAATAAATACATACGTACAAGAATTGCTCGTTTAAAGAAATAAGATATACCTAGCTACTGATTTTTAAGTATTATCTGCAAAAAATGCAAAAACTATATTTAAATAAATAAAAACAACATCATACAACCATTTTAGCCATACATAAGAAGAAATAATAAAAACTCTTAAAGATGTCTTATTTAGACTCCGCCCCTATCCGAAATTACTAACTTTTGCTATCTATTATCATTTATCATGGACCATGGTAATAGAATTATGTTAACGGGATTTAAGGCGATCGTGTATTTAAAAGGTATTACATACCTTTGTTTTGTCTGAAGTACCTTTTAAATACGTGATTGCGTTAATTCCCGTTAACATAATTATATTATCCGAAACTTTGAACATTTTATATCAGATTTGGTAGCGGTTTCGGATATTCGATAGTTTTGGTTTCGGTTAGGGAACTTCATAACCTGGTAAGATGGTAAGCAAATACCTACCGTTAATTGTGTACCATAATAACTCGTGTTCTTATTTGTAATATTATACGTAAAAAAATAACAACAAAACAATAATCAGGCTAATAACACTCAACTTCCTTGGAGCCCTCTGATTGGCCAACCGTGAATGTTTCAAAATGGCCTCCAATATGGTGTTTGATAATTAAAACATGTGGGTTTTTTAAAAAATTATTCACGGGACGGACGATTATGTCTTGTATTAAAGGTTTTTTTCCTTAATCTTTATTGTACACCAGTACATATTGCTTAAGGTTACTTTACAATTTTGATATGTACAAAGGGCGGCCTTATCGCTAAAAGCAATTTCTTCCAGGCAACCTTGGGATGGAAAAATAATGACCAGTAATAAAAAATTTAATGGGTAGTTATGGTGTGGGAATCAAAACGTGTTAGGCTTAAAACTAGTAAATGATAACCATAAACATAAACAATATAATTAGATAGGTAATGCAGGGCAACAAGTGTAATCACTTTGTAACATTTAATATATTCATATACACACATAAACATATATAATAAATAATACATATATATTTCTATATTAATAAGATTATATCCGGTAAATGCAGCAAATGACATAAAATGTTTTTACTATTATAAATGCTAAAGTTTATCACAAACTATCGTCGTTAAGGAAATTGGACGCTGATAAGCAATAGTGTCAAGCCACACATACTTTATTTATAGAAAATGGCGTTATATGATGTCAAAAATATCTATTCACCTTTTAGGTAGATTTTTAGTTATTTTCCAAACAAATTTATTAGAAATTGGTATGTCATCTTAAACGCCATTTTCTGTAAATAAAGTATGTGTGGCTTGACACTGGTGCCGATTCTGTTGTACACTCGACTAAACTAAAACCTGACTTAATTTCTTCATATGAAATCAACCTAGTGTTATTCGTCATAAGGTCTGTCTGTTTGTTACTAGCATCTATTTCTCAGCGCCGCTAAATTTCACTAACACTCTGTCAACGTATACTCAACTTTATTTCCACCCAGCGAGAGTCTCCATTTATTCAAACGCTGTATAATTGCCGTATAAAAACTTGTTCAAAACGAACAAGGATGACGTGTTTTTAATCTACACCTACGAAGACGCTTACTAAAAACACAGAGCAAAAGAGATGGCATTCAACGGATAGCGGCTCTCGCTACGTGGTATTAAAGTTTATTTAAGCGTATCAGTCTTTAGTCGACAAATAAATTGCTTATTTCGATAGCGACATATGTTACCTACTTGTTTCAATTTGAAATAAGACCTTGTTTCTGAGAGTACAAGGTTTACATCTTATATGAAGAAAATTTAGTGAATTTTAATTTAGCGAGTGAAGTAACAGAATTGGGACCACTGTATTGCTTATCAGCGTCCTATTAGGAATATTGAATTATTGTTAACCATGAAGCTCACTCTAAGTACTATTAGCGCACTCTGCAAAATTTTGACATGCATACAAAAGTTACATGATGTTTTCAAAATATTAAATTAATCGATAATAGTTATCATTTTTCGCGTTTTTTCCCAACGAAGTTGGAGCTTTCAGTCTAGAGTACGATTCCCACCGAACGGGCCGCGCCGAAGCGCATCGGAACGCGTTTTTAATACGATGATGGAAATTAAAGTTTATATTTATTACTTAAAATTCATTTTTGCATGGAACTTCTTGCCGCCGCTCCGGCGCGGCCCGTTCGGTGGGAATTGTACTTAATTAAGAAACGGCCGAACTTCGTTATTTATGTGAAGCGACTGCCATCAGACCTCGACAACCCAAGTACTAGGCGATATCGAAGTTCTGTAGTTATACCAGGTTGTCGGACTTTTTACGGCTCCAACTACTCGTAATGAATGCCACAGATGTTCGTATGGCAACCGGGACCGACGACCGAATGTGTAAGAAATGGTCACCCATCCTAAGACTTACCTACTTACTCAGTTACCACTTCGCCTCGATAATAGTGGTGTTATAAAATTCTGTTGCAAATTTGGCTACAGGCTATTATTATTATTATTGTTTTGAGTGCCTAGTGCTACCTCGACCATTTCTGGTCCTTTGTAGCGCACTTCTGGTTTACAGTTCACTGCTCAGACTTATGGCTTCAAGAAACCTCCAGATCCTATCAGCAGTGATTGTTTGGATTTCCTGCGGTTGCATGATGTGCAACCCTAGGTAAATAGGCTACAGGCGAACAACAGAAAGATAAAAGCTTGTAACTATGTATATCAATAACTTCACTGGAAAATTTGCTATACAGAAGTTTTGTATGTCTTTTTGTTTGATACCCAACGTCACCACGATGCGGGTTCTATACACCCAAAAATAACTTCAAAAGGCCACATTCCCTTGCGGTTACAACTATTGCCAATATATAAAAATCGCCATTCTTTTATTTTAGAACAATGTACAAAGAAATAAAACTATAAATCATCATTTATGGTTTACCGGTGGCGGCAAAAAATAACCCTTTGAGCGCCGGTGATAATCTGTTTAACCAAGAAATGGTCTTTCGGACCGCCGCATAATTATGCACGGTAGCCGAAGGGTTAAGTTGTAAATCATAATTGACTGATGGTTGGCGAGAGAAATGGGAGAATGTTGGAATTTTTGTTTATTGTTGACAAGGGCTTTGTAATGTTTTTAGTTTAACTAAATGTAGTTGAATAACGGAGTTTCAGTGACGTTCATCAAATTATGTTTTTCGAGGGCTGAAGAGAGGGGGGAGGGGACTATGGTAACCCAGTCTTCCCAAGGCTATGACTATTCTGTACTTATATATATATATATTAGATCAAAAATATTACTTTTAATGAAAGGCAAATTATATTTTCACATCGTCATCATTTTCATATAACATGTCGACTGGCCTGTTGGTCTAGTGGTTAGTGACCCTGACTACTCAGTCATAGTTCGTGGGTTCTATTCCCACCCAGCACAAAAAAATGTCTGATGAGCATAATCATTTGTTCTGTGTCTGGGTGTAATTTATCAAAAATATGTATGTACTAGCAGCTCCACGCGGTTTCACCCGCGTAAGTCCCGATGCCATGGGAATATCGAGATAAAAAGTAGCCTCTGCGTTAATCCAGGTCTCCAGCTATCTACATACCAAGTTTCATCGCAATCGGTTCAGTAGTTTTGACGTGAAAGAGTAACAAACATTCGTCCATCCAAACTTTCACATTTATAATATTAGTGGGATTTAGAAATGAATAAGTATGTTTATCAGCAGTCTGGTTAGTACAGGCTCTGCTTAATTTGGAATCAGACGGCCGTGTGTGACGTGTCTCAAGTTTTTATTATAGTTATTACTTACTAAAAGTATAAAATAAATCAGAATTTAGTGTCAAATAAAACCATGTTTATTGTTGCATACATTTTTTACGGATTACTCAAATTCACACATAATATTGATGTACCCTAACTCCTTTCGTTTTGGACTTATACAATTTTTCACCCATCTAATTATTTCCTTAAAATCGCTTATTGATTCACTATTATCCTTCCTCGTGCAAAATAAATAAATATGCACCTACACGTGAGCGTAGCCTCGCGGCAACTGCTAGTTTTAAATACATTTATTCGTTGAGTCCATTCTGACACCTTAAACCGAAACAAAAGAAACTAACCACCATTTTTTTCGAAGTAATAAATGTTTGACATGTCCAAAGGAAGTAACGGTCTCCCAGTAGCTTACCACACCACACAATAAAGATTTAAAATAATCCTTCTATTGTCGCGGTCTTTAAACCCGAAGTCAGTGGCGACAATATTTTTTGTCGCCGTGTGGCAGCAGCGAGTGGGTTATTTTGGCTTTTCGAGCGGTTAAGCGGATTATGTTTTGTTATAGATTTGATTTGTTTAATTAATATGTTTGCTACTGGGTTATTTTAAGCCTACTTTTGATTAAGCGTGACATGTTTTGAATATAATGAAACAACCTTTAATGTAGATTTCTTTTTTAATTATTCTAGTATTTCTCCTTTTAGTTATGTTTTAATAGTTATGATACTTATGGTTTACGGCGTGGCCAGGTCCACTCCAGTTTTATTTCTCTTCCTCATTACTCCTCTCTGTTTCAGGCGAGTACGTGATCCAGGGTGACCTACCAACGGAGTTAGTGAGCAGTGAGGAATCAAGATTTGACCTTCTGGAAGAAGCTCTTCAGCTTGTCGAGCTCGGAGACGAGGCGGAGACGAAGGATGAACCACCTGATGTAAGGCAAATTTAGTACCTTCTATGTCATTATTTAGTTTGATAAGAAACTAGGTCTTGTCCGCGTCTTCGCTTGCGTTGAAATAGGTTTTCTCATATCACTAAAAGGGCATGACTCTAGCATGCAGTTACAAAAAGAATTCATGAAAAAAAAAAAAGTGTGTGTGTGTGCAATCCACACACGGCAGAAGTGAAACTTCTAAATTAATTAACCAACAAGTTTTAATACGCAAATGCACAAAAATTATACCCTGTAAATATCAAACATTTATTTTACCAAGTCGTGTGTTCATAACAGGCGATAGAGGGCAGCAGCAGCGGCGAGATGCTTCACCCGGCGATGCGGCATGTGCCGCATCACCCTCTGGCGCACTACCACAACCAGGTCAGTTCTATAATATACCACTATTTAACCCCCCAAGTAAAAAACCACAAAAAAAAAAAATCAAAATCAGTTCATGTGTTCACCACTGTTGTTATAACACTCCTCTTATAAGTTTAATGTGAGTATCTGTCTTTCTGTGCCATCGTAGCTCATATACGGATGGGCCGTTTTTTTTTTTTTTTGAGTGAGTGAGTTTCAGTGTTTTTTGAAGATCATCAGCTCTTTTGTAATCCTTGAAGGGATGGGAGTAACTTCAACTGGTCTGATCGGATTTATTACACTTCTGAGATTTGTTTGGGTGTTGGCACATTGTATATTTTTCTATTTCATACTTTTTCAAAAAAAAAAATTCTTTTGTTAGATTTTTGGATCGTGAAAACAAGAATTTTTCCTTGTATTGAAGATAGGTATTAATGAAAATGATAATAATTAATATTAATAGTAGGCAATGAAATAGTAATTAGAAGGGATACGTTTTTTTAATTTTACACCGAAGTTCTTATCGCACTTACACCTCAGACGCTCGGCGCATGAGGGCTAGACGGAAAAAAGTGTTAGCGCAACGGAAAATGCTGACCGCGAGTTGGTTTACTTTATTTACGCCATCTGTGGATTCTGCGCTATACTACTGTAATTTGATGTTAGTTGTATACTAATTATCCATATATTACGGATAACTTTAATTTCGAGTTTTTACAATATTTACTATATTTTTATACAATTTATTCAATTCATTAAATATATTTATATAATAGCGAAATGATCTTTGTTCCAACTTTGTCTCCCAGAGACACGTCACGCGATTTTTTTTTCTTAAATTATGTGACGTCCAAGATATTTTATAGAAATACAATATTTAGTAAAAAAAAAAAAACAAAACTACACGAGTTTTAACCCAAAAATAAGCAAAAGTGGGTGTGTTGGAATCAAAGCCGAAATATTCTGAGCGCTGATGATAAATGAACACGTGTCACCGGATCATTGTACCACACACGTAGTACAGGGTTAACGTGTGGTCTAAGTTATTTTTAGGCGTAATTTAAATTTATGGCAATCCTTTTAAATCTAAGGTTATGTAAAAATAATTCACATACCACGGCCTCACACAAAACCGGCAGTGAAACAACTGAAAATGCTTACGTCAGACAGCCTACTATTTGGGAAATTTCGTATCTACAACCAAAAGAAACAGAGCAGTCAAATAAAACCATACTAATACTAGATGCTTAACGCAACGCAGTCTAATTAGTTAATTAATTTAAATCTGAACCTTCTTAAAAGGTGTAACTTTTGTTTATCAACCTATTAACCTTTGCGTGAGACAGTGAGGGACATAACAAGTGTATAAGAACGAAAGTTAACACATTACATACAAATACAATTTATTGACATATTTTTAAAATGTTTGTAATGTTGTATTTAAATACATTTTACAACGGTATACAATAAACAGAATCATTCAGTGACTATGCTATGTATCTACTAACGAAATAATAAGTGTCTCTTGTAACTTGTACCACACACAAGTCAAAGACAACTTGACGCTGCCAGTTCAAACTACCATCAATCATAGAATGACGAAAAAACATAAACCATAGACAAATAGTCGGACAATTTGTATTTAATTGTTTTAAGCTACTGTTCATTGTTTTGTGTAAACGCAATACACGGTATTAGTTTAGAGGAAAAAATAACTATTTCTAAAATGTATAATAATTACAATCTAAATTAAACCATCGCCATCGTTCAACGCGACAAAACTTTCATCCCCATCACCTGGATAATTGGCAATCCACCACTGTGCGGTTCTCCAGATTTTTTTTTGCCTCGCACAACCAATCTTTGGAACAAATATTGTCGTCTGCGGTATTTCCGGACCGACACGACCTTCAAACTTTCAACGCACTTGTGACTCTTGAGTGGCAGGTGTCAATGGGCGACGGTAGTCACTTACCATCAGGTGACCCGTCTGCTCGTTAGCCCCCTATAATAAAAAAAGACAGTTACAAATGAAGTATTTGTGTCTTTTGGTGTCACTGTTACCCACGGTACCCGGTAATTATAAAATTCGGTCGGTCCCGGGTGCCATACAAACATCTATGGCATTCGTTACGGGTAGTTGGAGCCCTAAAAAGTCCGACAACCTGGTCTAACTACAGAACTTCGATATCGCCTAGTACTTGGGTTGTGGAGGTCTGATGGCAGTCGCTTCACGTAAAATATCAAATTCGGCCGTATCGTAGTTAGATTGAAAGCCGACCCCAACTTAGTTGGGAAAAGGCGCGGAGGATGAATGTAAATAAGCTCAATACTTAAGATTTAAAAGGTTTATTTATTCAAATCAAATCAAATTAATTTATTCACTGTTTGTCACAGGTAGAAATATAATAGATGTTATAATTTCGAATTAGTACAACCGTAACATGTCTGATTAGGCGTACAATGAGATGTATAAATCACTTAAAATTACGCTATCTAGAATTAAAATTATAGTTAATAATATAGTAAAATAACATTAAGTTTTTAAAAATATAATAGGTTCCCGCAAGGGTGTGCAAATATTATTTTAGGTAGATTTCGAAGAAAAGTCTACCTATTGGTTATGTACCAGTTGTCGAGTTTTCCAAAAATTTCTTCACAGGAGGTCTAGCTATGATCCCAAGACCCCGAAACAAACGCCAGTTAAAAAGTTAATATAGGTACATACATATATATGTTTGTATCTCAATTTTACCGGCACGATGGAGGTCGCAATTATGCACCGATTGCTTTCAAACTTGGACGAAAAATCAACAGGGCAAAAATGAAGGTTAAGGGGGGCAGATTTTCAAAAAAAAATAAAAAACGCGAAATCTACCGATGCGGGCCTGATTTTTTTTGCTTTTTAGTTCTTTTTGTCGGTTGAATTTTTTGTTAAAAATATTTTTATTTACCATAGTTTTTAAAACCTGTAACAAACACAAAGGCATACAACGTCTCGGGTCCAAAGTCACGACCCGCAGTCATGCTTAACGATGATAGTTAACAAAATAATCGATAGCATCTCTTACGATTGCATTTCAGTATCGAATGCCGACAGACGGGGTCATCACTAGAGAATTTAGACTTTTTAGGGTTCCGTACCTCGAAAGGGAAAATGGAACCTTTAATGGACGGACGGACAACAAAGTGATCCTACACTTTGTTGTCCGTCCATCCGAAGGTCTGTCTGTCGATCAAGACCATATTCTCAAGAACGCGAGGAGGTATCAAACTGAAATTTATATCAAATACTCAGGTCTACTGTCCCTTAGAGTTGTGAAAAAATCAAACTTCTAAGCCGACGCAATCAAAATATACAGCCGTTTATGCCGCGAATTTCCCCAAATTTTCGACACTCGCTAGGGAATCAAAACGTACAGGGTACTTCTCGTGAACTCAGAATCTTGAAATTTGGTACGAAGCAACGTCTTATAGCACAGATGAAGGAAAAATTGCGAAAACCGTAAATTCTTAGTTACATCATATAATAAAAATATTTTACGGAACCCTCGGTGCGCGAGTCCCACTCGCACTTGGCCGGTTTTTTTTTAAATATCTTATGTTTTAAATGGACGATCCTTTTTTATTTGTGTATAAAGGGGTGTTATGTTATGTACTAGGAATTGCTTGGTGGTCAAAATTCAATTATAATTCATAAAAAATGTTTTATTCTATTTCATTGCCTGGTAGTCTAGTGGTTAGTGACCCTGACTGCTGAGACAGAGGTCGTGGCTTCGATTCCTACCCAGGACAAATAATTGTGTGATGAGCATGATCATTTGTTCTGTGTCTGGGTGCAATTTATCTATAAATATTGATGTATTTAGAAATAGTACCTGGGAGACCTAGCAAAGATCGAGTAAAATCGTCATTTAGTTTTTTGTGAAATTGCGTTTTACAGGAAATACAACTATGCAGTAGAACTTAAAACGCAAAACTGTATCTGTATACAAAATTTTCATCAAAATCGTTAGAGCCGTTTCCGAGATACCCGAAATGTAAATACATACATAAACAAACAAACCCTTCAGCGTTATAATATTAGTGTAGATTATAAAATCAAATCGCCTCTCAATGTTTCATAGATTTGTAATTAATGGCCAATTTTAAATCCAATACCGTAAATAAACTATTTTGCCACCTCAATGTTATAAAATCAATCAACATTTTTGTCAGTTTTTTAACTACACTATTGACAGCAGTGACATTTTTTTTTTAATAAAAAAATTACTCCAATGCTTGCATAGGTGTCTGTCAATGCTGTTTGTTTAACTTAGAAAGGAATTTTAAATATAACTAAATATTGATTTTGTGTATGATCACGAATACAGTAGCCGGATTTTTGGATATTTTGTTCCTTTGAAGTAGTGTTGGGCATTTATCGATATTTTTTACGATCCTCGTTGCAAAAGGTTTTAATGTCGCATTTCGTAAATAAACTGTTCCGCGCAGGGTTATGAGCACTGCACCGCTCTAAGGATCTTAGCGTGATGTTACATAGCTTGTAATGTTCCTTGAGTAATGGGCTATTAAATGCAAAAAGCTTCAAACAGACTCCAACTTTGTTGATATTATTAGCCGTTTCTCGCTGTTTAAACTGCATTTATGGTCACTGCTTCGCTCCTAAATGTCACAGCTTGATGTTACGTAGCATATATCTTTTGCTCAATGAATATTCTATCCAATAAAATAAGAATCATTCATATCTGACTGATAGTTCCAGAGATAAGCGCGTTTAAACAAAGATAATAAAATCAAAAACTCTTTAGTTTTATTATATAAGCATAGATAACAAGTTAATAAACTCCCTAAGAAAAGATATATATTCTTCCTTTTTTTTTTTTTTTTCTTTTTAAAAAGACAACTCCCGCATTAGGAATTACTCCTCTGTCGCGGGGACTTTACAAACATACAAACAACGAACACAAAGAACACCCAGACTCAGATGGGAATCGAACCCACGACCTCTGGCTCAGCAGTCAGGGTCACTAACCACTAGACCAACAGGCCAGTCATCTCCCTTATTTGTGATATGTAATATTTATACGAAAATTAACGTTAAAAAGTCAGAAAGTTAAAAATACAGCTTTTATATTATACTAACAGCGCCCCGAGGTTTCACCCGCGTAAGTCCCGATCCCGTGGGAATATTGAAATAAAAAGTAGCCTATTCGTTAATCCAGGTCTCCAGCTATCTACATACCAAGTTTCATCGCAATCGGTTCAGTGGTTTTTGCGTGAAAGAGTTACAAACATCCATTCAACCAAACTTTCACATTTATAATATTAGTGGGATCAGTGGGATAATGTTATTAGCTGTTCGTTCGCGACTTTGTTCGCGTGAAAATTCAAGTTGATCCCACGGAAACCGATTTTGTGCTTAGTTTTCTTAATTTTTTTGTTGCGTAAGAAAGTATTTCTTTCTACAAAGTATTAGAAAACTTAAGTTAACAGTTCTCAGGTTATGGCTCGATCAAAACAATACGGATTCATTTTAGGTAGATTTCGAAGAAAAGTCTACCTATTGGTTATGTACCAGTTGTCGAGTTTTCCAAAAATTTCTTAACAGGAGGTCTAGCTATGATCCCTAGACCCCAAAACAAACGCCAGTTAAAAAGTTAATATAGGTACATACATATATATGTATGTACCTCAATTTTACCGGCACGATAGAGGTCGCAATTATGCACCGATTGCTTTCAAACTTGGACGACAAATCAACAGGGCAAAAATGAAGGTTAAGCTCATGAAATTATCCCAGAAGGGGGAGACTGGGGGGCAGATTTTCAAAAAAATTCAAAAAGTATGAAATCTACCTCTGCGGGCCTGCTGCGGGCCCGGTTTTTTTATATATACAAGATGTAAGCTACATCAACACTACTAATTAAAATGAATATTTTAAAACTAAACTTTATCTCACGTATACCAAACGAACGTTTCAGCTTTTAAATATAGATTCGGTTGACTTCACATTACTAATATGGAAACTGTACCGTCTTTGTAAGCAGTTCTCACTTTCACAGACTTTGTACGGTTCGAGAAATTCTTAGACTTGTGTAGACGTCGGCGTCTCTTTTCATAATCATAATACATTATAATCAATTCTTAAATCTGAAAATAAATCGATAACTTTGCCCCGCCCTATTAACTAAAATATGAATCGACAAAAAAAAACTTGGCATCCCAGCCCTGTTTATTTAGGGTGAACACTTGAAACTCTTTGTAAGTGTTCTGTTTTTTTTTTGTAATCAGTTGGCAAAGGTAACGAGGTATGCGGCCTAGATGACGTCACGTTGTGTAGGTGTGGCTACCTGTATGTCCTTTTGATAAAATAATTTAAACATAAATTCTATTAATATTTTTTTTTAATATATAAATAGGCAAAGACAAAACACTTCTGTTAATTTTGTCTCAACAACGCATTTCCTTTTTTTTTTTATAAGTTTGACGTGTCTGTGTGTCTGTGTCCGTCTGTGGCATCGTAGCTCCCAAACGAATGGACCGATTTAAGTGCGTGAATATCACGTATATACCAACAGATAACATAAAGTTTTACATATTTTAATCTCCAAGCAATTAGGTTGAACATTAAAGGACCCCATTCAATCCGAACCTTGCTTTGTAAAGTTGCCGAGTAACGGACGGACAGACGGACTGATCGCAAGATAGGCCCTTTAATAACACCGAGAAGTGCTGTATCATCCGCGATTGTGTTTCAGCGAATCAATATTGCATTTTAATCGTTCCCCGCCGCGAATTTAAATGTATGTTCTCTTTAAGAAATTGCGATTTCTAAGCTTAGATGTTTTAGCTGATATCGTGTTTATATGCACTTCGATCCATATGCAGTCAATCTCATGAAGGTATGGGTGGCTTTTGTACAGGGGGCAAACGAGCAGACGGGTCGCCTGATGGTAAATGACTACTGCCGCCCATGGGCACCTGTAACTCAAAAGGCACAAGTGCGTTGCCGCCCTTTAAGGATGGAATAGGGGAAGGGTGGAAGAGGGGGAGGGGGGCAGCGAAGGGTTAGGGCCTCCGGTAACCTCACTCACGCGGCGAGAAGCAATGCAACATTGCTTCACTGCCGGTTTTCTGTGAGGCCGTGGTATCACTCCGGTCGAGCCGGCTCATACGTGCCGAAATCTAGATAGCGCTGTGTTATCATTATATTATTATTACTAGAGATCGCGTGGCGGTCGAATTTCGACCATGGTTTTTTTATTGGTCAATATTACTTGAGCTGTCATTGTATAGACTTACTTACTATGACAGGTATTCACATATACTGGACGCGTGGCGTTCATTAAGGGGTACAAAGAATTCTCTTCGCGTATTAATATAATGATTATGTCCTATTGTTTAATATAAGTTGTTACCTCTTTCCCAATTATAATAATTTGACTATATAACCACAGATCTGTTCCCAAATACATTAATCACCCTTTTCGGTCGCAGTCGAGTGAAAGGCGGCGTGGTAAAGAGAGAATGATAAATAGTGTTTGGACACATAAGGACAGGTGACGCCGGGCCACCTGCATAGTGTCCCACAACATGACAAATTATGCAGATGGGTATCAAAATTATTGATTTTTGGTTGTTTGTCCTATGAGTTTAAGATACATGATGTTATGACTGGTCTGTTGGTCTAGTGGTTAGTGATCCTGACTTTTGAGCCGGAGGTCGTGGGTTCGACTCCCACCCAGGACAAATAATTATTAGTGGAATGCGCATGAGAGTATCGGGATAAAAAAGTAGCATATGTGGTAATCCAGGTGTTCAGCTATGTACATACCAAATTTCATTGCAATCGGTTCAGTAGTTTTTGCTTGAAAGAGTAACAAACATCCATACATCCTCACAAACTTTAACGTTTATAATATTATATGTAGGAAAATAGTAAAATTTATCTGTAGTTGCGTCTAACTTTGATCTCAGTTCCCGTGTGTAAATTTTTTATGGTATAGAGGGCAAACGAGCAGACGGGTCACTTAATGGTTAGTGACTATCGTCGCCCATGGACACCTGCAACTCAAGAGTCACAGTCACAATATATGTAACTCTTATATTTAACTCAAACCAGAAGGGCTGAATAAGAATGTAACAAATATCAGCAGAAAACCTCAAACGGCGTAAATACAATAATTTAATTGGTAACTATGTTTTTGAGCCGTTTGGGGTCATGGGGTCCGAGTGCTCGTTCCCTTTATAAGGAATTAGCTAAGCGACTGATCGACACTTCTCGTGACCAGAAGGCGGGCCTTTTTCTTGCACAGAGAATTAGCATTGCCATTCAACGTGGCAATGCTGCCAGCCTTCTGGGAACACTGCCAGTAGGCAACGACGCGGAGGAATTTTATGACGCATGCATGTAGATAGATATTACAATAGAATTATAATTCTTAGTACGAATATCTGGACGCCAATAGAAAAAAGCGCTTGCAGCATTTACCCGACTAATGCCAAATTTTCTCCCCCTTAAACCCTCCCTGATCCTCCCTAAATCGCGTCTACATTGTAATCGTTAGTATATTAAGTTTATGATTTTAATACATGACATAATTTCTAACTTTAAATGAGGTTTTATTCCTTCAAATTGGCGCCTCTTTGGACAATAAACCTCCAACGTGTATTTGCGGCGGCCTATGCTACTTAAGCTTTAAAAAAAATGGTTCCATTGACAGGCGATTTTGACAAATGATGCGTTGACAGTTGGTATTGCAGGTACCCTTGCTTTTTCTGTCAACTGTCAAACCCCCTTGTGTGCTGTGGTGTTTATTGGGCAGGTTTCTTTACATCCCTTTATATAACCCGCTAATAGCTTTCGGTTATTCTTGAGTTATTACTAAGGGTAGGATAGGAGAATGTAATGAACATTCTTGAGGGGATTCTGGTTAGTACATGACGTTATAATGGGGGGCTAACTTTAAAAAAGAGATAGTTTAATGTATCTATAACTAGCAGCCCGCCCCGGCTTCGCACGGGTAGCAGAGCAATATTCCTACATTTTAGGTAGATTTCGAAGAAAAAACTACCTATTAGTTTTGTACCAGTTGTCGAGTTTTCCAAACATTCTTCACAGGAGGTCTAGCTATGATCCCTTCTTTTCTTTCTTTCTTTCTATATGTATGTACCTCAATTTTACCGGCACGACAGAGGTCGCAATTATGCACCGATTGCTTTCAAACTTGGACGAAAAATCAACAGGGCGATATTCCCCCAAAGGGGGGGACGGGGGGGCAGATTTAAAAAAAAAAAGGTTTTTTTTCGTTATTATGTGTTAATCTTAGAAGATAAACATTGGCTTTGCTATATTGCAATAGATATTATTATGAGGATAAATCCATAATACATTGTTTTCATACAACGCTATTGGTTTACGCGGCGCACGCCAGTAAAGCTTCCAATCGGCATTATTTTAGCCGACATCTTCAACAATCGTCGTCATATTTCAGCAAATTTATACAAAACCCTAATAAATTATACACCTAAACCTTCCCCTTGAATCACTCTATCCGTGCGTGAAAACCGTCTGAAAATCCATTCGGCACTTTTGCCGTTTATCGTGAACAGACAGACGCGGCGACTGACTTTGTATTAAAACATGTAGTGATACTTTTAAATATATAGTTGTATAATTTTGCTCCTTTTAATGATTTTAGTAGAATATTAAAATGTAAGACGCCCTTCGCCATTTTGATTTTACATAACTTCTTCATACCCGGGGGCGTATATGGAAATGCTACTATCAATTTCCTGACTACATCCTCATTCCAGTTTTTACGTTGCAATCATAACAGAACTCTCCGCTCAACAAACAGTCTTCTTCTGTTATGCCCCACTCATACATCCGCGTGTATCCACTCTTCCTTTCTTATTCAATCTGTCCTCCTCTAGAACGCTCTGCTTCTTGAAATCCGGATAGCACCCAGTCGCCTTTCGTTCTAGGCGAAATTACCAGCTCACATTTTGCATAACCTAGCAGAATCATCACAACAGTAATACATTATCATCGACTGGCCTGTTGCTCTAGTGGTTAGTGACCCTGACTGCTAAGCAAAAGGTCGTGTGTTCGATTCCCACCCAGGACAAATAATTGTGTGATGAGCACGATCATTTGTTCTGTGTAATTTGTCTATAATATGTATGTATTTAAAAATATATAAGTATGTTTATCAGCAGTGGTTACCATAGTACAGGCTCTGCCTAGTTTGAGATCAGGTGGCCGTGTTTGTGTGAGATGTGTGCTATTATTATTTATTTATTATATATTACATATTTATATATGTATGTATGTAAGATAGCGAATGTGTATATATATATATGTCCTCATGTTTGCACCTATTCACTTATTTCCGCCTCACTTTAAATCAGACTTTTAAAAAATTTCTATGGCATTAAGTTCGCATTTTATTTATGTGCATACCGTTTTAAATAAAATAACTAAACACGCGTCAATGCGACCCCAAGACGTATCGGAGTACGTAGTACAAAGATATCGGAGTACAGAGACGTACGCGTGTTTGATGTAAGGTATGAAACTGATAATTTGAAGAACATGTATGGATTTATCAAAAATAATGTATTTAAACATGTTCATGTTCATCCGTGTTCTAGAGTGCACAGTACAAGCTATGCTTAGTTTAAGTCTAGGTGGCGATGTGTATTATGTCCCAAAGTTACATCTTTTTACACAGTTAAGTTATTTCTCTTTTATTAATTAAGTAGACAACAGAACTTGAAATTGGCAACTTAATAGTATTTTTACTAAAACCGTAAAATTTTCCGGGATTAAAAGTAGCCCATGTCCTTCCGCAGGATATAATCTATATCCTTGCCAAATTTTATTACCATCCGTTTAGCCGTTGTCGTGAAATGATAACAGACAAACAAACAGATTTGTTATTTGCTGAAAACAGTTGATATATCCCGCGGCTATGCACGCGCAGGCCTTCGCATCATACCACTTTGATAAGCACTCGAGTTAAAACCACTTAAACGGACAAATTATGTACTTATTTAAACACGGAAGAATACAAAGAAGAGGAAAGGTCATATAAATACCTCTCATACATACATACACAAAGAGAGGGTCTGCCGACCAGGCTAGGTGATCATAACTAATTAATTTGATCGTATAAAAGCGTGAGATGCTTTTTACAATGTTTTTGAAGTGAAAACTTCTTTAGGCACGTTGGGCACTTTTGCTATGGGGAAAACAGCACTGAACTCGCGTGACCGTCACAAACAACGCAATCTTTGCAATTTCAATGGATAGATACAACATTGCTTGTGTTTTTATTCACCCAAACAGCGCCGTCTATTGGCTGAACCGCAGCAACTTGTGTTTGGATGCAGCTAGTATAAGTACTATAGAAAATGCGAAAATTTGTTAGTATGGTTGTTAGTCCTTCCTTCCTTAAACGGCTTGACATGATTTCATGTAATTTGCCACACTAATAGATTGTATCGTGATATATATAGGCATACGGATTTCGGTTTGCTCGTCACAAATAATATGTAATTCTATGTGAAGGACAAATTGTCTTATAATAAACATGGCGGCTATTGACGTCATACGAAATTGCTACTCGTTACATCTTGTCTCCGGTTCTGTATTTAATAGAGTATAATGGTTGACAATTATGTTAAGAACATAATATAATTGTTTTATTACAAACAGAGATTTTTTACACGCTCGCTGTACGTATGGCGTGTTGGTCTAGTGCTTAGTGATCCTGACTGTGTAGCAAGAGGTCGTGGTTCGATTCCCACCCAGGACAAATAACTGTGTGATGAGCATGATCATTCGTTCTGTGTCTGGGTGTAATTTATCTAGCAACCCGCTCCGGCTTCGCACGGCTAGCAGAGACATCTTCAACAATCATCCTCATATTTCAATCAATTTACACAAACCCTTAACAAATTATACACCTAAACCTTCCTCATAAATCGCTCTATCTATTAGTGAAAACCGCATGAAAATCCGTTCAGTAGTTTTTAAGTTTATCGCGAACAGATAGACAGACGCGGCGGGGGACTTCGTTTTATAATATGTAGTGATATGTATGTATTTAGTAATATAAGTATGTTTATCAGCAGTCTGGTTACCATAGTACAGGCGCTGTCTAGTTTGGGATCAGACGGCCGTGTGCGAGGTGTGAGAAGTTAGTATCTATATTAATAACTCGGTCAAGGGGTACGGTAGACTCGATTGAAACCTTACCTGAATAATAAAACATAAAAAAATTATGATTTCGAGTCGATAACATATATTATATCCGCAAAATTCGGATTGTCAAGTATTTTGTTAAATTGTAATGGTGCAAATGGCAGTCGCCATATTGGACACTCGGATGCCATCTTGAGTTCGTTAAGGCCGATTCACACGTATATCTACGTACATTTTGTAAAAGATTGTGTATTATGAGTCACATTTCACCCGAGCGAAGCCGGGTTTTCATATAGTTATATTATTAAAACACACAAACATTAAAAACAAATTAAGTACTTATAAATACATTTTATTAAACATGCCTTTATTCGCGCACCTTTCTACTTACACGGTACGCGCGCATACTATCCTTATTATCGATCAATGATCTATGGCTCGGATCTATAGATCGAAGGGGTCATGTGCGGCAATTACGGTCCTATTCAGACGTGGACTGAAGAGCATTATACATCATTATGTTGTAGTCACATCGAGATATGGCGTATTCATCAAAATGGCTGGGCGATACGAGTAGATATAAAAAAAAAATCTTTTGTCTGAATGTTATAATGAAAATCTTCTAATTCGTGTGGATTACACGACTAGCTGTGGCGCGGGTAAAAATATTATTGCGATTGAGTTTTTTAAAAGAATCTATTAACCTTGAAAGTGTAATCGTATATTGACGTTTTGGTGTCGTTCATAATGTAGATTTGTTTGAAATCAGGATGCTTTTTAAAAGAGAAGTGTTAAATGTAGGGATAGATTCTAGAATACTTGCCCCATTCAAAAATCATATCAAGTTTCGACGCAGGAGCCATTGGATTCTGGTAAACAGTAGATAAGTACGCGAGATGTCTTCAAGTGCAGCTATTATACATTTACTTTTCATACTTATACATATATTCACGCCTGTATCCTCGAAGGGTATAGACAGAGGTGTATATAACACCCACATTTTGCCAACCATAATTTGGCTCCTTTTACGTCATATATAGACGTCAACTTTACGAATTAAAGATTAAGAATTAGAAGTTCATTGACAGGAAAGTTAAGAAGTAAAGAGATAGCTTTTGGGTGGATTGAAGAGTGTAAGCAAGAGTGAGCTGTTCAGGACTGATTGGTTTACGACAATTTAAAAAAAAAACAGTAATGTTTAATTACTTTCAAAGCGGCAGCGTAGTGGCTAAGGCACCCAGCCCACTACCAATGTAAACCCACTCTTAACACAAGCTGGAAAAAAATCTATTTACGAATTTCAAATTTGAATATATACCTAACAATTTTAATGAACTTGTTTGAAATCGGCTGTATTTCAAACTGTCTAAATACAGAATCCACCTGCAACATAGCAACGGTACATTGAGGCACAATTTAAAGAACTTTCTTCTCTCCGTGCCTATTTTATTTGTTAAATAATTATATTTGATTGAATTTATTATTAATATTTTTTTTTTTATTAACTTAATATAACTTATTGTGAACGGTGTACTAAGTTATGTCCGCGACAATGAGACATGTTTTCTACATAAGTTCTTCGCTCCCGGGTAAGTTAAGATAGTTATTTAATTTATTTATTTTTAACATCGACTTATGATTCAGTAGTAGACTGTAAGTTTAATAAAATGTCAAAACGGAACGTAGAGCACCTGGGGATATGGGCGTACTGGGGGGGGGCAAGGAATACCCCCCCTGCCCCCCTGGCTTTAGCAAGCTTTTTACATTTTGAGTCAAAATTGTAAAAAACCCCTCCTGGACCGACAAAATCAAATTTTGCCCCCTCCCCCCATGCTGGGTACGCCCATGCCAGGGGGCCCATCTATGAATTACGTCACTCGTTAATGGGGTAGAAGGGGACAACGAAGTGACATTGGGCTTTTTGCCTTTCAAAATGATGGGCTTTCACTGTGTGGTATGCTTCGTAATGTCACATGTCAAAATCTAGTATTAAACACAAAACATTACCTATAAACGTGATAAAATATTTTAAAAATGTTGTTTTCATTTAGTTACTCAGTTGTGGGCGTTACAATTACAAAATATGTGATGTCACACAGAGGGGGAGGGTCCCACAAATGTGACTGCCTGTGGCAAGAACAAGGGGGGGGGGGGGAGTCCAAAACCTTGTCCAAATTTGTGTGACGTAATTTAAGGATGGTCCCCGTATGAAATAAGCAGATCTGACGTCATACCCGATTTTGCCAAATAATTATAACTTAGAGGAAGTTTTCATTTGAAATACTGTGCCCAAGGTTTTAATACTCGGATATTGAAGTTGATGTAAATGCCATCTCTGTTTTTACGCGTTAAACTTGGTTTAAAATTCGTGCTGATAGTCCCTGTGGCTGAGTTCTGTTTTAATGTAAAAAAAAAAACAAGTGCTTTAGACCACACACACGACTGTAGTAAAACTTCATACGAAACATAACAGGCTATGAGAGAAAGAGAAAAGAAAATATGTGCTCGCACCTCTCTCTGTTGCCCCTACAGTAATATACGTAACTCTCTCTCTTTCCATCTTCACTAACTTATATCTCCGTCTCAATTTCCGTTCGCCTCACCCGATCACACGTTTCGTAACGCATTCACCAGCTTAATGCAAAAGTAAGACTTGTAGGTGATTTAAATTAGATTACAACTAACTGCGCCCTGCGGTTTCACCCAGGTAAGACGTCATGCCGTGGGAATATCAGGTTAAAATCTATGTGTTAATTCAGGTCTCCAGCTATCTACATACCAGGTTTCATCGCAATCGGTTTAGTAGTTTTTGCATTAAAAAGTAACAAACATCCATACATCCTCACAAATTTTCTAAATATTAGTAGGATTTTAGAAGGTTTCCTAGTTTTTTAACCAAAGAAAAAACCTATTAGGTTCTGAATTCAACCGGTATACTTTTTTAAATATATTTTTTTATGTATGACAACACATATCTATATGTGTATATGAAGTTGATCCCCATTTTCAATGAAAATTTCAACTTGTGATTGTTGACCCATTGAATTTACACCTATTGTACAAGCAAGCCGTACATATCTTACTTTTGCTGACATCGCGATGCATTTTATTGTAACATTTATATTCAGTGCAATAAACGCTCTTAGCGAGAACGGACAGTTTTATTGTTAACTCCTAGACCTAACTAACCAGGTCAAGTGTAGGGCCGAAACTTGCCCCTACACCTATGAACCGATTTTGTTGGAACTTAGATGTTTTATGTAAATGTTTCTATTATTATAGTTTAACAGTTTTATTACTGAAAAACAAACAGATATACCGAATATGCTGCAATTCCTCTTTTTTTAAAGTTACGTTATACAATTAAAAATAATAACAACTTCGATAATAATAACAAATAAAGTTATTCGTAGTTCGACTGTTTTTTTTTTTATTTATTTAACCGTGAATTCCACAAACGAATCACATCTTTTAAATAGTTGTGGAATGCGAACAGTCTCAACCGAATATAGATACGTACCACACAATACATGCGTTTTATTGTATTAAAGAGAAAGTAAAAAAAAAACTATGTTTAAAACAAGTAAAATATAATTTATTGTAATTTTATTCAAAACAGACGATTATATTCTTTGTAGCATATCCGACAATTAGTGTTCGTTCGTACAGAAACCAAACTATTTGCTTTAATTTAAAAATAATCACATTTGCATAAGAATAAGGTTTTATAACTATCAAAATTACGACGACTTGCGTGGCGGTAGAATATTCAACTGTAACGTTAGGTGTAGCATGTTCGATTTCAGCTGAGTGCAAATGTATGTCAATTTGTATTTGTATCCCCCTAGGCCGACGAAAACAAAATTTGCCCGACCTCCACCCCCTGGTATGATAAAAACAAATTTTGCCTCCCCCCCCCCCCCTCCCCCCTCCCCCCACTGAACTAAAAGACAGACGGACGGACAGCGACAACTTTGTTATAGGGTTGTGTACCCTAAAAACGAAACCAAAACAAAACAAATTTGAGAACCTCCTCCTTTTTCAAGTCCGTCATGTTTATTTGTCTTAAAGTTTTAACATAATCTAGAAATTGTTTTAGCATTTGTAAATAATCTTTTGATAAAGAGAAAATGATCATGACGATGCTAAATTTTCATTTGGAATCGAAGCAATACTTTCGCTATGTAGAAGTATGAAACGTTATGCTGTCATTAAGAGCAGATTCATATTTCAAACAAGACAATACTATTACTTGGAGCAAAAACGGCGATCGATGATCCATGGATCATTACTTTGTAGATCTTAATTCGAAATTCAAATTTAATTGAATCTAGAAAGTAAGCCTTTTCGTAATACATACTGCTTTTATACACCGTTATGTGTAGCCGACAAAGTTTCTTCGCAAATCGGTTTTTCTGGTGTAAGTGCACATTAAATTTTCATGTCAATTTTAGTTTATTTTTATTATTAATTATAATATTTTTAATTTAGTTTATTTTTAGCAGACATTTTCAATAAAGTCTGGACATTCGTTCAACATCCTTGGCATTAATTACCAATAGTATCATTCATGTCAGCCCTCTCTCACACGAAATATGAGCTTTATCGGTCAATTTCCAAGTCCGAGTTGTAAATTTTGAAAAACTGTATTAAAAATTACGAATTTTCTGAAAATTCTTACCGCCTCACGTTAATCACGGGGTCTACTATACGACCCCAAAACATGACCACGTCTAACTGTAACAGCCTATATGTAATTTAAGGTTTTTGATTGCCCCGAAAGCCTAAGTGACGCAAGGTAGAGCATTAATAACTACATATTCTGAGGTCGCATGTTCATTATAGTAAGTCATAGTTAAGACAAAAGCATGTAAAACATTTGAATCTAAATATAATGGAAACTAAAGAAAAAAATACAATGCTAGGAAGATTTAAACACCCCCTAAGACTAGGAGTCCACCACGCAGAACACAGTCTGATCAAACTTATGAAGTTCTGAAAAAGGGGCAGGTCAGATGTTCCCGAAATCGGTGGTTTTGTATAAAAGGTTTAATGATAGTGACATAAAGTAGGTCATAAAGTATGTGAGGAGAATAGGGAGTGGCGGGCTGTTATCTCTACACATCCCGAAGGAAGAAGAACGTGAGTGTATGTATGTGCATATTAACACTTCTATGATCACTCACACTATTTTGAGCATGAGGCTCAAAAATTTGCACCGTTTGCCACAAAAACTGAAAACAGAAAAACTGATTGTTACAAAACCCAGATTGTCCTTCACATTGCCACTGCCAAGTTCATGACAATCGAAGGTCAGTTGACAGCGTAATTCCGCCCGTGCAAAAAACGCCAATTGACCACGTTGATTCGGGATACCTATTGTATTTAAAATCGAATAAAAACTTGTAATAATTAAGTATTCTTAGAATCGGAATTGATTTTGTAATTAAATACTTATTTGTAACTTCCTTAGCTTAGGCTGATTTTGCTTTTAAATAAGTTAATATAACCTATCTGAAGCATTAGTACAATAACAAAATACTAATATAGAGTATTAGTATTTTCAAAAGCTTTTGACAATTATCTACACAAAATAGGCTTTGAAAGGAGAGGCATCCTTCAGGGTATATTTTAAGACCTCAAGTTTTGAAAAACAAGAAATCATTCTTGGCAAATTCTGGTACCACAGCTTTAAAGGATCTTAGAATATAAATCTTGTTGCTGATGAAATTCCTTATTTCTGCGTGAGTGAAATGGATTACTAGGCGGTTGACTGATTGTCGTAGTGAATATAAAGTATTGTTGACAGCTTTTACTAGTTTAAAAAAAAAAAGCTCGAAGGTGTTACTGCAAATAACATAATATTTATGTATTTAATAAATATACATGTATTATTGTGGTAATAAAATGTCTATTTGTAAGCAAGAATAGGTCTACGCTATTGTGGGAAAATAAGGCAAAATCTTTTTCATATTATGGTACAATCCAATAAACATAAGTCGTAACTATTGTTGCATACTGATAGAGCATTAGTTTTTATACAACCAGGAATATACCATTCTTAATTTTTGAACCTTAACACATCTTTATACTCATGCATCAGCAATCAAACGCCTCCTTCAAATCATCGAGCCAAAAATTTTAAAATAATTTTCTAGTCCTCCAAAGTTTTAAGAACGTGAAATTTGAAATACTTAAAGTTTATATGTAAAGAAGGTGACTGGCAGGGGACGGATGCTTACTGCCCAAGACTGGGGGGATAATTGGCGCTCTTTGGGGGAAGCAGCAGTGGACGGCGATAGGCTGATGATTGTAGGCCGATGTGTTACATATTTTAAAACGGCTACATCAAACTACACGCGTGCCCGGTCATACTACGAAAACTCTATACAACGACGGTTCGCCTAATACTAAAAATTAATCGGTCTAAAATAGCTTACTACTGTAAACGAGCAATTCCTGTATATATGTATATTTATGGTATTTATATTATCTCGGAACGATTTTGATTAACATTTATATACAGATACAGTTTTGCATTTTAAATTCAACTGTATAGTTGTATTTCCTGTAAAAACGAAATTTTACAAAAAAAAAAATACGATTTTACAAAAAGCTACCGAGCTACTCGGTCTCCCGGGTACTATGAATTATGGTCTCCAGTTATTATAGTTATTCTAGTAACCTAGTCTATAAGAAGTGTGTACGACTTAGTTATTACCTAACGGGCCAATAAATACAACTATTATTACCTACCATATAAACTTTATTATTTTAACAGTTAACTACGCTATTCGACTTTCACTGTCAACTGTTTACTTTGTAGTGAACTTGAATGTACAATAAATGGCTTATGCTTCTTTGAACCTAGTACCGCTAAAACGCGCAAGAGAATTCAAATAGAGATAGATTTCGAAGAAAAGTCTACCTATTGGATTTGTACCAGTTGTGGAGTTTTTCAAAAATTTCTTTATAGGAGCTCTAGTTGTGATCCCTAGACCCCAAAACAACCGCCAGTTAAAAAGTTTATATATATACTAGCTGCGCCCCGCGGTTTCACCCGCATAAGTCCCGGTGCCATGGGTCTATCGGGATAAAAAGTAGCCTATGTGTTAATCCAGATCTCTAGCTAGATAGCTTGATATGTAGATATATATCAAGTTTCATCGCAATCGGTTCAGTAGTTTTTGCGTGAAAGAGTAACAAACATCCATACATCCATACATCTACACATCCATACATCCTCACAAACTTTCACGTTTATAATATTAGTAGGATGTATGTACCTCAATTTTACCGATTGCTTTCAAACTTGACGACAAATCAACACGGCAAAACAGAAGAGGATAAGTTCGTGAATGGGGGATATTCCCCCAAAGGGCGGCACTGGGGGGCAGATTTTCAATAATGCTGCGGACCCGGTTTTATTTTTTTATTTTACTTAGAAGTCGTTATTTATGTTTAAATTCCCGGATGGTCTCTTTTACGGATCTATTTTTAACCCTCGACGCAAAAAGAGGGATGTTATTAACCCCCGACGTAAAAAGAAAGGGTGTTATAAGTTTGAAGTGTGTGTGTGTCTGTCTGTGGCATCGTAGCACCCAAACGAATGGCCCGATTTAAGTGCCTTTTTTTTGTTTGAAAGGTGACTTGATCGAGAGTGTTCTTAGATATAATTCAAGAAAACCTGTTCAGCCGTTCGTAGATCAGCTCTGGGGTTTTAGAGTCGAGGGTATTTTAAATTGTAAATTATTTGATCAAAGGTTTGCCTATCTGTTGATTCGGGGTGTAGCTATAAATATAACGAATTGACATGCTACAATACGTAGATACATCTCTTGAATTTTGATTTGGACTCTGGTTGTAACGCATTTGAAAATTTTAGTTAGTACTTTAATATTTACCTCGTCAAAAACAGTCTATATATACACTCACAACTGTCACTTTAAAATAATGTTTTCTTTCACTTTAATTCAATAGGGTTCCGTTCCTTAAGGGTCAAAAAAGGAACCCTGTCTGTCTGTCAAGACCATGTTTCTCAGGAACCCGTGGGGGCATCAAGTTAATAATATTATAAATGTGAAAATTTTGATGGATGGATGGGTGGATGTTTGTTAATCTTTCACCCCAAAACTACTAAACTGATTTCGATGAAACTTGGTGTGTAGATGTAGCTGGAGACCTGGATTAACATATAGACTACTTTTTATCCAGATATTCTCACGGGATCGGGACTTACGCGGGTGAAACTATGGGCGCTGCTAGTATCAAATACTAATATCTCGCTCCCTTGAAGTGGTAAAAAATCTAGCTTCTAAGTCAACATACAAATCATAAGTACGGCCAAGTCTTAGGTTTAAGCAAATTTTAACATTTCGCAGGTAAATCAAAACCTATAGGGTACTACCCATTGACGTAGAATTTTTTTTAAACAAATCCCGCATTAGGAATTACTCCTGTATCGCGGGGGACTTTACAAACATACAAAGAACGGACACAAAGAACACCCAGACTGAGGTGGGAATCGAACCCACGATCTATGGAATAGCAGTCAGGGTCACTAACCACTAGGCCAACACGCCAGTCAAATCAATCATGAAATTTGTTGAAAATCTTTGAGAATCAATTCCCGAGATAGATATTCTATTTACATACAAGTTTGTTTGTTTACGGAACCCTCGGTTTGCTAGTCCGACTCGCACGTGCCCAGTTTTTATTTTTCTACTGCCTAAAAGGCTGTCAATAAATAAATTACTACTTGTTCAATGTCTCTCACATACCCTAGAGGTGAGACCCACTTATTTCTTTATAATTTCCAAAAGCGATGCGTCGATATTAACCCGCCCCGGCTTCGCACGGGTGCAATGTAGATACTAATGTGGTGAACAATTATCGTCATATTTCAACAAATTAACACTAAACAATATGAAACTATACATATAAACCTTCCTCTTGAATCGTTCTATCTATTGGTGAAAACCGAATTAACATCCGTTGCGTAGTTTTAAAGATCTAAGCGTACAGACGGTCGCTGTTTTAGGTAGATTTTTCAAAGAAAAGTCTAGAACCCTAAATGATTCCATCCTTAACTTGGGGAAAACCAAAATTGGTTGGAAAAATTTCGTAGCTCCGAAACTGTAAACTGAAAGCAAATTTTTTATTTTACTCTACAATGTAGACTAAAAAAGTTTTTAATGCGACATATTTTTGGAGATAAAAATTAAAAAAACACGAAACCTACCTCTGCGGGCCTGCTTCGGGACCGGATTTTTATACTATACAGAGATACCTATAGTTAAAATGCAAAGAAAATGTAATAAAGTTACAATGTCTATGTAATTAATGTAAATCACGATAAAAGACTTATCTCGTATTTCTAATCTCCATTATTTCAAAGAGAAAATTATTAGGATTAAATAAAATTTAGTTATAAAGAATTTATTCGTGGGAGAGCCATGCTTCGGCACATATGGGAAGGCTCGACCGGAGTGGTACCACGGCCTCACAGAAAACTGGCAGTGAAGCAATGCTTGCATTGTTTTTCGCCGCGTGAGTGAGATTATAAAAAGAGAAAAAAAAAATTTTTGAGCAAACGAGCACAGCCGCCCATAGACATCTGCAACTCAGCAACTCAAGTCAGAAGTGCATTGCCGGCCTTTAAGGTGGGAGTAGGGGAAGGGTGGAAGAGGGGGGGAGGGGAGGGATGGGTTAGGGCGTCCGGTAACCTCACTCACTCAGCGAAAAGCAATGCAATTCTTTTGAAGCTCATACAGTTATTTGCACGTTACCTATGCCTAAAAATCAGTTTTTAAATTTTTTGTCTGTGTGTTTGTTCCGGCTAATCTCCGGAACAGGTGTACCGATTTCCACGGGAATTTTACTGGCAGATAGCTGGTGTTATAAGGAGTATCTTAGGCTACTTTTATTTTGGAAACAAATTAGGGTTCTTTGCAAAATATATAAATATGTACACGCGAGCGAAGCCGCACGGGAACTGTACACTGCACCTTTGGAAAGAAAATTTGTAATAAATTTGGATTTTAAAATTTCAAGTGAAAGTTCATCTCGAACTTATTGACGTCATGTAAATTACTGATTCTTTTCAAAACTTCAATGGTTATAATTTCTAGCAATCCATGACATAACGTGTTCATAATAAAAAAAAAAGCTCACAGCCAATACGCTTGCATATAGAATGCCGAGGCTGTTCCTAATTCAAACATCATTAGTCGATACTTTTCAAATCAAATCTTTCCTAACGGTCATTTCAAAAATCGAAAGCGTTAAAATTCGAATGCAACCGAATTAACACGAACTGACAGTACTTTAAGTTGATTGATTGTTGCGCCCGCGCATCTAGACAGTTATTCCGTAATTAAGATTTTTAATCACTTTGTAATTTTTATTGACAGAAGGTAGTTTAGATAAAATATTGTTTTCTAACTGTATCTCACTTGTCGGTAGTTTGTAGTGATATTAATTAATATTATTGACAGTCTTGTCTAAAACAATTTGACATTATGATCCTTTTATAATTACATTTTTTTATTTATTTTAACTTATAATCATAATCTTATTAATCCCTCTAATATTATAAATGTGAAAGTTTTGATGGATGGATGTTTGTTACTCTTTCACGCGAAAACCACTAAACCGATTGCGATGAAACTTGGTATGTAGATAGCTGGATACCTGGATTTACGCATAGGCTACTTTTTATCCCGATATTCCCACGGCACCGGGACTTATCCGGGAGAAACTGCGGGGTGCAGCTAGTACTAATAAATCAAAAGTTTGGATGGATGATTTATTACTCAATCACGCCAGAACGGCTAAATGGAACTAGATGAAATTTAGCACAGAGATGGGTTACAGTCTGGAATAGCACATAGGTTATTTTTTATCCCGGAAAAACATACGGGTTCCGTGGGATATTTCGCCGCGAAGGAAGTCTCAAGCAACAGCAACATATAATCCAGGTTCCTTTATGCGGGGCGTGAAGTAGCATCTCTCGAGGCCGTCAAGCTGAGGGCCATCATTATAGTATCATTCGTATCTATCATGGTGGTCCTCAGTCTTTAGACCCCACTGTAGCTTTCCATCAGGCGCGTTGAGGTCACTCTGACGTCACAATAAAAAAAAAATACAGCTAATTACGCTTTCACCGTTAACTGGTCAACTGATCATCAGAAAATTTTGCATACACTAATAGAAGTACAGAAAAGAACATAGGGCATAGACATAGACAATGTCCCCTAAAGATACCTGCCTTATTGGACAAAATCTACTTTAAAGCAAGCGAAACCGCTGCCGAAGTTAGGCTATAAGTAAAGAATACAAATGAAAGAGCAAGAGAAAAAAGAAAATTGGAACAACATCATCATCATATTAATGCCTTTTTAACCGATTTCAAAAAGATGGAGGTTCTCAATTCGTCGGAATCTTTTTTTTATGTATGTTCACCGATTAAATTATTCGAAAACGCCTGAACCAATTTGGAAATTTTTTTTTTTGTTTCAAAGGGTATACTTCCCAGGTGGTCTCATTTAAATTTTATCGAAATCAGTCGAGCGGTTTAGGTCGGCGCAATGTGTAACATTGCATAGGGTCTGCTGGTTTCTTTTATAGTCTGCCAGACGCCTACCCTCCTTGGGAATGTAGACGTTTGAAGACGGGAAAGAAGGAAGAAGGTAAAATGGTTAGGGAGAAGAACCTAGGGTAAGGGATACCGCAATACACCGGGGTCGCGTACCCGAAGGCCCTGTATTTCCTGTGCGTGAAGAGGCCGCTCGGACAGGAACACCAGCTGACCAAAAACCAACAATATTGTGGCGACTTCCACATACAGTAACCTTATAACTTCACTCCACTCCAATTGAGCGAACCACAGTTCAGGGTCACTGGAATTGAACGGAGGCGTCCGGACTCCAACGCGGCAAGTTTCTCCCAGCAGTACGTATTTCGTGCCTTGAGTGTCTGGCATCAGGAGACACGTCGAGAACAGGTCAGGAATCAGCGCGTCTCCAGATCAAAAATCATGATTACTTAGTTTTAAGTGCGTGAAGTAAGTAACTTAAATGAATCTTAAAGTTGTTGTCGAGATCTCATGTTAACATGAATATGAACGTTTGCAAAAGACGACTTGTTTGTGATAAAGTCTTCATTGGTTTGTCTCGGGTCTGTTTCTAATTGCCAAGGTAGTTTCCTAACGTCTTCCTTCCTTCCTAAGTCATTTATTTGCATGAACATGAGTAGTACATAATGTTAGATTGGTTGATTGACGAATTAGGGTATCGCCACATACAACATAACATATACGCATAACATTATGGAGAAATTAGGCAAGCATTTAGCGTTACAAAACGTTGCTCCAAGCTGTAACAGTTTAACTGTTATTCTTTGACTGGTGGTTGGTCTAGTGGCCAGCAGCCAAGATCCCCTGGCTGCTGAGCAACCAGGACAAATAATTGTGTGATGAGAACCATCATTTGTTCTGTGTCAGGACGAAATTCACCTATAATATGTATGTGTTTAGAGATATATAAGTATGTTTATCAGCAGTCTGGTTACCATAGTACAGGCTCTGCCTAGTTTGGGATCAGACGGCCGTGTATGAGGTGTCTCAAGTTATTATTATTAAAAGTTATTAGCAAATGTAAAAAAAACATATTTACAGCCAAGTTATCTGTAAAAATTATTGACTAGCTGACCCGCGTAACTTCCTCTGCGTTTGTAAATATTCCCCGTTTTTGCAACTTTTTTCATGGATGCTCCACTCCTATTGGTTGTAACGTGATGTTATATAGCCTATAGTCTTCCTTGATAAATGGGCTAACTGACAATAAAATAATTTTTCTATTCGAACCAGTCGTTCCTGAGATTAACGCGTTCAATCAAACAAACAAACTCTTCAGCTTTAAAATATTAGTATAGATATAGACACATAGACAGACTCTTTCTGAATACATTTATGTATTAACTCCATTTTTTTAAATATATGGCTTATCTCCATTACCCTTGCGACTACTAAAGCGACAATATTGTGCATTGAACGGGAATCGAAGCCGCGCCGTCTGATGCTGCATCACGTAAAAGTTTTCAAATAAGCCTTCAAGGTAAATTTTGATGCCAAAAGTATGAAGAGTTGTACCGTTTGTAACAAGTGTAAATACCAAATCTCGGGCACATGAAAGTATGTCTAAAAGCTCGACCGTCACCGTTAGAAAATGACCAGACGGACGATTTCACACTCGCCTATTAGATGGTTAGCTTTTTAGGGTACCGTAGGATGAGAACAAAACCGTAGCGAACTTTTTGCCGAGTGAGAGAGGCTACTGGAGGCCTTGTGCATCTTGTGGCACTTGCGACTGAGTTGCAGGTGCCCATCGGCGGCGGTAGTCACTTACCATGAAGTGACCCGTCTGCTCGTTTGCCCCCTATACCATAAAAAAAAAGATAAATTCACAATCTTCCCAAAAAACTAAACTACTGATCCGATTGCGATGAAACTTGGTATGTAGATAGTTGGAGGCCTAGATTAACACATAGGCTACTTTTTATTCCGATATTCCACGGGATCGGGACTTACGCGGATGAAACCGCGGGGCGCAGCTAGTAATATATAACCGATCCGGTTATCTAACCCAACCATAAGCGCTTACTTATAAGGTACCAAAGAGGCAATGTAATCTATGTATACATTAATTCGTGAAGTAAATTCTTTGTACCCTTTTTTAACCAAATGAAGGTATGTGAAATTTGGTATATGTGTCATAACATCTACATCAAACTACACGCGTCCAGTACACGATGACCTGTCACGGTACGTAAGTCTATACAATGACAGGTCAAGTACTGGTAATGAATAAGTAAAAATATAGGAACTACTAGCTGCACCAAGCGGTACTTACTCGCGTAAGTACCGATGCCGTGGGAATATCGGGATAAAAAGTAGCCTATGTTTTAGTCCAGGTGTCCAGCTACCTACATACCAAGTTTCATCGCAATCCGTTTATCCGTTCAGTAGTTTTTCCGTGAAATAGTAACAAACATCCATACATTCTCACAAACTTTCAGGTTTACACTTAATAAGAAACTACGTAAACAATAATTATTTACTAAGCTAAACAGTGTATTGAAAAGAAACATCTTTTTCAATATTCCTACAATGTTTATCTCATAAAAAGTTATTTTTTTATTACCATACAGAACCTCATCATACAAACCGCAAACGCTTGCCTCTCCAACGGCACTACAGTATAGTACGACCAGTAACTCCCGCGCACTGACGCGCACCGCGCGCATGCGCTGCGGCCATGTTGAATCTAATGTCAAACTGACACTACCGCTCATCGCGATCAAGGAAACAAACATGTGATGCCTAAACGTACCTGAATTTTTACACTGTGCAATATTACCACAAAAGTGGCCAGTCTGAAATCTGTGCAATATTTTATAGTTTAAATTTAGATTTTGTTTTTAATTTTGTGTTTTTTTTTTGGTTGACTAATGTTGTTATAATGGATGTGTTTGAGTATCAGGTGAGTTTTTATCGTCGTTTCTTCACATAACAGTTCCGGGTAAAAAGTTAGCGAGTTTTTTTTTGTATATTTTTCGCGTTTTTGCTATCTAAGTGGGGAGCTTTTAGCGTCTAAATCGCGTGTGCACGTAATATCTGTCCGTCTTTTAACGAATTATCCGAAACCATTTTTATAAACTACTTGGGGTTTAACTAGCCTGCGTCATGCTTGACGGTAAGCAAATAACATAGGCCCCATAAAAACCCTTTAAGAACAGTTCGGACAGTAAGAGACAGTGGCAGCCTGATGACTCTATCCGAACTTGAAGAGTAATAACAACAAAATACGATTTCTACAAAACAGGGCTTATGTTAGAAACTTTAAGCGTCCATGTTTATTGAGCTCTCAAGACCTAAAACGCATTCAATAATTTTGATTATTGTTCTGAAAGATATGATGTAATTATTTATACATTTATAAAGAAAGTAATTGATCTATTTGTTTATAAGATTCGCAGAAAAATACTTCGACGTTTTTCGTTTTAACCGCAGAAATAACGGAGGAGATTCTCAAGTCACCCATATATTTTTTTTATTCAAAAACATTTTGGCAAAGGGACACGCCGCGTCGCGCATTTCGCTATCATTTCATTAGTGTAAGAATTTAGTTAGTCTAATAAGTTTATTTTTTAACATTATTTTTCGCTTTTCAGTTCATTTCTTTTTTCGTCGGTTTATTTTCTTGTTAAAAAAGTTTTATTTATATCCGTATCACAGATATCCGTTATCTTATAAATCTCTACTATGTTGAGGCTGTTCATTGTTATATATACTATTTTAATTATTAATTTTTTACTACATTTAAATGAATACACCTTTAACAAAAAAGTGTTAAGTAGAATTGAACTTTTTACTAAATATCCAAAGGGCAGGTTTCAAAACTTATGGATTATGATTTGTGACGTTATATTAATAACAATAACTTGACACACCTTACACACGGCCGTCTGATCCCAAACTAGGCAGAGCCTGTACTATGGTAACCAGACTGCTGATAAACATACTTATATATTATTAAATACATACATATTATAGATAAATTGTACCTAGACACAGAACGAATGATCATGCTCATCACACAATTATTTGTTCTGGGTGGGAATAGAACCCACGACCTCTGGCTCAGCAACCAAGATCACTTACCAACAGGGAGTCTAAAGTCCGTTACTAAAACTTTAATATTTTATACCAGAATCGTATTACAAATGTTGGTAAAAGCCAATATTTAGCGGCAGTTGTCCTACGCAATTATTGACGGTAGGATCGTGGGAAAATTTACGGATTGACAATAATTTTACATGGTCCTTTACGCCCATTGATACCATAATACTTCCGACTTCAGAGTACCAAAAGCGAAAATCATGATAAACAACGTTCCTTCATCCTCCGCGCCTTTTCCCAACTAAGTAGGGGTCGGCTTTCAGTCTAACTACGATACGGCCGAACTTTGATATTTAACGTGAAGCGACTGCCATCAGACCTCCAGAACCCAAGTACTAGGCGATATCGAAGTTCTGTAGCTAGACCAGGTCGGACTTTTAGGGCTCCAAATACTCAATACCCGTAACGAATGCCACAGATGTATGTGTATGGCACCCAGGATGCGGATAACGGATGGATGAGGAGTGTAAGCAATTTTGTTATTTATTTGCCCCCCCCTGGTATGACCAAATCAAATTCTGTCCCCTCCCCCTGGGATGACAAAAACAAATTTTGGTCCCCCCTGGACTAAAAGCTGGGTACGCCCATGGAGATAAATAAAAAAATACAAACTTATTTAACTTGTAATGTTTGTTAATGCGGGTCAAATGTTGCAAGCTGAATTAAAACCACTACATGTTGATTCAATTCCAATGACAATGCATTTTTATGATAAGCATGACCTGATTCTGCATCCAACATCGTCTCCAGATGAGGGAACTCCTTAACGGTTAATAGCACAGAGACGAAACTTTAAATGCGAATTGAGTTAGTCAGTTTCGAAGCTCACTACAACCTGGCTGATGGGCCTAGGATTGGCTCTAGGCGAGGGAACTCCTGAATGGTCAACGGATCATACACGAAATTTCATATACGTGTCGAATTATTATAGTCTGTTCCAACGTTTCACCATGGCCTGTAAAAGCTTGTTTTTTTTTTTTTTTTTTTCAATTTGTTTTCTGACTGACTACGACAGGACAGACGGATTAGTAAAGATAGCAGGTGTTGGCGGATGCAGGCCGTTTCCAACCGGTCTTGTTCTAGAGAGGTCTATGTCCAGCAGTAGACATCGTACAGCTGTAATGATGATAATAAAGATGATCCGCTACGATTATATTATTTTCTTCAGAGATATACCCATACTGACAGACTTGTTTTTATTCTTAAAAATCGCCTTTTTGAATTACGTAATCATTTTAATAGGCAGCATAAAAAAATTCGATCCAACAAAATTTTTAGTATAGTGTATGTTATTGTGATGTTATGACGTTACCTGCCAAAAAATGTTAGGAAATAGTACTCAATGTAAAAAATGGTGATAAGTAATGTATGTGTACTACTACAAGAAATCTTTTTAAAGTATCCGTAAAAATATGTAATTGATGGTAAAAACAAGCATCATTAATCATTATATAAAATGCTGTTTGCTATTCATCATTTTTATTCTAATTCTATGTACATATAGGATAAATTACGCAATTAAGTATTGAATAGCTTTATTAGCAGAAAACGGGCGTTGACCGCGCGTCGAACGCGCGTTGGTTTTGTCTATAGTGTTATCAAGGCGAGCGTTTCTTGGGCGTTGAACGCGCGTTGTCATAGTTCAGTCCGAGTTCTGTATTCGTGGGAACAGAAAATTAAAACATTTTTCTTCTTTACCAGTTCAGGTTCTTTTCGTGTATTTTATATTTTATCAAAAAATAAACTGTAAAGATGAAAATGTATAAGGAAGGAAATGTATAAAATGAAGTGTCACCAAACTCATCCTATGTGAAAAATGGTATAAGGTCGTTTATTAAAAGGCCGAATCCTTTTAATAAAATCGCGCGTTGTCGCGTTCATGTGAACGAAAGTACAGCTATGGGGGGGCTTTATGTAATCGATGTTACATAATCTTTAACGTTATGGCATATTATTTATGTTTTCTGCACTTCTTCTTCACTATAAAATTGAAGTATTCCGAATTTTACATGCTTGTTTGTGTGCGTTTGCCTAAATAATTCGTATATAAACAATTTTTTTTTTATAAACTAGCTATTTTTTAATTTACCTCACGGGAACCGATTTTATGCTCAATATTCTTAATTTTTCGTTTCGTACGAACCTTCAACAAAGTATTAGAAAAAAAAAAAAAATCGGTTAGTGCCCGGTTCTTATAACTATGCGTTTTGCTTACGGACGGTAAAATTTTCATTGAAAATTCAACTAATTTTACCGTCCGTAAGCAAAACGAATCGTTTCTTGATTATAGGAACCGAGCATGTCGTTCTCAAATTATGGTATGACCAAGGGAAATAGGGATTCATTTTCATTTATATAGATTACTAAATATATACATATTATAGATAAATTACTCCCAGACACAGAAAAAGTGATTGTGCTCATCACAAAATTATTTATCCTGGTTGGAAATCGAACCTACCATCTCTGGCTTAGCAATCAGGATCACTAACCACTAGACTAACAGGCTCGAAGACAGTTAAAAAGCTCTTACTATAATTAGGAACAGGTGACCTCAAAAAGATGAAAATCGATCAAGCCACTTAAGATGACAAAAATAACGAATACACGCACAACACATTTTATACAGATTGCATAAAGATTAAATACATAAATAATGTATAATAAAAGAAAACCCTAAAGTCTGTATATCTCGTTCCATCGCTACAATTCACATCAGAGTGACAGAGACAGTGCGAGACTTGTTGTTTCCATTAAACGTATGAGACAAAACAATTATAGTTTTTTTACATCCGCACTTAAATAATGAATGTGCCACACACATGCTAAGTACTTGCTCAAATTATAGCGTACTGATCCGGGAACCGAACTCAAAACCTTGACATGACCGCGATGTAATTACCGATGCGTATGGCAGCGGAGTTCCGTGGGAAAATTTAAAATTTTGAAATTTTCCGTGGTAACGTCGCTTATCGGTTTTCTATAGGATTCACTTTGGTGAGTGTGCGAAAGCTCTCACCGAACTAATTGGACCCTCTCCATTCCTTCATCGGACGACTAGACGGGAGCGGGAAGACGGGAAAGGGGGATTAGAGGAGAGGAGAGAGGGAGAGGGGAAGGATGGGAATAGAGGAGAGGGAAGGGTTAGGGCCTCCGGTAATCTCACTCACGCGGCGAAAGGGCAATGCAACTATTGTTTTACTGCCGGTTTTCTGTGAGGCCGGGTATCGAGCGGAGTCGAGCCGGCCCATACCTGCCGAAGCATGGCTTTCCCACGTAAATAATAGGTGGCTAAGGTTGGCCTGAGTGATATGACTTGGTAATAATGTAATATTTCATGATGAATAGATTTGAAAGTGTTTTTTTATGTGAATTTAAAAAGAAGTACACTGGATTTCATTAAAGGTACTCTGAGGTACACTACAGTTATCACCTTCCTGTGGGAAAGCAGCTCAATTCTGTGATGTACACCCGTGGTCCTACACACGAAAAGGTTTAATACCAGTGTTGTGTAGATGGGAACAAATTTAAATTAATGAAATATTCCAATCGGACCAACTAAGAAGTTGCATCGTTAAGAAATAAAAATAGGTGATCCATTTCAATTGGTCAGAGTGAAAGAGCAGATAAAAAACAATATGGCTGTCAAGAATAGTGATAGAATTTTTACGCTTGAGTCAGCCATTTTGAATTTTATCATTCGCCATTTTATATTATTACGCGAACCAGTAATTTCTTTTCAATTCGAAAAATTACTACTGAAATTCAATACACAGAGGTAAATAATTTTGATTGCAAAAGGCATTCTTAAGTTTGCACTTATGAGCGTTAAATATTCGATAAACATCGCACGGTTTTAACATATCGATAAACGATTCATCGACTAACATCCACCCAGCCTAGCCACCACACAATCCACCCAGCTACATATATAGGTATATGTACGACAGGTTTATATAGCCATAAAGTATTGTAAGGGCTAAATCTTACTTTGTATCATGTTCGTTTGTAAGCGCCTCACTTAAAAACTTCTGAACCGATTTGGGTACTTTTTGTTTCAAAATGTTCGTAATAGTCCAAATTAGGTTTTATGATTTTTTCTCATCATCAACTCAGCTACATGATGTGATGATTTCTAAAAGCAAAAACCTGATAAAGTAATGAAAAGTAAACAGAAACACTATTCGTTCCTACAATTTCCGAGGGTTTCTCTCAATTTTATCAGGATCCCATCATCTGATCGTGACTTCCTTCACATGGGACCACCCTTGACTACCCTATCCTATCTAACAAAAAAAGAATAATCAAAATCGGATCATAAATAACGGAGTGAGGGCTGAACATACATAAAAAAAAAAATATACGGTCGAATTGAGAATCTCCTTTTTTTCGGTTAAAAATGGGAAAATTCAGGGTAAAATGGTAATGCAAATTGACTGATCAACGTCTGTGGGCTACCTAGTATGAAACACATACAAATACATGGTATATTGCTATAATCTAGCAGTCGTTTAAAAAGTGTACGGAATCATCCCCAAAACTGTAATTTCAGTTTTTCCGTATTCGTCCAAAACATACATCTTTTCGTATAATTAGGTGTAATGTTGAAACAATTACGTGTGCAAATGGTATATTATTTTCAAATACTTAAGGTCGGATTTTGACTGTAACGATTTGTGATGTAGTATTTTTGTTATTTTACTACCAATATAGATGATAAACTATATCTGTAAACTGCATTTACAAAGTGTAGAAGACAAAGGAACACTTATTTAAATCATAGACACGGCATGACTCTAGCATGGAGTTGCAAAAAGAATTTCAAAACTTTATGTTAGTTTTTTTTTTTATGGTATAGGGGGCAAACGAGCAGACGGGTCGCCTGATGGTAAATGACTACCGCCGCCCATGGGCACCTGTAACTCAAGAGTCACAAGTGCGTTGCCGCCCTTTAAGGTGGGAGTAGGGGAAAAGGGGGAGGGGACGGAGAGTGGTGATAGGAGAGAAGGGGATTACAGGGGAAGAAAGGACGGGAATAGAAGACAGGGAAGGGTTTGGGCCTTCAGTAACCTCACTCACGCGGCGAAAAGCAATGCAAGCGTTGTTTCACTGCCGGCTCTCCCACGTAATTTTCTTAATAACCGAGTGAAAAGTTCCAAAATAAAAAATATGTACGTTTTAAAATCTTTAACGTTGCTTTTATGAGAAACGGAGGTAAAAATACTTGGAAAGTCAAACGGTCATAAATTGTAAATGGATTTTTTTTTAATTTCTTTTTGTAACTGCATGCTAAACTCATGCCCTTCCAATGTTTTCAAATATAGCTTGTAGAGTAACTTTGTGGAGCTCAAAAGATACAAAACCTCTGCAGTCCTAACACATACCCTTACCGGATACTGCAGACTGAACCAACATCATGTCATGCAAGTTCTGTCGAGAGGCAGAAGAAACTGCAATGCATATTCTATGCTCCTGTGGCCCAGTAATGGGGTACCAAAGTATCTACAACTTCATGCAACTGCAGGAAATACAAACAATGATATAAGATCTGGAGGTTTCTCGAAGCTATAAGTCTGAGCAGTGAACTATAAACCAAGAGTGCACTACAGAAGATCAGAATTGATCGAAGTTGCTAGAATTAACAGTAATTTCAAAGCAATAATATCAATAAATTCAAACCTTTAAGAGAAGAGCATACTTCCAAACCGACAACACACTAGTGCTTCTTGAGTTCTTTGTCTGAAGAACAAATGATCGAACCCACGATTCTAGTTCAGGAGTGAGAAATTTTAACAAGCTATAATTATCGTTCATCCCTTAATTTTCCATCCTTAGAAAAGTAATATTTTCTTTAAATTTAAAAATGAACAACCTTGAGTAAAACTGCCGATAAAGTTTGAAGAGTTCCCTCAATTTCTCATTTATCCCATCATCAGATCCTGACCTGATGATAATGGGACTACCTGGAAAGTGTACCCTTTCAAACAAAATAAGAATTTTCCAAATCGGTCCAGACGTCTTTGAGTAATCGGGGAACATATATAAAAAAATATAGCTGCGAATTGAGAACCTCCTCCTTTTTTTAAGTCCCAGGATATTTTTTTTATTTCCTGAGGACTAAAAAATAATTAATTCGATCATTCGCCAAGACGTAGCATGTCAGCTTCTTTGTTGAAGCCTATTTAAACATAGGTTACAACTTGTCCACACGACCTTGTACATGTCTCAAGGTGTGACAAAATTGCTTGATATCATAGCGAACCGTAATTTGCCGCACGCGACTCTGTACATAGTCTAATTGTACACACGTGGACACGGCACAGCCTTAATTTGTACTTCGAGAACTGTGAATATACCTGGTTCTATTATTAGTCCCATTACACTGATACTAGTCCTATTACACTTAAGAATATAAAGGGTTGAGGGCGACGTAACTTTGGACTATGATTAGACTTACTGTTTTTTTTCTTTGTGTGGAAATTTCCACGTTCGGTCAGCACCATCGGTGTTTCGTTTTGGCCGGTGGTGCGATGTCTCAGAATCGAAGCAGCTAAAACCACACGGTGTGCCTTAAAAGGGTTATCAGGGACATCAGGGTCACGTGTCCTGACGCGAGTTTAACATTTTTTACCCATCTAAAAGTGCACAACGTTATTGAGGTTATTGCGGACTGACAGGGAGGCACACAGCCGCGGCGGGGGGACTTTTTTGAAGTGAAAACTTCTTTAGGCACGTTTATGCACTTTTGCTATGTGGAAAAAGCACTGAACTGTGATCGTCATGCTAGTAATAATTAATGTCTCCAACCTGCTAATGTGACGTTTTAAGTTTTCGTTTATTTTTTCACTTCTGTCGGCAGTCTCATGACTGCCTTTTTTATACTGTGTATTGATTGTCTAATAGCAGAACAGTATTTGTAATATAAGTAAGGTAATATAACTTCATGTAAACCGAACTTGCACAGGTTATAATAACTTAACTTTTATTATATCTATGGTTAGAAAAGTTTCAGGTTTTAAAGTCAAAATTATGCTTAATATGGTCATTTAAAAAAAATTAAACAGGTACAAATAAAAAACATTCGGCCTTTATTTACAGAATTAATAATTTAAAAAAAAATCATGTTCCGTAATGGAATGACTATTCAAAATTATACTCTAGTTGGAGCATAGACAACTTGACATAGTCTCTTATTACTGTTCTCTAAACGGCTTTCTAACACTTAAACTCCAAAAAAAAATAACTGTCATATGCGGACACAGTAGCACTCGTGTACAGCCTAATAACATAACGTACTGACCATAAACTAAGAAGACAAGATTTTAAAAAGATGTAAAAAAACTTTTTAACCCTTACTACTGACTACTTGACTAATTTAATTAGGACTTCAACTTCTCAAAAGAAAGAACAAAATCAAATTGCTTAATAATTACCAAAATCCCCAACAAAATTAAAACAGACCAAAAATTCGATTAACGTTGTCAATTTGACACTATTGACAAGTGCGGAACGCATTATGACAGATAAGTTTGCATACAGGCTATGGCATAAGTCAAAAGTTAATGTAAAGGAGCGTTCAAACATTTTTAAATTAAGGATTTGTTCATTAGATTCCGGTGTTGAAAATATAATATTTTTGCGTACTATATATTTCTTCAACAGTATACAGTACGCAGACCCGAAATATAGTACAATACTATATATTATACCGCGGTTGGCAACCCTAGCAATGACACATGGCGAGGTGGCTATTTCATCCACTGCGATATCCGTGTAATCAACTTTGCCTCTTCTCCTTCAAAGTCTCTTAAACAATATCCATCATTACTTATATAAATATTATCAAAGCATACCATTGACAATGCTAATTATTAATATTAAAATTCGAAAGTGTGTTTGTTTGTTAGTTACGCTTTCACGTCTTAACTACTCAACTGATCATCCTACTAAAATATCTTTTACGCGGGCGAAGCCGCGAGGAGAAGCTAGTATTTTATGTTCGCCAAAACACATAATTGCATAAAATAAAACTTCGCGCCAAGAAAGAAACCATAAACCAATAAAAAAAATAGAAACTGTAACATTTTCGAATTCTAATTTGAATTCAAATAAAGAATTGTTTAATTAAGCTACCGGCGCGCGTGCCGTCAAGCAAACATGACAAGCGAAACTGAGTGGACTGTTTGCGATGTTCAAGTGCTCAGTCAATATTGATGGCGAGTTTTCACCACGACAACAGTGTTCAGAAAACGGTTTTTTTTTTCTCTGTTAATTTAATTTTTTGGAGTGAAATGTTACTTTTTCAAGTATTTATGGAAATGATTTTGTAATGTTCGTTGTAGTGTGGTTTGTCGTGAATGCTTGTGCTGTTTTTATAAGTGGTGAAACGGTATATTAATACACGTGCATTTGAACACGGTTATAGAAATAGCGTTAACGTTCAAACTACGAACAAATAATACCAACTTTTTAAAATAAGGTATCTGTAATAATATGGGCAAGTTTTTGCCAGTGACTTTCACTACCGCTTTGTATAAGCAGATACCATGGAACTGCTTTGACCGCAATTAAGTTCTTAGACTACCTAACATCACTCTTCCGACTCAAAAGAGTAAACCCAAAGGCGTACCCAGAGGTGCACTGACAGTACTGTAGTGACGTAGGTTAAACTGATGCACACAGAGATCGATTCTTTTATGTTTGCAGTTAAAATTTTAATTACAGTTAAAGATTAGACTCTTTACAGATTATTTAATTAAAGTCTCCAAACACACATGTTCAAATTTCAAACACGAAGAAAACCAAAGACAAGGTAAACTCGTTCATTTGGCGCGAAATCACAGAACAAACATGGCGGACTTTCGATGTCAATATTATTTTAGCTAACAAAACATTATTTCTACGGGTAACGGGTGTATGTGCGTCAAAAAGACGCTTTTTAACGGAATTATGTGATTTCTGGTAAACAAACGATTACGGTGGTCTAGTTGCAGTAAAAATTTATCTGGGCTTTCTATATCTGATATCTGTTTTAACGGTAAACAAGTAGTACCTAAATTCGTTTCGTAGACATAGTCCCTAAGTCACACCTAATACATTAATAAAAATTAGAGTAATAATAATCCCCCAATTTTATCGATTTAAAACTTTGATTGGAATCGGACTGACAACACTCGATGGTAGTTGGCGATGCTACCACAAAATTCAAAAATGAGTTTTAAATAAATTCTAGTTTCTACAATAACTTAAATTTTATCTTCCCATGACCTACGATTACGTTAACGAGAATTAACACAGTGATTGGGTATGTATAAATGTACATATAAAGGGGGTCCATCGCCATCTAACGACGAATAGGAACATTAATAACATAGGCCACTCTAGCGGAGAGTGGCAATACTAATCTGTCTAAGAGAGGTAACTATGTCATGACGTTCTTATATATTTTTTTATTGAATAAGAATGACCACATTATAAATAAACAAAATGACTGTATCAGATCGTTTTTATGTCAACTAGCAATTTTGGAAAAAACAACATCTACTTGAACCACTTAAATGTATAATGTACTAGGTGTTCATGGCGCGGCTTCGCTCGCATGTATATATTTATATATTTTGCGCGGAGCCCTAACTCTTTTTCCATAATAAAAGTAGCCTAAGTTACTCCTTATAACATCAGCTATCTGCCAGTGAAAGTCCCGTGGAAAGAGGTCCACCCTTTCTAAAGATTAGCCGGAACAAACAGACATACAATAATTTTAAATATTGTTTTTTATTGTATGTGTACCACGTAAGCATTCACATGCATTTAGTAAATAGCTGTTATGATGACATTACAAACAGACACTTCAATTTTACTTTATTTGTATAGATATACGAAGGACTTCTAAATATGTGAATATCGTCAACACAAATAAATAAAATTGAAGTGTCTATTTGTAATGTCAAAATAATCATCAACCAACCAACAATCAGTTTTTTAAATTTTTGTGTGTCGGTTTATTCTGGCTAATCTCCGATCTGAAAGACATAACCTCGTAATGAAGTCATACTTTTTGATATATTTTTTTAATTTGTTTACAGTCGTTGATGCGCTCTATGTCGGTTGAGCAACGGTGGCAAGACCTGGCCTCTCTACTGACCATCCCGCCCCCACCACCACCGGACCAGTACCAACATTATCACCACCACCACCACCACCAACATCCGCATCCGCATAATATTACGTAAGTTAAATATTCACGACTCTGTGAAGGGACGGGTGTCATGTCGCTCTGTCAGAAAGGGAGGATCCTTCAACTAGGCTAGGTTGTCATGCCTGGCGGACCACGGCCCAACGGTCGACGTTGGCCAGTTTGATATATGTATACTTATTGGCGAGAAAACTTTAATTGCGCGATGCAGGATCAGTAGTTACTATGTAGTTCAGCTCGTCTTCACTAGATGATGTTGAACTACATAATAATAGGTTTTTGCTGTACATGGAAGTCGCCACATATCCAAAGGGTTGGACAGAGGAGTATTGCAATCATATTTCGTCAGTAATATTATAGTCCCACGTAAAAGGTACAAGCTTGTACTTATCTACTTACCAAGTTTGAGAACTCTGTATTGCTGATCAGAATTTCCTACTATAAAATCCGCAGGAAATGAAACCCAGGGCGAAGAAGAATCTAATTTTATTCAGTTCAATGCCGACAACCAGTTCACCGTTCCCTCATGGGACTTCGACCATCTCAGTGTGTTGGGATACGTTACACGTTGAGTAACAAGGTCACCATCACACCACACTTATCAGTACTTTTAAATCCAGTCGCTGAGCAGCACGTGGAAACGTTTTTTTTTCCTCAGATACCTAAAGTCTCTGATTCTAATCAGAGACTTTAGATCTACAACATGATCTTGGCAGCCCCAGGCTTACAAGCGTCTATAAGGAGCAAGACCCCGTATCAGCACACAGCATAACATGCAGCTTTTGATCATTTATTTTAGACATATTAACATGCTTTTATTGGCTTCACTTGTAACTAACTCTGTATACAAATCATGAAAGTCTAATTTTAACCTACTTCTAATTGTAGTATTGAAATGGAATTTTGTATGCCTATGTATTATGGATGGAAATACTATAATTTGTCATCTTGGAACTGATCTGGTGATGGAACCATAGGTAGATAGTGGAAATCTTCAGTAACTACTGGTTATCCGCTCGAGTTTGTGCTCATATGATTCGTTTTGACGGTTTCAACAGATTAGGCTTCGGAATGATGATTCGATGATGGAGCCAGAAGGTGGATAGTGGAACTCTTTTTTATTTTGGTTTGCTATTAAAGCGTTTTTCTTAGGTTTCCCTAATTAAAGTTTATTAATAGTTATGTGTATAGTCTGCTGGGCTCGTGTAATATAACTTGACGACATTTTGGGCGCGGTGGTAACGCGTTTGACTGCAAAATTAGGCGTCGCGGACTCGATATCCTCTCAGTGCATCGGTGCAGGACGTGTTGGTGTTATATAATATGTATTAACAAAAATATCTAAGTATGTTTATCCGTGAGCGAATGTGGGTCATATTGTTGTGTAGTATATCTGAATATAATTATTATTCTGTTTTTGTCATTATTTTGTTTTTTCTCCACAGAACACACGGCGCGGCGGGCGGGTACCCCCCTAACTACCACGCCGCGATCCCAGCACCTGTGCCAGATAAACACCCTGACGCATATGGTGAAAATGACATTATTTCTTTTAAGTTACGCTCGGTATGGGCGCCATTAAAGTTTAACATTTTTTTAAACTATATTGCTACTATTATTTTAGTTTATTTTTATCCACAAGAAGACATGACTAACATACATTAGATTATTTAATACCAGCTAATATTAATAAAATTTATCCTAAATCTTTAAATTTGAGCTCAAATATTTGCAAATAAGTAATTTTCGAACGCCATCTGAAATAAAAAAAAAAACTATTAATTTTGAATTGAAAATGATGGTACAGCTAGCGCCACGAATGGCCAAGTCGAGAACTTGGTACTGGACGCGTTCACAAAACATAATTTATCTAAGTATGTATATCCGTGTTCTAGAGCCCACAGTACAAGATCTGCGTATTTTGGGTCTAGACAGTACTGTGCAATATGTCCCAGAATATTAGTAATACACTCCAGAGCAATGAATCCGGGTCACATAAAAACACCTGAAAATCCCAGCATACAACAATGCCAGCCCAGCGAAAGGAATTGTGTTTAATAGACAATCAAACACTCCTTAAATGAAAGTAATACAATTACTTAGTGGTTATAAAGTTATGCCTGCTCTTATAGAGGAATGGAACCGAATTATTCCCCAACATCGTATAGAAAACTTGGTGTACAGCATTCTGAACCGCAGAAATGGCAGCTACGTGGGGGTAACACAAAGTACTAAGATTTTAAGAAATTGTAAAGTTGTAGAAAATATAGTGGTTTTGTTTAAAATGCGATTGGTCATGGTCATCTTCTTTTCTATATTTCTACATTGGTTTTTTATATAAACTTTTATGATTATAATACAAAATGGCAAATAAATTTAATTACTTTCATTTAAAGAGCATTCAACCGTCCATCAAACACAAGTTATTCCACTAAGATAGCGCTCTCAGTCTCCGAATTTTCAGGTATTTGTATCTTAATGTGACCCGTATTCATTGCTCTCGAGTGTTTTATCAAAGAAATACAAGATAGCAATTAATGCCTTGGCATCTATAGCACAAAGATAACTGTACTTACATCCTTTTTACTATGCTTCACGTTTATGACATAATATGTCATTATTTTTGTTTCATAGCTGGAGCGGCCGCACCGCTAGATGGCACTTACAAAGTTGAGTCGGCGCAGCATCCTCAGCCTCACGACGGTCTCTATTATCAGGTAAGATGTCCGTGACTTCGTCTGCGTAGAATATCTGCCATATAAACCTTTAATCTCAATTTCAGCGACTTGAAGTTTTATAACCGCGACAAAAAGTAAATTCATCAAGTTTTATTCAGTGCTTTAGGCTTGAACACGTAACAGACAAACAAAATTAGTTTCGCACTTATAATATTAGTTAGTATGCAAATTCCTATATGTTTTTCTCAAATTTCCAATAATGTTTATGGTCACAGGATGTGGTCCAGATTTATATAAAGCACGGGTTGAGTCCTTGTACAGTGCATAAAAAGAGGTAAATTATAAACCACTTTTGATTATTCAAATTCTCGATTTTATCCTTATTTTTTACACAAAAATATTTTCTAACTAACAATACAAATATTACACATCGTTTGCTAATTTCCTCTTGCACGTCATAATTAGTTTCATTTTTAACCCCCCACGCAAAAAGAGGGGTGTTATAAGTTTGACGTGTCTGTGTGTCTGTCTGTGGCGTCGTAGCTCCCAAACAAATGGACCGATTTAAGTGCGTTTTTTTTGTTCGAAAGGTGACTTGATCAAGAGTGTCCTTAGTGTCCAGCCGTTCGAAGATCATTAGCTCTTTTCTAATAGTTAAAGGTATTTTCGAGTCGGGGGCTTTTAAATTGAAACTTGTATATGAATAGATCTAGATGGCGCTGTATTCAATTATATGAGAAAATTGGGAGTTTTCTTCCCCTTTCGTCAAGTGTCGTCGTCTAGGCGACCAGTAGTAATAATTGTGTTTTTAATTACTTCCAGAACTCGACAGCGGAGATGCCTCCTGGCCCCACAAACCAAGATGGCTTCCTGCAGTCTATTTTAAATGATGAGGACCTGCAACTTATGGATATGGCAATGAACGAAGGTAAGATACATTAATGAACCACCTGTGTACATTAGTGCATTCGACTGTAATCAAATTCGATTCTAAGTTTATGAGATTATTATAATTAAGTTATTCTGGGATTTTTTTTTTTTTAATAAATATCTTAGGTGCCCCGACGCCGACGATCGATGTTGGGATGTTGTGCGATATAGGATTAGTAGTTACTTGTGTAGTTCGGCTTGTGTTCGGTAGATGGCGTTTAACCAATTTTTGCTATATGGAAGAGAACACAACATGAATTACACACCAAACAGTTATTATAGCGTTTTTAAGTTTTTTCATGTTTTTGTACATACATACTCACGTCTGTACCCCCGAAGGGATGTGCATGTGCGTAATTAACACCCCATCCCATTTTACCAACGTAAATTTTGATCCCACTATTACGTCAATAAGGGTAAGCCTATTATTGCCGCCGATCAAGATCGTTTGTAATTAAAGATGGGAAAATTCGGAGATCACTTAAATGGAAAGGGAAGCCAATGGAAGGGAAAAATATTGGTTATTCGGTTGGATTGGGGTGTGTAAGCAATACGTCAAGCAGGTCATTGTCCTTACCTGTAAACTCGAACTGGCTGAAGGCGGAAAGTCAAAAAGGGCTTTGACCTGGGTTCACTTCTGATTATCGTTGATTATCCATTTTTATCACAAGTCCTCACCTACGTATCAAAACCAAGCAATGTTCATCTAAACACTCTCAGGCCGGTTCGATTTGATTTACTTTTTTTTATTTGACCATTTTTCTTTACAATTTTACCCAAAGCTATCGTGACAACAAACGATGACGTCACTAATCATTTGATTGTTTTATTTTAATATATACTCGTATAGCGGTCTTAACTATTACTTAGTGCCTAGTCTTCCACGTAGTCTATTAATGAACTAGATTTTTCTGGTGTGTAGCGATATTGCGTAGAGGATACGATTAACTAACGATAATCTTATCAATTCCGAGTTGTCTATGTTCAATTCCAACGTGGTTCGTAGGAATTCATATTCGAAAATTACCTCAATTTATGTATTCTCCATATTTAACTGGAAATATAAAATTATAAAACAATATTGAAAGTCAAATCAGTCATATTTTTTGAATTTAGAAGATTACTTTATGTTTTACAACAAATTTTGGACCATGCAGGTTTAATTTTATATCTTCTTTGTTCTCTAACCTCAATAATTTTACTGCCATTTTCTTTTTAAATTACTCACAAACTACGCCTTAGCCTAGCAAACAAATACTTTAATAATTAAACATCAGATTCTGTACTCTGTGCCCTTACCTTTTGAAAGTGAACAAGAACATACATTACTTAGAACATTTCGAGTCATCGTTATTTGTACTCGTCTTTTCTATATAAATAAGATATACCTACTTATTTGAATTACACACGTATATGAGGCTTACGAAGCGATAAACAATGTTATTGCTTTTGATAATTATTACGTTTGTGACAGCGCCTTGTGATGGTTCATTATCAATTGTGATTGCATTTCCTCAATAAAAAAAAAAAATATCTATTCAAAAATCGTGGCGCCAAAAATTTAAAGCTTTTAAAAATCGAACGGGTGTTGAGAATTTTGATATATAAAAACTCGTCAAAATATACTTACTTTTTATAAAAAAAAAACAATGTGCTTGGATTTAATTTATCAAAGTATTTGAAATAAACATGGGAATCTTTTCATACGTTTATAGACTGTTTGTGATGCCATGTTATATTGTCAAGTGATATTGAAAACTAAATATACATTTAAAAAATTGTGAACTATAGTGAAATCTAAATCCTTTTCTGTGAAAAAAGAATTATATTGACGTTTTAGCCTCCTGTTCTAAATTTGAACATTTTTATATTCGACAAGTGTTTTTTTTAAAGTCTATAAAGGAGTACCGATGCCATTCTTCCAAAATACTGTAAAGAGTCCCAAGGTGCATAACGAGGGTACTTTGTGTATGTGCCGACTGTGTATGGCTTCAAGAAAACAAAGAACAACTTGTGAATCTATGATAAAAGTGTCAACTACAGTACTCAAAAGATATAACTTTTGTTTATATTCGTTTAAATATAGAATTCTATTTGATCGTTGAGAGCGTTCAAAGATTTATCTAAGATAAGGCAACAATGGTTTATTTGTTTTAAGATCATGACGATTAAATATTAACATGTTTTTGAATACGTCATGGAATTTTTGAACAGAGTCATATGATCTGATCTAATGATTGAAATTTCATCAAAATATTTGCGGAGACTTATAGAGAAGAAACCGATGATAGTTACTTTATATAGATATATAAAGAAATATTGACGATTGAGAAGATTTTCGACGATTAAAAAATGGATTTGACTGTAGCGAGATACTATTCGCCGCCATTTTATTCGATGGCGCCTTATTACAACCCGATCATGTATCCGGATCCGGTTGAATACCTCTGTTATTACAAATTTTATGATGGTAAGAATTCTAACAGTCTGTCTTACCAAATTCTTAGCTTATTTAGTCTATGGTTTGATGAATCTAGGCCCTAAATAAAGCCTTTTGACATTCGCTCGCAGTTCATAACCTTTTACCCTTGGGAAAGTCTCGAAAAATTTACAAAAGATAAACCACCAGCAATAAGTAATTACATATATACATATTATTATCTACATTAAGCTTTCTATTTGACACACCTTAAAGTTCAATTTGTCTATCAAAAATACCTGCCACGCGCAATGTATTATATATACCGTATCACTATTCGCTAGAATATCTTTTGCTTTAATCCATCGTCTACTACCTACATTTACTGAGGTTGTTCGTAGGTGATTGTTTTTTGCTGATTGCCTGTTTTATAGCTAGATGTTTTTAAGGACATCAGTGTCAATGGGCCAACTCATGATAAAGTCAAAGACTGGGCATAATGGGCGTACCGAAGTACAGGAGAGAGTTGCCCCCCTAGCTTTTGTCAAATTTTTGATTTGCCGCTCCCTGAACCAACAAAATCGAATTTTGACCCCATGGGATGACAAAAACCAATTTAGCCCTGGGCTAAAAGCTGGGTACCCATGGCATCCCCAATTGATAGGATGCAGCCCCCGCAACAGCAGGAAAGAAGGAGAGCAGGATTTGTAGAAATATAAAAGATTCGAAAAAATTATATTATAGCAGGAACTAATTGTTAATTTCATAACGTTCTAACTGACGCGACAGTCGTTCCAACAAAATTTCAATAATTATATTTACATGGAATATCTCACTACAAGTCTTCCCAATTTCCCCATTTTCTGGGCAAATTTTCCAATTGTTCCCTAAAAACCTTATTCGGACTATTATTAACAAGTTAGAGAGCTCAAACTGCCAGCGAATTTTCAGTTCGAGTTGCAGATATGCAATCCTCACCTCGAGCTTGCAATCCACAATCCATTATAAACCTTTTCTTCCCATTGCCATCCCCTGTTCCCTTTCAATATACACTCAATTTTCCCATTTATATATATGACTGGCCTGTTGGTGTAGTGGTTAGTGACCCTGACTGCTAAACCAAAGGTCGTGGGTTCGATTCCCACCCAGGACAAATAATTGTGTGATGAGCACGATCATTTGTTCTGTGTCTGGGTGTAATTTATCTATAATATGTATGTATTTAGAAATATATAAGTATGTTTATCAGCAGTCTGGTTACCATAGTACAGGCTCTGCCTAGTTTGGGAACAGACGGCCGTGTGTGAGATGTGGGAACAGACGGCTGTGTGTGAGATGTGTGGAGTTATTATTATTATTAATTCCCAAAGTGCCCAGTTGGCGGCAATCGACTGGCCCCCTATTACGTGGGACCGAATTATAATTGGGAAAATGTGGGTATTTAATAAGCCGGATGGATTACCCTTCGGATGGAATGGGAACTGTTAGCAATGGCTAGAGCAGCTCAGGGTTTACATACCTTTAACATTACACATAACACACATCAAATAATATCCTTATACAAATAAAACACTTCACATATTCACTTTATTTTTATAACTCAAATTTGCACCTTATTACGTAGTTTCGAAGGTCGATATTTATTTACACGTTTTTCACGAGTTAGCCTTCTGTACGCGAGTATTAATCTGTTCCGAGCTCCAACAGAACTAAGAATAAACACAAATCTGTGATGGACTTTGTTATAAAGGTATATCGCATATTTGATAGGATATTGAGTAATGGATGATAAGGCGATAGTTTATCTAATTTATGTCATCGACATATCGCACACATAGATCTAAAGGGAGCTAACTCCAAAAATCACCTTTTTCAGCAAAGGCGAAAACCAAATACTATGTGCCTCTGCACTGCAGGAGTATTCAATTGGATATATAGCTAGAAGAACGATATTGTAGGAATCTTGCGTTTTAATCATTTTTTGGAGTTGAAATTTGGATTTTAGCAGTGGCGGATTTACCAGTAGGCTGGAGCCTAGGGCGGCAGATTTAAGGGGCGGCAAATTTAGGGCCTACATTATTTTTTATGTCTTGTTCTTGGGTATCGAATTAGATAGACTGACCGGTAGGGGCGGCAAAATTTTAATAGCCTACTGGCGGCAAATGTGTAATTCCGCCGCTAGATTTTAGTAGTAGTATTTAGAGTCATCATCCACCGCGCCTTTTCCAACTAAGTTGGGGTCGACTTTCAGTCTAACTACGAAACGGCCGAACTTCGATATTTTACGTGAAGCAACTGCCATCAGACCTCCACAACCCAAGTACTAGGCAATATTGAAGTTCTGTAGTTAGACCAGGTTGTCGGACTTTTTAGGGCTCCAACTACCCGTAACGAATGCCGGGAAACGGAGGGGTCTTAATATGTTAAGAACGGTCACCGATCCTAGACTGACCTGGCTAGGATTACTTAACTTTGTAATGTGCTAATCTACTCGGTTACCACTTAGCCATGAGCCCCTCAGTATTTAGAATAGTTATTTCGAAACTGCTTAAGAATGTATGTATATTTGTTTTATTATTTTCAGTTTAGCCCGTGTTAGTGAATTTAGCGTCTAGCGTCGAGTATTGGTGATATTTTTAAATTGAGTTTTTTGGGCTATAGGTATTGAGGTAAGGAATTTCATTGTGTAAATAACTCAAAATTAAAATTTTACAGTTAGCCCCCTTTACATCTAGGTGTGCAATATGGAAGTTGTTGCCAGCTGTAATACTAACTGTTCCACGCAGTTTCACCTGCGTTTTGGTCACTGCGCTGTTCGTTAGGGTCGTAGCGTGATGTGACATAGCCTATAGTTTTCCTCAAAAACCATTCTATCCAATACAAAACGAATTGGTCAAATCTGACTGACAGACTGATAGTACCGTTATTCGTTAAGTCTCAATTTAGTTCCGCTACTCGGTAATAGATGGTGCCACTGCCTAAATTTTGGTTACAGCAACAGTAATCTTCAACGCGATGGTTATTTTTGTATGACTGTCTTGTCCTATATTTTTGTCATGGTTATTAGAGACTAGCTTTTGCTTGCGTTCGTGTAAAAGTTATTTTTCAATACCACACCAATCCTGGTCTGTACCTCCAGCACGGTGTCAACAAAATGTCATGATGATTGGTACCACATCGGTACAAATAAACTATGTACGTTAGCATTTATAAAATGCGTTAAATGTCTTTGGTACACCTTCGCAACTTCTTTTTTTATGGTATAGGGGCAAACGAGCAGACGGGTCCACCTGATGGTAAATGGCACCTGCAATTCAAGAGACACAAGTGCGCTGCCAGCCTTTAAGGTGGGGGTAGGAAGGAAGAGTGATAAGAGGGTGAGAGGAAGGGTTAGGGCCTCCGGTAACCTCACTAATGCGGCGAAAAGCAATGCAAACATTGCTGCACTGCCAGTTTTCTGTGAGGCCGTGGTACCACTCCGGTCGAGCCGACCCATGCGTGCGGAAGCATGGCTCTCCCACGAACAATCTGCGTTTGTAAATTTGCCCCGTTTTTGTAACATTTTTCATTTTTGCTCCCCTCCCATTGGTTGTAGCGTGATGTTATATACCCTATATCCTTCCTCGATAAATGGGCTATCCAACACTAAAATATTTTTTTTTAAATCAACTCGCGGTCAGCATTTTTCGTTACGCTAAAACTTTTTTCCGTCTTGCCGCCGCCGCTGCCGAGCGTCTCAACTTCGTGCCAATAATAGTTAGGATTTTTCCTGTCTTTATATTGCCTAATTAACTCATCATCGCAATGCAAATCATTGCAAATATTTTGGCTGGTATCTTATGGCCCCCTTAGGAATGTAATCGTTCACAGACGGGAAAGAAAGAAGAAAACTAATTGAGGTAAGGAAAACTAATAGGCCGAGGGAGCTAGGGTAAGGGATACCAGGATCTCGGATGGGGTAACAGGACTGAGATAACAATAGCTGGAAGAGGCCGGGGTCGCGTTCACGTATGTCCGTTTACATTAATTTTGTTACTTCACGGGGATGCCCGACTAGTTTCGGACCCACGGGGCCCATTTTCAAGGAGTGAAGCGTCCTGCCGCGACGGTGTCAGGCATCACACTCGTGACACACAGTACCGTAATACAAACGTGAGTAAAACCGTATAGCCTTTAATAAACATGAAAATTTGATCATGGGAGAGCCATACTTTGGCACCTATGGGTCGGCTCGACCGGAGTGATACCACGGCCTCACAGAAAATCGGCAGTGAAGCAATGTTGAGTGAGGCTACCGGAGGTCCTAACCCTTCCCTTTCCCTCTCTCCCCTCCTCGCTCCCTATTCCACCCTTTCCCTACTCCTACCATAAAGGCCGGTAACGCGCTTGTGACTTGAGTTGCAGGTGCTCATGGGCGGCGGTAGTCATTTACCATCAGGTGACCCGTTTGCTCGTTTGTCCCCTATCTAATAGTGAGATATCTAGTTACCATACAGAATTTATCAAATGTCAGAAAGGTGATTTATTGGTTTCGAAATACCAATGGCTTATAACAATATCACTAACTACTTATATAGGTAATCTAATCTTTGGATATCAATGACGTAGTAATTTTTTTGCAACCGAACTCTTTATATATCTTAATAACATGTTTTTTTTTATAAGCATCACTTGTAACTATGTAAACAAATACGTTATTTACATGGTGTCATGGGGAATCAGTTATTCCCCATGACACCTCCGGTGGTGTCAGGAGGAATCGTTTGTTTTAACCTACTTCTAATTATCATCGCATCGTAACCTTTGTATGTATATGTAGTTTCGATAACAATACTATAATTTGGCATCTTGGAGCTGATCTGATGATAGAGCCAGGAGGTGGATAGTGGACCTCTTCAGTAGCTACAAATAAAACCCTCGCGTTTGGGCTCATATGATTTGTTTGAGTCCAAAAGATTGGGTAGACAAACAATGGTCTAATCGATAATTCGGTTTGCAATTAAATCTTTTTAAACTACTAGCAGCGGCCCGCGGTTTAACCCGCGTAAGTCCCGATCCCGTGGGAATATCGGAATAAAAGTAGCCTATATGTTAATCCAGGTCTCCAGCTATCTACATACCAAGTTTCATCGCAATCGGTTCAGTAGTTTTGGCGTGAAAGACTTTCACGTTTATAATATTAATAGGATAATTATTAATTTTTCTTATTCTTCATTTGATTGTTACTATTAAATTGTATTGTTCGCCAGTTGGAAATGCCCTAAAGGATATTAGGCCCGCGATTTGCCTCAGTAGACGTGCACCTACTCGAATATATTATGAAACGTCATCATTATGACAGCTCGAAGCCTGCGTGCTTTGTCTACAGATAATTAACGCGATAAGATAATATTTTTACTTGTAATCATTCACTTTTTCCCACTAATCATCGTGAATTTCACTTATTTGCACACTAAGAAGGTTTTTCTTTTAAAATTTTAAGTGATTTTTGTTCCAAGATTTACGAAAAATGCCCATCATCTCTTGATTATTTTATGTAAGTCATTGTTTAATCATACTTTATCGAATGTTGACATGTGTTATCTATGTGTACTTTTAAAAAACGTAGAACATTACTAGTACTTTATAATAATAAATGTAATATAATAGAAACAAGTGTGTTTGTCTATGAAACAGATGTCTCAAAAAAACTATTATCTAGTCGGGAGTAAATCCTTAAACTAAAAAACTAATCACTAAACAAACTTAATGTTCCTTTCCTTTTTACAAAGAATATAAGTTTTAGATAAAACGCGTGGGGGGTCTTTGGGATACCTGGCTATATATGTATATATAAAATAAATCAACTTGCGGTCAGCATTTTTCGTTGCTCTAACACTTTTCCGGCTAGCCAGCGGCTGCCCTGTTGATTTGTCGTCCAAGTTTGAAAGCAATCGGTGCATAATTGCAACCTCTATCGTGCCGGTAAAACTGAGGTACATACATACATACATATATTAAAAGTGTATATATATATATATACACTTTTTAACTGGCGGTTGTTTTGTGGTCTAGGGATCATAACTAGACCTCCTGTGAAGAAATTTTTGAAAAACTCGACAACTGGTACAGAACTAATAGGTAGACTTTTCTTCGAAACCTACCTACAACTGTTCCTTTAAAGAATATATTACACTTATTTTAGTCAAGTCAGCAAATACAAAGCAATGAAATACAATACAACACTCTTTATTATAATACAATATAATATAACATAATATTCTTTACATCACAGAACAAATTTAAAATATTTTGCAAACCGAATGATCGTTTAAATGGTGGTCTTCATATTTTCTTTTAAATACACGATAACACAAGAAAATTCAACGGGAATATCCTATTAGTTTAATAGCCTATAATGCAACATTTACTTTTCGGTAGTTTCGGACTCGACGGGGCCCTTTTTTAAGGAGTTAAGCGACCTGTCGCGTCGGTGTCATACGCCACATTTTTCTTACAAATTGATGTTTTTTGTTCCAGGCATGTACACAATGCGGATGCTAGATGGAGCGGGCGCCCATCACGCTCCGCATCACAACCACTCACATATGATGATGACAGGTAAAATTTTTTCTAAATCACCAATGTACAATAACACAGTGTTTCCTCCTGCCTGAAAACCCTGCTAGATCTGGGCCAAAAGGCCTCGACGGTTTGTTTGTGGGAGGGGCAAAATTCGTTTTTAGGGTCCCGTACGTAGTGTACCCTGTTACTAAGCCTCCACTGTCCGTCTGTCTGTCTGTCTGTCTATCAGCGGTATTGCATGATCCGTAATAGGTAGACAGTTGAAATATTCACACAATGTATATCTCTGTTGCCGCTATTACAACAATTAATAAAAATAAAATAAAAGGGGGTACTAGAAACGTGTAGCCGCTTGAAATGCTCACAGAGTTTGTATTGCTATATTTGCAAAAAAAAAATATAATAAAAAACCATGACCATAAAAAAACCACATTGCAGTTTCCTGAAAGCTTGTCGTACAGTAAAATTAAGAAATTACATGTATTAAAAAAAACATCCTGTGGTGTCTCGGGACGCCCGACAGAAGTGACAAGTTAAACGCCAGACAGACTGGCGCCGTAACGCGTTACGTAACGAAGCGGTTTACCCTCCCATAAGAAGTTATCACTTCAAAACTGTATGTCGTAGGACGGCACGTTACAAGTGCACATATCTATACACTCACACACACATCTGTAAATATGTATCTGAGCGTGACAGTCGCGCGAGTTTAGTGCTTTTTACCAACACCAAAAGTACGTGCCGAAAGAACTTTAACTAAACTTAGTTCTTGTACTGCGATTCCCGCTAGTCACTCCAACTCAAGGTCTTAAAGTGTGAGCTATATTCGAAGCCCAAACAGACCAAATACTATTTTTCTCCTTGTTCTTGCAAGAAGCTAATCTTCCAAAATACTCTTTGTCTGCAGAACGTGATTCAGCATCTGACAGTGCTGTGTCTTCAATGGGGTCCGAGAGGGTTCCTTCGCTCTCCGACGGCGAATGGTGCGATGGTAGTGACTCCGCCCAGGAGTTCCACAGGTTAGTCCCTCTTGTCTTAGCGATCTAAATGATGATGCACTGTGTCTAACTTACAGGTACCGTTTACTGGTTAGTATTGGTAGTATAAAAAACCGAACAAGTGCGAGACTGACTCGCACACCGAGGGTTCCGTAAGCAACCTTGTATGTAGATAGTACGTCCATCTCGGGAATCAATTAGTGAAGATGTTTGCCCGTTGTTAACGAAAAACAAACGTAACTCTGCAGTTCTAGAAATACTCTTCCATACATAGATTTACGACAAAGTCAACTTTGCAACCGCAAAATATAAGTCTGTAATCACAAAATATTATTTTTTTTGTGATATAACAACAAATTAAGGCTTAAGTGGTTATATCTTATGAGTGCGTTGACTTAGAAACTTGATTTTTTACAGCTTTAAACTTAATTTCAACTTGATGCGTCCACGGGTTCCCGTGAAAAGGGGTCTTGACAGACGGACAGACCGACAACAAAGGGATCCTATAAGGGTTTCTTTTGAAATGGAACCCTAAAAATATTCCCGAGGGGTAGAAAACGCTACGCTGGCAAACTAACTTTCGAATATTAGCTAGGATTTATTAAATAATAATAATACAATAAAAGAAAGTAAAACTAAAAATATAAATAACTTAATAATCAAAAATAAATTAATTAGATTTTACATGTCATGCAAAATCCAAAAAAAAACACAATTTAAATTAAGACATGTCATGGTTTAAAACATTAAACACTTGCAGCGGCCCGCGGTTTCACCCGTGCAATTCCCGATGCCGTGGTAACATCGGAATAAAAAGTACCCTATGTGTTAATCCAGATCTCCAGCTATCTACATACCAAGTATCGTTTTAGTATTTTTTGCGTGAAATAGTAACAAACATCCATACATTCACACATTCTCACAAACTTTCACGTTTATAAAATTAATAGGATTACCTATAAACTTATTTACCAAAATTTTTATTTTAAAATATAACCAATTACATTTATTTGTCATTAATGTACTGTTCAATGCTGTAATAGGCCTTACAAAACTCCCTAATAACCAATGTTCCCAGTTACAAAACTCCCTAATAACTGTAATAGGCCTTCTTCAACAAGTATTCTTTAAACTTGTTTTTGAATGAGTTAACTCATTCAAAAACAAGTTTAAAGAATACTTGAATACTAAAATAAACCCTCCATACAAACAAACTTACTCCAAACTCTAAACTGCAAACTCTTAAGTCCGAACTCTAAACTCCAAACTACTGTTCTTTTATTTAAAATAAAGCAATAAATCAGAGCAAATGGTTATACATTTAAAATAAGTAGTAATAATTTAAGTGTAAGAAAATAAATGTTAACACTGTCAACAAGCATTAAATGAATAAATATTCAACAATTTCTTTAAACAGTTCGAAGTTTCGTCCCTACGATGCCTCGTACGGACGCGAACGCGCCGCCGTACCACATCAACCGCAGAAGAAACATCATATGTTTGGGAAACGATGCTTCCAGGTACGTATCCCACTTGGAATTACATTTGCGATTCACGGAATCATCTATGCGATTTCTAGAAATTTCGATAGATTATATATGCAATTATCAGAAAATTAATGGTACTTGCGTATTCTTAAAATAGCAACTACAATAGTCAATCAGTTTCTCTTGACAAGATATCAAAATGGTGGATTCTGTAGCTTATAGAAAATAATTACTTGTATTGTCCTACCCTGGTGATCTTGTAGTGACTTCCACACACAAACAACATAGCAACTACTGATCAAGTTCTCTCGCGATGGGCCGCGGTCCGCCAGGCATGATTACCTCATCTGGTCATAGGTTCTTCCTTTATGGTTGAAGGCACACAACACCCGTACCTCCACAATGTCAAATTATTTACTTTTAGTATTTGGTTTTATAATAAAAAAATATACTAAACGTGAAAGTTATAACAATTCGAAAATTACAAAGTCTTATTTAACACTTCATATCTTGAGAACTGTTAAGTAATTTATTTTAACAGTAGGACATTCTTCATGGAATTATTTATCTGACATCTAGAAATGATGAAAGATTATGTTTACGATTCATTTAACTCAAGGTCGTCTAATTTTCTGCATCTTCAATGAATACAACTTTACTTTTATATGCTATTCGCCGGCTTGTCTAGAAAAAATGGCGGAATCATATGTGCGATTTGTGAAATTACTATTGCGATTACAGGAATTATTAGTGCGATGAGGATCTTTATTATATATTATAGAAATTGCAGGTTAGACTTACATTACAAATGTAAAATTTGTGAAAACAAATCAGTGAATTTTAGGAGGTATAACAACTTTTATACCAAAGTGTAAATATTTACTTGCAGGAGCAACCCCCCGCGCCCCCCATGGAGCCAGTGGCGCGCCCCGGCGTCGTCAAGTATGAGTGCCCCGAACAGACCTATCACCACGACAACATGCATATGCATAACGGTAAACTCACTTGTCCTTGCTATTGCATTTACGAAAAAAAAAACGGTCAAGTGCGAGACGAACCATGATTTAACAAAAATGGCGGTCCAGGCATCTGACAGACAGACGGACGGACAGCAGAGTCTTCGTAATAGGATTCCGTTAGCAACCTTTGGGTACAAAACTCTAAAAACCAATCGTAAAGTAGTAGATTCTAAAAAAAAATGCAATGAAAAAGTAAAAAAAAACAAAAAGGCAGCCATGGGACTGCCGACAGAAGTGAAAAGACGACCTTAAAACGTCACATTAGCAGGTTCGTGACATTAATTAATAAGGAGCTGACAGAACTCAATATTTAGATTAGCGCCCTCTAGTGAATCTATATATGTATTATTAGCGTGACGGTCACGAGTTCAGTGCTTTTTCCTCATAGCAAAAGTGCACAAACGTGCCTAAAGAAAAAATCATCCCCTATTTTTCTTATCAAATATAAATGGGACCAAACGGAATGTATCCCCTACCAAATAAATGAGGAAGTTCTTAAATAACACAATATGTTTCATCAACAGTAGAATTCGGCGCCCGCCACCACCTGGCGCCCCCTCAAGTGACAAGTCTGCAGCCACCCTTAGATCTCAACACAGCACATTCCAGCCATGCCTTACTGCAGGTAATTAATATATATATTTCTATTATAAATCACCATTACCCTGCCTAGCTCATGATTACAAAGAAACTCGTTCAAGCAACGGTACCATGAGGCAGGTCTGGGTGACCCTTATTAAAATGAATGATCTTGCAATCATACTGCTGTACCCTCTCTGGAGTACCGCTGGACCACCTCTTCCCCCCCCCCCCCACACTTCATCCCAGGGCTAAAAGCTGGATGCCCCCATACGCATATGAAAGTGACACTTTAGTGACATACTCCGGCGGTACTCACCTGATTGCCTAGTGCGTTGGTGGTTCGAATCCCATACGGGTCAAAGTTTTTCTGATCCACGAATACTTGTCCCGAGTCTGAGTGTTCTTTGTGTGTCCGTTCCTGAATGTTACTAAAGTCCCCAGCTACACAAGAATGACTCCCAGTGCTGGAGTTTTCTTTTACAGAAGGGAGAAAGAAGTACAGGATATCTTGAGATACTCACACACGGCCGTCTGATCCCAAACTAGGCAGAGCCTGTACTATGGTAACCAGACTGCTGATAAACATACTTATATATTTATAAATACATACATATTATAGATAAATTACACCCAGACACAGAACAAATGATCGTGCTCATCACACAATTATTTGTCCTGGGTGGGAATCGGACAATCTTTGACTCAGTATTGAGGGTCACTAACCACTTAACCAACAGATCTGTTGTATTTGTTATCAAATCAAAATTATTTATTTCAATTGGAGTAATTATAGATAGTTTGAATTACTTGTTCCAATGAGAGAACAGGCAAGAAACTTCAAGGACCCTCTTTTTCAACATGTTGTACAAGTGTGGGGCTCGTGGAAGTGGTAACCGAGTAGGTTAGCCCATTACAAAGATAAGTAATACTAGCCAGGTCAGTCTAGGATGGGTGACCAATTATTAACACATTGAGACCCCTCCGTGCTTCGGAGAGCGCGTTAAATCGTCGCCATACGCCATACGAACATCTGTGGCATTCGTTACGGGTAGTTGGAGCCCTAAGTCCAATAACCTGGTCCAACTACAGAACTTCGAAATCGCTTGGTACTCGGGTTGTGGATGTCTGATGGCAGTCGCTTCACGTAAAATATCAAAGTTCGGCCGTTGCGTAGTCAGACTGAAAGCCGACCCCAACTTAGTTGGAAAAATGTGCGAAGGATGATGCGAGGACAATGTAACGCATTGTTCTAAAGTATAAATAGTATTATATGTAAGTAAGAGTGCGTGTTCTGTGGCAGAGTCCCGCGGGTGCGGGCGCGGGTGCGCGCTTCCCCTACGCGCCGCTGGAGCGCGTGCGGCACAACCACACGTACAGCGCGCCGCTCGCCGCACCCGACCAGCGCCACGCCGCCCCCAGGGACAAGAGAGGTACCTAACATCACTACAAATTATAAAATAAAGTCCCCCGCCTCTTGTCTGTTCGCGACAAACTCAAAAACTACTGAACAGATTTTCATGCGGTTTTCACTGATAGACAGAGTGATTAATGAGGAAGATTTAGGTGTATAGTTTGTTAAGTTATATTTAGGTAATTAATTTCAATCTATTTAAACAATAACAACAAATAATAAAAGTCAAGAGTCACAAGTGCGTTGCCGGTCTTTAAGGCGAAAGTAGGAGAAAGGGGGAGAGGGGAGAAGGGAAGAAGAAGGAAGGGCCTCCAGTAACCTCACTCACTCAGAAATACAGAAAAGAGACAGAATTCCTTTTATTCAGAAAAAAATACCGAGAAAGAAAGAGAATAACAAGGCTGATTGATATAATCTACAGTAACGCAAGCCAAGGTGGGGGCAATAACTAGTTATTGTTAACACACTAAAACTAAAAAAAAATAACTTTAAGTATCACCGACTTTAATGAGTCTAAATCATGATAAATGGTAATCTTCATCCCTTAATATTCCACCCTTAGAGGTGTAAAAATATAAATGGAAACAAACTTAAGTACAAACAATTCAATAAAAAAATGTTACATACAAACACGAGTACAATTTAATAAAAAAAAAGCTACATACAAACACCCAAAAAAAGTTAAGAAAATATGCAGTCATATTGAGCTTCTCCTCTTTTTTGTAGTCGGCTTAAAAATCAAATGCACAAATTAATTTAATTTACAGTGAGAAGATTGACGGATGGCAGTGTGTCTGATGGGGGTTCCTCTGCAACGAGCAGCGGACATCATCTTTCACGAGACGAGAAGAGGGCGAAGGCGCTAGGTGTGTGTTAGTGAGCTTATATATTCTTAGTATTAATGTTGAACTTGCACTATGTGTATACTCTCTCATTGTTGTACTTCTAAAAGTAATAATAGACTTAGCATGTCTCTCACCCAAAAATCTCAAAACCTTTAAAAACCTTTAAAAATTTTTCTAATAACCAAACTCCTTAATAAATAGACTCCTTAATAATCGACCTCCCTAATAACCAATGTTCCCAATTACATAACTCCCTAATAACCAATATTCCCAATTACAAAACTCCCTAATAACCAATATTCCCAATTATAAAACTGCCTAATAACCAATGTTCCCAGTTACAAAACTCCCTAATAACCAAACGCCTTAATTACCAAACTGCTTACTAACCAACTCTAATAACCAATATTCCCAATTACCAAACTCCCTAATAACCAATATTCTCAGTTACAAAACTCCCTAATAACCAAACGCCTTAATTACCAAACTGCTTACTAACCAACTCTAATAACCAATATTCCCAATTACAAAACTCCCTAATAACCAATATTCCCAATTACAAAACTCCCTAATAACCAATATTCCCAATTACAAAACTCCTTAATAACCAATATTCCCAATTACCAAACTCCCTAATAACCAATATGCTCAGTTACAAAACTCCCTAATAACCAAACGCCTTAATTACCAAACTGCTTACTAACCAACTCTAATAACCAATATTCCCAATTACAAAACTCCCTAATAGCCAATGTTTCCAACTACAAAACTCCCCATTAACATCCCCATTATTTCACGTTGTTAATAATCAAAATCTGTTCACAACTAAAATTTTTTTCCACTCACGTATTACCAGACACATTGGGCATTAAATATGAGATAATTGGGAGTGTATTAAAATAAATATTTGTAATAAAATATTCTAAATCATATTATTATATGTTTTAATACCCCCCCTTTCTCAAACAGGTATACCCCTGGAAGTTCAAGACATAATAAACTTACCGATGGACGAGTTCAACGAACGCCTGTCCAAACATGACCTGAGCGAGGCACAACTGTCTCTCATAAGGGACATCCGGCGGCGAGGAAAGAATAAGGTATAATCAACAGCTTTAACTAAGGCTATTTAATAACACAATAGTAAAATTATATAGTCGCTGCAGACTCGGTCATAAATCATTGAAGCGCAATAACAATATATGCGCTCTCTCTCCCACTTTCTCCTTCTGCAAGTTTTCTTTTATCTCTAACTAAATGCTCCGATAATTATGAGTCTGAAGCAAGTAAATAATTTGAGTAACACTTGTAAAGGACCGAAGGCCGTTGAAGCAAACGATTCCTAGAGAATTACCATGAATCGATAAAAGGAAGCTGAAACCCAACCAGGGAGACTGACGACCTGAAGAATGTGGCTGGGATGGACTGGATGCGGTAGATGCAAGACCTGGTGCTTTGAGAAAAGGCCATGTCGAGCAGTGGACTGCAATAGGCTGATTGATTGATGGAATTATGAATCGAGGCGGGACTATCAAGCTTGAAAATGTAATCCCTATAAAAAAACTCGTGAAGTGTCTTTTGGGACACCCGGTTAGAATAAAGTTCCTTTCACTATATATAAATATATTTAATGGATGAATAGACTGTATCAAGATATAGTAAATATTTAAAAAACTCGAAATTAAAATTGCGCCATCTGTGAAAGTTGCCCGAACTAATATATGGATAATTAGTAAACAATCGACATCAAATTACAATAGTATCGCGCAAAATCCACAGATTGCGTAAATAAAATCAACTCGCGGTCAGCATTTTTCGTTGCACTAACATTTTATCGCGTGTAACGTGCGATAAGGAACTTCATTCCAAAAATCGGAGTTAATTTAAACATTTACTTGTGTTTCGATGCGAAGGTTTTGAGGATAGAAAAATCGGATTCCCATGTGACGGTTATCGGTACAAAGGACCATTCGTTGGAGGCCATGGTCTGTGCATGGTCCTTTGAGAAAGTATATGACAGCAGAGAGGGAAGGAGAAAAAACCAATGCTCTCCTATATTGCAGAAGATGCAAAAAAAACACTACAAAGTACTTCTTGATTTCTTACCAAGCACAGTGTTCTACTGATCCATGTAAAGATGACACATGGAGCGATATCATCATCTATTAACAACCTCAGTGAATGTATGGATGAAATTGACCATTCAAAGCAAAATAAACTTTCGTGAATGGTAATACGATACAAATTAATTGCGAGTGGCTAATATTAATTTCACACACATACTTATTACCGTGGTATCTAAATTGCTCTCTATGTTTTAGTAGCTTAAGTCGATATTCAATAGCCAAAATTAACTTATATATTTATGCAGGTGGCTGCCCAGAACTGCCGCAAACGCAAGCTGGACCAGATCACCTCCCTCGCTGATGAGGTCCGCACCGTCAGGGACAGGAAGCAGAGGACTCAGAGGGACCACTCCTCCCTCTTGGCTGAGAGACAGCGGGTCAAGGAACGATTCGCTGCCCTCTACAGACATGTGTTCCAGGTAAAATACTTTTGTCTATACTAATCCCACTACTATTGTAATTGTGAAAGTTTAGATGGATGCATGGATGTTTGTTACTCTTTCACGCAAAAACCACTAAACCGATTGCTATATATAGATAGCTGGAGACCTGGATTAACGTATAGGCTACTTTTTATCCCAATGTACCCTCGGGATCGGGATTTACGCGGGTGAAACCGCGGGGCGCTGCTAGTAATATTATAAAAGCGAAAGTTTGTGTGGTGGTATGGATGTTTGTAACTCTTTCACTCCAAAACGGTTGAACGGATCTGGATGACATTTGGCACAGAGATAAGATTATAGTCTGGATTACCACATAGGCTAATTTTTATCCCGGAAAATGTACGGCTTCCGTGGGATAGATTTCACCAAAATTTCCACTCGAACAAAGTCGCGGGCAGCAGCTAGTATTATTATACATGAGAATGTAAGTTTGTTTGTGACGGTAGAGAAAAGGATAGGTAGTTCTGACCTGCCATCTCAATATAATATTATCTTCGACAGAACCTCCGCGACCCAGAGGGCAGGCCAGTCTCTTCCCAGCACTACTCCCTACAGCAGGCGGCTGATGGGAACGTGGTCCTCGTACCGAAAATGCCCCAACACCAAGGTAACACCACCAAATACCACTCTATCATCACCACGCCCATCCAATGACGTCACGACCCAGTACACTTGTGTTTGAGTAAAATTATTTACTTGCTTCTGACTCGGTCATAAAACATTAAATTGAGTTAGCAAGATTGCGCTCTCTCTCGCATTTAGCGGTAGGTTATGGGCCTTTTGTGTTAACAGCGGGATAAGAATGACTACATATGCAATAATATTCGAGTTAATTCGTACAATTGGTTATAATAATATAAATGAATAATAATATTGTGTACCGGTTTGGCGCTTTGTGGACCGGAACCGGTACCGGTATTTATAAAAAAAGTTTGAGATGTTGTTAATCATGTTTTATCTCTTTCTAGATCACCCAATGAACCGCACATCAGATGACGACATGGACAGAAAAGCGAAACACTATGACCAGTGACAAACAACAGCGTACATGTTTCCGAGATGGTAGCAACCTTACATACATACAAGACTATAACGCAATAATATTTGTATACAAAATAAAAATCATTTTTGCATAAAACCGTTTTTACACAATTTTGACAGCTGTCATCTTCTATTTTGACAGCTCGTTTTCGTAACTGTCAAAATATATTTTGAGCTGTTGTGACACTGCTTTAAAATATATTATATTTATTAAATTTTTCTAGATCTTGAACATTATTTGAACAAATTTCGAATAAAAACTTAAAGATTAGAGCTTTAAAACACATCGATCCATCATTATTCAAAAATTAATGCCTCTTTTTTTATGTCGGTTAGAAGGGGTATTTCTGTATTATTTTTTGTCCCTCTCGTACCGCTAGGGCTCGCTATCACCGCTATTAGGACCGTACCTATTAATATATACATATATAGTTTGTGATAAAAAAAATATAATTCCATTTTTACTTAGTTTGGCGATTAGTGACAAAAAATTGTGTGCTTACGCGTATTTTTTACGATAAAAAAATCTTGTGTAGAATTTGGTTTGTCGTAAAAAATATATTTTGTCTTAAAAATATAGTTTGTTTAATATACACGTAGGACGCGGTTTTCGAGTAAATAACTAACTAAATGGTGTTTATTTTGGGTCTCCCAATAAAATTGATTCCAAAACTAAAAAAAAAACGAATAATTACCACAAACGACTGATATCATAAATACCATAGATTATATAAAAAAGTAAAAAAAAACACTGATGTCTATGACATCGTATTGTTGCAATAAGTAATTTTAGAAGTTTTTGTAAAATATATTTTTTGTTGATTAAGTTTTTTTTTATTTGTCTTTTAATATTTAATAGATAATAACAAAAAAAATAGTTGCAAATATTAGCGAAATTATTTCAGCGTTATTTTACTTAAAACAATTCACGATGAATAGAATATTGTTAAGACTCTTTCTCTTATGTGTCCCGCTGTGCTAAGGAGGGAAGTGGATTATAAATATTTTCAACTCCTTTAATTGACTTTTGGAACCCGTAATTATATTAATTATTCTTTACCCAAAGCTCAAACTCAATCATAATTCATTAAAATACTAATAACAATGAAGCTAAGCGTCGAAGAAAAAAACACATTTCCATTTTTTTTATTGGATAACATCGTTAATACAGTTAAAAAACAGAAGAAAAAGACACTAAATTGTTTCATCCTTGCCTATTTACATATAGGCATATATGAGCATATACAAAACCATAAAAAAAACTTTATCTGTGATCAAAAATAGATAATTTAATAAAATGGCGCTGAATCAATTTTGCTTTATAATTAATATTTCGCTTTACCCACGTGTTTTTTGTGTATATCTTTACCAGTTTGAAATAATTAAAATGAAATAATATTTGTCAAAGTTTACTTTTAATAAGAGACTTCTAATATTCTCAATAACATGTCCTAATTAACTAATATATTGCTACTTGCTTGTATTAGAAGTAGTGTCATATTAGCATTACAAGCCATTTTCGACATTCAAATACAACAAAAACTTTGTTAAGCGCCATCTAGCGAAGACCAGCCGACCTTTGTAGTAACAATGTAGTAATTATGTGATTTAGATTTTTTAAACAAAGTGTGTCCAATTATTAAACAGGCTTCAAACAATTAAATTTTAGCAGTCTGTGTCCACACTAGCACATTTAACGTTCTTTGTCCAAAATAGCACATTTAACGTACTGTGTCCAAACCTAGTACCTAGTGTTCCACTTTGTCCAAATCGTTAACAATTTGTGTCTAAAGTAACGTTGGTATGTGTGCATACAACAGATTATACTAAGCCTTACCATAGTCTTGGTGAATAACACATTGCTAAAATATACATCGGCGTACCAACAGATAGACTTGCTTATTTGCTACCATAATACCAATATCACAGCATATAAAAATCTCTTTATGCTATTGAAGTAGCAAACAAACGTCGATGGTAAGTGGACTCCGAATCCTATACATTATTTTCTTATTATTTCATATTGGTTTATTTTTTTTGGTAAATTTTGACAAGTATTAAATTAAAACAAACCTTTTTATGTACTATATTCATACTTATGTATTTTGAATACAAGTACAAAAATTAAATCACTTCAAATCTATTGTAAAAAATACAGTTGTAAGCCCGTTGTGGTTGCACGCGGCCATTTATATCGGCCACCCATCCTTTTCTATGCCTAGGCGACCTGTGCTTACCCGTGTGTGATCACAACGAATATATATTATACAAATATAGTTGTTTCAATAAGATTTTAGTAATTCGATCGAGGGTTTACTCACGTGTGTATACAACGGGGGGTGCTATCGGCAAATGATTTACTTTTGATATTTGGTTATACAGTTGAAAATGAGATCGAACTTGAAAATAATAGCAATTTAATTTTCTAAAGACATATTTAATTTTATTTAGACTGTTAAATAATGTCCGTAACTACCGAGTGACTTAACTAACTCTTATAATTGAGTAGCGGTTGAGTATTTCAATATTACGAATGAAACAACTTATTGAACAACTATATTGATCTGTATTTCTAAGTCTAAATATTAATATGTAAATTTATGTGTTTTTTTTTTCAAGGACAACAAGTCGACAATTAATTTAAAGCTACCACAAATATCACAAATATATTATAGGACTCTATGACCATAATTAAATAATAAAAAAAAAATAATTGTGTGATGAGCATGATCATTTGTTTTGTGCCCGGGTGTAATATTTATCTATAATATGTATGAATTTAGTAATAAATAAGTATGTTTATCAACAGTCTGGTTACCATAGTACAGGCTCTGCCTAGTTTGGGTTTTAGAAAAATCTCTCTTCTTCTAAAGAGGAGAAGAGAAACCAGAATTGACAGAATTGAAAACTTTCAATTCTGGTTGGAGGCGAGACCTTTTTTGTAAAATAAATAAATAGTTCTTTAAATACACGTCAAACAATGCATACACATTTTTATCAGAAATTCTTATTTTAAATAGAACCAACATGTAAATATATAAACTAATAAAAAAATAACACTTGTTGTCTTTGAAAAGAGAAGAAAAAAACAGCTGTGGTGCGTATTTTTTTTATATATCAACGTAGTGCAGACTATCCGCTTTTTTTTAATAAAAAATATTTATTCGATTAGGGTGAAGCGGTTAGTTGTCGGCCTATTTATGTTGTATTTAATTTAAATGCCTTTAAGCCGTTAAGTATTACGATAGAAAATTATTTTATTTACATTTGAAATATCAATATCTTATATATCGGGATTAATTAATTATTTAAATCGATATATATGGCGAGATCAGATTAAATTGATAGATATTGATTCCTGAGTGAGATATTGTTATTAAAATAAAGTTTAAATTAACTTTCTTAACTTAAATTAGGTCAACGGGTTCTGCATTTAACTTAAGTAAATACTTACCGAGCTATACGATGAATGGCTGTGGGTTTATTTTTATTCTGGCGATTTGTTGGCTGAGGGCAGTCTTCGCATTCAATGAAACTTAAAAATATTAATAAAGATTTAAATACGTGGAAGTAAAATTGCACATCTCTTTTTATACTAATGCTGTCGGTTTTTATTGGAAAATTTACTGAAATATATTCATAATAAAGCGGAGAGGTGGGCCAGTAATTGGGTATGTCGCCCTATAATGTATAGCAATTATTTTCATTTACCAATGTTTGGTTTTAAAAGAGGCCTCTACCCTGATGAGCTCATATTTTTCATGATTATGCTTTACCAGCATATTGTGTAGGTATGAAATAGGAATATTTAAATTATGGATTTTTAATAGAATACATTGTTTTATGATAGACAAATGCCGGAGACGTCATTCATTACTAATTTACAACCTTAAATATAAAACATAGTTTTTTTCATTTTTTTTCTGATTTTTAAATAATAACTTTTTATATTAAAATGTTAAAAGTATCATATGTGCATAGTGTTTGAATACTTGCGTGGTTAATATTATTTAATTTTCTGCGTTTTTATTTTCAAATTATGTACTTAATTTTGAAAATCCTTTTGGTATTCCTAGGACAATTCTATTGTTCTACTTATGCACTTCTTTATTACGAAATAATCGCAGTGATATGCAAGAATATGCAAGAATGTATGAAATGTTGTGGGGTCTTGCATATTCTTGCGTTAGATGCAAGAAAATGTAAATAGCAACTTGTGTATTTCTTTACGCCAGAAAATTTGTTGTATAATAATTAGGCTAGTCTATTTTTTATTTTTAACTTAAGGTAACTTATGTAAGGTAACATAGATGTTTAAGAAATAATATAAAAAAATGAAATTTGATTTGTGTTTAATTTTCGAAGTGAAAACGTCTTTAGGCACGTTTGTGCACTTTTGATATGGGGAATAAGCACTGAACTCGTGACCGTCTCGCTAATAATACATATATAGATCCACTAGAGGGCGCTAATCTAAACATTGAGTTCTGTCAGCTCCTTATTAATTAATGTCACCAACCTGCTAATGTGACGTTTTAAGTTCGTCGTAAATAGAGGAACTCTTCAGTGGCTACTAATAAACCCCTCCAGGTTTGGGTTCATATGACTCTTTCCACGAGTCGAACAGATTCTTTGGATAGTGCAACTCATTTTTTTTTCTTTTTATATCAGTTTGCATTTTACCTGATCATCATCCACCTGATTGGTCACTTGTGAGAAGTGCATAAAATATAAGTAAAAGTAACATTCTGTAATATAATGAGATTAACTAATAAACTTTCGCGTTCCATGATATAATTATGTATTTACTAGCAGCGCCCAGCTGTCCGTGGAAATATCGAGATAAAAAGTAGCCTATATTAACATGTCCAGGTCTGCAGCTATCTACATACCAAGTTTCATCGCAATCGGTTCAGTAGTTTTGGCGTGAAAGAGTAACAAACATCCATACATCCTCACAAACGTTTGTCACGTTTATAATATTATGTATACATATGGGAATTAAAGCCTGCCTGTTACCACGGCCAGTGCAACCTGGTCGAAACGTCAGGCAATTCAGAGGTACGTAACACCTTAATTCCCGTGTGAAATCATAATTATATAATGATATTATCAGGATCGCTCATACAATATAAAAAGAATATAATTATATCAATTGATATTAATTGTTTAAGTATAAATTAATCTATTATTTATTCATAAAATATATAAATTTTAATACGATATCTCAATTATTCCGATCGAAACGAACATAAGTTATTTAAAACATACAAAATTAGCTCGGATTCATCGGTTGGTAGACAATGTGTCATCATAACAGTGTTACATACAGCCCTATTGCGTTCTCTGTTCAGGAATCCAGAGGCAGTTGTCAGGAGACGTGTTTGCAAATACCACAATTTTATATAAAAACTTGCACGCACTTATACAAACTCGTTACATTAACTCATACAAACAAAACGATATACTTATATCATGCTGCTGCTTCAAATCCAAAATTATGATTTTTAGAAAAAATATTGGTTTAGGTGACGAATTAAACATAAGTAGTTACTAAAAGAAATAAAGTACCTACCAATCAGTGGCGTAACAATAGGGTGGCAGAGCGGGCAAAATGCCACGGGCCGAGACCCCAGGGGCCCCCTCTGGGGTCCAAAGGCCTTATACACAGGATGCACTTAGTACAAAATGTATTATTTTATTTCCATCGCGTTAAGTAATTTTTATTTGCCGCGGAACTATCGGAATTTTAGATCACTGACGTTATTGGTTTCCATTGCTTAATTCTGTAGAATACAGTCGCAGCCTCCAAGTACTAAAGTCCAAAAAAGTGAAATATGCGGTATACGTCGCTAAGCATTAACGACATCAGTAGAAAGCTGGTTAATACAACTTATTTCTTTTTTATTAAAATATACGCACACACAACTAGACCTCCTGTAACGATTTTTTTGGAAAACTCGATAACTGGTACAAAACCAATAGGTAGACTTCCTCAAAATCTACCTAAAATACCATGTATCTTCCATGTGTTTACAATGTTTTCCAGCTTTCTGCTAGCTTCCCTTCTTGCCCCTTACCCATGTATAGGTAGACAGTTGCCATAGATATAAGATAGATATTCTGACCAGCAGCCAATCAGAGCGCTCGGTTAGAAAGAGACAGAGAAGACACTCGGCGACCATCTCTTTCTTTTCCTTTATCGCTCTCGCTTACGTGAAGTAGTATCATTAGCGCCAGAAGGATTGAGGGTTAAAAAAAACCTTTTTTAATTATATCCTTTATTATTAAATTGATATTAAGTCTTATTACAATAATACATTATACGAAAAGATTATATTTGTCCTTATAACAACTAAATAACCTCATGAAGGTACAGTTTTAAGCCACGCCCTCTATGGTACAGTTTAGATAGAGCATTTGAGGCTTGAGTTACATTTCTTTGCATATCGTTATTCATAGCCAACTTATCTAAATGTCTGTGTAATTACTAATATAAGTCTCAAAATATAAAAAAATGTTTTGAGTTACATACATTACATTCAATAATAACTCAATCGATTTTTCATGTTGACTTTACTTTTAAAAATGTATCAACTACTTACTTAAATACGCGTAAATCATGAAAAAGTGTAATAAACTATATTATTTTTATAATTCACAAATGGCGAAGATACAAACACACAGAAAAAGCAATATTCAGTCAAATTGAGAGCGATATATGTGCGCGAATAGAATTACTGTTTTTCATTTAACACTTTCATAAATTAATTGATTCACTCATAAAAGAAATGTTGAATTATACGATATTTTTTTTTAAGTGAAACTTCTTTAGAATCGTAGTGATTTAAAATTTGACGAAACGGAAAAGCGTCACGATAAAGAAACAAGCATATTCATAAATAGGATTTAGCCTGCGAGAGAATGAGATAGAATACAAGTATCAGTGTTTCCTATAACATTGTATTTGTATTTATACTACCAAGCCTTCAGAAAATATGTCAATGTCAATGTGTTGTAATTTTTGTGCATTTGCGTATTAAAAATTCGTTGGTTAATTCATTTATGTTGATTATTTAACACATCTGTGTTTATTTGACCAATAACTTTTATACAAATTATCTAAAATTAAATGTATTAACATTAGTAAATTATTTGTATTGTTTTTATATTTTATTTCTCATTCTCTCGTAGGCTACTTTTCTGAAGTTTCACTTCTGCCGTGTGTGAATTGCACACACACTCAAATTTTTGTATATTCTTAGGTCTTAGGCTAAATTGAGAAAATCCATAAAACTAACTTCAAAAATTATGCACGTTAGTTTTTGAAAATGGCGCTTTGTTGGTTTTTTTTTTTTATTTATAGTCAATATCACTCAGGACGAGGTAAGGATTCTAACAATACTCCCCTATTTTGCGTAGTCGTGTAATAAATAAAATTAAAACTCCTAGAAAGATTAGTATTTTTTTCATATAAAAAAATGTTAGCGATATTGGAGAATATATTATTGTGTAGTTGATGAAGCGTGTAGAGGCGCTAGTGTATGTGCTGCGGCGCGTTGGGCGGAGGGAAGCACCGCACGTGCTCCACGCCGGCCCTCTCGTCCTCCGCCGCCAGGTGGCGCGCCAACACGTAGAAGATCTGACAGTTGAGCACCTGGAACCTTCGGATGCGGTCCACCATGCGTTTGAGCGGCTAGAAAGTGGTAAATATAATGTTATACTTCTTTTTGGCGCGTTAGGGAAAAATGATGAGAGTAAATTTTTACGATGCGCGCGCGCACCGTCACGAAAAACCGACACCCTGTAGTTAGCTAGTCAACATTTTAGTTTTGCAAAAAAGTTACCAACTTCACGATATTTATTCAAGTGTTTCTGAACGTACAACACGTGTTTTGTATCAGTCCGAATAAAATATATATAAACTAGATGAAAACACGGCTTCGCTTGGGTGAAATTTGACTCATAATAACAATCTTTTACAAAGTGTAGGTAGATATACGTGTGCATCGACCTTAACGAACTTAAGATGGCATCCGAGTGACCAATATCGCGGTTAAAATCTAATGGTGCCATTTGCACCATTAGAATTTAACAAAATACTAGACAATCCGAATTTTGCGGATATATATTATGTTGTCGACTCGAAATCATTATTTTTTTATGTTTTATTATTCAGGTAAGGTTTCCATCGAGTCTACCGTACCCCTCGATCGAATTATTAATATAGATTTACATAAATATATATTTTTTCAAACAATATATCGTGTTGACTGATATTTATTAACAATTTATTGATTTAAGGATAATTTACTGTGATTATAAGTGTTAAAAATTGTTTTTACATATAACTTTTGAGTATGTTTGTAGAATTTGAGGTTAGTTGACGGTATGTATTATTTATTATGATATTAGTTCGGGTAACATAAAATATTTATTATATTTTGATACAATTTATTCAATCCATTATATATATTTATATACAGCGTGTAGGTTTGAGCTACGCGAAAAACTTAAAAAAAACTCTTTCTGTGGATATTTATCACAATACAAAAGTCATCATAAAAATGCGAGATTAAAGATTTATAGTCATTGTTTCATTTGGCGCTACGCAATGTACACCTTACAACCGTATGTATTCTTTTTGTGCGGTACGGTGAATGACCTTAAACGTTCGGCGCCGTCAAGACCTGCTGATTGTATAAAATGTTGTTTGATTGATTACATTACAGTTTTTGACTGTATGCGACATTTATTATATTTTTTTTCGGTAAAATGTTCTGTTTGTGATTGTGTTGTGATTGTGATATCACTTTTAACCAACAATGTGTAATTTTTTTTTTTAATATGAAATGCAGAAGAGAATGATGGTCTGAATACACTATTTCAGGATCCGGCACGGGGTTTCTTACATCCTGTATATCATTCCAACCGGGTATCAAAGGAGACACCTCACCCATTTATAATTTCTTTGTTTTTAAGGTTCCATACTTCGAAAGGAAAAACGGAACCCTTATAGGATCACTTTGTTGTCCGTCCGTCTGTCTGTCTGTCTGTCAAGACCCTTTTTCTCAAGAACGGTTGGAGGTATCAAGCTGGAATTTATATCAAATACTCAGGTCTACTGTTCCTTAGAGCTGTGAAAAAATCAAACTTCTAAGCCAACGCAATAAAAAAATACAGCCGTTCATGCCGCAAATTTCTCCAAATTTTCGACACTCGCAAGGGAATCAAAACCTACAGGGTACTTCCCGTGAACTCAGAATCTTGAAATTTGGTACGAAGAAACGTCTTATAGCACATATTTCAATCAGTTTAGTTCAGTCATATTTTACGGAACCCTCGGTGCGCGAGTCCCACTAGCACTTGGCCGGTTTTTTTAATTAATTTAAATAATATTGGGTATATATGACGGTGATAAAATATGGCCACACCTGTCTGTAACACCTGGTATTTTAAAGTAATTAGGAAGAAAGAAACTCACAATCCCTTTAACCATTTCATCCTTGCCATCAACTCGCTGCACCCTGAGGATGTGATAGCAGAAGTCTAGAGCTTCAAACCGCCGCTGTTGGCCCAGCAGGGCGATGATAGTACATCCTGCCCAGTGCAGACCCTCGCCGAACATTTCCTCGACAGTGAACTGGGTTTCCCCCACGGGGATGCAGTACAGGAACTGTAGAGCTGACCAAAGTCTGGAAAAACAGTATTTAGTTTTTGATATGTGTGGCATAGTGATTATCGGTTCGATTTCTAGTTTGAGTCTGGACCCTCGGACCAATAAGTAGACATTCATATTTGCACTAAACGGGCATCGAACTGGAATGTTGGTTGCAGTCGAAAGCACTGCGCACACACATCACCTAACTAATTATTTTCCAATTTCGGGATTTTATGTTATAGTATGTGTGTAGTGTAAAAGATGTGAGTGGGAGAACAAGAGATGAGATACAATGAATGAATGAATATCTTTATTGACATACTTTATTGATATTAAGCTCGTACGCTCGTGCATTTGTGTTACAGTTATTTGAATCCCTGGCCCCTGAGTTAGTAAGGAACTGTATTACAGGAGCCAGTATATTCCCTTTAACAAAATGTACAGTTATGTCAACACTGAAATCACATACTTAAACATAAAATAATAAAAAAAAACAAGGCAACATCATAAAAAAGGTGTGTGTGCATGTGTGCGTGTGTGTGTGTGTTGTGGATTTGTTTGTGAGTGTGTGTGCGCGCTCACAGTGTGTGTATGTATAGGTGTAAGTATTTTAGATTTTTTACAGATTTTCCGATTCGTCATAATCCAGAGGTTTTTCAGCCACGTAACAATTGCTTTTTTATTATTTTATTTTATTTGTTGTACAGACGCGGCGCTAAAACTGAGTAGTCTTTTTGTGCGTAGGATGTATTTACTCGCGGTATCTGTTAGTCTGGTTATTCTTTTGGCTTCTGCAGGTATGGTTGGGACTGTCTCTTTGTGATATCTTCTAATTATTTCGTAAATATACATTTTTCTCACTGTCAGAACATTGGCTTTTTCATATAGAAGGGTCGTTGGATTTCTAAAAGGTAGGTACAGAAGCACTTTGAGTATTGTGCGCTGGGAATGGAAAAAGGAATGTTTATAGGGAGCGGACAAGTCAGTACCGGTGGAACTCGTGCGTGTCGTCGGTGTGCAGCGGCGCGTGGTGGGGGGGCGCGGGGGGGGCGGGCCAGGGCGGCGCGCCGAGGCAGGCGCGCAGGCGCCGCAGCACGACGGAGAACAGCGACAGGCCGCAGCACAGGCGCTCGCGGGTCAGCAGGTCGCCCTCGCGCGCCAGCTGGCCTTGCTGCGGACAGGGCCGGGGTTCCAGTTAGACACGTCGCGTTAAGAACCACGCAACAGATTGGACAAGCAGTATTAGTATTTGAATTATTATTTATCCAAAAGATGGCGTTGTATTATCCGTGTGAATCGCGGAGTTAAGATTCTCCGCAAACCACATGATTTATTTTCATTTATTGAAATTTAACGCTTTGTCCTAATAGTACTCTACAGAATGTTAATGTATAAAAAAAATATAATAAATGAATTAGACTTTATAATTATAAAAAATATATTTTTACAAATACCCCCAACTACAAAATATCCCTTAAAATAACAATATAATATGTGTATATGACATTTTCAAATAACTGCACACAGTACGTAAACTAAACACACAGACAGGCATGATAACTCACCTTGGCGGTACCGTATTTATCAACGTTTTGAACGATCTGCAATGCTGCGTATTTAGCCTCTAGTCGTTTCTGTTTAGTCTCTGGTTTCTCTCCCTCTGAAAAAAATCCAATCATCAGCAAAATCAGTGAGAGGGCTGGACCTTCCAGTTAGAGTTACAGATTTACTACATTGACCTGCTCGACATTCCCAATTTATCCGATATCCCTTTTCATCTATCGTCTTTCCTTCTCACCCATCTTCCCCATTCAATAGGCTCCCAATGTTCTCATCTATAATTCCCAAAGTGCAATAGGCTTGTCCTCTATTACCTGATGTGTGCAACCATTTATATTTGGTGATTAAAACGGGTAAACTTTCATTGCGCGATGCAGAAGTTACTACGTAGTGCGACTGGCTTTCGCTAGATGGCGCTGAAGTATATATTGCTTGTTTGTGAAGGTTACACCATCTTTAGCAAGATCATCAAGTAACACTGTTCAAGTTCATGTTGCTGAAGCGTTCATCAGGGAATCTCTATCCAAATTAAAAAAACATGAGAAAGTCCGTCGAAACGTAGTCGCATCATTGTAACACTGGAGTGTTACAATGATGCGGAGACCCGCAACATTCAGTCTATCGCGATTGGCTACTGACTGAATCACGACTTTTTTCTTTTTTTTGTTAACAGATTATCTTTTTTTTATAATCCCGAAGAAAAAGTGGGAGAGCCATGCTTCGGCATGTATGGGCCGGCTCGACTCCGCTCGATACCACGACCTCACAGAAAACCGGCAGTGAAATAATGCTTGCATTGCTTTTCGCCTTGTGAGTAAGGTTACCGGAGGCCCTAACCCTTCCTTCTTCCCTATTCCCCCCTTTCCTACCCTCTAATCCCCCTCCCACTCTTCTCCCCCTCCCCCTCTTCCCCTACGCCCACCTTAAAGGGCGGCAACGCACTTGTGACTCTGAGTTACAGGTGCACATGGGCGGCGGTAGTCATTTGCCATCAGGTGACCTATCTGCTCGTACCACAAAAAAGGTTGGAAGGTGTTATGATCAGATACTCTTTTCTTTATAAATTATGTACAAAAGCTACAGGAGTCCAGTATATGTTGACCTGTCATGGTACGGAAAGTCTGTACAATGAAAGTTCAAATTATACTGGTTGCTGAAATAAAATAAAACATTAAAAACTTAATATATATAATACATACCGGCGGCGAATGGTCGCGGCAGAATATTCTGGAATGGTGCCGCGTGCAGTAGATCCGTCACTTCCTCTTGACTAAGAGCCTGGCAAATTAAGCGTAATTAATTAATAGTACTTGGGAGAGCTTTGCTCGGTAGGTTTTTGTAAAATCTTATTTTTTCTGTTTATTGTAAAATTGCATTTTTACAGGAAATACAACTACTCAAATTCTATGTGTATAAAAATTTCATGATAATCGTTGGAGCCGTTTCCTAGATTCAGATTATATATATACATATATACAAGAATTGCTCGTTTCAAGGTTGTGGAGGAACGGGTGTTATGTCCCTCCAACACAAAGGGAGGATCCTCCGACCAGACTAGGTGATCATGCCTGGCGGGCTGCGGCCCAACGGTTGATGTTGGGAAGTTGTACATATACTAATCGGCGCGAGAACTCTCATAGCGCGATGCAGGATTAGTAGGTTGTAGATAACATTGGAGTATGTTTCTTTTTGCTGTATGTGGAAGTCGCCACAAAGGTATTAGATAGATAGATTAGATAACTCTCCTCCACTTGGTACACGGACAGCAAAGTGATCCTATAAGGGTTCTTTTTCCTTTGAGGAATGGAACCCTAAAAAATCGTGACCAAGAAGCTTTCTGTATTTTTACCTGTTCGATAAGCATACAGAAGAGAATGATGTTGCCAAGTTCTCTGAACGCGTGGAACAGCTCCGTCTTTGCATCAGGGTACTGGACTATGTCAGTCAGTTGGGCGTGGTAATAGCCGAGCACACCTAGAATATAAAATAAATAATAATAACTCCACACATCTCACACACGGCCGTCTGATCCCAAACTAGGCAGAGCCTGTACTATGGTAACCAGACTGCTAATAAACATGCTACGAATATTATAAAGGTGAAATTTTGTGAGGATGTATGGATGTTTGTTGCTCGTTTACGCAAAAACTACTGAACTGATTGACATGAAACTTGGTATATAGATAGCTGGACACATAGATTAACACATAGGCATTTTTTTTTTCACTTCAGACGCTCGGCGGATGAGGCTAGACGGAAAAAAGTGTTAGCGTAACGAAAAATGCTGACCACGAGTTGATTTTTTTTTACGTTATTTGTGGATTCTGCGCGATACTAATGTATTTTAATGTTGGGCAACTTTCACAGATGGCGCAATTTTAATTTAGAGTTTTTACAATATTTATAAAATTTTGATACAATTTATTAAATATATTTAACTTCGTTCCAATCGGATGCCCAAAAGACACCGCCTTTTTTTATTTATTTATTGTCACCCAAACCAGACGTGTTTTGCAAAATAACCCTAACGTGCCGAAGCATGGCTCTCCCATGAACATATCTTCGTTATTACAGTGTTCGCGGGACCCAGTGTGTTAGTGCGACACGTCGACGGAGACACGGACTTGTGGCTTCATTACCATGCGGAGTGGGCCTGGCCTGGTGCGCGCCAGTGTGAGAGCAAGGTAAGAGCAAGGTGAGAGCAAGGTGAGAGCCAGGTGAGAGCCAGGTGCACTTACCGTTGGAGCCGTAGTCGTACCGCGGCAGCTTGCAGTGCCTGGGCATGGCGGCGGCGAGCGCGCGCGTGAACTGCGCGATGGTGCCGTGCAGCAGGCCCCGGGCCACGTCCAGCAGCTCCGACACCACCACGGCCACGCCCTGGTAGCCCAGCAGCCGCACCAGAGCGTGCAGGTGCTGAGCTCCCACGAACCCTGGAGACAGACACATGCGGTAAGTAATCACTAAATTTTCCGGATGCTCTTATATGCCTAATTATACCCGGATATTACAATTTCAAACACCCCCGACTCGGAAATCCCTTCACCGATTAGAAAAGAGCTGATGGTCTTCGAACGGCTGAACAGTTTCTCTTGAATTATATCTAAAAACAGTCTCGATCAAACCACCTTTCAAACAAGAAAAAACGCACTTAAATCGGTTCATTCAACATCCCTCTTTTTGCGTCGGGGGTTAAAAAAATAAACATACAATGGTTACAGAAAGCTGTGGAAATTTTAGGATGAAAAAAAGAAAAAAGATACTAAAAATATTTCCAAAAAACCTTGACTACAATTACACATTGCAATTATAATTTTTGTTGACCTTCGGTAGACGCCATTATCTCTGTTATATTCTAATATAATTAAATAAAAAAATTAAAAAACACAAAATAATAAAATGTAATTCGCCATTTTGTGGCAACGGCCATCTTGGACCGGTTTTCATCAAACATAACTAAAAACACTCGACAATTCAATTTTCAAACAAAAAAATAACAAAAAAATAAATCGGTTCATCCGTTCGGAAGTCATGATGCTACAGACAGACACCCACACACACAGACAGACACACATACACACACACACAGACACGTCAAAATTATAACACCTCGTCGTTTTTGCGTAGGGGTTAAAAAAATAATTATTGAAATCGGCACGTAAAATACACAGTGGAATTGAGAACCTCTTCCATTTTGAAGTCGGTTAATTACACGTCCTATATCTTATTAAACTGTATCTCACCATTGTACTGTGCATATTGCGCCGAATACGCCAAAGACAGCTGCTTAGAACCCCAGAGCAGGGCGTGGCCATACTGCTGGGGTTTCTCGCGCGTCACGTTAGCGGCAAACTGTATGCCGCGACATTTAACGAATCTGTGGACAAGAAAACAAACCGTCATTGCATTTTAATACGAAATAAATACCTACAATAATGGCAAAGGTGCACCAACGCACGGCGCGCCGAGTGTTGTGGGTTCGAATCCTACACGGGACAAAAATTTGTGTGATCCACTAATAGTTGTCCCGAGTCTGGGTGTTCTTTGCGTCCGTTGTTTGAATGTTCGTGAAGCCGCCCGCGACACAGGATTATTCCTAATGCGGGAGTTCTTTTAAAAAAAAAAAAACAGGAAAAAAATATTTAGTGTTTGTCAGTCACTATGTCCAAGATAGTCGGTAACGGAAAAAAAGACAGTCCGTGACAGAGTATTAGATAGTCAGTAGCCAAGTATAAGTACAGAATACGTAATAGTCCAGGTACAGAAGGCCCACTTCGCCAAATCATTTAAATAAATAGCGACTCTTGTTCCGACACAATAAAGTCGCAATTTAGGTGGCACAGAGCTAATTACCTTCAGTTATATTCACCCAGAAGTTGCCTCTCTTTCTATCGCGTAACTCTTATCTGTTCTGACTACGCCGCGACGTTAGGGTTGTCTTTTTTAAACAAATAATTAATCTGAATATTTAATTACCAGTAAGTTGTACCTATTACTCTATTTTAGTGAACAAATAAACCTAGCCTAGATACTAATAACTCGATAGTGTAGATACGAACGGATGATGCAACGCAGCGCGTGAGTGAACATTGAACTAACGTGCAGCCCAGCCGGCGCGCGGTAGCCCACTGAAATTTGACACGTTTAGTCGATCCCGCCGTGTACTTCTAGCTTTATACCTACTCTGCGGAGTGGACATAGCCTGGTATAAGACAGTCGATAAAAGAATAGAAGTCAGTCCCTGGCCAAGTATATAACAATCGGTGACTAATATTAGGCACTAGCAGCGCCCCGCGGTTACACCCGCGTAAGTTCCGATCCCGTGGGAATATCGGGATAAAAAGTAGCCTATATGTTAATCCAGGTTTCCAGTTATCTACATACCAAGTTTCATCGCAATCGCTTCAATAGTTTTATCGTGAAAGAGTAACAAACATCCATCCATCCAAACTTTCACATTTATAATATTAGTGGGATTGAGTGAACAGTGAGTAATACCGACCAGGCAGCATGGACTGCCTTACACACGACACGACACAATCTGTCTCTTTTTTTTTGGGATAGGGGGAAACGAGCAGATGGGTCACGTGATGGTAAGTGACTACCGTCGCCCATGAACACCTGCAACTCAAGAGTCACTAGTGCGTTGCCGGCGTTTAAAGTGGGGGTAGAGAAGAGGGGGAGAAGAGGAATTAGGGGCTCTGCCCCTGACCCCTCCCCCCCCTTTCCCCTATGTTACAACTTACCGATCAGTAGCGGCATTATAACAGTAGTTCGGCAAAAAATCAAAGTTGAGCTCCCAGAAGACGTGCAGAGTGATCCTGCCGTACGGAGCCAGCACTCCGTGGTCACTCTCGCGGAGGATCGCCTCGAAGTCGTCCAGGGTCAGGTAGCGACTGAGTAGCTTGTGGCAGAGGCGGTTCACTGAGATAAGACCTTCTAGTTCCTGGGGACAACATATGGATATTTTAACTTGATAAATAAATTTAAATTTTAAAATACCCCCGACTCGAATTTTTTTTAAACGATTAGAAAACAGCTGATGATCTTCGAACGGCTGAACAGATGTTCTTGAATTATATCTAAGAACACTCTCGATCAAGTCACCTTTCAAACAAAAACAATTATCTTTTAAAAAAAGCATCACCGACTTCAATGTGCTTTTTAGTGGAAAGTCGATGTATTTTGTTTAAATATAATATGGGTAGGACAACTACACGCACTGCTCCAATGAGACAGCGAGGTTTCGGAGCAAAATCGATGTTTAAATTTTTTAGATATTTGTTGATTTTTCAAAACCCGCTCGACAGATTTCGATAAAATTTTAATGAAATGAAATGAATTTTATTCTTTTGCAGAATATGGGTGTACAAACAGATGGTAGAGTTATAAAAATAGTAAAGGATATACCATATTCAACCGTTGCCGGTGTGCAAAATAATTACATAATTGATATTAATTACATTATTAATAATTATAAAATAGAGAGAAAAAAAAATAATAATAATAATAATTATATAAAATGTCATCTCAAATTCAAGATAATAACCATGTCAATTTTATATAAATGTCAACTTTAATCGAAAAAAATCAAATGCAAATTAATTAAATTGACATGCATCAGATGAATCAACAATATGATTGGAATACAATATTTATTTATTATTATAAAGCATCATTTATAAATTCATTTAAGGAGTAGTAACATTTAGAACTCAACATTTCGTGGAGGTACTTTTTGAATCTAATTATATTTTGAATGGCCTTTATTTCCTTAGGTATTTTATTGTATATATGTATAGCCCTGCAGAATATGCTTTTATGCATTAAAGTTGTCTTACTTGGGACTATGCATAGCTTATCAGCGTGCCGAGTACCTTGTCTTTTTTTTTTGAATAATGTTATATTTTGCTTAACAAATACTGCAGACTCAAAAATGTAAATACTTGAAAATGTTAGTAAGTTGTATTTTTTGAAGTAAGGCTTACAAGAATCTATTTGTTTTAAATTGAAAATTGACCTGATGCAACGCTTCTGTGATTTAAAAGCTAATGGCCAATTTGTTGAGTTGCCCCAGAATATGATACCATAGCGTAAAATCGAGGCAACAGATCCATGGTATGACGACAGTACTGTACATATATTAGCAGTATTTTTAAGTCTATGTAAACCATATGCTAGTTGACTAAGTTTTGTAGAGACATAGTCTATGTGTGTCTTCCATGTCATACCTTTGTCCAAATTTAAACCAAGGAATCGAGTAACTTCACCTTCCGCTATGCTATGTCCTGTGTGGTTTATATTTAAGTTGCATGACTCATGTTGTTGTCTTTGCTTAAAATTTAATAATGTTGTTTTATTTATATTAATTTGGAGATTATTCGTCTCCAACCATTCTATTATTGATTTTAAGGAGTTATTTATTTCTGGCTCTAGTGATTTTGTATTTTGTCCAGTGTAGAGGACTGTGCTATCATCTGCAAATAATGTCATTTTATGGTTTGTGGTGGTGGGTAGGTCGTTTATGTACAAAATGAAGAGTAAAGGACCGAGCACACTACCTTGTGGCACACCGAATTTTACAATTTTGGTTTTTGAGTGGTATTTTTTTCATGTTTTGTACTAAGACATAAATGTGATATTTCTGTAATTTGTTCTCTAGAAGATAAGTATGACTTTAAAAGCTGGTGAACATTACCCCTAACACCGTAGCAATATAATTTATCTAACAAAATATCGTGTTTGACGTGATCAAAAGCCCTCGTCATGTCCATAAATAAACCTATAGCTGCCTGACTTTTGTCCATACTAGTCATAACAGACAGCAAAAAGTTGAAAACAGCCAAATTAATATTTTTATTTTTTCAAAATCCATACTGTTGTGGAACCAGAACATTCTCGTTTCTACGTAATTATATAAACCATTAAAAATAACTTTCTCCACAATTTTTGCAAATACAGGTATAAGTGCTATTGGTCTATAATTTCCAACCTCAAGTTTGTCACCTTTTTTGTATAATGGTTTTACTATTGTTTTCTTTAATCTACTCGAAAACTGGCCTTGTTCTATACATAAATTAATTATGTGGCATAAAATGGGCGATATGATGGTAGCTACATCTTTTACTACAGGTGTTATGATGTCGTCGTAACCGGCACTATTTGTATTTTTTTAAACTTTTATTATGTCAACTACATTTTGTGGCGTAACTGGTCCTAGAAATATAGATTTACAAGTCCTAGTTAGATTATTGTAAATATATTTTTTATATATTTAATGGGACCACCTGTGAAGTATACCCTTTGAAACACAAAAAGAATTTTCCAAATTGGTTCAGGCGTCTTCGAGTAATCTGTGAACATACATAAAAAAAAATATTCCGACGAATTGAGAACCTCCTCCTTTTTTGAAGTCGGTTAAAAATATAATATAATAATGTAAAAGATATGTTCAAGTTAATTTAAGAAGTAACGGATAGGGATTCACAGATCTACTAATACTACTGATATGTGTGAGAGCGACATGTGTGTTTGTGTGTGTCAATACTTACAACGACGCCTGTGATGTCTCCAGCTTCGAACTTGGCAACTGCAGCATCTAACGCTCTGTGCATGTCGGAGTTAATTCGCTGAGCAACCTGCAACAAATAAAATTGTAACGACGTCCATATAAAAAAAATATATTACAGCGCCATCTAGCGAAGACCAGGTAAACTATATTTGAACTACTGGTTCTGTATCGCACAATGGAAGTTCTTGCGGTGATAGGTAACTTAAGCGTTAGAGCTTTAGACCGGCCTGCCAGGTAAATAAATGAATGAGAAAAATTGATTCGTTTTCATTATCAAGTATATCATAATTTTTTTAAATTAGGTTTCAAAATAACCGTTATGGTATGAATTAGGTTTTTAGACAAAGAAAAATTGGAAAGTTATCGATAAATTACAAGTGTTTTTAGGGTTCCGTTTTTAAAAGGAAAAAAGTAACCCTTATAGTTTGTTGTCCGTCTATTTGTCTGTCTGTCAAGACCCAGAACTCTTGCTGGCATTAAGTTTAAATTAACATTAAATACTTATGTCCGCGGTCCCTTGAAGCTGTAAAACAAACAAGTTTCTAAGTCAACGCAATGAAAAGATACGGCCATTTACGCCTTAGATTTTAATAAATTTGAGTAATATATGTCGCAGATAAATTAATACTTATAGGGTTACTTTCCATTGACTTGAGTGAGTGAGTGAGTGAGTGAGTGAGTGAGTGAGTGAGTGAGTGAGTGATTGAGTGAGTGATTGAGTGAGTGAGTGAGTGAATGAGTGAGTGAATTAGTGAGTGAGTGTTTGCGTGATTGAGTGAGTGAGTGAGTGAGTGAGTGAGTGAGTGAGTGAGTGAGTAGGGGAGGGAGAGAGGGAGAGAGAGAGAGAGAGAAAGAGAGAGAGAGTGAGTGAGTGAGTGAGGGAGTGAGTGAGTGAGTGAGTGAGGGAGAGAGGGAGAGAGAGAGTGTGAGTGAGTGAGTGAGTGAGTGAGTGTGTGTGTGAGTGAGTGAGTGAGTGAGTGAGTGAGTGAGTGAGTGAGTGAGTGAGTGAGTGAGTGAGTGAGTGAGTGAGTGAGTGAGTGAGTGAGTGAGTGAGTGAGTGAGTGAGCGATTGAGTGAGTGATTGAGTGAGTGAGTGAGTGAGTGAGTGAGTGTGTGAGTGAGATAGAGAGTGAGAGAGTGAGTGAGTGAGTGAGTGAGTGAGTGAGCGAGTGAGTGAGTGAGTGAGTGAGTGAGTGAGCGAGTAAGTTACCAGGGCGCACAGGTCGACGTGCCGGCCGAGCAGCGCGACGTGTCGCTGGCGCAGCAGCGAGGCGTAGCGCCCGGCGCCCGCGCCCGTGCTCGCTCCGCGTGCCGCGCACTCCGCGCGGTAGCGCTTGTCCAGCAGCATGCTGTTCGGACACGGATCATCATCAATCAACTCCAAAAGTACCAAACGGCTTTCATCAACGGTTAGAATGATTCATGAGGAAGGTTTATGTTTAATTCATTCAAGGTTTTGTATAAACTTTGTTTGTTGAAGATGTCGGAAAAAAATAATGGCGACTGGGAGCTTTAATGACGCGTAAACCAATACAGTTATATGAAAACAATGTATTATGCAATTACTGCTCTTAAATAGATATATTAACTATAACAGGAAAAGAAATATAGCATTTTGGTTGCTAGATATTTCATAAAATCGTTTTACAATTATTGGAAATCGTCTTTTCTTTAACTAAAAATTATACATCAACACACAACATCAACGCAACATAGGTGCTTTGTCGGAAGTAAAATTATTTTAACAATGAATAACAAAAATGTTCTATAACCCGTTTCCAAATAATATTGGATGTTAACACCTTTTGTCCCGAAAAGGTATTAACATGCTTTTTTTTTTGGAGCTAAACCTTTATTTAACACAAAAAAATTTTAATATGCTAGTTAAAAAAACTTAATTTAAAATAAAAAAGTTTTTTAAAAATTCCCACATCTGATACATGATTTTGATTACGTCATTAACCGATGAACTGTCAGTGCCCCATAGATTAATATAGATATGTATGTAATTACTCTAATGCACTCTGTGAGATTTTGGCTGAGTTGGGGACATGCCTTTTTTTGCTTTCATTTGATAGTTTACCTATAGTAAGAACTCAGAGTAAAACTCCGGCTTAATTCCTTTGCTTTGATTAGGAGATATTTAGTTTTTCTGATACATTGAGAAAAACCCATAGAAATGATTTTTCTCGTTTATGCGTTAGAATTTTCTTTATAATATTTCACCATTCGGTCGGCAACGTGTACAACTATATTGAATGTAATAAAAAAAACTATTTAAAAGTCCTCCGGTACACCTAAATTATTTTTTTCTTTTTTGACAAAATATTTTTTTAGTAGTTTTAAGTCTTGTAATTTCCGCATTTTATTTTAAGGCTAAAAGTAACCTTACATTACGTATTATGTCATACGTAAATAGTAAATAAATAAACGGCAGGACGGCTGAGTTATAAATTTTTTAATATATTGGTTAGGGTTGTCAACACAGAAACTTTCAATTCTGAGAATCTCTAATTACAGGATAATTTGGTTTGGACTTTCCTAATGAGTGCCATTGCGTCCTATCTTTGGTTTGTTTTGTCAGTTTCTGCCAGATGTCCAGTATTAGTATAATATCTTGTATAGCTGATGGCACATCAACACTTGACTATGACATCACTTATATTACCTGTCCTGTTGGTCTAGTGGTTAGTGATCTTGGTTGCTAAGCCAGTGGTGTGCGTTCGATTCCCACCCAGGACAAATAATTGTGTGATGAGTATGGTGCCATCAGGCACATCAACACTTGACTATGACATCACTTATATTACCTGTCCTGTTGGTCTAGTGGTTAGTGATCTTGGTTGCTAAGCCAGAGGTGTGCGTTCGATTGCCACCCAGGACAAATAATTGTGTGATGATCATTTGTTCTGTGTCTGGGTGTGTTTTGTCGCTGTTAGTAGATGTTGTGCGTCCGAATGCAGGCACTACAAACGACGGCAACACTCCTCGAACAGCACTATCGAACAAACACCGTAATACGTTTGCTGAAATTCTTGGGCTAGAATATTGGCTTGTCGATGGCATCATTACTATATTAGTAGCGCTCTCCAGCATCTCTGAGATAGATGTTGAAAAATTTCAGACTTTTTGCATTAAAATTGCTATAAAATATGTGGAAACTTATAGTTGGTGCTACATGTCCGTTACTCTCCAAAAAATATTTATGCATGGTAGTGAAATAAGTAGATCTAGTGGGCTACCGATAGGTATGTTATCTAAGCAGGCAGGAGAGTCGCAAATTAAGTATTGGCGGTACGACAGAGAGCACCACACTCGAAATTTTTTCGAAAAACCACTTTACTCGATTTTTTCAACGTGCGCTACAATTCTCGGATCGATATCTACCGATACGTTTCTCTCGTAAAAAGAAAATGAAAACCCCAGCTGTACCTGCGAAGGTACTAAGGATAGATGACAGCAACATCAACCATTTTCGGGGTTGATGATGTCATGTGTAAGATAACACTTACCAGAGAAGACAATTTAATTTTCTCCGTCAGTGAACACGATATGGAAATAAATTGACATTGCATCATCCCTACTTCCAATAATCACTACATATTATAAAACAAAGTCCCCCGCCACGTCTATCTGTCTGTCTGTCTATTCGCGATAAACTGAAAAACTACTGAACGGATTTTCATGCGGTTTTCACTAATAGAAACAGTGATTCATGAGGAAGGTTTAGGTGTATAATTTGTACCCGTGCGAAGCCGGGGCAATGCCGGGGCGCTTGCTAATACTAATATAAAGTGAAATAAAATGTGAAAGATTGTGTATTAAATATAAACTTGGTTAAAAATTATTTGGTATCATTCCCGGCTAGTACCTATAATTAATATATTTTAACCATGGTGTAATATTTTAGTAAACGTAAAACTTAAGTAAAAAACATTTGAATCTGAGATGGTTCTCCACTTGCAAAACATCAATTTCAACGCGGGCAAACCCGCCGGGGTGCAGCTAGTATCCATATAAAACGAAATACCTGTATTATGTAGATTTTTTTTTTCTATTATAGTGGTTTTGTAAGTAATGCTTTTGACAACCCTATTTCCATAGAAATGTATAAAAAAACTTAGAAACCCAATATTTCGGAGATCCTACAATAAACACATTTAAATTTTTGGGGTATGATACCTGATTGTTATTCATATATTTTACAATTTAAGTAAAATGCGGAAACAAAAGAAAATCTGAGAAACAAAATAAAATCTAAAAAAAGAAAAAACAATAGTAACTCTCTGATATTATAAGTTACTATGTTGAATTTATTTTGATTTGTGTATTTTATTGTATTTAATCAGACGATGAGCTCAGTAAGTTAATATTTGTAATATTTTAGCAGTAGTAATAAAATTATTGATTTTAATAGGTCATTGACCTTTCACGAAAAAAATCGTATTTCCTAAACAAAGCTACGGAATTTCGTCGGCGCTCAACTATTTGCTACTACTGAACGGTAACCTATCAAATAAAAGCATAAAAAGGCATGTCCCCAACTCAGCCTGTCAAAATCTCACACTGTGTAATGGTATCAACTGACAGCTGTCAGCTTGTTTATGGGTTAATGATGTGATGTTACAGTCACGTGATAATAGATTCTTTTCAAGTCTTTTTTCAATAAATTTTAATTAATTTACTCATAGTTTCAACAATATTAAAAATATTTTAAACAGGACAATTAATCATTTAAGTAGAATTTAACATTAACAAATTTACAGACTCTTGGGCTCTTTGTCGAGTCGATGTCAAAAATTAAATACTGGAGGATTTGTTAACATCGCGACAGACCGCTTTGCTCCATGACCGATGCCCCCTATTTAGCTCAAAATAAGTCATAATTTCACGAAATAGATACATGAAAATAAAATAAGCGAATATCGACATTGATTATGAATATAGCAAACACATCTACAGTTAACTAATTAAATAATGGTTTCGATTTTATTGTACACTCGACTAAACTAAAACCTGATTTAATTTCTTCATATGAAATCAACCTAGTGTTCTTCGTAATAAGGTCTATTTGTTACTGGCATCTATTTCTCAGCGCCACTAAATTTCACTAAAACCTGTCAACGTATACTCAACTTTATTTCGACGCAGTGAGAGTCCCCATTTATTCAAATGCCGTATAAAAACTTGTTCAAAACGAACTAAGATGACGTTATTTTAATCGACACCTACGAAGACGCTTACTAAAAACACAGAGCAAAAGAGATGATGGCATTCAACGGATAGCGGCTCTCGCTACGTGGTATTAAAGTTTATTTAAGCGTATCAGACTTTAGTCGACAAATAAGTTGCTTATTTCGATAGCGACATATGTTACCTACTTGTTTCAATTTGAAATAAGACCTTGTTTTGAAGTGTACAAGGTGTATACATTTTATATGAATTTAGTGAATTTTAATTTAGCGAGTGAAGTAACAGAATTGGGACCAATTTCTAATCAAATAGCGTTTTGCAGTTCTAAATAATTTGTTTTTACTTTTACGAATAAGTAACTCCGGAAATATTATACCTTTAAAATATTTAATTGTTAAATTTTACAAAGGCATCAAATTTTTTCAACACTAAACCTGACTACAATCAATGGTAAAGTATTCTACAACCGAACAGTTCGTACCGTAAAATATACAATGCTCAAACGCTGTAGAATGCGTTATCATATTTAATTATGTTTATTTTTATATACATATAAATATCAAATGTTACCTGGAAGCGAGTTGTTTGTAATGTGCGTAGACTTGTTCGGACAACTTGTAGACAAACTGGTCAAAACACAAGTTGACCTCGGCCTCCACTTCGTCGTACAAGAACTGTTTCTTGAACACTGTTAGAGCGTACTGCGCCGAGTCGTTGTACAAGTCGAGAGGATATAAAACGTATCTGTCGGAATATATACGTGTTAAGAGCGCCATCTTGATTTATGATATTTGAATAAAGCGTCATCTGTTAGTATTATTACTACAATAAATGGACACAAATTTTCAATTTTCCGATTAAAGGACTTAGCGGTTTTTGAAACTATACGACTCATATGTACTAGACAGATACTAGTACAATACTCACTCCATCATAGCGGGTTCCTTGGTGCGCAGTATGTGGTCGGTGAGGATCCAAGGCATGGACATTTCAATGGGGAACTGGATCCTCTTCTCCATGGTGATCAAGTCACTGCACTCCTCGTTGTGTTGGTGGCGGACCATGCATTTCTGGGAATTATTTATTTATATTCATAATACAGAATGTTAGTGAAACGCTCAAAAAAACTGATTTTTAGGCATAGCAAAATTTTTGTCTATCTGAATCTGTCTGTCTATTTAACTAATCTCTGGACTGGGAAGACCAATTTACACGGGACTTTCACTAGCAGATAGCTGGCGTTATAAGGAGTAGCTTAGGCTACTTTTATTTTGGGAAAATAATTAGGGTTCCGCGAACAATATATAAATATGTACTCGCGAGCAAAACTGCTAGTTGTGAACTAAATTACTATTATTTATTTTTTGTCTTGTTTTGTTTTCTTATAGTTCAGTAGATTAGCTATTAAATAGCTTTAGCGTTATGATTAAAAAAATAATTGGAGACAATTTCCCCATACCTTAAATGGATGTTTATATTGTCATCAATCATTAACCCCCGACGTAAAAATGAGGGGTCTTATAGTTTAACGTGTGTATTTGTGTGTCTGTCTATGACATTATAGCTACAAAACGGATAGGCCGTTTTTTTTTTTTTTGTTTGAGAGTCTTCTTAGCTACAATTCAAGAAAATCGGTTCAGCCATTGGAAGATTATCAGCTCTTTTCTATTTATGGTATTTTAAATCATGATTCATTCATATTTTTTAATTAATTGTGGTCGAATTTCCACCTCACAATCAAGTTTCCAAATTGCCAAGTGGTTCCGAATTCATTAATTTAAAAAATTTAAAAGTAAAATGGAGGTTTTTTGAAGTGAAAACTTCTTTAGGCACGTTTGCGCACTTTTGCTACGGGGAAAAAGCACACTGAACTCGTGACCGTTACGCTAATAATACATGTATAGATCCACTAGAGGGCGCTAATCTAAACATGGAGGTCTGTCAGCTCCTTGTTAATTAATGTCAGGAACCTGCTAATGTGACTGTTGTTGTCATGTTTTCACTTCTGTCGGCAGTCCCATGACTGCCTATTTTTCATGCTTTATTTTACATGAAATTAAGACGTCTGTGATAATTATACTTACGTTGACTTTCCTGCCCATCGTCATCTCCAGATAAAACTCTCTGTACCAAAGCTGGGATAAATCGCAGCATTTTTGTAGGGAATCTGTACAAAAGTGATATTATAATAATAATAATAACACCACACATCTCACACACGGCCGTCTGATCCCAAACTAGGCAGAGCCTGTACTATGGTAACCAGACTGCTGATAAACATACTTATATATTACTAAATACATACATATTATAGATAAATTACACCCAGACACAGAACAAATGATCATGCTCATCACACAATTATTTGTCCTGGGTGGGAATCGAACCCACGACCTCTGGCTTAGCAGTCAGGGTCACTAACCACTAGACCAACAGGCCAGTCATAACAGTTAAGTAATATCTCGTTGGAATAAAAAAAACAAACGTCTCTAGTAGGGGAGCCCCCTTTAATTTGTCATTTATTTTTATTATTTGTTGTTATAGCAGCAACAGATATACACATTCTGTGAAATTTTCAACTGCCCACCCATTACGGATCATGAGATACAGCCTGGTGACAGACGGACACACAGACGGACGGACAGCGGATTCTTAGGAATTGGGTCCCGTTTTACCCTTTGGGTACGGAACCCTAAAAAGTAGCTCTCATTCTGGTGGCGTAGCTTGCGCATATACGTGGGTGCGATCGTGAAGTTTTGGATACGATTTCCGCATCGGACAATTTTTTTTTTTTGCAAAATCTCTAAAAATCTTAACAATAACATCCGTGCAAGTAAATTTAATCCTGATAAATTGTAAATAATGTTTTTTAAAACTAGCTTTTTAGCTTTACAAACTAAGTATAATTTTAGTGTAGACTTGAATAGAGAACATGCCACCACATGCCACTAAAAGATTGTGCACACTTTTTATTATTCAGTTATTTATAGATTTATTTAGTTATTGTGTATATTGTAATGAATATTAGAATGATTTGCTTAGGTATCTGTTATTTGTCTTGTTATTTTGTTTCAATTCAATTCAAAATTCAATTCAAAAAATCTTTATTTCATAAAATTGACCATCATTATTCGAAATCGTCGATTTAATAAGTAATTATTAAAAATTATAGATCAACACACACAGAGTCACCGCAACAATAGTTTGCTTCGTCAAATGTAAAATGATTAAAGAAAACAAAATGGATAACATAATATCACATCTGCCTGTTTCGATCTATAACCGCCTGTTCCCAAATGGTAGAGCCTTGTGAGAAGAAATCGGGCAAACAAACTCACGGCCACTCTTTTAAAAAAGAAAAACCAGACAGTTTAATTAATTAATGTTATTATGTATATTGTAATAATGATGGTCTGCAACTGGTTTTACACATATCGTCATTTGGGCCCAATTGAAAACCAGCGTCAGGCTTTCGTCTGATACGATGCTGAATTGGGTCCGTTTTTGGCAATTAAGCTGCAACATTATTTATGTCACCTAACTGTTTTTTTTTTTTGTTGCCAAAATAATTTTTTTTTTCTTTCTTTTTTCTACATGTTTAAAAAATTACTCCTCAAGACGAATCAAGACAAACTCGATTAGTTTATCTTGTTTAGTTAAGAAGTTCCTATGGCCGTCTTCCGGCTCCATCATCAGAATATCTCTATGGTACCATATTATTGTATTGTCACACATATGTACACCAAATTTGAGCCAAATCGGACATCGGAAAGTGGTTCTAATATAGCTTCCAAGATTCTTGCCGAACACACATACATACATACATACATACAAACATTGAAGGTTAAATAAAAGCTTGTAACTATAATATTATAAATGCTGAACGAGTAAGAAACTGTGGGAGTGACATGCTTCAGCACGTATGGGCCGGCTCGACCGGTGTGATACTACAGCCTCACAGAAAACCAAATCGGCAGTGAAGCAATGCTTGCATTGCTTTTCGCCGAGTAAGTGAGGTTACCGGAAGCCCTAACCATTCCCTCCACCCCTCTCCCCCTCTACCACCTTTCCCCTACTTCCGCCTTAAAGGCCGGTAACGCACTTGTGACTCATGAGTTACAGGTGCCCATGGGCGGTGGTAGTCACTTACCATCTGGTGACCCGTCTGCTCGTTTGCCCCCTATCACATAAAAAAAAAGTGAGTTGTTCTTAATAAGCCATACCTGATAAGTTCAAGAGATAGCTCCAATAGAAGCTCTGCCTGTGGAAGGTCTCAATCTGCTGCAAGGTCCCAGCGTCTAAATCCTTACGAAGAGTTCTCCGGCCTCCAGACTTGTCGGATATCAGAGCTTCTAGCTGGGTGCGTACCATGTACAATTGAGTAGACGATGGACCTGGGCGGTGAAAGATTGTTTTAATAGATTGTCATATCTGCTCATGGATTGAAAGACAAGAACCTCGATCAACACTTTAAGAGGCTGCGTTAGAACCACTCACCAACGTTTCTCCTAGGTACTTTGATGGTGAAGCTGGCCTCCCCATCCTTCTTTCCACGGAGGGCTGGATCTTGCTGAGGCTCGCAGCCTCGCGCCCAGTCACCGCATGTCTCACGGACTGATACTACAATACTGCGAAATAAAAATGGATTCCAATAAGATGTGGTCAATGATGTCACGAGCGAGGGTTTAGGATAAGATAAGTACATCAATTAATAACATAATAGACACAATTTTGTTGAATAATTAGCAATTACCACAATTACAAGTCACAGATACAGTTCTCACTATTACTATTCACTTGTATTATTTGCTATTCTTCGCACTTAATACTCGCAGTATCGCTCAACAAAAACTGAATGTCTATACAACATTGCAACTACTTTATATAGTTCGAAAAACATCTCATAGAAATTTCGTGAACTTTCTTGAAACATTACGTACAATCTGCTTGACTATTTAAAATTCTTATTGATAAGACAGATTAGTTCCGTTATTCGTCAAAAGAAGTCGCGGTGCGTCTCAATTTAGTTGTTCCCGCTTATCGTGACTAGATGGCGCCCCGCATCAATTTAGGCTTCCGTAACAATATTTTAGGATCGTTATGTAACTTAACGGCTGTTACCAGTTCGAGTTGTAGGTATGGGACCTTGACCTGCTCGAGCTCAATAGCTCCCCCCTTTAATCCACCTTTACACTCCCAATTGCAATTTTCCTTTCCCTTTCAATATACTGCCAATTTTAGCATCTTTTATTGCCAAAGTGCCAGGCTGATGTTAATAGACTTGTGTGAGAAAGTTTGGGTGTTTAACCACTTCTTCCTACCCCTTGTATGAAGGCTAAACATGACCTATTTTATTACCTTCGTATAAGATCCTTCTTGTTCTTAATGGCCTTCCGGAGTGGTTCCCTCAATACCAGCTGGACAAAGTCTTGAAGCTCCGCGTATATGGACCTTCTGGCAGCATCAGCGAAGACCGTCTCCATGCGTGCCATGAGAACTTGTAGACCCTTGATCATGGCTATCACTTCGATCATAGCGAATTTCTCTTCAGATGTGTAATTGTACCGCGTCGCCTGTAAAACAAAGAATTTTATTTTAATAATATATAATGAAAATACAATAGGTTTATTAACGCTTATTTTTAATTATTATTATTATTTTCTGAGATTAGCACGTTTAATCAAACCAACAAACTGTTCAGCTTTATAATATTGGTATAAATATTGTAAAAACTCAAAATTAAAATCGCGCCATCTTGATAACTAGTATACAAAATGACAAAATTACAGTAGTATCGCGTAGAATACACAGATGGGGTAAATAAAAAAAACCAACACGCGGTCAGCATTTTTCGTTGCGCTAACACTTTTTTCCGTCTAGCCGCGGCCGCCGCCGAGCGTCTGAAGTGTAACGTGCGATAAGGTAGTTTGTTGCCAAAATACTTTTACTAAATAATTTATTAGCTATTTTTAATTCAAATTTTAAATGCCGAGCCAAAAAGCGCCTAATGAGGCGAATATTTATCACCATTTTGTGTCTTACTAATATTATAAAAGCGAAAATTTGTAAGGATAGATGAACGTTTGTTTATTTTTCACGCAAAAACGGCTGAACGAATCTGAATGAAATTTCACACAGAGATAGATTATAGTCTGGCATGGCACAAAGACTTCTTTTTATCCTGAAAAAAATAACGGTTCCCGTGGGATAGATTTCACCATAATTTCCACGCGAACGAAGTCGCGAGCGACAGATAGTAAGTTATAGGCGGAGAGCTGGTGACGAATTTGTGAAAGTTAGCAATAAATAAAATCTGACAAGTGCGAGTCTGACTCGCGCACCGAGGGTTCCGTAAGCAAGCAAACTTGTATTTACATAGTACGTCCATCTCGAGACTCAATTCTCGAAGACTATTGCTCGTCATTTTCGAAAGACAAACTTAGCTTTGCGGTTGCGATATACGACAAATTCAACAATCCAACCATCACAAAAACTATTTTTTATGTGATATAACAACAAAACAAAACTGGCCTGTTGGTCTAGTGGTTAGTGACCCTGACTACTAAGCCAGAGGTCGTGGGTTATATTCCCACCCAGGACAAATAATTGTGTGATGAGCACGATAATTTGTTCTGTGTCTGGGTGTAATTTATCTATAATATGTATGTATTTAGAAATATATAAGTATGTTGATCAGCTGTCTGGTTACCGTAGTACAGGCTCTGGCTAGTTTGGGATCAGACGGCCGTGTGTGAGATGTGTGGAGTTATTATTATAATTAACGAATTTCAGATATTTTCTTTAACTTGTGCTGTCAGACCTTGCTTCTTACCAAATTTCATGATTAATTGTCAAGTTCCTTTGAAAAATGACGTCAAGCACTACGATTGGAGATTCGAGTCACAAGTGGAAATATAAGTGCGAAGTACAAGTGTCATTTAAATTACAATTAATATATACATAATTATATTAATATATATGATTAATTCTATTACATATAATATATAATAGAATTAATTATAATTGTGTTATTTGTGAAATATTAAAATAAATTGTGTCTATATTGGTAATAAATTGGAGTAATTATATATATATGTATATATATATGTATATATATATTGTATTATATATATATATATATATACAAAATTTCAATATGATTATTTCATTCGCATTTATAATATACTAGCTTGTGCCTGCGACATCGTCTGCTTAAAATCTCTCTCATGCAAATTTTCATCCTTTTCACCAAACTTCAAGTATTATTATCGCGACAAAAAGTAGCCTATGTCCTTCTCAAAGGTCTCCTCTATCACTAAATTAAAATTCTTTACAACTGATTCAGCAGTTGAGGCGTGATAACGCAACAGACAGACAGAAATACAGAGTTACTTTTATATTTATAATTATAGTTGTCGCTTGCAACTCCGTTCACCTGGAAATTTTGGTGAAATCAATCCCAGCGGAACCTTACATTTTTTCGGGATAAAAATTGGTTGTCTGTAAAGTCGGTTTACAGACGATAATTTTACGTGATAACGTCATAAGAAAACAGTGGAACAAAGATAGATGCGTCACAAACCGCTTAGGCGTATCGTGCCCCTCTATCGCTTGTTCCGCACTCTCGCTTGCACGCTCGACCCAGGCGGAACGTGACAATGAGTCATGCCTTTACGTGCGTGCAGCCAGCGTTCATCGATTTATAAGACGTTATCACGTCAAAAAGTAGCCTATAATAGACTAATTTATCTTTGCGCCAAATTTCATCCAGATCCGTTCAGCCGTATCTGCATATCCGGTCATCAATATATTTTACTGGACAAAATCACTTACTCTCTCGTACTCCTCAGCATCCGGTGGGCATCTAGCATTACTGGCATGATCAGTGGGATGCAGCAACTTCCAAGAGCAGAGCTCGGTGAGGACTGTGCACCAGGATGAGAGCAACTGGAGTCCACGGAGACACAGCTCTGATACCGTCTTGTTTTCTGCATCGGAACCAGCTTCTTTGAATGTTGTTGTTACCTGTAAAAAAAAAATATTAACTAATATTGGACATTTTTGTCGTTGGAATGTGTTTTGTTTGTTGGAATTTGTTTATGGTGACGTGTTATTTGTTCTTGGAATGAATGTTACGTACTTAAGGTGAGTGTTGTGTTCTTTGGTTCAGTGTTGAGTTCCTTATACAAGTGTTGTGTTCTTAAGGTGAGTGTTGTTTTTTTGGTCGACTGTTGACTGCTATGCTATGGTTGTGTGTTGAACAAGTATTGTGGTCTTAGGACGAATGTTGTGTTCTTAAGGTGAGTGTTGTGGTTTTTGGGTGAGTGTTGTACAAGTGTTGTGTTTCTTCGGCGACTGTTATGTTTCTAGGGCGAGTGTTGACTTCCATGGGTGAATGTTGTACAAGTTGTGTTTTTTTGGTGATTGTTATTTTCCTATTTTCCTGTGTTTCTGTTTCAAGTGTTGTGTTCTTAGGGCGAGTGTTGTGTTCCTAACGCTATTGTTGTGTTCGATGGTTGCATGGGCTTTAGACAACTGTTGTATTTCTTAGTTCAGTGTTGTGTACTTTGTATCAATCTGCTCTTTCTGACTCACTCTTTCTTACCTCATTGCTGTATCTGGCTAGTTCAGATATGTAGTTCTGATGTTCTTCCCGGATTTGAGGTAGGTGGACCATCAGGTCGGCTTGAGGAGATGGAGGGTTAGGGCTCGACGATAATGGCCACCTGTAAAAAAAAAAATCTATATTGTTATAATAAAGATTAAAAGTTTATTTTTTTGGTTGATCGTGCCTATCTCTGTCACTATCAGTAGGATAACATTTCTGGGTCACCCCAAGGTTGACTGGTAGGGAATGCCCTGGGCGTTAAGTCCTCCTTTGTAGAAATGTGCATGAAGTTTTTAACAAATAATTAAATTCGAAAATAATCTTGGTTTGTAGGTTGGTTGGATGGATGGTTGGATAGATGGTTGGTTAGATGGTTGGCTGGTTGGTTGGTTGGTCAGTGGCTCGGATGGTTAGCTACAGATTACTTACTTGCTTGGGTCATAATGTTTGGATCTCTTGATGTAATTAAATGGAGCTATCTGCATATCTCCGAAAAGAGGGACCACCTCCAGATTCTGTAACAATAGAGGTTTAAAAAAAAAACTGCAACCTATTCAGTATTGTTTTTTTTGGTATTTTTTTTTAATCAATTCGCGGTGTATGTTTTTTTTTTATTTATATTAAGCCACCACAAACAAGTATTACAAGAAATATATTAGCTGATATAAGCGAACTTTATTTTTGAAGTCCATTATGAACACAAATAAACCATGAAACACAGTACAAAACGTAACTGGCTATGAGAGAAAAAGAGAAAGAAAATGTGTGCTCGCACCTCTCTCTCTTGCCCTTACAGTCTTCTCTAACTTATGTCTCCCTCTCAACTTCCGTTCGCCTCGCCCGATCACACTTTTCGTAACGCATTCACCAGCTTACTCCTCAAGTCAGGCGTGCGTAAAGGAGTTTTACTTCAAAAATCAAATGGAAAATCATGGCAAAGTGTTCTACCAGTAAGACATAGTTTTTACTATGAAAAACAAGAGTGTCGGAAACCAAAAAGCTTGTTTAAAAGCATAAAATAAAAATATTTTACCTTAAAAATTCTATCGATGCGGTCTAGACGAATCTTTTTCTTTTGATCAAGACGGTTGATGTTGCACACCTCAGAATCCATTAAAAACAGTCCGAAGCCCATCACCTAAAAAAAATATTACCAAATGTACCATTTTATGCAAATTCATATCATTAGTAGCGACATTTACATTAAATCAACATCAACTGTGGGAGAGCCATGCTTCGGCACGTATGGGCCGGCTCGACCGGCGTGATACCACGGCCTCACTGAGAACCGGCGTGAAGCCCCTTCTCCTCCTTCCCCTACCCCCATCTAAAAGGCCGGCAACGCACTTGTGACTCTTGAGTCGCAAATGCCCATGGGCGGCGGTAGTTACTTACCACCAGGTGACCCGTGTGCTCGTTTGCCCACAATACCACAAAAAAAAATATATCAGCGTCATCTAGCGACGACAACGCGAACTACATAGTAACTACTGATCCTGAATATAGTATAGTAGAATTAAAAAATATTGGTAAGCAGTTAATTGCAATTGAATTTGAACGTATACCTGTCTTTCAAATCAGGATACCATTTCCTAGACTATTTCAGTTATCAGCAGTTTTCACCAATAGATAGGCCTGTTGGTCTAATGGTTAGTGATCCTGATTGCTGAGCCAGAGGTCGTGGGTTCGATTCCCACCCAGGACAATTAATTGTCTAATGAACATGATCATTTGTTCAGTGTCTGGGTGTAATTTTTCTATAATATGTATGTATTTAGAAATATAAACAGGCCGGGTACAGGCCCTGCCTAGTTTGGGATCAGACGACCGTGTATAAGACGTGTTTAAATTATTATTATTATTTCAATAGAAATAATGTTACCTTAACCAGCATATGCTTTTCCGAAGGAGTGAGGTACATTTTTGTCTCAAACATGTGGACACATATGTTCACCACATCAGCCAACAGCTCTTCATAACCTGAGCATAAAAAAAACATTAATCGATTTTCTGCGTGTTGTAAGTAACCCTGTAAAATAAAATACTGCTCTTTTCAGTTCAGGGTTCAGGGGTAATATGTGACGTCACAGCAGTAGGGGTTCCACAAATTTGACAAGGACGGGAGGGGGGGTCCAAAAATCATGAAATTCGTATAACCTAATTTATGGATGGCCCCTCAGGAGCAAGCTAATTGCTGTCAACCTGGCGCTTCGGGTATTAAAAAAGGAAAATTGAAAGTATGTAGCGACTTTGAGTGTCCTTGGAGTTTCTTGCCTGTTCTTCTCCACAGGATCTACGTATTGGAACAGGCAACTAGCTTCACGACTGACTTAGTCTGACTGATATATGGGTTTAATTGAAATAAATGATTTTGATTTTGACTTTCACATACAATAAAAACATACTCCAACATCATCTAGCGAAGACGAGCTGAACTACGAAGTAATTACTAATCCTGCATCGCGCTATGAGAGTTCTCGCGCCGTTTAGTATATATACAACTTCCCAACATCATCTGTTGGGCCGCGGCCCGCCAGGCATGATCACTTCGCTCGGAGGATCCCTTTGTGTTGGAGGACACTACACTACACCCGTCCCTCTACAAATACAGGGTGTAAGTGACACCGTACCGAATCCTGAAATAGTGTATTCAGACCATCATTTTGAGTGGAAAATCATTGGAAATTTCTGCCGGAAAATTCAATAAGTCTTTTGTTTCATTTTTTTTGCTTAAAAGTGATATCACAATGAGTAAACAGAACATTTAACCGAAAAAAAATCAGTAAATACCCCATTCGGCCAAAAACTGCAATGTAAAACATTTATGCAATCAGCTGTTGCGTTACATTGCGTAGCAAGTTATAATTGTAGTAAGTAATGATTGTGAATCCTTAATCTCGCATTTTTTTGATGAACTGACCTTTGCATTGTGATAAGTATGCAAAGAAAGACGTTTTGGTAAGTTATTCGCGACGGTGATACTTACATGCTGTATATATTAACTCTGTTCAGCAATCTCTTTTTGGTCTTACCATTGATCTTTTCAAGAGCATCCTTGACAGTGTCCCTGATCTTGTTCTGAGTGGCAAGAAACATGGATAGGTTCTGCGACTCTTGGAGGCTCTGGCTGTCCGACATCACCTTGAGGAACTGGGCGGCTCTGTAAGAATGATTTAGTTTTACAACCAAGCAGCAGGAACATTGATCACCAGCCATGCTTGAGGTTTGAGAAGACTTCATCCATTTTTATCTTAAGGATGCATTCAAAATTATTAATTACTAGCCGTTGCCTGTGACTTTGTTCATGTGGAATTTTTATTGAAATCTATCCCACGGAAACCGTACATTTTTCCGGGATAAATTCGTCCATTAATCACAATTAGTCACAGTTTTTTGAGCAATTTTTTATCCCCCTCTCCCTCCTGGTGATAAGTGAGGTTATTATATTTAAATATAGATATGATAGTGTTCTACGAAAAAATAAATACACGTGATATTTCACTACAGCCGCCGTCCCCCTTGTGATATTGCATGAATTTTTTCGAACACCTCCCCCCCCCTCGAGCCTCACGTAATTAATGGACAATCCCTAAACTATCTCTGTGAAAATTTTATCAAGCCAGTAAACAAAAAACCCTTTATCTTTAAACCCGGATAATACTTCTTAACAGATATTGTTAAAAATCCCACTTATGAGGGAAGGAAAGGTACAATATTATGGTTGGCAATCGCATAAATGTACCTTCTATAAGTCGAATAATCGTTCTTGACGGAACTCTTCATGTTCTTAAGCTCGTCCAACACGGCGAACATGTTGACAAACTTGCCCAGCGTCAGCAGATACGCCTCGGAGACGAAGTCACGCCTTTTCTCCGCGTGACACAGACGGCGGACCTCGCCGCAGAAACGCTCAATCGCTTTCCGCTGTTAAAGAAATTAAAATTATGGTTAAGAAAAACTCAAAAAGTACGCTGTAATCGTGAACCAAATTAAGAAGTAAAAATCCCCCCACCCATCTGGCTCCATCATCAGACCAGCGTTACTTCCATTCCATTAGATACTTCCATTAATCACGTGATCTCGTCGGTTCGAATGAAGTGGACGATGGCTGGCGGGTGCGTCATGCTCGTGAACGAGTGCCGTTGGTTGAGCTGGTCATTTCCGAACTGCTATTACTTACATATAGTAGTAGTTTGCGCGACTGTTTATAGTTTAGAACAATACGTTACATTGTCCGCACATTTAACTTGCGCATATAAGCAATGTAACCAGAGATTTGTAAAAAACATGTTGAAAAAATAGTGTCCTTGGAGTTTCTTGCCTGTTCTTCTCCACTGGATCTACGAATTGGAACAGGCAACTTAGCTTAACGACTGACTTAGTCTGATTGACTACTGAGTAGTAGTCAGTCTGACAATTCAAAAATACCTATAATGGTTTAATTGAAATGAATGATTTTGATTTCATTGATTTGATGTTTATTTTAGCAACTTTATGTTCTCTACCTCCAAAAAATACTGTTGTCACAATATTCTCGGCATATGTATGATTGGTACAATACCTGGAAGTACATGAATTGCAGCAACTTATCCACTTCTGGCGCCAACACTTGTACTGTCCTCTCATAGATGTGGACCCGGTCTGGCTGTTCGTTGGACCGAGGCTGAGGGATGGCGCGGCTGCAGCAACGCCACGTGTACAGCATCACCGCGTGAGCATTACCTTCTTCTAAGAGCTCGTTCTAGAAGGAAAAAATCAATAGCTACAATTTTAAGAGTAGACTAGATGAGCAACATAAATAATTCTATAGTCTAGTGGTTTGTGATTCTGACTGCTGAACCAAAGGTAGTGGATTCGATTCCCACCCAGGACAAATAATTGAGTGCTGAGCACAATCGTTTATTAGAAAGAAAGAAAAAGAAAGAAAATACAGTTTACTGCAATAACCTCAGCATACCTTTTTTGTTCTTTTTTTTTTGTATTACTAGCGGCCCGCTCCGGCTTCGCACGGGTATCAAATATATAGCCTATGTCATTCACTGAAAAAATGATTAAAATCGATCCAGTAGTTATGTAATTATTTACTACATCACACTAGAAACCTCAAAAATAACAGTATTTCTCCACTATTTAATGGATGTTATTATACATATAAACCTTCCCCTTCAATCACTCTATCTATTAAAAAAAACCGCATCAAAATCCGTTGCGTAGTTTTAAAGATTTAAGCATACATAGGGATATAGGGACAGAGAAAGCGACTTTGTTTTATACTATGTAGTGATATAGGGAGTATCTGACATTCGAACACTTGGTTAAAACAACTGAAAGGACATGACTCTAGTCTAGTATGCAGTCACAAAAAGAATTTAAGAAAAAAAAGTTTAAAAGTTATGACCGATTGAATTTCCAGGTTTATTGTCTCCATTTCTCATAAAAGCAGGTGGAATGTATGACTTTCTTCTGTTCATAGTAAAAAGGACTGACCAAACTTGAAAGTAAGTTGCTGGTCACTTTATAAAGTAAGCTTATAATTTCACTCACCAAGTTAGCATGAACCGTTGCCTCCTCGATATACTTTGCAATACCGGTAACAAAGCCATTACGGTCTTCAAAATTGGTATCAAAATTCGCCTGGTACAGGATGGAGCATGGAGCGGCTTCAATGCATGGTTGCTCATCTACAAAACAGTATAAAATTCATATGAACAACCCATAATCCTACTAATATTATAAACGTGAAAGTTCGTGATGTACGGATGTTTGTATGGATGTTTGTTGACCGATTGCGATGAAACTTAGTATGTAGATAGCTGGAGACCTGGATTAACATATAGGCTACTTTTTATCCCGATATTCCCACGGAATCGAGATTTACGCGGGTGTAACCGCGGGGCGCTGCTAGTCTTATCTAATATTAAATGGCCTGTTGGTCTAGTGATTAGTGGTCCTAACTGCTGAGCCAAAGGTAAATAATTGTGTGATGAGCATGATCATTTGTTCTGTGTCTGGGTGTAATTTATCTATAATATGTATGTATTTAGTAACATACATATATGTGAGTTTATCAGCAGTCTGGTTACCATTGTATAGGCTCTGCCTAGTTTTGGTCGAGTTTATTGCTTTGTTACACTTCCACGCCTTAACTACTCAACTGATGGACATGAATTTTTTTTTACACATTGCCATAAATGCATAAAAAGGGCTAGGACACTTTTCCCGAAGGTCTCAACTGCACATTTAGCACATTAACAATTAATTATCAGTTACTGTGATGATATAACTCTACACTACAATGACTCCATGACTCAATGTTTTTTTTAATCATGTGGTAACCCCCAGAGTCAACATTGATTTTGCGTTAGTGGGAATAACAACTATTCGCCTTAAGAAGAATGTCTCCTAAAATCCCCTGCAAACCTTGGCTGCATCTTCATCAGCAGAAGGCCATACTGTTGATTGTTTAGTATAAAGAATTTGATTAGTGTTACTTGTACTTGACTATTTATTACTACTAGTACTTCCTGCTATTGACATTGCAGTTGTTTTTCTTTAAACATTAGAGGGTAATTGATGAATGTATCTACATTTTCTTAATTTTACAGGAGAGCAAAAATACTCAGAGAATTAACCTAGTTCCCTGTGGTTCCTTAACTATTTTGTTATTTTGGAATTTATGAAACATTGCATTTACAATTAGGACGATTTGGCATTTCATAAAGGAGCACATTGTGACCCGTATTATGATAAATTTTTTGTAGATATGGTATCTGGTTCTTGTACTGCATATTAATCGACTGTTTAAAATCATCCTACCTACCTATGACATTAACCCACTCCTAATACAAGCCTTGTAGCTTAACTAGAGGAGTTAACTAGAATAAATTTTCTCAATATATAGTAAATATTAGCAGCGCCCCGTGGGTTTAACCCGCGTAAGTCCCGATCCCATGGGAATACCGGGATAAAAAGCATCCTATGCATTAGTCCAGGTCTCCAGCTATCTACATACCAAGTTAATCGCAATCGGTTCAATGGTTTTTGCGTGAAACAATAACAAACATCCATCCATTAATCCATCCAAACTTTCACATTTATAATATTAGTGGGATTGTAAAAACTTGAAATTAAAATTGAACCATCTGTGAAAATTGCCCAAATTAATATATGGATAATTAGTATACAACCAACATCAAATGACATTAATATAGTGCAGAATCCACAGATGGCATAAATAAAATAAATAAAGTCACGGGCAGCATTTTTTGTTGCGCTATCACATATTTCCGTCTAGTCCCATCCGCTGATAAAAAGGCAGGAAGAAGAATATTTATTTATGTGGTTGTTGTAAATATAAGTCCATAAGGAAAATGGTCATTTTAATATTTAATTTGAGTCAAGATTTATCTAGTAATACTGTTTAAAATACATACTTAAAATATTATTTATTAATTAATTAATATTATAAACATGAAAGTTTGTGAGGATGTATGGATGTTTGTTACTCTTTCACATAAAAACTACTGAACTGATTGCATTGAAAATTGATATTTTTGGAAATTTTATCCGAATATTTCCATGACACCAGGACTTTCGGGGGTGGCAAAATGTGGATGTTTAATACGCCTCTGCCTCGGGAATACAAGCAAGAAAAAGCGGAAAAAATCTTTTTAACAAAAAATTCAACCGACGAAAAGAACTAAAAAGCAAAAAATAAATAAACCTTAAGTCTTAAGTATTGAGCTTATATACATAAACTATCAAATTTTATATAAACTTATTTTGAGTCGGCGCCAAACAACAAACTGATTAATTATCAAAATTTTATTTGGCGCCGACTCAAAATAATTTTTTAATACAATTTTAAAGAATTTTTTGTTAAAAAGATTTTATTTTATGGTTTTTTTCATCATCATCATCATGATGATGAAAAAAACCATAAAAATGATGATGATTTCTAAACGCAATACCTGATAAAGTAATGAAAAGTAAACAGAAACACTATTCGTTCCTACAATTTTCGAGGGTTTCTCTAAATTTTTTCAGGATCCCATCATCAGATCCCGACTTCCTTGACATGGGACCACCCTTGAGGTATACTCTATCTAACAAAAAAAGAATAATCAAAATCGGTTCATAAATAACGGAGTGAGGGCTGAACAGACATAAAAAAAAAAGAACAAAAAAATATTATACGGTAGAATTGAGAACCTCCTTTTTTTTTCGTCGGTTAAAAATTAGGCAGTATTGAGTCTTATCTTGTGTTACTGATGCTGGATACACTGCTGTTTAATGTTAATTGTGTGTGAATTTTAACAATATGTGTGTGTATGTATTTTAAGTATGTGTGTGTGTGTGTGTGTGTGTATTTTAACTGTGTGTATATGTGTATATTTTAACAATTTAACATTGGGACTACCACTAGCTGAATTTTCAATGTGATGTGATGAAGTCTTCATATCTATATATTGTATTATATAATATATATATAATTTTTTTGGGCCAGGGTCCCTCCCGGGCGTCCCCAATACACCCTACCAAAGTTTCATCACAATCTGATCAATGGTTTCAGAATGCATAGAAGACAAATATACAAACATTGATTTTTATTTAAATAGATTACTTATGAATAAATCTATACTACAATACTTTTCCTATAATTACATGATTTAACTTTTATCGAAACATCAGGCCTTGATAACTTATTTAATACAATTTTTGCCTAGCTAATTAACTAGACAGTTTAAAAAAACACATTCTTTCTATAATGAACTATGTCGGCCTAGGGCTGCCATCCGTCCGGGTTTCCCCAGATTTGTCCTAGTTTAGAGGGCGTCCGGGGAACGTCCGGGCGGGGTTTTCAAAACCCGGACAATCTGGCTAGGGGCAACTTATAATTATTAGATGAACAAGCTGTTTAAGTTAATAAAAAAAATGGAATCGGGGTTTTTTTAAGGTGTCCGGGAAAGAATCTCGATTTCACACATGTTTCCGGGATTTTTGAAGAGATTTTGAAGGCAGGCCAATGTCGGCCCCACCTAGTGCCTATGACAACGTGAATCACCGTTAATAACTGGATAGCATATTCACCTGGTAATGTAAGCTCATCCAGCACATCCACATTGCTTAGAGCGTCCGATAACGACACTTTTTCACTCACAGACATGATTTACCACGATAAAATCATAAAAAACTTAAAACACTGAAAGCCCCACAGGAAGTAACGTTTTACACAAATAGAGTAATTGTATTAATCTTTTATGTCTTATTAATAGGTTCATAAACGCTTTTATGTATTGTTCGTATAAGAAATATACACAGACAATTAATTTTATTGGTGAAAAGACAATATTATTAAACTTAGATATCAAACAGAATTGCAGAAAATGGCGTTTGACAACTTAACAGTTTTAGTGTTGCTAGTTGCCAAATTTGCTACGGAACTAATTAGTTAGAACTAATTATGTACCTATCATAATAGTGTATTAAAAATCATTTATTAGTTGCGTTGGTTGGGTTGGGTTGGTAATGTTTAATTTCAATATACCAGAACCGACTCAGACTAATTATATGGTATCCATAATAAAAACCCTACTATTGGTTGGTTTCCGGTACCCTAGTAGGTATATATACTATATAGTATATTATCTATGTATATATATTTAGTGTTTAACTGCATGTGTGCTGGGTGTGATGTAACTGTGTGCTACTCTTGTTGGGTTAAGGTTATCTGGTAGATAATTTCTTTATTTTTTCATATGGAAATCTCTAGGTGCCTCCACGTAGTTCCATGTTGACGGCAGCGAATTGAATCAGCAACAATTACAGGATGTCGAAGTCAACCTCAAACAACTTATCGCAATCCATTTGAACCATATAATTGTTTTGTCATTCGTTTCCTACGTCGAACTCGAAGTTGTTAAAGATTTACCTTTGTACAGAGTGCAGCACTTGCCACTGACGTGGTAAGTCGCCTTACCCCAATTTTTTTCCTTTGTACAGAGAGCAGTTACAGGACACCTGTTAAGGGGTCCCTAGACAACATGCGGCATGATATGCTTTACGTGCTGTCATGCATGTATGACCGTTTAATTGTATTGATTGATACGAATTACATGTAAACTACGTGATAGCAGTTGATTGCCAATTCCTTTTATTTTTATATTTAAAAATTTATTTATTTATATATCTGCCTTTGACAAAGACATAGCCATACCAGCGCAGAAGACCTTTTCACTGTACTATACTGAATAAAATGATTATACCAAGCGAATTATCATGCTGCACGATAAACTCTCAATAGGTCCTTCATGCAGCATTATGATTCAGTATGTCATGCCGCATGGTCGTCTAGGGACCGCTTTAGGCCTGGAACTAGTTGAACGCACACCTACGTATTATATATTTTAGTTTATGCGCACACCTTTTTTTTTATGATATAGGGAGCAAACGAGCAGACGGGTCACCTGATGGTAAATGACTACTGCCGCCCATGGGCACCTGTAACTAAAGAGTCACAAGTGCGTTGCCGCCCTTAAGGTGGGAGTAGGAGAAAAGGGGAAAGAGTGGGAAGAGGGGAAAGACGGGAATAGGGGAGAGGGAAGGGTTAGGCCCTCCGGTAACCCACTCACGCGGCGAAATGCAATGCAATCATTTCTTCACTACCGGTTTTCTGTGAGACCGGGGTATCGAGCGGAGTCGAGCCGGCCCATACGTGCCGAAGCATGGCTCTCCCACGTAACAGTGAGTGCAACCGTATATATTTAATAATTGAATACTATTCACAGAACCTATTATTAAAATCCGATCGTTCCTTTCGAAATACAGGGTCCATTTTCAACTCTTATCACAACATACATGCTCTTTCAACATCAACTTTTGATCAATGGCTTTGTGGAGCTACGACAATTTCGCCGATGTCAGGTACCAGGAAGACGAGCTGTCAAAGTTTTTTATGCAGAGCTGTGGCAGAGCCAAAGAGAATTTGTAGAGTTGAAGTAACTTGAAAGATGGACGAATAGACGTTAATATCTCTGCGTTGACTCTACACGCGAGATAGAGTCCATATTAAAAAAAAAAAATAAAAAAAATAAACGTTAATTTTTTTACGTTTTTATTTAACTTGTTTAATTATAAAACATTTTACATTGGCGGAATTCCTGCGTTGATTCTTCGCACGGGATAGAGTCCATAATAAAATTATATATATATATATGTAACTTGAGAAATAATTGTTAATTATAAACTTTTGCAGGCATAATCAAACATATCTTTCAAACCACTCCGCTCCGTTAACATAAATATATTAGACACTAGCAGCGCCCCGCGGTTTCACCCGCGTAAGTCCCGATCCCGTGAGAATATCAGTGTTAAAAGTAACTATATGTTAATCCAGGTCTCCACCTATCTACCTACATACCCAGTTTCATCGTAATCGGTTCAGTAGTTTTGGCGTGAAAGAGTAACAAATCTCCATCCATCCAAACTTTTACATTTATAATATTAGTGGGATAATATGACTGCCTCCCACTATCAACTAATTTTATTCCACATATATTTCGGGTGATCGATATTTCTGCTATACCAGCCACTCCATTAGTATCACTACATATTATAAAACAAAGTCCCCCGCCGCGTCTGTCTGTCTGTTCACGTTAAACTGAAAATCTACTGACCGGATTTTTATGCGGTTTTCACTAATAAATAGAGTGATTCATGAGGAAGGTTTACGTGTATAATTTGTACCCGTGCAAAGCCGGGGCGGGTTGCTAGTATCTTAATAAAACGAGAATTCAATGCTCTACACCGTTTACTTATTATGTACTTCTAATATGACTATTTCAAAGTGTATTGTAAATTGTAACAGAATCAATAGATAAATGATCGATTAATCGAACTGAAAAGTTAATATCGATTAATCGCGAATACGAACACCACCAGATACAATACTAACGTTTTAAGGACACACATGCAGACTTTACCAAGTAATAAAATGATAGTTATCTTTTATTTTATATTATAATGAGTGTTACTAGTTAAATAAATTCGGAAACAAAATAAAAAAGCTTTGAAAATTGCATCCCGTAAAAACTCTTTAAATTCCTATTTCCGAACGTACCTACTGTGCCCATGACAGGTCAACGTTTACAGGGTGCTACAGACCTTTTTGTAACAGCCTGTATACTGGACGCGTGTAGCTTGATTTAGCTGTTTTCACGTAATTTTTAAATATAATAATTAGTATTTCAAACTTCACGTACCTGCGTTAGCGAAATATCACAAGGGGAGAGGGGGACGACCCCTTAATATACGCCTTATTTATTCAAATCAGTAACATATGCATATATGCGTCCATACAAACACCGAATATATGGCAATTTTGATTTTTTTCAAACAATTTGCATTGGAACCGAAATCCTATGAAATACAATGTATAATTTTTATCAACGTAGCACGGGAATTCAGAGGTAAGTGTTAGTTAAAAATATACATTTGGCTCTTTTATTTAATTACATACATATTACAAAACAAAACGGTATACAATAATATTAAACTCAAAATAAAAAAAACACATGTCACATTTAGTAATAGTATGTACCTATAATGTTGTATAATGTTTATATAATTAATACATATTTTAGTATCATGTTCAGAATGTACTATTAATAAGCTAAGTGATACATAATAACGTTGTATAGACACACACAACCAAGTACACAGGATACATAAGTGCAGTAAAAAAAAATAGTTTACAAATGGCGGGTAGCTACGTAACATAACCTACCATAAAAAAAAAAAACTGTGTTTGCTAATGTTAGTTTGAATTTTTTTTCAAGAAGTATCATAAACTGTAGGTGAATATATTAATAGAACTATGACTGTGAAGCTAAAAAAATAATTAGTCTTTCAAGCCAAAAAATAATGGTAAATTAAATCATACCTTTGAGCCAATTATGAAGTAATTTTTTAACAGATGTGTCTTGATTTCTTGTGGTAAACGAGGGGGTTAGACAGAACATACATAGCCCTAACCTCGAGTATTCAGTGTGTACCATCTTACAGATTTCAAAAGCTACCACGTCATTTACTACAAACTTCTTTTGGTAGTTTCTGTAAATATCAAACAATGCAAGAAAAATGATAAAAAGGGAGAAAAAAAGTACAGCTGTACACAAGTACACAATCTGTACCATTAAAATAATCTCTGTAACAACAAACTGTAAAAAAATAATATATCAATATTTTAATAAACTGTACCAACATATTGATTTTTTTTCTTGTTTTTATCATTAGCAAATATTATCGTATACAAGAAAGAAATAGAAATATCCTGCTTTTGACTAAATTTAAATAAAAGAAACTTGAATGAGTAAAGTTATTAACTAAAATACAATTAAATTAAATATTTTTTTCAACATAGAGGTTCTGTGTTTTAATGATTGCCGACTTGATAAGTTTAGAAAAAAAGTAGTCGTCAAGACGCTCAATTTGACATATCAACCATTTTGTTTTTTTATTTATTTTAAGGTTAATATTGTTTTCATAACTTGTTATTAGTAAAATTAAAAATGACTGCAATGGCAACCCCATTGATGGTGAGGTATTTTTAATGACGCATATAGCCTAAGATCCATCATCAAGGTCAAAAAATAATGTGAAATAAGTTTACATTAGAAGTTTAAGTTTACAGTAGAATTTACATTAGAAGTTTTCCAAGCGGCATACATTTCAGAAGAAACTTTAGTCAAATAAGGAATGTATAAGAGTAATAAATACATTCTAATACCTCTATGCATATGGTTGTAGGTTTCAATTTTCGATTAGACAAGGACACAGGGGGACTCACTAGCAGCCGTCTCTCTCGCTGCGCGTATTGCAAGTTTCGGCCACTAGCGTGCTCTATGGTAATAAATTGCTCTTTGCACTGTCTTTTGTAAAACTTAATTATACTGTGGCAAGAAGCAGTCGTTTTCCCGAACGCCTGAGAGTAAGCTAGTCCTTTTTAGCTAAAAGCGACCATGGTGTCTTGCAGTAATTATATAGCAACTAGTCAAAAAACAAACAAATCAATTCGCCAAGGATTACATAATAAGTTCGATTTATATCAATAACTGTACTTCAACATATTTCAATTCCAATTTTGAAAAAAAATAACAATTCTTAAAAATATAATAACATAATAACAAAAGAGTCTTCCATATGCTTGTTTTTTTTAGCAGGAATAGACAACAGTTCTGCTGGCCGTGTAGCATTGTGCCCGTTTGCCAAATAGGTGTACAAAAAAAAAGGCGGTCCAATGGAACATCTATAATATATAGATGATGACCCTTGATATATAGTATACCTACTTATAACACTTGGAAATAAGATTTATTTTTTTGCCCAGCGGTGGGCAAAAAAACTGTTTTGAGAGCCAGAGGCGGGCAAAACAAAAATTTTACAGGATAAAAAATGTATACTTTAATAAACTTAATACCTATGTAAACATACTAATACCAGGGGGGGCAGCTACCCTCCGTTGCCCTCCCTTTGGGTATGCCCATGGCATATATTACTCGGATGCCTCATAGAGACTATGGACCCTAGAGTTTCTTGGGGACTAGACGTCGCGGGTGTGGTCATCTCAGATTAAGCCTCTTTTCCACCAGTTTGTGTAAAAACAAGAAATATTTCCTTCAAATTTAAGTTGACCAACCTTCGGTACAATCAAATCAATTAAAATAAGAATGATTGAAATCGATTGCACTGTGTAACCAAACAAAAAAAAACTGTCTTATTGAGAACCTCCTCCTTTTTGAAGTTGGTTAAAAACAAAACTAAAGTATACCCATACTGATTACCAGTAACTATTAGGGAGTTTTATATCTTCTGTAAGGAATACAACTCCTTATTCTACCCTCCATGGGTAGAATAAGGAGTTGTATTTACATGGCGTTACCGTAGCTACAAGGAAATACTTTTAGTAATGGTGCACTTTTTACACGGCTGCCCAATAAAGGACTTTCAGAGTTCATGGATGTGTGTGAGCTGCCCGAACATTTTTAAATGTAAAAAAAATCTTTAATTATTTTTTGGCAGGGCAGTCGCGTTTTTTAATTAATAATTTGTCAAAATAAACATTACACTGTAGTGTAATGTTTATGTTTTGTAAAACAAAGATTTCGTAAATTAATTACAACACATTTGGCTACTTTTTTTTTCCATCGTTCATCTTTCAAACACTCTGGTCCCCATAAAATTAAATATTATAATTCAACACACTTCCACTTCTTGTATAACTCCTTATTTCGTATCCCTTTGCCTATATCTTTGATTGGTTTTTAAACTATTATTAAATGTTTACACCTTAACACTTTTTTAGATTTTACGAGCCACCATTTTGTATGGGGCTCATACAAAATGGTGGCTCGCACTTCTACCCTCCATATTGTAGGATTTAATTAACAAATCTGGCTCCTGTTTTGAACTGGATTTCCACATGTAAAGATTGGGACAGCGGTTGAAAGGTACTAGCCCCAAGCGCCGAAGCTGTGCGACATCTTCTATATACATTAGTACATTACAATCTGCTCACGACGCGTCGCCATCTCTTCGCCATATATATATTAGTTTACTACTGCATTATGTACCATATAGCTTTCTACAATTCTACCTGCTTTTTTTATATGGCAACACAAGCCGACAGAAGACTCTTAATACTTAGCTACATTTATAATATGCTTAGTCTAATATATGTATCTTAATGTAAGAGCTAAATAATGAACGATATTATTTTACATGAAGCTGTACACTTAATATCAAAATTTTATACTCTAACGCAAATTTGAACATCTTACTAAATCATCATAGTGGAACATACACAACTTTCAACAATATGAGACCTTATTTCAATTAAAATAAGAATTTTTTGTAAATAATTATATTCAGTGGTTAGGGTTGCCACATTATATAAAATACTAATATTATAAAGAGGAAACATTTATGTGTGTTTGTAATGTTTTCACACAAAAACTACTGGACCGATTGCGATGAAACTTGGTATGTAGATAGCTGGAGACCTGGATTAACACATAGGCTACTTTTTACCCCAACATTCCCACGGAATCGGGACTTACGCGGGTGAAACCGCGAGGCACTGCTAGTATAAAATAAGTTTTTACTAGCCACCCCGCATACAATGGCAGAGTTCAAAGTTCCAGAAAATTTCGTCAAGGTGTTTTTTTTTTATTAGTTTCTAGGGCAACATATTTTTTAATGTGTTTCCTTTTTAGGTAGACTCCTGTCTTCCCTTATTCCTAGAGACTAAAAAAATAATTAATCAACCCCTACATAAATAAGCATGCTTATAAATACACAATACTTGCTGTCTGTCTAAGTCACTAAATAAAACATTACACAAGAAATAATTTAAGTTCCACTCGTTCATCAACCCTTTAGTAAATTTAGTGAGATGTTCAACTGCTTTATTATAAGTAAAAAAATATAACTTAGAACTCAATCGGTACTTCTTGCATCACAACTTTATAACCTAAATTACTCAACGGTGAAAACTTATCCGGAGTCACTGGAGCAAAACTCTCATACTCCGTCAACTCCACAATAGGAGCAGGAATCTCAAAGTCCAGTGTATTCAGATAATCATCATTATCACCAATATTAAAATCATCAAAACCATTTTCACCGATTTCATGAAGATTATCAAAGTGTATCTCCGGCCTTGCATCTTCAAACGGCATTTCTGGATGTCTGAGACGAATGCATTTGTGTGACCGAAGCAATGATGGCCATACAAAGGTTTCCTCGCACACTTTGCACTGGAGGTTGTCATAGTCAGAATGCTGCGTTTCAATGTGACGGTTGAGGCAGTAACTCGTGGAGTAATATTTACCACATGTCTGAAAAAATAATTAAGTGTTACGTCAAGCCTATGTTACTCGATGTACTAAATACCTACAGGCCATTGGTCCGCTGGCGGACCTTATATACAGTCACGCGCAGTGGGTTGCCGACGGCTGCCGCACACGCTTTTATTTTTTAAAGAACAAAAATGTAATTATATAAATATTTACATGGTTGTTTATGTGCAGAATATGACTGAAGATAAAGTAAGAAAAAAGCCCAGCAGCACCATTGATTAGTAGCCCGGCAGGATTATTTTTTAAAATTTCGAAATTAAAAAAAAAAATCCTTTTAATCTTATTTACTCTTGTTTCCACTAATTATTTATGAAAACTTTTGTCTTTTTGTAAATTTAGAATATTTTCCACCATACAGTTAAATAATCGAGATTTAGAAAAGGAAGAAGTTTATTAACCTTTATATAAAAATAAATCATGTAGGATTTTTGTATACTTAAACATTTAGAGATAGATCAGAGATAAATCTACACATAGTTACGAACATGCGGCCTATTGTCGCGGCTTATTGTAGCTATTACGAGGCCATAATAGTCCTGCTTATGGACATTTAAGTTCATTTTCGCAAGCAGCAGTAACAGTAGGTATCAATATTTTTGTAGGGAGTCATTTATCACTTATGTAGTAACTACTGAGTAATCTGTAGTTATGTGTTTGCTTCTATATTATGAGAATTTAAAAATATTGTATAAAACCTTCGCACCAATAGTGATAATTAGTATCTACATTCCTTGTATTCAAATATCTCATTTCTCGAAGGAATGCAAAATACAATACAATACAAACAAAATATGGCCATATGCCATATAGCCATATGCTAAAATTCTTTACTTGTACATACACACAGTGGTTGATGATATTCGCAATTGCACACAATAATACTGCTGAAGATCAACCCTAATGTTCTAGCCCACTGAACTGCTTACCTGTAGCTACCGAAACAGACTCAAGAGAAAGGATATTGTGCCTCGTGACAGACTTTAGTAAATATCTACTTACTTTCTGAATGGAGAAAACACTCGACCTGACAGACTACCTATGAACACATCTGCTAGTAAAACTTATGGCAGCCTTTAAGGTAAGAGTAAGGGAAGGGAGAAGAGGGGAGAGGGAAGGGTTAGGGCCTCTGGTAACATCACCCACTGCACAAAATACAACCTACTATTTACTATATGGTCAGCTTTAGCTGGCTAGAGGTTAAAGGGTCAGGCACATCATGAAGTGGTCAATGCCTAACAACTGGCCACAATTTCAATGTCACGCCCTAACTGCATAGTCGATTTTGATGTTTTTTTGTATTAAGATAGAGGTTACCTTAGAGAAGGACATGGCTACTTTTTGTCTTGAAATAAGACTTGAACATAGTGAAATAGGGGATGAAAGTTAATATTAAAGTTACGGACACTAGCTAGTCATAAATGAGGAATAGAGCGCACATTATTAAAGTATTGTTATATGTACTAACCTGGCACTGATGTTTGGAAATAATGGTCTTTTTACTCTTGGGATCAACAATAGCTTTTTTGGGCTCGCCATTGTTAATATCAAAGCTTTTCATGTCAACAAACTCAACAAATTCAGTAATAACCTTATCACCAACCTTAAGTTTTTCTAAAACGACTTTTGGATTCATGTACTCAGGTATTATATCTCCATTTCTGTACGTAGTCTTTATCTTTTTCTTGCCAATTTTTTTCCGTATCTGGGAATTATCACTGGTTTTTAAAAAGTGTGTCCATTTATGTTGCAGCATATCTGTTTCTGTATCAAATTTTTTCATACATTGGTCGCAGAAATAATAATCTTTGTATCCCGTCATAGCTTTATTGGATAAATCCGGTAGCAATAACACATGACTTTCTATTACATCTCGTTCCACTGAACTTTCATCACAATAATTACATAAATACAGTCTCTCATTTCCTAAATTACGCATTGAATATAATGATGATGGTCTATCATTTGAATGTAGAAAAGAGATATGATGAGCAATGGCACATTTAGTTTCAAATTGATCTTTACACACATCACACACGTAACATTCTACTATATGTTCATAACTATGGTCTTTCAAGTCCATAAATTTAAAATATGACTCGTCACAAGTCTTACACTTATGTACTTTTAAAATTCGACATACATTACGTTTATGTTCCATATATTTAACTTTATTCGGTAACAAGAGGCCGCAAACATCGCAATGAAGCTTTATATGAACTTTGAAAAAAGTACGGTCTGCAAAACTTTTATTACAGTAATTGCAAATATAGCACTTACGTTTCTTGTGGCGTTCTTTCATGTGCAATTTCAAAAGTTTGTAAGCTTCAAATATCTTTGGACATTTCCTGCACTTATGGTACTCCTTCACTTCATGAACTATTACATGATCTGAAAAGGAGACTCTTTTCGGAGGCTTATCATGAGGTTTATAGACAATCATGTGCTTGTTTTCCTGATGTTTCAACAGCTTTCTTTCACTAGAGTACCCTTTGTCACATATCTTACATTTAATGTTGGCCATGACTTCGTTTTCACAGTCAGTTATTGAATCTGTGGACAATTGACGCTTCCGTATGTTCAGTAAAGCTTCCTTCAGTTCAACCAAGTCTTCATTTACTAGCTTGACTACACATTTTTGAGCCAGACGTGCAGAATGTACGGAAGTATCTATAGCGGTTTGTTTATCGTTTTTATTGTTATTATTTACAGTTTTTACATACGGTGTTATGTCGTAACGCAATAGAATAACGAGCGGCACCTTCTCAAACCCGCGGAATCCTTCCACCGCGAGATTTTCACTACAATCTGAAGACCGTCGTCTTCGTACCACTTTCGTCGTAATATCGGTTGTATCCTTTGATTCTTTAACAACTCCATCGCTCGTGGACATCAGAGAAAACTAATGACGCGGGAAAATAAAATAATAAAAAGAAAAAAATAAGAATATTAATAATAACGTCAACAACGCTCATGTCATGCTAAACGAAGATTGGATGCGTTGCAACGATCTCCAATCGCCATCATTCTTCAATCAACTGTCAAACATAAAACCGGTGGTTGCCGGAAATTAAATAGATCTGTTTTCTTCCTGTTTTTTAGGGAAATAATTGTGGAAGGAGAGATTTGAAATGGAGATAAAATACGATAGGAAAACTAAATAATGTAATCATAAACTACAGTTGTTTTTTCTATAAAACAAAAAGAGTAAAAACCGTATTAAAAGAGTTTAATTATTACACAGTCTGTGATAAGTTTAATGATCTGTCAATTCTGCGATCGAAACATGAAACTTAATATGAAATACAACTAATAATATCATGAGATACCATGGCAAAACACCAAAAGCAACACTGCAAATAAAAACGCCATAAAAAATGAGAGCCGTAGTGTTTAAATAGTTTTTAAGGGGTTTCTTTTAGTAGTAGGAACATAATTAGTCTGGAAATTAAACTACCTTTATCTTATTTGTTTCAGAACGCACCCTTACATATCTCCCAATTCAAAGAGATAGATAAAGTTGTGCCACAAAATTATAGTACATATTTCAATGCAGTTAGAGCCTAAAATCGTTACAAAGATTTTACTACATATTACATAATAGCAGTATGACTGTTTATCTAATTTGATTTTTCTTATCCGGTACATGTATGTACCTAATCCATTGTGCTTGTGGTGTATTACACGCAAAATATTCGCTCCTCGTGTATTTACGTAAACAGATTATTTTTAAACGTTCGCTGTGTGCGTAGCTAGACAGACATGTTTCCGCCGACTCGTATACGGAGCTGTCTTCCAGTTATAAACCCAATGTTTAAACAAAGACTAAGACCTCATAGGCCGTTTCGACAAACCTCGTCGATTCATAACAGTAATCAAACAAAGACTGCTCAGTTGCAGAGGAACAAATGGATGAATTTTAGATCTATAATTACTAGATGGGTGCCTCTAGGAAGTGCTATTTACGTCGGGTGGTGTTATATTCGCGCGAGTATAAACTATGAAGTGTCAAAAGTTGAAATTTTATTTTACGAAATGTTTCCTTTTCGAGTTACGAGCCGTTTGTGGGGTCGCTTGGCCGCATGTGAGCTTCCTACGTCTCTAAGAAGCTTTGTTTATGGGACATATGCAAGAATGTTCAATGTAAACTTGGAAGAAGCAGCCATCCCTGATCTAAAGTCTTATAGAAGCTTATCGGATTTTTTTACAAGAAAATTAAAGGATGGTGTACGATATATATCCCCTGCTTCATGTGTATCGCCGTGTGATGGTGTAGTTTTAACATGTGGGACAGCAGACACAGATAAAATAGAACAAGTGAAAGGTGTTACATATAGCTTGGAAGAATTTTTAGGTGAAAACAAATGGTCAAAAAAGAAGAATGATAGATACTATGATTCTCTATTGACTAATAAGGAGAATGTACTGCATCAGTGTATTATTTATTTGGCTCCGGGTGATTACCACCGGTTCCATTCTCCATGTGATTGGACAGCTACGTTTCGTAGACACTTTTCAGGAAAATTGTTATCTGTGAATCCGTGGCTGGCAAGACTTATTCCAGGTCTATTTACGATTAACGAAAGAGCTGTATATATTGGTGAATGGAAACACGGGTTCTTCAGCATGACTGCTGTCGGAGCAACAAATGTTGGTTCAATAGAGATATATAATGATCCAGATTTACAAACAAACACGAAAGGTAAACGAAATAGAATTAATGAATTGGAACTCGGAGAAGTCACATTAAAAAAAGGGGAGCTGTTTGGACAATTTAATATGGGTAGTACAATTATTTTGCTATTTGAGGCTCCAAAAGAATTTACGTTTGATATGAAGTCTGGGGATAAAGTAATGATGGGCCAATCCTTGTCTATGGCAGCTAAAACACAGACAAGATGACTGGTTTTTGACAATTTAGTTCAAATAGTTCGTATAACTTTAACGTTTTATGCGCTGACAATTTTATTGTGAGTTTAATTGCCATTTTCAACTTTAAACCATATGAAGTAGAGAGATTCCAAGTCTAACTAACTAACAGCATTGTAAAAAGAAATTTGCAAACTTAATTTCTTTAAATTATAAGTCCATTGTGAGTATTTTGATAGTTTTTAACCAGAACACATACATAAAACGTGTCACGAAAGCAGTTTGATCTTTTTATAATAATGTTTGAATTAATGTCTTAGGAGAGTGTTGTGTGTGACATAACGTCAGATATTAAAAATCTCAAATATCTCCAGCTTTCCACAATCAAGTTAATCAGAATTAACGGATTGTTAAATTAATTCCCTAGAATCCCTTACATGAGCCAGACTTTATGGATTTGATTCATCTTTTGTTCTAAGTCTGGGAGGAATTCATCTATAATATGTATGTATTTAATAATATATATATATGTATGTATGTTTATCAGCAGTCTGGGTACAGTGTAAGGTGTAAGGATGTAAGGAGACGACCAAGACGACCGTGTGTAAGATGTCTCAAGTTATTATTATTATGCAAGGCCATGTATAAAATACATTCTATCCAAGCACACAATATATGTACATAAATTTAAACAAGTTATAAAATCCGCAAATATAATTCATGAACTCATTCATGCATGAATGGCTTCTAATTACCTAAATATGCAAACTTTTTTTTTAACGTGGGTCACACATTACTAGTATTCTTGTTAACCCCTCCAGCTAACCTAAATGCTTGTGTTAGGAGTGGGTTCACGTTGGTAGTGCACTAGGTGGGGTTCGAACCCGCAACCACTTGATCGCAAGTCCGACGCCTTCGCCATTACGCTACCGCCGCTTCTAAATTCCCTTTATTTATTTATGACTTTCCAGAGACCTCTTAATCAATTTTAGTCGATTTTGGCCTGGTAAACCCTGAAAGGAAGAAGGTGGTAAACACATGAAATTGGGCGCCTTGTAAACAATGAATATAGATAAGAGTGTAGTCCTATCTCAAAGACCGGCAACGCACTTGTGACTCTTGAGTTGCAGGTGTCCTTGGGCGACAGTAGTCACTTGCCATCAGATGACCCGTCCCTATAATATAAAAAAAAAATATTACAAAAGAAAAAACATTTTTTTTTACAAAAAGGGATTTAGTGAACCGCGATAAGAATAAAAAAAAGTTACATCTTGAGAAGTAATTTTGGATATTAATATACAAGAAAATAGTTTTCGAGTTTTTAGTTATTTATTTTATTAAATAGCCTTCAAATTAGTCTGGGAAAATCATTTCATATTTTTATGGAATTTTAAATACTTAACATTATCCTGGTAGTAGTTTTCTGATCGCTTGCTTTTGCGCATCTCGTTTATTCTACCAAAGTTATTTCATTTAAGTCTAATTTTGACTGTGTATCTGGTCTGGTGGAAACTCCCTCGGGCACTAGCTCACCGAACACTCGGCGAAGTGGCTATCTCGGAATCGAACCGACCAAAACCACACGGTGTTCTGTCACGGGTGTCTATTGGGGGAGGCTCAATTATAACCTAGGAAGGATCTCCCTGGACCCCCGACAGACTGACTATAAAGTAAGCACGTAGTCGCGCAGTCGTGAGTGGGAGCCGTGTCCCCCTTCAGTTCAAAAACAAGCGCGTGGAACACGACGCGTCACCATCTCGGGCCTATTTTCTTCTGTTTCGATGCCGGAGTCCCACGCGCTTTCGCTCCGTACCATAGCTAGCACCAAGGTCTGCTGAACCCACGCTAGACACTGCTCTAAGGTATGGAGTGCAGTATCCTCTGTACAGCCACCGGAGTGATGTCAGGCAAGCTTTGCCTCTCGGCCTATGCGACACAGGTACTTCCCGAAGCAGACGCGTAGTAAGCACTTGCGTCAGCCGGTAGAGAGGCTGCCATAACGCCTCTCTAGCCATTCCACCATAACAGGCCTTACCGCCAGAATTGTGGTGTGCTCTGCACTCAGTCGCCCAGATCGCTCTTTCCACTCTGCCATGAGTACTGGTGGAACGGGAACTCTGGACCTTGATTTCAAAATGTAATGTACGCTGTGAATGAAAATGAATCCTCCTTTTTTATTTCTCCAATATTATTTTGGGGTAGGCATTTGCTTCCGCCTAATGTCCTCTCGATATGAGAACCTCTCAAGTTTTTGGAAAATTTAGTTTCTCTACGTGTCCCTCTGATAAGCAGAGGGCACTGTGGAGAAACAAAGACAGGCAGATGTATCTTTTTTATTCGTATGCATACATTGAACATGGTTGGGTACAGGGATACAGACCATCCGAACAACCCAGAAATGAGACCTCTTGGAAGCTTCTTTGTCTTGGTGAGGGAAAAACCTCTGTACAAAATTACCGTACTGGGGCTGGAGGCCCACTGCCTCCCTATTTGTCGTTAGGGTCAGTAGGAACAGTTTCGCAAAGAATAAAAACTAGCATTGACGCGTCAAACATGGCGTAGTTACTGCTGTAGTGGCGGCTGTACTGTTTATACAACATATTTTATTTTCGCGTAAGAAAAAATATTTAATTCAAATCAAATTATTCAAATATTTTTATTTTTTCTCGTATGTTACAAAGTAACACTACTTAAAGTCAGATTATTATTTTGCAAAATTTTGGAACTTACAGCCTTCAAACATTATGTAGATACAGCACAATATTAGCATAGATGAGATAATGAGTTTAACTGGTAATATTGTTGACATAACGTCTAATGGACGTCTCAACGATTTTCTGATTCAGACTGCTAATCTAAATCAAATTTTCGATCGTATTTTCATTGCTGTAAATAATATTTTTCCATAGCAAAGATTTAATAAAGATCATTTGTATCTTTATTACTATTTTTTACGACTGTCGTGCAAATACCAAATTTATTTTACGCGATTTATCATTAAAAAGGCCGTGGCCTGTAGGTCCGGGTCATTGCCACTACGGCATTGCGTAGCGATGGCTCTATACAAATCATCTGATACAGAGATCACCCCACCGCCGCTATCTACCTAGGTACTAAAACAAAGTAGGTGTAGGTAGTCAATGATAATAAAAGAAACAGTTTTTTGTTCATACTTTATTACCGTTATAATAAGGATGATATCAAAACGATCTCGTTTGTTATTATATAACAAATACTAATAAGAAAACTGTGTCTTGTCGAAAATAATGAGTCATTTTATGTAACCACTAAAAATTTGTTTAGCCTTGTACAGTTATAAAAAAAAGAGTATTATTTCTTCTTCATTATTAATCTTTTGGACGCCAAATCACATATATAATAAAAATCTTTTTATTATATATGTGATATTTATTTTTTGCTTTTTAGTTCTTTTCGTCGATTTAATTTTATTTAAAAATATTTTCATTTTATGATTTTTTTCATCATCAGCTCAGCTACATGAGGTGATAATTTCTAAACGCAAATACCTGATAAAGTAATGAAAAGTAAACAGAAACACTATTTGTTCCTAAAATTTTTGAGGGTTTCTCTCAATTTTATCAGGATCCCATTATCAGATCCTGACTTCCTTGACATAGGATCACCCTTGAGGTATACCCTATCTTACAAAAAAATAATAATCAAAATCGGTTCATAAATAACGGAGTGAGGGCTGAACAGACATAAAATAAAAAAAAATAATTATACGGTCGAATTGAGAACCTCCTTTTTTTTCGTCGGTTAAAATATGACTGTGGCATCCAAACGATTAAACCTAACTCCTTTATGAATAACGGTTAAAATTTGAAACAATGCATATTGATTTCCCTGTGTGCATGGGAAGCATATTTTTATAGCTTTCTTTTCATATCGCTAAGCGCTTCAAATGCATACAATGCTATTATGTATACTAAATAAGTGTACGAAAGATGTCAGAAAGGTTTAGGTAATAGGAATAGGTAATATGTTTTCTAATATGTTACCAGAGATGGACAGAACATAAATTCATGTAATTGGCTACCAAAAGTGACGCGTCACTTGAAACATTCATATAATTAAAACAGTAAACAGTAAAATTGAAGTAACGATGCAGAGGATTATTTAGCTGCTAAGCGTAACAAAGTGGAACAAGAGGATGAATTTTTAACACTGTTATTCGTGCAATAATTAAGAAAGAGAAGCGTGCATTTTTTTAATCTGAATAAATGTATTTATTTTGTGATGTACTGCAGCAAAACGCAAGTGTCATTTCTCTGTTATGCATCAAATGTTATCTAGTCTCATCTATACTAATATTATAAAGAGGAAAGATTTGTATGTAAGTATGTTTGTAACGAATTGGCTCAAAATGTACTGGACCGATTGCTTGAAAACTTGGTATGTAGATAGCTGGAGACCTGGATTAACGCATAGGCTACTTTTTATCCCGACATTCCCAAGCGATCGGGACTTACGCGGGTGAAACCGCGAGGCTCTGCTAGTCTAAAATATATAAGTAACTAGCTCTGCCAAGGAACGTGCGAATTAACGGAATCAATGAAAAAAATATGTTTTGGGGGAAAGAAATAACGAATAACTTTTTTGAATAACGGTATCAGCGTAACACATTATGTTATTTCGTTATTCAACTACCTAAGTTACTTTACCACTTTAAAGTATTTTAAATCAAATTTTAATGTTCTATTCTTTGTTTGGTTGGCTCTTTTACGTGAATAAAAAATCGCCTTTGGTGTCGTATTAGTTCCCCTATCTTTAACACTTTATCGTTCACGTCACTGTATCGTTGAATCCTGTTGGAGAATAACGTCTTAAGCGTCCAACTGTCGTTACTTATCGGTTTCTAAATGTTGTAATATGTAATTCATCCCTTGCGGTCATCTGTTTAGTGTGTATTTTACCGTATACGTAGTGGTTAAAAAATAGTAAAAGAACATCGTATTCTCTTTTACATAAAAAGCTTTTAGAACTAGTGAGAGATGTCAAGTCTGTAGATAAAGGAATTATGATTGCACGCATGACGCAATGGTTAAAATAGTCGCATTGTCACTAAGCTGCGCCGAGTGTTGAGGGTTCCACATGGGACAAAACTTTGTGTGTTTTTTGTGTCCGTTGTTTCTATGCTGGTAATGTCCTTCGCGATACAGGAATCATTACTAGTGTGGCAGTTCTTTTTTTAATAAAAAATAATTTTATTCCTTTATCTACATACTTAATATCATGAAACAAACTTAACTTAAATGTGTTCCTTAGGTAGATTAATATATAATTGTCTTTTAAAAAAAAGTATCACCGACTTCCATGTATTTTGTTTAAATATAATATGGGTAGGCCAACTAAACGCACTGCTCCGATGACACAGCGATGTTTCGGAGCAAATGAAAACATCATCGACGTATACAAGTTTTCGATATTTGTTGATTATTAAAAACCGCTCGACTGATTTCGATTAAAATTTAAATGGGACCACCTGGGAAGTGTACCCTTTGAAACAAAAAAATAATTTTCCAAATTGGTTCAGGCGTCTTCTAGTAATCGGTGAACATACATTAAAAAAAAAAATCCGACGAATTGGGAACCTCCTCTTTTTTTTTAAGTCGTTTAAAAACGGTTAACGTATGAACTGTCAAATCGATTTATTATATTTGCAACTGCTCAAAAATAGTTTTGCAGTATAAAAATATCCAAACTTTTTTCCGTGGATTACAATTGGAGAGCTAAAAATTGTATGAATAATGTTATAGTTAAACAAATATACTCTCTGAGAGAAACGGAATACTAAGTCTAAGTCTTAGAAGATTTTGTACATCCTGGTATATATTTGTGAAGCAGAATAGCCGAATATTAAAGCATAACACATTTCTAATTACCGGTATTCGTTATAGGTTTATCAAAGTTACAGGAAACTGATTTCATTTCATTAAAAAAAATCATTTCATAAAATTTAATGACATGACTAATAAAATATTTAAAGCTGACACATAACTATCGTATTACTTCACTTAATGTGACTAACTTCAATAATGCCTGGTTCCTATAATCTAGAAACGATTCGTTTTGTTTACGGACGGTAAAATTTCGTTGAATTTTCAAGGAAAATTTTACATTTAATAAGCAGAACGAATCGTTTCACGGCATTGCTGCTCAGTTTTTTTGTAAAATGATAATAACTAAAATAATTAAAAAAGAAAATGATTTTTTCACTGTTTAGATTATGGTAGGTAAAAGTTTCTTTATATAGATTTTATCATAGAGTTCAAATCGAAAACAACAGTTGTGTGGCTATATTATATTATAGGAACGACTGCACTGTCGCAAAAAGAAAATATACAGTTTATAGGTGTTTAGATATATATATTTATATCGTATAAAATACTGCACTCGTCCATGTTTAGTTATTGATAATAACGCAAAAGCATGGTTAGAAAATGTAAGTACGTTTTGTCATTTATTTGAAAAAGGAATCCTCAATCTAATGCAGTATATCTATATCATAGATAAGTAATCTACGTAGGTATACATATAATATCAGAGAGAAATCGCAAATTGGTGTTTTTTGAAGTGAAATCTTCTTTAGGCACGTTTATGCACTTTTGCTATGGGGAAAAAGCACTGAACTCGTGACCGTCACGCTAATAATACATATATAGATCCACTAGAGGCCGCTAATCTAAACATTGAGTTCTGTCAGCTCCTTATTAATTAATGTCACCAATCTGCTAATGTGACGGTTTATGTTCGTCGTTTCGTTTAAGTTTTCACTTCTGTCGGCAGTCTCATAACTGCCTATTGTTTTTTTAATGACTTAAGTCATGTAAATCACAGCTAAATGTTGTCAAGTAAAATACAATAGGGTTTGACGCCGCGGCCAATCTGCGCGATGTGTCCAAAATATATAGTATACAGGATCAATATCGCGTGTAAATGATTTTTCAAGCCCTTGTATTATGCGGCAGTCTCTAACTCAGACTTGAGGCCGTTATTATTGATATTTACCCGCTCTCTCTTCCCTCGATTTTTAATAAATCAATGAAATGTTCTAAGCGTTTCTTTTTAATTTTCGCATATGTTATTTTCACGGGTGTATTCCCCGAATTTTCCAAAACTCTTTAACATAATTTTTTTATTTTAATCTGTGGCATTACTAGTAATAATCTCAAATTCACATTTTCATTAGGTTTTAAATTGCCTTTTTGGAGGTACTCTGAGTCATATTTAGGTCGACTACCTCTTAAAATACAAGTCTTTATAAAACCTGATAACATCTAATGAACTACATATAAATAATTGTACTAAAATATTTTCATGCGGCAAAATGGCGTCGCACGCAAATTTGAATTATTTCATTGTACATATAATAATAAAGTAAACCAGGTTAGGCATATAATTATGTTTTGTTTGTGAGTTTGTGAATTTGACTGGCCTGTTGGTCTAGTGGTTAGTGACCCTGACTGCTGAGCCAGAGGTCGTGGGTTCGATTCCCATCTGAGTCTGGGTGTTCTTTGTGTCCGTTGTTTGTATGTTTGTAAAGTCCCCCGCGACAGAGGAGTAATTCCTAATGCGGGAGTTGTCTTTTAAAAAACAGAGAAACAGAGAATTATGTTTTGTAGTTATGTAATGACTAAGTAATGAAGTGGCAGGTGTTGTTTCCTTGGCCAGTAAAAAAATGTTTTATTCTCCGATGCTTTGAATGCAAATTAATTAATGTATCATCGATGTGTTTATTATGGTTGGCCGCAAAGAATAATTTTGAAATTCCATGTTGTTGTTGTTGACGAATGTTCCATTATTACTAATTACATTTATGTATAATCTTATTGTCATTGTTATAAGAAATATTCAAATGTATAAAAAATCTTTTTAACAAAAAAATTAACCGACGAAAAGAACTAAAAACCAAAAAATAAATTAATCTTAAGTGCTGACCTTATTTACATAAACTATCAAATTTAATATAAACTTATTTTGAGTCGGCGACAAATAATAAAATGATTAATTACTCACGTAGGTACATATAAAATTTTGATAATTAATCAGTTTGTTGTTTGGCGCCGACTCAAAATAAGTATATATAAAATTTGATAGTTTATGTAAATAAGGTCAATACTTAAGACTTAAAGTTAATTTATTTTTTGCTTTTTAGGTCTTTTCGTCGGTTTAATTTTTTGTTAAAAAGATTTTTATTTCATGTTTTTTTTTTATCATCAGCTCAGGTACATGAAGTGATGATTTCTAAACGCAAATACCTGATAAAGTAATTAAAAGTAAACAGAAACACTATTCGTTCCTACAATTTTCGAGGGTTTCTCTGAATTTTATCAGGATCCCATCATCAGATCCTGACTTCCTTGACATGGGACCACCCTTGAGGTATACCCTACCCAACAAAAAAAGAATAATCAAAATCGGTTTATAAATAACGGAATGAGGGCTGAACATACATAAAAAAAAAATATATATATATATATACGGTCGATTTGAGAACCTCCTTTTTTTTCGTCGGTTAAAAATAGAAGTCATACTTAAAGATAAATTTATCCAACAAATAAATTACAATTCCCTAATATAATCCCTATGTAGATTTGACTGATAAATTTTTAGGGAATTAAGTGGTACCAGTGTTTTAAGTGGGTTAAGAGGCTACGGACATTTTACGTGCCCTGGTAATTAAAATGTTTGACATTAAAACTTTTATTTCACATAAGGTCTTAAGCTACATGATGGTTAGGCATACTATATAGAACTCTATTTTACTCACAGTTCACTCAAAGTTTTTATATCTAAGAATATTTATCACTTCTCACAGTTAGTAGATGATGGCAGTAGTACCTTAGTAATGTCTTTCTGAACGTAGCAAGCGATTTAACGACCGGAAATCAGGGGGTTAGCGGTTAAAAAATCTGTAGAATTTTATTTTAATTAAATTTATAAATAGTTTTGAAATTCCATACTAATACACGTGCTATGTATGACTGGCTTGTTGGCCTAGTGGTTAGTGACCCTGACTGCTATGCTACAGGTCGTGGGTTCGATTCCCATCTGAGTCTTGGTGTTCTTTGTGTCCGTTGTTTGTATGTTTGTAAAGTCCCCCGCGACACAGGAGTAATTCCTAATGTGGGAGTTGTCTTTAAAAAAAAGAAGAAAAAAAAAGAAAGGATGTATGGAGCGTAGAAGTAACGACCACCATCTTGTATGGGGGCAAACTGAAATTGTCCAGCTGAAAACATTTAATAACATACAAACAAAATAACTATTCAGCTTTATTATATTATGTGTAGTATAGATATGTAAATCTAAACATAATCGCGGTAATATTTACAAGGTACAATGCCTTTTTTTACCCGAAGTTTCGAAACAATTGCACCGATCGTGGCCTTGGAAATTATTGTATTTGAAGGAGTGCAGCTTTACAATAAACTACCACAAGCTACCATAGCACGTTATACAAAACGTCTCCCAAAATATTTTATGGGAGTTGAAATTTAAATCATTATTGCATTGCATAGCGTCTACTTAGGGAACGTACCCATACACCGTGACCCATTTTTTAAATTTTTTTTTTACGCCTCCAATCGGTGACCATCAGTAGTATATGACAAGACCCCCCTCCCCCTCTAGTTTTCACGTAGTAATTTATATAAATATGGTTTTAAATAATTTTTTGCCGCGCTAAACGCTTGCTTGTTGCTACGTGTGAGAGAAAAAGCACGAGATTTCCTTAGAATATATTGACTACGTGACGAAAACCTAAAGCCGCCGCCCCCCCCCCAAGCGTGGTATTTTGAAGACCCCCAGAACGGGTCACGTAGCATGGGTACGTTCCCTTATGTACTGTGGTTGATGTAATAGACATTGTCTTTATGAGAATCAAATTCTTTAAACACATAACCGCTATTAAGTCCCGTACTTGTGTCGCTTAAGTTTGAAAACAATTTAAAAACATCTTGACAGTTTAATTCCTTATTTTTCTTATTTGTTTATTGTATTATTTTAGCTTTTGTGTTAGGATTTGTAATATTATATGGAGGGTATGATAATTTGCCACCGCAGTGGTGTTATCTGGGGTCTAACCTCTTCTTCATCCACTAAAGGTCGAGGGAGGATCGTAGCCAGTGGCATAGGCTGTGAAAATGATCTCTTATGTCTGAATCATATAAACTTGGCTACCGGATGTGTTATTTTGCTAATTTATACATAATTACATATGTTTATGTAATATTTGCAGATTTTGTCATTGTTCAGCCTCACGGCTTTGTGTTTGTAGTATAATATATTGTATACAATTTGATATTTAAATTTAAAAATGAAAAAATAAAACAAATACATGCATGATGTCTTTTATTTGTTTATTCTCAACAAAAATAATATTGTTTTGTTCATATCAAAAGTAAATAAATAATAAAATTTTCGTATCCTTAATTAATATGAACTAGAGATCGCGTGGCGGTCGAATTTCGACCATGGTTTTTTCATTGGCATATATAACTTGAGCTGTCATTGGGCGGGCCGTAAGCGCGCTTGCTGCAACCATACAACGCGACTCGCAGTCGGCGCGCTTAAGCTCGCGGTAATTAAATTAGTTTGCACCTCGCGGGCGACGCGTGGTTAAGCTCGCTGGCGGCTAGCGGTAGCCTCGATTTCAGACCGTGCTGCAGCTGGGCCGTTATAGTGTGTAATGATGATGACCTTTACTTACCATGACAGGCAATCACATATACTGCGTGTAATTTCATTAAGCCATTTTTACGTAGGTATTTTTTAAAGTTGGAAGACATATTGTTTAAAAATTTTAGCTTTCTGTACTTCTATATGTAAATTGTAAGGTTCATTGCCCATGGTCCGACCGTGAAGTTCTACTGCTCGATCCAAGGGTAGTTTTTTCCCTGAAGTTCTATGTAAATATTCCAAAATTCACGTTACTACGTTCTCGAAATTTTCTTAAAAAGGGGTACCCAGAAACAAAGAATTCTCTTTACGTATTAATATAATGATATCGCTTACGATAGCTTAATATTCCAATAAGAATAATACGGTATTTTAGTGTCAACTCAAAGTATTCCGTTTAGTAAACTTCACACCTGAATGTCCTGTAGAAATTGAATTAAAATTTGTTATTAAAGATATTTAATACGAATTTAAAAATATAATCTACCATCCTGACGCCAACCCTCCTCGGGAATATTATCGTTTCAAGACGGGGAAAAAAGGAACAAGGTATATTAGGATAGGGAAAATAGGTAGGTGAACGAAGCTAGGGTAGGGATACCGCAGGGACTGCGACTCCAGTAGCTCGAAGAGGCCAGGGTCGTACGATATGTCCTGTGGTTGAAGAGGCCACTAGAAGAAGTACACCAACTGACCAAAATTAATAAAACTGGGCATGTGCAAGAGGGAGCATACAAACTTGCTTGTAGATAGTACGGCTATCTCGGGAATCGATTCTTAAAGACTTTTGGCCGTCTTTTCCAAAGACAAACTAAACTTTACCGTTTTAAAAATATTCTCCCATACCTTTTTTTTATCGGGTGGAAACCCCCACGGGTCATCACCTCACTGAGGATGGCTCCCACCCCTGGATGACAAAAACAATTTTTTTGCAACCCCCCCCCCCTCCTGGGTTACAAGCTGGGTACGCCCATGTCTAAGTATCTATGTATATCCATGTTCATGAACCCATAGTACAAAATTTGCTTAGTTTTCGACTAGGGTAGGCAATGAGAAAAAGAGAACCATAGCGCTCTCTCTTCTTCCTACATACTACACTCGCCGTTACCTGAAGGTTCATCTACGTCTGGTCTCTACTCCGTTCCTAACTGTCGTAGCGTGATGTCTCTAAGAATTGGGCTATATCATCACATTTCTCTCCTTTTTTCAATTTGCATTAGGTTCTGTACAATGTATAACATTGCAAATTGTTTTGGCCGATTTATTTTATGGCCGGCCTGCCTGACGCCAACCATCCTTGGGAATGTACTCGTTTTAAGACGGGAACGAAGAAAGAAGGTAAATTTGTATAAGGAAAAAATTGTAGGGAGAGAAACCTAGAGCAAGAGATACCGCAAGTCTCTGATGGGGAACAGGATCGAGACTACAGTAGCTCACAGGAGCGGGGGTCGCGTATTTGAATGTCCTGTATTTCCTGGTACTGGAGTGATCACTAGGATAGGAACATGCAGCAGTATTGAAATATATAATAGATTTTTTTTAATCCAACTGGTACTTTAAAAGGTTAACGCGTACAACTAATAAACAAACTCTAGCTTCATATGGTATAGATTCCTCTTTCGAGTAGGTATACTAAAAACGATATTAAAGGCATTATGAAAATAATAATATAAGCCTTTATTCAGACACTTTTTTTATTACAACAATTACTATCCTATAATAACAACTCTAGTGAGTCTACGACATCGACAACTCGGTCTATTTGCCCAACTTTAGCAAAGAGCTCCATTTTCTTGCACTCTGTTCCGTTAGCTTTCCTATTCCAAGTTTTCCCCGCAATAGCTTTTATTTCGCCTCCTAAACTGTCTGCCTCGTTTTCTATTTCTAGGGTACCATACCAGAATAATTTCTTTTTGTTCCATTTATCAATACCTCTTATTGAATGACCGGTCCATTTCCACTTCTTTTTTTTATCGTTGTTAAAGACATTAGGCTCAGTTATAAACATTTACCGAGTAAAATATGGCGTAGAAACTTCGTAATCACGTGGTTAATTTGTATAAATTCTTATCAAAGAATCGCGTGTTTTTTTATCAGCAAGCCGTTTGGCACTACATACAACTTTACGTCCTTGTAGAAACAAGTTTATCTCTTATTAAATAAAACACGCGCCTCGACATAAACAAAATAGATATGCAACCTAATTATCTCATATTTATTACAACCGGCGTTTCAGATAGCGTAGTAATTTGCTACTGGAAAAATAGCGTCAAACTAGCTAGTAATTAAAGCAGATAGAACTTCCTGAGATTTTTTTTTAAGTGAAAACTTCTTTAGGCACATTTGTGCACTTTTGCTATGGGAAAAAGCACTGAACTGGTTACCGTCACGCTAATAATACATATATAGATCCACTAGAGGGCGCTAATCTAAACATTGAGTTCTGTCAGCTCCTTATTAATTAACGTCACCAACCTGCTAATGTGACGTGTAAGTTCGTCGTTTCGTTTAAGTTTTCACTTTTGCGGGAAGTCCCATGACTGCTTTTTTTATGGTATAGGGGGCATACGAGCAGATGGGTCACCTGATGGTAAATGACTATTGCCGCCCATGGGCACCTGCAGTCACAAGTGCGTTGCCGGCCTTTAAGGTGGGAGAAGGAGAAGAGGGCCAAAGAGAGGGAAGGGTTAGGGCCTCCGGTAACCTCACCCACTCGGCGAAAAGCAATGCAAGCATTGCTTCACTGCCGGTTTTCTGTGAGGCCGTGGTATCACTCCGGTCGAGCGTCAGTTATGTTAAGTACAATCTCACCACTGTTGCTAGAAACTATCAAAATCACTAAATAACAGTAACTGCTATTTTTGTTCGTGTACAAGTGATTGTTATCAACTTATAAGGTAAGCCTAGCCTTTTATCATATTAGGTCTATTGTCAACCGACTAATAGCGTTGCCGGTATAACTAGTCATAAAATAATATCTATTAACTCATTTTGATTATATAGTGAACTTTTTTATTATCTAACATAGTTTGCCTCTATTTTCAATAAAATAAATACAAGTTTTTGATGTGGGTACACAGTTACAACATCGCTGGCCAACTTACCCAATGAATAGTTACCTACACAATTTTTTCCTGAGGATTATTTAAAGGCAGGAGAATCAAATGTAACGGTAACCGTTTTCTAGCATGGAAACGGCTATTTGCTTGTTTGAAAATAATGAAATGAAGAGTTATATTGTCTATTATATTTTATGATTTCAGCTTACTGCAATGCAATTATCTGATATGGTCATTGGTCGTCAAGAAAGTATTCATTATTATATCAGAGTACTGAGTACTTACAGATGAAGCATCATTTTCCTCCCCTCCTTCAGCAGGATAAGATTGCAACAACAAAGAGTCTGCATTTGTCACAATTTGTGAAGAAGGAGAAGTAGTAAGGCTAACCTGGAAGTCCGACCGTAACCTTTCAAGTACGGAGTTATCCAGCAACCACTTGTAATGGAGGTGGCAGCACGCGAAACACGTAACACATCCCTTAAAAGAAGCGCGCTTCTTTTAAGGGATGTGTTACGTGTTTCGGCTAATATTCTGCTGAGATGCATGGGCATACTTTGGGCATCGTCGCTAGTCACAGAGGATATTCTTTCTCCTCATGTCACTCTCGAAAATCGCGCGCGCCTCTCTTAACCGGAAGAGGGGGTCCTCGCACGAAATGGTGTGGCTGATGCGTACTTATATTCAAGAGGCGGCCAAGGTCTGCTAGGGTTCTCGGAGACTACCTTCCTAGACCTGAGTTGTAATAGTCTCACTTTTGACGGAACACCGTATTTAATCAGTTCGATTTCGATATACATCTTTACTGCTAGCCCCGGTGAGGTGATGATACGTGAGGTATTACAAACTATAAAAACAAAACATATCACAAACAATTCAAAGATCACAGACCTCTTTAAAAAAATCACGTTTTTATAAGATAATATTTCAAACTTAATAATTATTTATTAAGTTTTTAACAAACTTCTGTGTATTTTGCGGCCACGTCCTTGACACGTTGCAGACGATTTTATACCGCGAAAACCGATGATTATAGCGCCAGGGTCAACAGATAACTAAAGGAAATGATGTACAAAAAAATAAACAAAAGTAAACTGTAATGAATTACTAAGGATTATGTTATCTTATTACGGGTGAATGAAATCACTTTTAACCTATGATTATATTATTTAAATTACCTACTTATTAACCCGACAATAATTCTTGTTCTCTGACCCCTGTGTTACTCGATAAGATAATGAAATGAAGAGTTATATTGTCTATTATATTTAATGATTTTTTCATCTTACTACAATGCAATTATCTGATATGGTCGCCAAACATAGGTATTTTTCATATTTATTTTTTTTGCAAAATGTTTAAACAATAATACTTATCTCTGTGTCTCCAACACTTTATGTAATCGGTCATGTATTTTATCGTCAACAAAATTTAGAGAATACACGCGTCGGCCGCGTGACTTGGATTATTTCACGCGCAATTAATCTGCGCTTGTATGTAGTTTTAACAAGTTATACATAACCGATTCGTTGAAATATATACATAGAATTCCTATTAGTAAGCAAACAAGAAAACGTTTTTGACGTGATAACGTCTTATAAATCGATGAACACCGGCTGCACGCACGAACAAGCATGACTCATTGTCACGTTCCGCCTGAGCCGAGCGTGCAAGCGAGAGCGCGGAACAAGCGACAGCGACGCGCAATTGAATTTCGACTTTTTACAATATTTAATAAAAGTATTTATTTTGGTACAATTTATTCAATTAATTAAATGTATGTATATGAACTTCGTTCCAACCGGGTGTCCGAAGGGTGCCGAAGGATACCTCACGCTTTTTGTAGTGAAAACTTCTTTAGGCACGTTTGTGTACTTTTGCTTTGGGGAAAAAGCGTTTTCCTTTGCTAATCGAGTGTAAAAACATGTATTCTGCATAAAATCATCAAAAATACGATCCCAACCAAATAATTTCAAATGAAAATAAATGAAATCAAATAATAATAAATAATCTTCGTTTTTTGTCACCAAAATGTAGAAGAATTGTCCAAGTTCTTGTTTTCACTTCTGCCGGCACTCCCGGAGTGCAACCCGGCATTTTTTTTCTAGAAACACGCAACACCTGCTGGCATACTTTCGTTTTTGCGCACTTTTTTAAGTAACATTCATAATAAATGTATTATTTCTTTATTTCTACATTGTATTTTATTACACCACCTTAACCCTACGCTACGTTTAAACACAGTAGCGTAATTGCTAAGTCGGCAGACTAGCGATGTTCACTATACCGACGCCACGAGTTGAATGCAGTAGACATGTGTAGTTCCTGGAAGTATGTCCGCAGTCGGAACTATGTCAGTTCTTTCCGACTTGCTTAACCTAATAGTTCCAGTTCCACAGTTCTTCGGAACGATCACGCGGATTGAAGGAGCGGCCGGAGCGGTATTGAATGGTGGAACGAATAACGAACTGTCCGTGTGACGTATGCCGCGAGCGTTGCACTCTGGGCCGTCATCCCCTAATTCTGTTCCGTGCAAGGGTGTATTTTTAAAAGCAGGACTTACTTTTATAGACAGAAGGCAACTTTTAAGTCTAAATAAACAATATCATTATTTTCAACCATGTATGTCCGAGGAACTGTCTGAACCGAAATAAAACTGTTAACTACAATGTCCGGAGAAAACTGAGGAACTAGATAGTTCCTCGGACATGTTTCCTGGAACTAGTTCCGACAAGGAAAGGAACCGTTCCAGGTTCAATCCCATGTCGGACATGGTTTGTGCATGTCTAGAATGCAGTCCCGGCCTGAGGTGAAGGGCGGAAGCATCTCCCCCCGTCGCCCGCAAACCTCGTATCGCACGCCCGTATTATAGTGACTACCGCATTCCTGAGCTCTACATTCCACTCTCCGCGCGCCGCCTGTTGTTAAACAAGACAGACAAGCATTAGTTTAGTTCGATGGGTTAGCACGAAGTAATGTGTTACTATACTAGTATTCTTGTTAATCGCTCCTAGATCCTAGACACTCAATAAAGTCGAAAATTGCATGCACTCGTTTTTCAACTTATAACTGCTTGCTTCTGACTGTCTTGTTTTTGCGACCTGCAAACATTTCTTCTATTTTGTTTAGTTTCCCAAAATAGCTGTTTATGAAATGAAATGAAATGAAATGAAATTTGTTTATTTCGGCGACGTGCCAAGAACATACATACATAGGTCACATGATGTGATATACACTACTATATTATGATAATGTATGTAACATGCAAGTATGCATGCCCAGCACAACCCGCCGAAAAGGGTCACCACCTCAGCATTTGCTAGGCGATAACTCGTCCAGCGCTGATTTTCAGTTGGCAACCCGCTGACGTGAATCACGGTAGGAACAGTAACTATAAATATCAGTAAACAGATAGTATTAATGAATAAGATTGAATAAATAGGTACATATGGTAAAAATAGAAATACTTATAAAATAAATAGGGGTGCAGGTCTTTCATTAATTCATGCCAGTTATAATTATAAGTGTTAATAGATGTGATTAAAATTAATTTGTATTATTATTCAACCTTCGTTTTTTTTCAACGAATGCTAGTAAGATTTAGCTAGTGGAGCTTTTTCCAGCATTCAAGTGACCGAGTGTAATCGACGTAAAATGAGAATACTTAGTCCTAATTTTATACCACTTCCAGGTCTTTGTCTAACTGCCGAACTTCTTCACTCATCATTCTCTCTATAACCATTCTTGTAACCTTACTCACCAATAGAAACCAACCGGCCAGCAGAACGGTTTGTAAAGCCCTACTTTTACAAACAATTAAATAGACATAAACAATACTCGCATAATTGGAATAAATAATATATAATTGCTATGGCTATCTTCTTGTTCACAGAAGATATCACTTTCAACGAATAATGTTATTGATAGCCATTACAACGCCATCTAGCGAAGACAAGCTGAACGTAGGTGCTTACCGTGCTGATAAACATACTTATATATTTCTAAATACATACATATTATAGATAAATTACACAGAACAAATTGTCGTGCTCATCACACAATTATTTGTCCTGGGTGGGAATCGAACCCACGACCTCTGGCAACTGGTCACTAACCACATATAAGTATACTGAAACTATTTTTGGAATGTATAAATCTATATTAATAATTCGGACTAGGGGTATGGTCGACTCGATTGAAACCTTACCTGCATAATAAAACACAAAAAAAAATTATTTTAAGTCACGCAGAATTCACAGATGGCGTGAATTAAAAATCAACTCGCGGTCAGCATTTTTCGTTGCGCTAACACTTATTTCCCACTAGCCCCATCTGCCGAGCGTCTGAAGTGTAACGTGTGATAAGGAACTTCGTTCTAAAAATAGGTTGACAAGCAGCCGCAAAAAGCTACGGAGCTGTTTTGTGTTTGCCTATTTATATACAACTAGCTTTTGCCCGCGATATCGTTTGCATGGCAATATCCCACGGGAACCGTACATGTTTCCGAGATAAAAGTAGCAAATAGCAGACTAAACTATCTTTGTGCCAATCTATCTTTGTGCCATAATTTGCTTTGTTACAGTCTATCCTTGTGCCAAATTTCATCCGGATCCGTGCAGCCGTTCTGTAGTAATTAAGCAGGAAACATTCATCCATCCATTCATCCAAACTTTCGCATTTATAAAAAAAGTAAGATATACAAGGTGTATATGACAATGAAACGTTTTGTATGACAACTAAGTTGTGTAAAAAGTATTCATTCAAAACAACTACAACGAAATAGTGCCCAATTAGCAAGAATATATTGATATGTTCTTGTCAAATCTTCGCGTTATTACTAACGCAATCATTGTGTCAAGTTCATTGATCTTTGTCCTGTACATTTTATCAAAAATAATTGCGAATTTGAACAAAATATATTATCAGTTTCAATTGGGAGTATATATTTTGAATGACTAGCTTCACAGAAAGAACTCAATATTTTTAGAAATGGAACATGCCATGAAACCTCAAATCGCAATAGTGAATGTTTTTATTTTGTAACTACGCCCAAGGTCACGACTCACTCTAACGTAGAGTTTGTAGACTCTTGGAGCACGGTCACGGCTTGTCAAATACTATAATCTTAAAAAAATAAACATGTGAAGAGACGTGACTTACCGTAATAAACATGTTACGATTGAATCGATAAATATAGTCAATAGCAAAAGGCATACAGCACTATAGAACGATGTTGTCAGACTAAAAATAAAAAGGGCGAATAGTATAAAGTTAAGACGATAAGGAGAGTATGTTGATAATAATATATTATCCTATTTAATTTCTCTCAGACATTATTTAATGGAATATGTCATCTGTGAAAGATGTAGCATTTGTATGTCTAGTTAAGGATCAAAATTATAGTTTAGTGAAATAAAAAAACACGCTTTGATGGTGAACCGAATTAAAAAGTAAATAATCATCTTTTCAAAAAGTATCACCGACTTCAATGTTCCTCAAAATACCCAAATCGCTTCAAGTGTGCATATAATATTTGAAGAGTTCCCTCAATTTCTCCAGGATCCCATCATCAGATCCTCACCTAATAACCTCAACCTTTTAAACTGAAGTTCTCTCTGCTAAGGTTTGCGATCTCCTGATGGGCACTTAAATAAAATAAATGAAAATAGTTTATTTCTCACCAAGCAGGTACAAGTAAACAAAACAGTTTATATTATTTCTGACAGTACTGTGGTAGTTGTAGCATTTGGCTTAATATTTTGTCCCTATCTTTTGAACTAAATTGAGGCCTGTATCTCAGAAGATGGTGCTTAGCTGACAACAATGTGACGAACTGTAATTGTGTGTGTCTGTATGAGTGTATATGTGTGGGTGTGTGGTGTGTATAGATGTAAGGTCGGTTTAAAACCAATTAAAACAATCCGTTTCGATTTAAAACGGTTGGTGTTGATGACTATATTTTTCCTAATTATAACTACATTTTCTTGACTTTACCGAGGTAGGGATATGACGGAGTACCTATAAACTGTGTAAAGATTTTTTATAGGTGTGAAATACTAATATTGATATACTTAGCGGGTTTAGTTCTAGTTGATCCGTCCGACCAAGCGTAGGTATTACCTACCTAAGTTATACAAACTCAATTGATAAGTTAAAAACTCTGTGTTGGTAAATTAACATTTTTTCATTGTTTACAAATGATATAAATAATCAATTTGGTTCGATTTAAAACGAAACTCACACTCTCGCACTCTCATTGAGGTCGTCGCGACGGCCTTGAAGATATAACGTTGTCTCTTTTATGCGCAAGTAAAACGGACGGCATTGTGTTTATGATGTCTTCTAATCTAGTGTGTAATAAAAATAAATAAATATAGGTAGGTATACCCACATAATTAAGTTATCGTGTAGTAGGTAGGTATAATTAAGACGAAACATGACGTCAGGTGACCAAAAATTGCCCATAGTGAAGTGTAAAACATAGTGCTTTTATTTTTGTAGACGAGTTTTTAACCGCTTAAAACTATTTATTTCGGGTTTAAAACGGCAACATTTCATTTACATATTTATTGTCTTGATTTTATTTTGGTAGAAGGTTCAATTTGTTTTTTTTTAAACGGTAGAATTGGAATAAAAAATGTCGTGGGTTGATATTCATATTTATTAAGAACATGGTACTCATGTGTATATTTTGGGGACGCTTCTCTCCTCAATAATTAGCTGTCGGGTCCGAAATTAGTCTGGCAGCCCCAAAATACAGAATAGCCACGTATGTAATTAGTATGTCCTTAATAAAAATGGTAAAATTTATTTTCACTTCAAATATTACTGTAGTATCATACTGGTTTATTTATTATATAATAATATAACTGAGGCCTTTAGGGAAGTTGCTTACGATAAAATGAGGCACCTAATACCTAAGATGTGTACGTGATGTAAGTATCTGTACACTATGACACTAATTAAAAGTTTTTGTGGATACAAAGAAAAGGCTGTCAAATGTTGTTATGTGTCATCACTGTTTTAAGCCGTTCTTTATTGATGCCGCGTGGCAGAGTAATTAAAGTAGTGGACTGTATTATAAGATTTTAATAACTGTACAATATGGCTTTAGCAGTCGCGTCTGCGGAACGTTACAAATTCAGAATATTGTATTATAAGGCGCGTAACGTGCGGGCGTCGAGGCTTGTAACAGCTGACTGTCCGATCGTCGATACCGGCGCGCGCGGCGGCCGGCTGATGACACGCCCCGCACCTCTCCCTCCTCACCGCCTTGATCCAGCCGGTTGAGAACATGACTCAACATTATCTACTTTTGACAACCTATACTATTTTTCCAAAAACTAAATATATGCGAAAGGCGAATATATTTACATTAGCTCCAGTGTTGCCAGTCTCTTCGTAGATATTTCGTTTATTAGGTTATATCAAAACATCGACTTTGTGCGCGCAAATTCAAAGTAATGAAAAAAAAATTGATATATTTTTTATTTAATAACACTTTTTCAAAAACAGACCACTGTAGGAAGTATAAAATAAACATTTGTAAATTGTAAAACACTTCCCGAAACTGTCAAATAGCCAATTGCGTGATACAGAATAAGCAGTTACTGTGTAGTTCAGCCTGCCTTCACTAGATGGCGCTTAAGTAAATATTGTAATAGAACCGCGAATAAAGGTAAATAATAAAAAGCAAAGCAAATTTTTCAGTGCACATATATTTCTTCACCATCGCACTCTCGTTCTATACTCTGCACTCACAGCCACTCGCTTGATGGTCTCGTACCCCAGTATAATGGAGAATGAGAAGCAGGCAGATTGCACCAGCCTGGCTGACAGCCCTTTGAGGTAGAGTCCCACGAGGCCCTCTTCCGCCCAGAGGGACTTGAATACTTGACGCATACTGCCTACACCTTCAACCTGTGGACGAAGATAACACCTCTGTAGCATTCCGATATGGGTGGCAAACAAACCGCATAGTAATCTATACAGTGTACAAGTTTCTGCTTCGCGAAAAACGTCTTTCTGTGGATATTTATCACAATACAAAAGTCAGTTCTTCATCATAAATAGGCGAGATTAAGGATTTATAGTCATTTGTTTCATTTGGCGCTACGCAATGTAAACGATACAAAAGTATTATTTTTGTGTGGTACGGCGAATGAGCTTAAACGTTCGGCGCCATCAATAATAGCATAAAATGTTCAAATGTTCTTTGATTGATTACATTGCAGTTTTTGGCAGTATGCGGTATTTTTTTTTTTGGGTAAAATGTTCTGTTTCATGGTGTTGTCATGGTGATATCACTTTTAACCCCGGTAGAAATTTCCAAAGATTTTCGACTTAGAATGATGATCTGAATACACTATTTCATTATTCGGCAGTTACTTACACCCTGAATATTAAAAATCTATTCCGAGTCCGTCTGGACGGTCAATCCAACCGATTTCCTTTTTTTTTAAAGGTACCCAATGCACGAGATTTGTCATCAAGCTTTAGAAACCACATCACTTTCACCCTTCTCAAGTTTTACTCAAACGCTATTAGGGGGCAAACGAGCAGACGGGTCACCTGACGGTAAATGACTACCGCCGCCAATGGGCATCTGCAACTCAAGAGTCACAAGTGCGTTGCCGGCCTGTAAGGTGGGAGTAGGGGAAGGGTCGAAGAGGGGGGGGGGAGGGAAGGGTTAGGGCCTCCGGTAACCTCACTCACTCGGCGAAAAGCAATGTGACCACGGTCTCACAGAAAACCGGCAGTGAAGCAAGGCTCTGCCGGTTTTCTGTGAGGCCGTGGTATCACTCCGGTCGAGCCGGCCCAGATACTGATTTGACTTGACACTCATCCACCCTATTCCTAAAGCGCCCAGTTGACTGACGGCAAAAGGTCAGGATCAATATTTTACTGTCGGAGAGCCATGCTTCGGCACGTATTACGTATTGCGGCTCGAGCGGCCTCATAGAAAACCGGAACCGAAACAATGCTTACGTTGTGTTTCGAGGAGAAAGTAAGGTTAAAGGAGGTCCTAACCTTTCCCTTTCCCCCTCTCTTCCCCTCCTCCCACCTTAATGGCCGGCAACGCATTCGTGCAGATGGGCGGCGGTAGTCACTGATCTCAGGTGACCAAGCATTGCCCCTTAACACATAAAAAAGTTATGTCCGATATGTCTGCCCAGGCGTGCTTATATGTATATATGGTATGAACTAACTTGCAGCCTTGCTCGCACGATATCCAGTGGATTAGTGAGGAAAGTCGTGGTGAACCCACCAAGGGTGCCCGCCACGCACTGGATGAGAAGGTGAGACATCCATGTTGGTGCTATTTTCATTAGCTCATCTGTGAACAAACAGTTTCTTGTGTTAAAATGTTTGATAATTGTCAAGTTATTATGATGACTGACGCGTGCGTCATGCTCGTGAACGGGTGATATTGATCGGGGCTGGTCTCTGGACTTCTATTACTTAAATATAGTAGTCATTTGCGAGGCTGTTTATATTTTAAAATAATACTGAAGTATAACTTCGCATGGGTAGCAAAGCATACATTGATTTTTTCCGACCTCTCCAACAATCACCGAAATATTTCAGCCATTTTACACAAAATCTTAATGAATTAGACACCTAAACCTACCTCATGAATCGCTCTATGTAGTGGTGAAAACCGCATGAAAATCCGTACAGTAGTTTTTGAGTTATAAGCAATGTAACCAGAAAATTGTAGAAAAAGAGTGTCCCTGCATTTTCTTGCCTGTTCTTCTTCTCCTCCATAGGATCTACGTATTGGAACAGACAACTCCACTGCCACCTCCTTCGCCAGAGCCACTTTGGACATGCGCTTCTCTAGGTCTAAGCCGAGCGGATTAATTTGAGCTACGACGTACCTTGGTAAGCAGTATAGAGTGCCCACCAGAGGGCGGAGTTGGGCACGTAGGCGGCCAGGCTCGCCGTGTACCCGCGGTAGTACCCCAGCGGGCCGTCAGCCGGTACACCCTCACTGCCACCTCCTTCGCCAGAGCCACTTTGGACATGCGCTTCTCTAGGTCTAAGCCGAGCGGATTAATTTGAGCTACGACGTACCTTGGTAAGCAGTATAGAGTGCCCACCAGAGGGCGGAGTTGGGCACGTAGGCGGCTAGGCTCGCCGTGTACCCGCGGTAGTACCCCAGCGGGCCGTGCAGCCGGTACACCCTCACTGCCACCTCCTTCGCCAGAGCCGCTTTAGACATGCGCTTGTCCAGGTCCAAACCTAGCGGGTTCATTTGCTGCAAACGCAATATACAGCGTGTAAGTATCGCCATCGCAAATAACTTACAAAAACGTCTTTCTGTGGACACTTATCACAATGCAAAAGTCAGTTCATCATAAAAATGCGAGATTAAGGATTTACAGTCAATAGTTTGATTTTGAACAACGCAATGTAACGCAACCACGCGTACTGTGCGGTACGGTGAATGACTTTCAGCGCATGGCGCCGTCGAAGCAGCTGATTCCATAAATGCTTTACATTGCAGTTTTTGGCTGAATGGGGTAATTACTGTTTTTTTTTCGGTATAATGTTCTGTTTACTCATTGTGATATTACTTTTAAGCAATTTCCAATGATTTTCCACTCAGAATGATGGTCTGAATACACTATTTCAGGATTCGGTACGGTGTCACGTACACCCTGTATCTTATATAGAATAGTTACCATTAGACTTGAATAATTAAAGGAGTATCAAAGGTACTAAAAAGGTACTATTAATGTATGCATTTTGTTCTTAAAGTAATGTTAGGCCCAACATGAAACCCTGTTTGAGCAGACCAAGATTGGTATTTTAGTATTCAATTAATTAGTCAAATTAGTTTTCATAAGTTATTTGTAATAGGAATTTTGACGGAACGGCTTTTAGCTTTTATTTTATTATTAGGCCTTTATGACTGGCCAATTGGTCTAGTGGTTACTGAACCTGACTGCTGAGCTAGAGGTTGTGGGTTCAATTCCCACCCAGGACAAATAATTGTGTGATGAGCATGATCATTTGTTCTGTGTCTGGGTTTAAAGATCTATAATATGAATGTATTTGGTAATATATAAGTATGTTTATCGGCAGTCTGGTTGGAGGGGCTCGTGGCTAAGTGGTAACCGAGTAGGTTAGCACATTACAAGGTTAAGTAACACTGTGGTGGCCAGGTCAGTCGTGGGATGGGTGACCATTCTTAACATATTGAGACCCCTTCGTGCCTCGGAGAGCACGTTAAGCCGTCGGCCCGGACAACCTGGTCTAACTACAGAACTTCGAAGTCGCCTAGTACTTGGGTTGTGGAGGTCTGATGGCAGTCGCTTCACGTTAAATATCGAAGTTCGGCCGTTTCGTAGTTAGACTGAAAGCCGACCCCAACTTAGTTGGAGTTTATGTTTATCGGCAGTCTGATTACCATAGTACAGGCTCTGCCTAGTTTGGATTCAGACGGCCGTGTGTGAGGTGTCTCAAGTAATTATTATTATTTAACGCAAAAATTTGAATTACCAGCGAAGTGTTGAAGTTGGTTAAACTATAAGGCTTAAATTGTCAGATCTTTTGATTGCCTGGACTTCAAGGGACCTCAGACATAGGCCGTGGTATCACTCCGGTCGAGCCAGCCCATAAGTGCCGAAGTGTGCTTTTTTTGAGCGACTTTTTTCCTTTGAGGTGATGAATCCTAATATACCCTAATATTATATAAATAAACTTACAGGATTCTTGGCCACCCCCCTGCTTTTGACGAGCCCCAGGACCATGAGATGCTGGCTCAGCACATCGAAAGGCACGATGATCGTCTGCCCCACTATTGAAGCGCACCCACCACCTATAAACGACTGAAAAAAAACAACACTTTATATTTAAATACTAACCTTTATAAAATTACCGATTAACCGAAACGTTATTTCCAGCAAAATCGCGACCTCTCTACAAAACAATAGTAACTTCTAATACATCCTGGCATGTTCCATTAATGGGTTACTACTTAGTTCCATGCTGTATCAACAGATGGCGTGTATCTTTATTATAATTGTCGCTCTCTACGATTTCCCACAGTCGGCGATAGATGGCGCAGTTATTCGTAACATTATTAAAGTGTTCATGATATGTTGTTTAGAAATGTGCACTTACACCCGCAGATGCATTTTTAGACGACAATTTTTTTAAATGCTATTGTAAAAAATAATAATTTTATTCATGTGGCATCGTAGCTTCCAAACGGATGAACCGAATGCTTTTTTTTTGTTGTAAAGGTGACTTGATCGAGAGTGTTCTTAGATATAATTCAAGAAAATCTTTTCAGCCGTTCGAAGATCATCAGTTCTTTTTTAATTGTTGAAGGGATTTTCGAGTCAGGGGTATTTAACATTTTTATCCCCTACAGATTAGACAGGCAGACACGCATTTCCATCGCACAGGACATTGACAGAATTATCGACATAGGCACCGTTTGCCATATACTAAAATAGAAGAAATTTAATTGAAATTTATATCTAATAACAAATATCGCACGTTACATTTCAGACACTCGGCGGTCAGCCGACTAGCCGGAAAAAAGTGTTAGCGCAACGAAAAATGCTGACCGCGAATTGAATTATTATATTTTTCGCCATCTGTATATTTTGAGCGATACTAGTGTAATATCTTGTATACTAATTATCCGTATATTAGTTAGGGCAACTTCCACAGATGGCGCAATTTTAATTTAGAATTTTTACAATATTTACTGCATTTTTTCAAAATAATAATAATAATCATGGCGAACACTAAGTCTATAATATAAATTACTCGAAACAGTAGTTACTCGATAATTACTTACCTTCATTTTAGGGCTAACGTCATATTTGCCAAGTTCATGCCTCACGCCTTCGTATGTAGAGATGTAGAATATACCAGAGATTATTTGAAACTGAAAGAAAAAGATATATTATTTCTGTACCCCGGAGAACCTCACTCACTCGGCGAAATACAATGCAAGCATTGCTTAACTGCCGGTTATGTACCTGTGTTTTCACTTATGACGTGCAGTCCTACGACTGACAGTTTTTTAGTTAAGAAGTACGCCAATGAGTCGGCGGAAATGGAATAGCACTATCCCGTCTTGCAGAAGATGCACCAGGCTTCGTAGAGCACCTAAACACTGGCCGAAAGGAGGTAGCTGACTCCTGAGCAGAAGTAGTTAAGCCCGAGACACTAAACCCCCCCTGATAGACTTGTAGTCAAGTATACCAGAGGTACAGGGAGTTCCTTTCTTAAGACATACCCGAGCCCCTACCGTTGGTGTCCACGTCTCGGCACCCTATGTCATGACAGGTAGGACGTACTGGTCGAAGATCTTAGTGTTGAGGCATTGAGGGTGATCAGGAAACTCGACGTTGTTTTTCAACTACTACTAACTGTTTCTGGTGATTTCTTTCTCGAAGTTGTTTCTACCGGGCTGGATAACCTGCCCAAGGTAGACGTTCCTGAACCACTTCGAGCGTCATCCTTCGACTTTGGTCTAGGTGCAGGACATAACCACTTCGCCGAGTGCTCGGTGAGATGGTACAGAAGATGCTTCCACCCGTTAAAATAATGGCTTACTTACACTAGACAGCCAGAATCCTCGGTAAAGTCCAGAGACACCTTCGTTTGCGTATATTTTCGTGAAAGCATCCGTGACACCCTTATAGGCTTCTTTCTTCCGTTGGACTTGGATTTGTGTTTTTATCAATGTCAGGGGGTAGAGCGCGCATCTAACTGCAACAACATACGAGATTATACATTTGATTAACAGGCTATACTCAACAGGGGTACTCGGACTGATCACCGCTGTGGATCATTTTTCTTATACACGGCCGTCTGATCCCAAACTAGGCAGATCCTGTACTATGGTAACCAGACTGCTGATAAACATACTTATATATTTCTAAATATATACATATAATAGAAAAATACACCCAGACACAGAACAAATGATCATGATCGTTACACAATTATTTGTCCTGTGGGAATAGAACCCACGACCTCTAGCTTAGCAGTCAGGATCACTAACCACTAGACCAACAGGCCAGTCGAACTATGTTTTTAATCACACTATAGGAAGCAAGCCTATTCCTGTCTATCAGGGACGTTTTAAGACTTGGTAACATTATAACATCCAAATCGGCCTCAAATTTAAAAATTTAATTAGTTTTAACCGTATAAAATTGTTAAGGTACTTTTCAACTAATTTAATAATCATAAATTTAAAACACCCTGTCTCCAAAACCCCTTCAATGATTAGAAAAGAGCTGATGAACATCTAAGAGCTCTCTCAATCAAGTCACCTTTCAAACCTAAAAAAACGCACTTAAATCGGTCCATTCGTCTGGGTGCTATGATGCCACAGACACACAGACACGTCAAACTTATAACACCCCTCCTTTTGCGTCGTGGATTAAAAAATAATACATATTTCTTTTCGATTTGTAAGAAACAATCTCACAACCACTGAACACACTATGAAAATCACTAACTAACAGTAACTGCCAAGTTATTCGTACGTCTATCCGCACTCAAGTGAGTGTTAACCACTTATTCCTACCCTTTTATAACCCCACTATTCATTAATATTTATGAATCGACCAATAGCATTGCATTACCGGTATAAGTAGTCAAAATAATGTCTATTAACTTATTTTTATTAAATAGTGAGCTGTGTTATCATCTACTATAGTCTGTCCCTATTTTTAATAAAACAAATAAGAGTTTTAGATGTGGCGACAACAGATTTTCAAATCTAGTTTCAATAAAAGAATAGTAACTTCTCTATACCATTGACATAAATAAACAATCTTACCAGTGAAACTGCTCAGTGTATACAGTGGAAAAAATTTGCTTTTGTCCATCATCTCCCACTCAATATTGGTAATCAATTGTGGCGGTGGAGTTTCCACCATTGTAGCAGCCATAGCTGACGACTGTCCAAGAAATTCGCTGTCCAAGTCCCTCCGCTGATTCCCATACATATAATGTCATCTATTTCTAACTTGAACTATGCTATATACACTCTTTGGTAACCATTAACAGTTTTAAAAACAATATATTCTACATTCAAAGTTTCAAAAACTTTTATTTTTGTATTTAGAATACAGATTTAAAAATGGAATTGTGTTAACTAAACTTGTATAACATTAATAACGAAAAATAAATTATTTTAATAATAAATATACTAAATTATATTATTACTTAATTTCACTATTTGTTACAACAACAGAGACTAGATCTCTAAAATTTTTTTTCTGATTACAATTTTTTATTTGTCTAAATTATTAAGTTATCTTGTTTGCGTCAAAATGTATGCTTTTTAACTCGTTTATAGGTTCTTCCATGGTTTCTATTAAAACGTATCAGGAGCTGGTACACTAATCCTGGAAAAGAGATAATAATAATAATATTTTGAGACACAAACTAAAATACATACATATTATTACTATATAACAATAAATTAAAAATTAAAAAAAAACCCCCGACACAAAATAATAACAAAAATGCCTTACATCATTTTGGAGCTGATACTCTTACACCGCTGAACCGATATTAACCAAACAAGCTAAGAACCACCGCAAAGAAACTGGCTTTGAAATGAAGAAAACCACATCGAAATCGGTCCATCCGTTTGAGAGCTACGCTACCACAGACAGACACACACACACAGACATCGACCACAAACTTATAACACCCCTCTTTTTGCGGCGGGGCTTAAAGAACTCCCAGACCAATGCAAATAGACACATTTTTGCATACAGTTATTTGCACTGAACGGAAATCGAAACCTCTGACATCGCAGCCGAATGCACAACTCCCTCGCTGCAAAGATCAAAATCAAAGAGACAACGTAGATTGAGCGGATAAATGCTTGAGCATGTTGTTTGTCGCCACTCACACTAAGCGTAGCACATATTAGATGCGTAATTCGGGACTTAATCGCGATAATATTTAAAAGGTACAATACCTCTTGGTTACCCGACGTTTCGATCGAATTGCACCGATCGTGGTCACGAGTGGACTGATGAGAGCTATTTTTATTTTTGTTCGTACTGTCGGTACTTACACACTCCACTTACGACGTCACCTGAATGATGTCGAGGGTGTACTCGCTGACGATAGCATTTGCTGATGACGGGATCCCAAGATGTTGATAAGCGGTACCCATCTTCTCTTTAGTCCCGAATTACACATCTAATATGTATCAAAGTCGCGAAAGATTAAAAGAGTATGCTCGACTAGTGCTTTTAGCTCATGTATTAAGCTAGTGCACAATTCAAATAAATATTTGTATTTTAACAGACAGTTCTAACTCGGAACTCATTTCGCACCACATATTATAAAACAAAGTGCCCCCACCGCGTCTGTCTGTCTGAACGCGATAATAACTACCGAACAGATTTACATACGGTTTTCACCAATAGACAGATAGATAGATATACTTTATTGCACATCAAATATTCTTAACACTAGCGTTAAGCTTAGTTGGAGGGGTTAACAAGAATACTAGTAAAGTGTGACCCGCGTTGCTAGCTTTAAAAAAAAAATAATTGCAGAAGCAGTCAGTTGGATACAATAGTTTGTAACAGTGTTACAATGGGCGGTCTTATCGCAGGCTGCGATCTCTTCCAGGCAACCTTCAATTGATTATATTAAAAAGGTAATGGGCATTACATGGGACGGGTTGATTTATGAGGAAGGTTTATCACTACATATTATAAACAAAGTCCCCCGCCGCGTCTGTCTGTCTGTCTGTTCGCAATAAACTGAAAAACTACTGAACGGATTTTCATGCGATTTTCACCATGGACAGAGTGATTCATGAGGAAGGTTTAGGTGTATAATTTGTTAACGTTTTGTGTAAATTGGTTGAAATATGATGATGATTGTTGAAGATGTCTCTGCTACCTGTGCGAAGCCAGGGCGGTTTGTTAGTTATATGTATATTTATAAGTATATTACTTAAATAAACTTTATCTAATAATCCTAAACAGTGTTACTTTGTATAATAATATGCTAATAAATGTCACTTCTTTTCGTTAATATCTATTTTAAGAGATAATTAATTATGAAAAGATAAGGACTGAGGACAGAGCCCAGTAGTACGCCTTCTGTCACCGCTTATCTAATTAATATATAATTGTCAAAACTGTTTGTTCATATGACATTATCAGTTTAACTAATGATTATTTTTTAATAAAAAAAAAATTCGAAATAAAATAATGTAACTTGGAATGAAAAACAATAGACTTTTTTCGTAGGCATGTCTTTAAGAAACCTTGGTATAAACAAACAAAATAAACATGTAAATTGAAACAAGAAAAAATAATAACTTGACACATCTTATACACGATCGTGTGTTCCCAAACTAGGCCGAGCCTGTACTATGATAACCAGACTACTGATAAACATACTTACATATTTCTAAATACAAACATATCATCATTACTACATATTATAAAACAAAGTCTTCCACCGCGTCGGTCTGTCTGTTCACGATAAACTGAAAAACTACTAAGCGGATTTTCATGAAGTTTTCACCAGTAGATAGAGCGATTCATGAGGAAGGTTTAGGTGTATAATTTGTTAAGATTTTGTGTTCATTGATTGAAATATGATGATGTTGAAGATGTCTCTGTTCCCCGTGCGAAGCCGGGACGGGTTGCTAGTTTTAGAAAAATACCCAGGCACAGAACAAATAATCATGCTCATTACACAATTATTTGTCCTGGGTGGGGTTTGAAGCCACAACCTCTGGCTCAGGATCACGAACCACGTCTAGACAAACAGTCCAGTTAATGACATCAAATATAAAACATCATAATATTTCCAAATCCAATGTTTTTCACGTCATGAGAACATTAACAGAAAAACCAACCATTGTCTTGTTACATGTGTAAAAATTCATTGTTTTAATTATGGCCTTCCTAATGAAAATTATACAGGGTGTAAGAAACACCACACCAAATACTGAAATAGTGTATTCAGATCATCATTCTGAGTCGAAAATCATTGGAATTTATTTTACTTAAAAGTGATATCACAATAAGTAAACACAACATTTTCCCGAAAAAAAAATTAATAAATACCCCATGCAGCCAAAAACTGCAATGTAATCAATTAAGCAACATTTATGCAATCAGCTGTTTCGACGGCGCCAAACGTTCAAGGTCATTCACCATCCCGCACAAAAAGAATACCGTGTACATTGCGTAGCGCCAAAATGAAACTAATGACTATAAATCTTTGATCTCGCATTTTTATGATGGACTGCCTTTTGTATTGCGATAAGTATAAACAAAAAGAGGGTTTTTAAAGTTTTCGCGTAGCTAAAACTGTATATTAATTAGTGGTAACATTAAAATCTCATCAGATGATAGTCTGAATGTACATACTATCTCAATCTAAAAAATTTACTTTAAAAAAATATTCCTGACTTCAATGCGACTAAATTATGATAAATTGTTATATGCTGTTTTCTTCATCCCTTAATTTCCAGCCTTAGAGGGCAATATAAAGGGACCACACTTGAGTACTTATTGTACTCAAGCCTGTTTTGTTTAAAAAAAAGAACGATTTAAAATCAGTTTACAAATTAATGGTGATGTACCATAGACACACAGAAAAAAAAACAATATTAAGTTTAATTAAAAAACCTTTTCCTTTTTTTAATGGTTCAAAATTATGTTTTCATATTGTTATGTTCATGTTTAATTACAACATTTATTTATATGAATTTAGGACGAAACCTGGTGTTTGTGTAAAGTGGCTTTAGTTTTGTTCATTTAATTGATGCTATATAACTTAGTCATTCTCGTTATATGGTATTTCAACACTAAAATATTTTTTTGATTCGAACTAGTAGTTCCTGAGAATAGTGCATTCAACCTAACAAACAAACCGCAATTCCGCTTTATAATATTAGTATAGATATTAAATATCTGTTTAGAAGATGATAATCGTTTACGAATCCTAACTACCAAGGATAGAACAAAATAATCTTTATTTTACACACACAACATACATAATGCTTAAAATAAATAGATACACAAAGTGGATATGTACAAAGGGCGGCCTTATCGCCGATACCTTCAGCTACAGTGATCTATAAGTGTGAGAATTTAGTGCTTCGCTACTGGAAGTTCAAAATTATATAATAATAAGGTAAAAGTTACGAAATATTATTAAAAAAGTGGTGTTTTGACAAAAATGCTGAATCAACCTAGCCTATGTACATAAAAGTAAGAAAAAACACGAATATTTCACACGAAATATATCAGTAAAAACGTCTTTTTGTATAATAATCGTAAGAGTTTCAAAAGGCCAACGAACGTTTATTTTCGTTGTAACTTATCAATGTTAGGTGCAAGGTAACATTATAATTAGCACGAATTGAAATCATGTCTGTAAAGCTTATTACAACTCACATTATTGGTTTCCCAATATCCATAGCTAATATAGGTTGATTAGTTACTGCTATATTGTGTTGAACACTGAAAACTATTTTCAAAAACGTTTTATGTAATAATTTGCTCAATTAAGTTAATATCACCATGGAAAAATATGTCTTCAGTAATGTCAGCTGATGTGACGTCCATGTTGTTTACAGATTATGACGAAATATACTTTGGATACGAGGCATTTCAGTTATTTTGAACCGACTTCGAAAAAAGAGATTATCAACTTTGATTTGAGTGACTTTGACACGTATGTGGCGTAAATTGGAGTATGCATGTAATATTATTGGAACTTCAAAATTTTCGCCTATGGGAATTTATTAAGGCTTATATACAAATTTACAAAATTTTAAAGGTATAAATATGTAAGTATGTTTACCCACCATTTAAATTTGAAGAAAATATTAATCTACCTCTAAGAGCAGAAAGTTTAAGGGATGAGACAATACAGTTTATTACAATTAATCATGATTAAGAAACATTGAAGTCTTTTTTTAAACCCTTGTGTCATGCGACACCGTCCACTCCAATCAAGACTTACCCCCTCATCGCCTCACCCCGCGCCGGGGTATATAAAGAAGAGCAGACTCAGCGCGGGTCTCTTTTCGCTACGGTTTCAGTGCAGCAATTTAAGTATTCTACCTAACATCAGCCGGACGACAATCAAAGTCTGGAGACTTTGAGGTAGGACCCTGCTCTGAGTCTAACTCAGTCTCCACGACCGCGACTTTCAATCTGTAATAGTTTTCTGTAAACTAAATTGAAAACTGTGAAATCTTGTGACCTAGCCGTTTAATTTATTTCCACTAAATCGGTACACCCTTTTTAAATCTGTTAATTCATATCACATATCAATACTTTTCCAGTTCTTCCACGTAAAATTGTAAACACTTACAAAGTAAAAGGAGGAAGAAGGCATTTAAAAGATCATTATTTTTTAGGTTGAAGTGCTTGGAGGAGGCTTCTTTATTCTACAGAATTTGCAATGGAAACAAATGACATAATACAGTTGTAGTTTTCAACCTTGTGATTCAGTGATCCAGGAATTCACTAGTGCCATTGGGAAAAAAAACCGCAAGAAGTGGGACTTCTTCAGAACAGATCTTTAGGGTCTGGACTGGTCTTTAGGGTTGTGTACTCAAAAGGCGTCAACGGAACCCTACTACTACTGTCTTTCAGTGGATTATATATCTCATGTACCGTGATAGATGGACAGTTGAAATTTTCACAATGTATATACCACATTAAATGAAAGTCGGCTCCCATACAAGAAACGTGATATCTTAGCTCTTTCAGACCTGGATTAGGAAGACACATGAAATTGTAATAACAAATAATGAAAAAAAAAAATTAAAATTGAAGGAAATTTCCTTGCAATAAACTTTTGTTTTTGCTCGATCTTAATTCATACCTATATGAAATTTTCACGCAGTGGGTATATTATTATATATTGTGCTTAGGGCCTTGGGACCGGGGCCGGGGACCCTTAAGGCCATGGGCCCGCGGTATTTTGCCGGCTCCGACCCCCTATGGTTACACTGCTAATACGTGTAAGTGCATGTAATGGCTTGGGTTACCGAATCGAGCTATGGGCGTGATGTTAATTACCGTAACTGAACTGCGCTAACTAAAATTATAAATCCACCTCGAAAACTAAATACAAATAAGAATGAAGGGCATTCGATTATTATTATTTAATTACAAACTAGATAATTGTAGCAGAGAGATTGATAAGACTGTAGGTCGTAAGGTTTTTTAAACGATTTAAAAAAAGATGTGATTTAAAAAAAAAATTGGAATCTAACTCATCTGTGACAGGGCCAATAAGCGTCTTAATTTTACTTTAAGCGACAAAAGCTTGACACTTAGCAAAATAGACTATCCCTAAATTTAAAACTGCAGTTTCGAGTGTTGTGCCCTGCAACTTATGTACCAATAGTCTTCAGCCCAACAAATTATGAGCGGTAAGAGAAGTGACGCGGCCCTAGGGCGCGCGGGCTGTGCGATCGGTGTTACCGCACCGGGCAACGTCATGAGAGGGGCGCTGGAATCAACTGAAACATTACATTCGGGCACCGGTCATCGATACCTTACTGTAAGCGTTATTTACCGATGATTATTTGGGCAGTTAACATGATGATGAGACACCTATAGATCCCGAAATATGATTTACATATTTTATTAAAAAAATATGTACGATTTAAAATCTTTAACTTTAAACGTTCTACCTGCATTTATGAGAAAAAAATCTTTTTCACAAAAAATTAAACCGACGAAAAGAACTAAAAAGCAAAAATTAAATAAACCTTAAGTATTGAGCTTATTTACATAAACTATCAAATTTTATATAAAGTTATTTTGAGTCGGCGCCAAACAACAAATTGATTAATTATCTAAATTTTATATGTACCTACGTAAGTAATTAACCATTTTATTTTTTGGCGCCAACTTTTTTCATCATCAGCTCAGCTACATGATGTGATGATTTCTAAACGCAAATACCTGATAAAGTAATGAAAAGTAAACAGAAACACTATTCATTCCTACCATTTTCGAGGGTTTCTCTCAATTTTTTCACGGTCGAATTGAGAACCTCCTTTTTTTTTCGTCGGTTAAAAAGAGGTAAAAATACCTGGAAATTTAAACGGCCATAACTCGTAAACTTTTTTCAAAGATTCTTATTGTAACTGCATGCTAGAGAAAATTGTAACGTGTTACAACTTAACCAAGAAATTGATTAGAATTTGCCAAACGGTATTCTTACTGACATGGATTTACATTTTTTTAAAACGTTTAGTAAGCAAACAAACTTGTAAGGAATTAGTACGTCAATCTCGGGAATCAATTCTCCAAGTCTTTTGCCCGTCTTTTTCGAAAGACAACTTAACTTTGCAGTTCTAAAAATACTTTCTCATACGTCAATTTACGACAATGTTAACATTCCAACCGCAAAATATAAGCTTGTAATTGCAAAATCTACTTTTTTACGACTTTCGGATTTGTTTATTGACTTGTGAAGCCAGACCTTGGTTCTTACCAAATTTTATGGGTCAATGGGATATTCCATATAGGACCCCGACTCGCAGTTGTCCGGGTTTGAAAAGATTGATCACTGGTGATGAAAAGTGTATCACCTACAACAAGAACGTGTGAAAAAGATCATGGTCAGACCGTCAGACTGTAGTCAAGTTCCAGACTGTAGCAAAACCCGGATTAACACCCAATATGGTGATGATGTGTGTATGGTGGGATTGGAAGGGCATCGTTCATTATGATCTTTTACCGCCGGGAAAAACCATCGGATCTCTACTACAAACCAATAATGAGAAACAAACAAGAAATTAAGAAAAAACGGCCCGAATTGATCAACAGAAAAGGAGTGGCCTTTCATCATGATAACGCCAGACCACACACATTTTTGGCCACTCAGACAAAAATTGAGAGAACTTGGTTGGGAAGTGTTAATGCATCCACCATATAGTCCTGACCTTGCACCCTCAGCTTTTCACCTGTTCGGTCTCTTCAGTATTCTTTGGGTAGTGTTAGGTTAATATCAAGAGAGGACTGTCAAAACTAATTGTCGCAGTTTTTTAATCAAAGATTTCTACAGCAACTTGATTATGTCACTACCTAGCTACGCGATGGCAACAAGTTTTTTTTATTGAATTTGTGAATAAAATACGAAAAAACTTTTTCCTCGATCTCATATTTTTGCTATGAGTGTTTGATGTGAAACATCATAAAATCGACCAGTTTGCCGTCACATCAACTAATTTTCTATAATATTATTTATCTTTGTGTTGCCTAGAGCTATTTGGGATGCTTTCTAAAATATTAAAGAGGGTAACTATTTGAACAGTTGGCAACAATCTACCAGCTGTCACCATAGTGCCTGTTCCTGTCAACAAGTTTTTGACCTGCGAATTTACAAACTTTATGTTATTTACTTGCAAATAAAATCAAATGGTATTCTTATGTCTTTATTTATATTTGTGTTCTAATCTTGTGTTTTTATATTCATTAATTACTGATTGTTACTCTACAGGCGCGGTATTTCAAAGAACAAGATATCGATGGTAAGATTGCTTATCTATATTTTTTTATTGAAATGATTCAAGGCATCAAAATTAACAGCCTTGATGAATACGATTAAATTTTAGTGGCAGTGATTATGTTACACAATGAATACCAATAATGGTACTAAACACTACTTATATTATTAGGAAAGTAGCACATCCTAACTGTACTTTTTGACTGGCCTAGTGGTTAGTGTATCTGACTGCTGAGCCAGTGGCCGTGGGTCCGAGACCCACAGGGCAAATAATTGTGCGATGAGCACGATAACTTTTTCTGTATCCAGGTGTAATTTGTCTATAATATGTACGTATTTAGTCATATATAAGTGAGTTTATTAGCAGTCTGGCTTTCCATAGCTCTGCCTTGTTTCTGATCAGACGGCAGACGTGTGTGGGGTCTTTCAAGTTATTAGTTATACTTAAGTACTAAATGCATATGTGATAAAAATTTCTTCTTTTTTTTTATGTGGTTTAGGGTGCAAACGAGCAGACAGGTCACCTGATGGTAAATGACTACCGCCGCGCTATTGGTGTAAGCCGCATGAAAATCTGGTCAGTATTTTTTTGTTTATTGCGAATAGACAGACAGACAGACTTGGCAGAGGACTTTGTTTTATAATATGAAGTGATAGGTATACATGTCTATAAGAATAAGATTGTTTTCTCTTTTTCAGAATTCCGTGAATGCTTTTACTTATTTGCCCGATCAGGACAAATCACATCACTGGATGAGCTGACAGTGGTTATGCGTTCTCTTGGAATGAGCCCCACTATCCAAGAACTAGCTGGTAAAGTATTGTATTGAATTTCAAAATAGCAATATGTACCAAGAATGTATTAAATGTTTTGTAGTTAACACTTTCTCTGCCACCCCAATTTACGCTCTGTATGATGCTGCGAACAACTTGCATTGAGCGCACTAGGCGTGTCGCTGGCACTGGAAGCCGGAATAACTAGACATGCAGGCAAACAACAACAGACAAATTGTTAATATTAACATTTTCTGTGTTTTAATTATGTGTGTAAAACATGTAATTTCTTTAGGGTATATAAAAAGTGATTTGCTATAGTTTAGTGTGTTTAAATTTAGCAAATTGTCAAAATAAGATAGAAGGTAAAGAAGTTTCGTAATTATGGCAGAAATTGTCAACATTGTCCCAGCACTGATAGCATCTTTAATTTATTTGGAGAGAGGTCATAAAACACGTGCGGTAGCTTCTTACTATCTGTCTTTTGTGGTTTATTTTGTTTTTTGAACAAAAGGTTCATCTGCACAAAACTTTTTTCCAAATATAACTGTTTTTCAACTTAACTTACACTAATATAAAAATATATTATTAACAAGCAATCATGTCCATTCACAGCCTTAAAAAGTCCGACAACCTGTCTTACTACAGAACTTCGATATCGCCTCGTACTTGGATTGTGGAGGTCTGATGGCAGTCGCTTCACGTAAAATATCGAAGTTCGGCCGAATCGTAGTTGGACTGAAAGCCGACCCCAACTTAGTTGGGTTAAAGGCGCGGAGGAATAGATAGATCAAATAATTAAGCTACACTGTTATTTTTACTACATAATACTGCTTTATGTCTAAAATGTTGCTGAAACATTGTGGACACGCTGGGCGTGTCCTGGGCACCTGGAGAAAATTTAGAAGAACACGCCAGGCGTGTCGCCGTCACTGAGAGTGTTAATATACAATTGAACCTGCCTTATTAAGTATAACTGTTTGTTTTCCCAAATAAATTAAAGTTTATATACGGTTATTTGCGAATATCTCGTTAACCGTCTCTGTTATCGATAAAATTGTGGTCATCACATTTGTAGCATAGAAAATGGCCCCCAAAACATTGTATTATATTTTTCGTAAGCCAAATAAACTCTTGAAATGTTTAGTATTAACCATTGTACGTTCTGGTGAGGCTGCCATCTGTCTAAGCCAAGGTCAGGGTCTCCCAGGATTCTCGGGGAATATCTTCCTAGGGTACACCCAAGTCCCTTCAAGCGAAATCAGTGACGCGCTGTTAACTATCAAATGTTTTCAACATAATAATAAATGCAAACACCGAACATTGTATTTTGTAGTTATAAGATGTTGACACGGATCAGCAGAGCACAGAAAAACCAATTCTGGTTTATAGTGCTATGTTTCAATTAAGTTATAGTGTAAAAAACATTGTAAGTCTTCAAATAAAAATAAAAAAAATTTACTTACTTGTGACAGAACACAGTTTAGTCGGTTCGATTCTGACATACCACATCAAAAACAGCCCTGGCGAGGTGATGACCCATTATATGTTCTGACTTTAAATACTTATTTATAGGTTATCTGAAAGGCAAAGGTGGTAAAATGTCTTTCGCAGACTTTTTAGAGGTGATGCACATACACTCACGAGCTGAAAACCTGCCTAATGAGGTAAATATATATTCCTTGTCTATGTCTAATTAGTCTACACTAAATGATAATCTTTACAGTGTTTTTAGAAGCCTCATCAATTTCTTTTTTGATTTATTAGCAATGTTAATGTTAATTCTCTCGAGGCTGACAAACCAGAGGATGACCGTTTTAGTATTGTGGAGGAACGGGTGTTATGTCCCTCCAACAAAAAGGCAGGATCCTCCGATCAGGCTACGTGATCATGCCTAGACTGGGGCCCAACAGTTGATGTGGGGTAGTTATATATACTAATCGGCGCGATAATTTTTATTGCGCGATGCAGGATTAATAGTTACTACGTAGTTCAACTTGTCGTCGCTAGATGATGTTGAAATATGTTTTTGCTGTATGTATAAGGCGCCACAGTATCATCTATATCTATAATGGTGGTCTTTGGACCCCAATCTAGCTTTCCATCAGGGTAGGGATCATACTGACGTGCTTAATCAAAAAAACAGTTTTTATTTATATTACAGTTGGTTCCATACTTCCATATGACATTGAAGTTATCGAAACAGTTGATTTTATAACATTCTTATTGTTTTTGCTGGCCTAATACAAGAGGAAAGTTAAAGCATAGTTAAAGCATTAGGAGTGACCTTAAACAAGAGTGAAACTGATCTCTAAACTTCACCATAAAGTTAAATTTTTGGTTTTTGCAGGTAGTGAATGCATTCAAAGCAGGTGATGCTGAGAAGAATGGTGTGATACCAGCTAGACAACTCAGGAATCTGCTGCAGAACTGGGGTGAAGGATTGTCAGCTAGAGAAGTTAGTAATGATCCTTATTGTTTTTTGGGTTCACAATGGGCACAAGAAAGAGAGAGATGTCTCTACTTAGCATGTGCAATTTGAAGAATGTAGAGTATTATTTTACAGGATATAATGTTTTGCTCTCGTCTCTCGGCCGCCCTCAAATATCAGATTGACTCGATTGAATACTTGGTATAGCAAACGATAGAAAAAAAAAATTACAAAACATTTTATTTTTTAAACCTAACAAAGAATCAACAAATAAAAATAAAAAGAAACATGTTTTAATAGCAAACCACACTAAAAGGTAAGGTATGGGCCGGCTCGACCGAAGTGATACTACGGCCTCACAGAAAACCGGCAGTGACGCAATGCTTGTATTGTTTTTCGCCGAGTGAGTGAGGTTACCGAAGGCCCTAACCCTTTCCTCTCCCCCTACTCCCACCTAAAAGGCCTGCAACGCACTTGTGACTCGTGAGTTGCAGGTGCCCATGGGCGGCGATAGTCACCACCAGGTGATGCGTCTGCTCGTTTGCCCCCCTATAACATAAAAAAAAACTTTTTCATATACTTACGAAGAGTTTGTTCGAGGTATTTATTTATTTTTATTCATTTATTCACATCCAACGCTTACATCTATTATAAATTCCACTGGTTGATTATAATTTAAATTAAGAATCAAGTTATATTAATGAAATAATTAATTTGATTTTTAGGGTTCCGTACCTCGAAAGTAAAAAACGGAACCCTTATAGGATCACATTGGTGTCCGATCGTCCGAAGGTCTGTCTGTCTGTCGGTCGAGACCTTTTTTCTCAGGAACGCATGGAGGTATCAAGCTGAATTTTTTATCAAATAGGTACTCAAGTCTATTGTCCCTTAGAGCTGTGAAAAAATCAAACTTCTAAGCCATCGTAATCAAAAAATACAGCCTTTTATGCCGCAAATTTTCGACACTCGCAAGGGAATCAAACCCTACAGGGTACTTCCCGTTTACTTAGAATCTTGAAATTTGGTACGAAGCAACGTCATATTATAGCATAGATAAAGGAAAAATTGCCAAAACCGTAAATTTTTAGTTACATCATATAATAAAAATATTTTACGGAACTCTCAGTGCGAGTCCGACTCGCGCTTGGCCGGTTTTTTTTTTCAAAATGGACGCATAGACGTTAGTTTTTTCTTTTTTGTTATTTACTAACTTGTTCTCTTGGTTTATAAATTAATTCTTCGCGCGGGATAAAGTCCATAAGAAAATTTGATTGGAATAAAGCGTGGAGTGCTTTTAACTACATTTTTATAACTACCAATGAACATTTGATGTCAAGCAGATCACGCTTTTTTAGAATCAAATTATTCTTTCACTGGCCTGTTAGTCTAGTGGTTAGTGACCCTGCCTGCTAAGCAACAAATAATTGTGTTACGAGCACGATAATTTCTTCTATATCTGCGTGTAATTTATCTATAATATGTATGTATTTAGAAATATATAAGTATGTTTATCAGCAGTCTGGTTACCATAGTATAGGCTCTGCCTAGTTTGGGATCAGACGGCCGTGTGTGAGACGTGTGGAGTTATTTTAATATATCACAAACTGTATTCTGCAGGTGGACAACATTTTCAGGGAGGCCAACGTTGGGAACAACTCCACGGTACGTTACGAAGACTTTGTCAAGATCGCTTGCGCGCCCGTTCCCGACTACTATTAATTGTTCATATAATTCTTTATAAAAAAAAAAAAATATTATACAGAGTGTATATGACAAGGGAACACTTCCTTTCGTCACAGAGTGTGTGTTCCGATATGCACGGCGAGCACTGTAAATTGTGACGTCAATTTAGTATACTGCGATGCCGTTTCTTTATAGTTAGCTATACTGGTTACTGTTTATAACTGAACGCAGTCCAGTATACTGTCAGTTGTCAATTCAAGTCAATTGTCAAATCGCATAATAAAAGTGACAGCACCGTGTCTCAAAAACTCCAATGCTAACAGTACGAAAAAAAGCGACGTTTATGACGTCATATATTTACCTACGATACTGCGGCAGTATACTGCCAGTCTATATCGGAACGAATTTCTCCCCAGTACGAGCACTGAACAGTGCTCGCAGTGTATATCGGAACATACCTTGCAAGGGTATGACTCTAGCATGCAGTTACAAAAAAACTTTTGGAACTATCTTCAAATTATGTTTGTGAGCCATGCTTCGGCACGTATGGGCCGGCTCGACCGGAGTGATACCACAGCCTCACAGAAAACAAGCAGTAAAGCACCGTTTTCATTGCTTTTCGCCGAGTGAGGTTACCGGAGGCCCTAATCCTTCCCTCTTCCCCCATTCCCACCTTAAAGGCCGGCAACGCACTTGTAACTCTCAAGTTGGGCGGTGATAGTCATTTTCCATCAGGTGACCCGTCTGCTCTTTTGCCACTATACCATAAAAAAAAAAATGTTTTTACGGATTTTCTCAATAACCGAGTGAATAGTTCCAAAATATATACGATTTAAAATCTTTAACTTTACATATTCCAGCAGCTTTTATGAGTAACGGAGGTAAAAATGCTTGGAAATTCAAACGGTCATAACTTCTAAACGGATAGTTTTTTTTTTTTTTATTGTAACTGGATGCTAGAGCCATGACCTTTCAATGATTTAAGTGTTCCATTTTCAAATACACCCTGTATATACCAATTTTTTTTTATATTTTTGAGAAAAGCTTATACACAGGGCAAGCTATGTAATTTCTATTAGTAAACTAGAGTATGATAAAAATAATCTATTTATAACCGACTTCAAAAAGGAGTACCTAATTTAAACACAGCGGCAACAGAAATACATCATCTGTGAAAATTTCAACTGTGTAGCTATCACGGTTCATGAGAAACATCCTGGTGACAGACAGACGGACAGTGGAGTCTTAGTAATAGGGTTCCGTTTTTACCCTTTGGGTACGGAACCCTAAAAACTGACAAAAATCTGTTAAAGAAATATAGCATCAGATTACTTGGTTCAAAGAAGTTACATAAATTTAAATTCATTAATTCTAATATTACAAATGCGAAAGTAACTATGCTTGCTTGTTTGTGACATTTTAACGACTAAACGGCTGAACGGATCGTTACGAAATTTAGCAAGGAGATAGATTGTATCCTGGGGGAAGACATATGCTACTTTTTATATGAAATATAACTATTATATTAAAGAGTACTATTATTTATTAAAGTTTTATTAACATCCCATTTATAGGTATAAAATAATATAACCCGTCCATAAAAAATGTTATTACTGTGTGAAAGAAATAAAACAATCAATATATATTTTTCCAAAACGGTGTATTATTCAAAATGTAACAATCTCCTAATTGATATGGCACTTTTAATATGGTCCTTCTAATATTGAAAGTTAATCTTATTTACTGTGGAAACATTAAACCCCATTTCCTTTCCTATAACCTAAAGTTTAGGCGAAGATAGCGCAATGGTTAAGGCGTCGGACTTGCGATCAAGTGGTTGCAGGTTCGAACCCCACCCAGTGCACGACAGACGTGAACCCACTCCTAACACAAGCAGGGGTTAACAAGAATACTAGTAATGTGTGACCCACGTTATAAGTAAACTTAAAAAAAAATGATGATTAGTACCTATACAACCAACATCAAATTACATTAGTATCGCGCAGAATCCTCAGATGGTGTAAATAAAATAAATCAACTCGTGGTCAGCATTTTTTGTTGCACTAACACTTTTACCCGTCTAACCCGCGTCCACCGAGCGTAGTGGTAGTAAGGGTAACGTGCGATAAGGATCTTCGTTTAAAAAAAAAACAGTTTACACTTAGGGCTTGAAGTGATAAAGTAGAACTCATACATTCGTGTCAATTCTAACTTATGTTTTTATACCTAGATGTCTGTGCTTTCTCGGGGACTTCCTGCCTAGGGTATACCCGACCCTTGCAAACCGTGTGGTTTTAGTCGGTTCGATTCCGACATGCCACTTCACCGCCAGCGCCAGTGAGGTGATGAGCCATGGGGGTTACCATACGATAAAAAAAACCAAGATGTCAATGCTACTTTGCAACACCGCTTGACGGTGGTTGTAAAGTACCATAGACAATTGTTAATACACATCACACAATATACCTATATACTGGACATAGATTGAAGTAGCCTTATTAACATAATTTTTAAATTTACAACACATTGTCTAAAACTGTTAGCTTATGTGGGTATTCCAAAAATTACCATTCAATTATTTTTTTAATTCTCTTTACCTACCGCCATATATGGATATAGCATACATTTCCACAGTAAATTACCCCGGCACACAAAAAAAAGCGGGGATTCGATGCGCTGAATCCGAATTTGAGGTTGTTTTAAAATTTTGTGGGTGTAGGGACACCCTCAAAATTTTGAGTAAATTGCAAAATACCGCTAAAAATCGCCAAAAATAGCAAACTGCAAGAAATATTTTTGCGAACTAGATCAAGTATGTTTAATGTCTTTCATGTGTTTCGATGCGCTACATCCGAATTTGAAGTTGATTTAGCTCGTCAACCCTCCAAATTGAGAGTAATTTTTTTGCGTTTTTTTGCAATGTACTAAAAATTTTGAGGGTGTTATAATAATCGGGTGGTAATATGGCCACTTTTCCTTTTTGTGTGCCGGTGTTATCCTACTAATATTATAAACGTGAAAGTTTGTGAGGATGTATGGATGTGCGGATGTATGGATGTTTGTTACTCTTTCACGCCAAAACTACAGAACCGATTGAGATGAAACTTGGTATGTAGATAGCTGGAGACCTAGATTAACATATAGGCTACTTTATATCCGGATATTTTAACGGGATCGGGTCTTACGCGGGTGAAACCGCGGGGCGCTACTTTTTATTTATAATTACAATATTCTAACATCTTTTGAAAGCACGTTGTTTAGCTTAATTTAGAAACTTACAAGCAATATGGTGTTATTTCATTAATTTTATAAGCTATGCCTCGTCAATTACGAACTTTTGCAGTGCAAAAGTCTAAGTGTTGGTTAACAACCGTTTTTCTGCGAGTTCTAGTGAGGCAGCTCCATAATGACAATACATTTGGCTTTTTTTAGCGCCTAGCGTCTTAGACTAGAGGCTTCTCTAAACATTTTATTTTTCGCTGGAAATTTTCGCATTGGGTATTTTCGCCACTGGCCACATAGCCCAGAGACTACAAAGGGCGCCATTAAAATTTTATTTTTCGCATTTGGCAATTTTTGCCCCCAGGGCTGGCGCTGATAAAACCTAATTAAATCAATGCCACACAAGTTATTTATTACTAGTAATAGTAACACCACATTGCAGGCAATTAAAATATTCTTAATTAAATAAATAATTAATGACTAGAATATTATATCTTTCTAACATCAAACATGTAAACAAAAAGTGATTATATTGTCTATGGTAATTGCTTGTTTTTTTTTTTAACTTAATATCAATAATTGATACTAAGTTAAAAATTATGTATGTAATTTTAATATTAAATTATGTGTGTAATAAGTTATGAATTATTCATCATGCCATTTTGTGAACTTTAATAGGTAAGTACACATTTTTCTTGTAGAGCTTTTTAAAAACTGTACATTCTTGTCTATTACTTCTACCCAACTCAATCTGCTCTATGATATGGTCTAATTCACTATGGTTGTATAATTGTATCTAGCATGTATATAACATTATTTATATATTTTATTTAGTATTTGTTGGCACTGTGATAGAGGTATATTGCTATTATAAATGGTACCCGAATAAATTGAGCTGTTAAATTAGTTTATTTTTGCTTAAAATGTTGAGCTTGTAGCATAGTAATCAGCTTTGACATTATTATTTAAAGAGTTGAAAACTGGCAACACTGCACAGTTGTGTCAATTGTACTGTAAATTCTATTTCTACTTCAAAGCGATCCGTGCATTTATAAGGCGGTAATAGGAAAACTTTGTTACTTATTATAACTAGTTGCAGCCAGAGAAAATAACATTTGTCTATAAAGGTTGATGTGGCTTTCAAAGGAGTATCTGGTGGAATTTTTAACCCTGCATTCGGGGATCTCAAGCATGCATTTTCTCCTCTTGCCAATCAGAGCAATCAGCTATTGTCGTAAAATTCAGTGGTTGAGTAGATTTGTCTCTAAACTTCTTTTATTTATAGATTTTGCTCAATTTAATTTGCTATCGTATTTATTTTTCTATTAAGGCGTATATACAAACTTTGTCGCTTACATTAAAAGTTTAAACTACACTCGTGAGCAACGTATCCGGGTCATAATAAGATACATGAAAATCTCCGAAACGAAATTGCTAGCTTAGTGAAATAAATTGTGTTTAATAAACAATTACTCCTACTAATACTCCTTAAATGAAAGTAATAAAACTTCTTGGTTGGTATAAAGGTATAAAGTTATGCCAAAAAAAAGTCAAAATCGGGACTAAACATCGTGAAGAAACTTGATGTTCAGCATGTATGCAAGCCACATAACCGCAGTAATAGCAGCACATGGAGGTAAATTTGAGAAAATTATAAATTTGTACACATTTTCTTTAAAACCTGTAGCTTTCTGCACTTCTGTATATATTAACTGTGAGTATTCCAAACTTCACGTTAATGCGTTCGCGAAATTTTCTTAAAAAGGGATACAAGGATTTATGTATTATTATAGTTTTATTTCACTAAGCTAGCATTCTTAGCTGCCGAGATTTTCAGGTCTCTTTATGTGACCCGGATGCATTGCTCTCGAGTGTATTTATAATCAAAATGATAGAAATGCAGGCATTTTCATCGTCTCTAGACTTTAGGGTTGCGAGTGATGAAAATTTTCCTTAAAATTATGGGAAAGACTTTAATATGGGATCGCGTTTGTTCCTTAGAGTTATGGTAGAACTACCGATATTATGTGATATAAGCCACTGAAGAACGCGTCTTTCTCAATTTTTTAATAGAAGTGTACGTTTTTAATTTTGTATTAATCCTAAATTATATTTAAGAGTGAGTCCTAGCATTTTGCCTACGTGCACAGTAAAGAATCAGAAGTGTAAAAATTTAGTGAACTAGAAGAATGTTTAGGTAATTCTTAAAAAAATTTATTGGATAATTTTAACAATAGGTATTGTTTTACTTTTACAAACCTTTCCAATGACATGAGGTTGTAAAACATTACTGCATCGGTAAAGAGTATTTTGGAATAGCAACACTGAATGTCTTTTATAATAAACCTTCTTAACATTTTTTAAATTTTACCCTTACATGCTTATATTACTTTTATGTTTACCTGATAACTGTTAAAACAATCCAATTTTTTCTTAAATTACAGGACATTTTTACTTACAACGAAGTCAAAAAACTACACAACCGCATTATTTGTTCGTCTTGTAAAACTATCACACGTGTTTGTTTTTGACAGTGTTGCCAGGTTTCCGTCGCCGGAAGTTGCCCATTTGTCTAAGTATCTGAGTGTTCTCATCGTCGATATCACGGTTCATGCCGGATGTTCCAGGAATTTGTCCAAATAGTTTTAACTTTGTGGGTAAATATATGAGTCCTAGGAGAGTTAAAACTGAAAGTGAGAAGACATATATATATTACTAGCTACCCAGTCACGCGTTGCTGTGGCTAAGTAATTTGCAATAAAAAATATTGTGACTATAAATTGAGATAACAACTATCCTACCTCTCAAATTGGACTAAACTGCACATAGTGTGCCAAATTGTATCAAAAATTTTTGATTTCATGTTATTCTGGATTACTATTGAATACTTACTATTTAATACACAAGGGAACACCACATAAAAATTGAGATCAGTTGAGTGAAAGTAAAATGCTTCAGTGAAATATAATATAATGGTTAATGTTAGGGACCAATAACCCATGGACACCACCCTGAAAAATAAATAAATACATTTTTATTTCAAAATAATAGTTTATTTTCAATACCCCTAAAACAATAGGGACACAAAGAACACCCATACTCGGGACAACTACACACAGGGTACACAAATTTTTGTCCGTGTGGTAATCGAACCCACAATACTCGGCGCGGAGTAGTTGCGAAGCGATCCCTTTAACAATTGCAACATCCATGCGTTCTAAATATGTAAGGCACAAGTGGGCAAGTAAACAGTGTTAGTGATGTAAAAAATGGATGCTCAATGACGATTGGTACTCTTGCATAAACTTTTCAATTAAAGCATTAGTGTGGAAATAAATGACTATGATTTTTAATTAGAGGTTGTTCATTAATCACATGATGTTTTTTTACATCTTTTTGGACCTCCCTCTCCCCTGGTTTTAGAGTGACCCCACCCCTTACCCAAAATCACGTGTATTTTCTTTAGTATAAAAGTATTTAAAAAATATTCTGACTGGCATAAAAATAATAAAAGAAACGTGTAATCCGGTGACAATCACAGACTTACTGGCGACTGACAAGCGGCGGTCGGGGAAATCATTATCTGGCAACTGCGAGTCACGGTCCCGCGCCTCTTTTCGGTTCAGAAATCTCGTGTTTAACGAAAAAAATTATACACGTGATATCTCACTAAACAACCCCTCCCCCTTTCGAGCCTAACGTGATTAATGGACGACCCCTTATACACCTGGTATACAGGGCTCAGCATTAATATTTAATTACCAGTAAGTAAGATGCCTATTACTCTATTTTTATAAACAAATAAACCTAGGCTAGTTACTGATAAATTGATAGTCTAGATAGGAACGGATGACACAACGCAGCGTGTGAGTGAGCTGTGAGAACTAACGTGTGGCCCGGCTGGCGCCGCGGTAGCCCACTGAATTTTGGCACGATTAGTCGACCCTGCCGTGTACTTGTAGCTTTATACGTACACTGCGGAGTGGATCTGGTCTGACGATTTTCAAATTTATAGCAAGTGTCACTCGAGATGTTGTAAGGCTTCTAAGCATACCCCATACATCAAAATCTCTCTCATACATACCCTGAAAATATTACACTCCTGTTTTGGGCTGTTGTGTGATAAGTCAGCCATCTTGCTTTACCAGTAAATAAACTGTGTCGCGTTTGATGCTAGAAGGTATTATACTTACGGTCTGTAATGTATGTATAATGTGCAGTGGATTAGGGCTAGAGCTTTCAGCATGGAATACATGCCCAGCATACGGGATATTGTGAAATCTCCTGAAAGTTAAAGATATGTAATTAATTATGTTTCATCCACAGCATATAAAACATTCTTTTTACATATCGTATTCTTCTTTTTTTTTATATATTATAGGGGCAAACGAGCAGGCGGGTCACCTGATGGTATGTGACTACTGTCGCCCATGGACACCTGCAACTCAAGAGTCACAAAGTGCGTTGCCTGCCTTTGAGTTGGGAGTACGCTCTTTTCTTGAAGGTATGAAAGTCATATCGATCCGGATATACAGCAGGCGACAATTTGTTCTACTAATTGGTTGTGCGAGGCAAAAAAAAAAAGCTAGAGAATGCAGAGCTCTACGCAACGCCAAGGGGTCAAGCCGATCTGAAAACTAATAAATCTATTTTCTAATATATCTTCTTATATAAAGCAGTATAGAATAATAATATATAATAATTATCTCATAATGATACACATACAAACCAATATGAAGTTTACAGAATAGTAGGGTTGGGTGACAACTTAACCACTACAAAATCAGCCTTAGACCAGTCCAAGGCTTAAAATATATTTAATATATATTTTATTACATTTTATGTAAATAAATTCATTGTTATTATTATTAACTTACTTTGTCCGTCCAGACGGACAAAGTATTTTTTAATAATCAATCAATTAGTCTAAGTTAGTCCACTGCTGGACATAGGCCTCTCCCAATGTGCTCCATAGCACCCGGTCCTCCGCCTTCCCCATCCAGTTCCTCCCAGCTACCTTTCTCAAGTCGTTGGTCCATCTGGCTGGGGGGCGTCCTACCTTTCTTTTTTTTATGGTATAGCAGGCAAACGAGCAGCCGGGTAACCTGATGGTAAATGACTGCCGCCGCCCATGGGCACCTGCAACGCAAGAGTCACAAGTGCGTTGCCGTTCATTAAGGTGGGAGTAGGAGAAGAGGTGGAAGAGTGGAATGAGGGGAGAGAGGAGAGAGGGGGGAGAGGGAAAGGCTAGGGCCTCCGGTAATCTCACTCATGCGGCGAAATTCAATGCAAGCATTGCTTCACTGCAAGTTTTCTGTGAGGCTGTGGTATCGAGCGGAGTCGAGCGTGCCGAAGCATGGCTCTCCCACGTCATAAGATAATAATAACAATTCATTTATTTACATAAAATGTGGTACAAAAGATAATAAGTAGATAAAAGAATGAGTAAGGTATAATAAACACATAAGCAAAGTGACACACTTTGAGTATAAATATATTAACACAATGCATTTCTAAAGAGTGGGAAGCGAATTTTTTCAGAAACTCATTAACAGAATAAAAGCTCTTTTCAATTAGCCATTTGTTTAGTTTTAGCCACTGAACTGCCTAACCATAGCAACCGAAACTAACTTTAGCGAAAAGATATCTTTCAATGGAGAAATCACTCAACCTGCCTGATTGCCAGAGCTCTGACACATCTGCTTATAGTTAAAATGATCATAGATAATAATAATAAAAAAAATTACATTGTTAATTTACATTTTAGAATAAGATCATAGAGTTTATTAATTTTTAAAACTAGTTTTTCTATCAATGAATAAAATTGTTTACACATTCTTAATCAACAGAATTATTTCTTGGGCCCCATAACCCTAAAATCTTGACCAAGGGCACTTCCTTTGGCAAGTCCAGGGATGTGGGGAGGCAAACCAAACATTTGTTTTAAATATTACTTTAATAAACATAGTACTATAATAATAAAAACTCCACACACCTCACACATGGCCATCTGACCCCAAACTAGGCAGAGCCTGTACTATGGTAATCAGACTGCTGATAAACATACTTATATATTTCTAAATGCATACATATTATAGATAAATTACACCCAGACACAGAACAAATAATCGCGCTTATAACACAATTATTTGTCCTGGGTGGGAATCAAACCCACAACCTCTGGCTTAGCAGTCAGGGTCACTAACTACTAGACCAACAGGCCAGTCAATATAATAATACAAAAGCCACACAAGGGTATGCCCATGGTCTCGACCCCTAAGCGAGAACTTACTTAAAAACTTAAGCGAGAGCTTAATTAGACCGACGCACACGTCTCGGACGTCTGCGAGAGCTACTTTAGGCTACTTTTCTAAAGTAAAAAAGTTATGATGTAGGACTACTTACCGTCCAGGTGCTCGTTGTCCCCACTATTACTCAGAAACGACCTCCTTTCTATATATGAGCGCCCAGCGGTCCCCAAATCCATAAAAGCGACGAATGCAATCCAACCACGAAAGGTATACAAAACCTTATTTTGTACAGCCATAATCAATTATTTAGCCTAGAGATTCTGGTATCTACACTTTAGATCTAGTTATAGCGCTCTGTGCTGAATTTAGGCTTATAAAAAATATTAAAAGATTTATGTTCGCTTACGCTGTTAAATAACAAAAAAAATAATTAGATAATCAATGTAACATTTTTAAAGCATCTTTACACCGTTAATCGGCACTGCGGCATTTTACCTGCAATATAGTTTTTGATGTACATTTTATAAATAGATTTTAAAATAACTAGGTGTTTCGCGCAGAATCCTTTGCTGTCATGTTAGCTAAAGTTACAACAAATGTCACTGGCCTGGCCATTGGTTCACTAGACACACAGTACTGCCAACCTAACGTAGTGTTTGTATACTCTTTGCTGCCAACTCTAGAAGTTGTTTTCGTTCCAAAATTCTTTTGTATACCCCGCAATTTTGATAAACGGGCAAATTCAAAGTCACACTCATTTTGTGAAACTTTTATATAGAACCTAATTTTTTTTATCATCTCATAAAATGAACATTAATTGATAATAAATAAAAAGAAATATCTTTATATTTTCCTCTAATAGACCCCTATAACATATATGTCAAATTCTTACTATTTATAAATCATTGTGATAAATGATAAATCATTATTTTGCGTTTCTTGAAGCCTTAACATTTTCCCGTTTAAAATAACCAGGTGTGTACTTATGTGAGAACCTCAAGCTGACAACACTGTCTCTGGAAAAAGGCCTGTCTGGGCTGTCTGCCAATCACAGAACACTAATACCCCTGCCAATGAACTATCTGCTTTTTTTATGGCTCACTTGATTATCGCCTTTCTGAAGGCCGTATAGTAATGAGTAGCTGTAACAAGTAATGAAAATATTTTTTTATTATTCATGTTATGTACATAGATATTAATGTTTGGTAGTATTTTATGGGATATTGAGTTATTTAATAATTTTACATCATTTCTTGTTGTTTTTTATAACCTACTATATTTTCGGCCTAACTACTGCAAGTATTAAAAATAATATAATTATTTGTATCATCATCATCCTCTTCTCTATTTATGACATCCAGACTAAACGACCAATACTGAACGTATACCTACATGAAGTGATTTCTTTGCACCCTTTTTTAAGGACATTTCGCGCACTTATGAATGTTAAATTTAGAGTACTCATATGGTTTATATTTATCGTTGGAGCACTAGGAAAGTGTCAAAGATTGATTGGTCTCATGTTCCTCGGATCATTTTCAATCATACCCTTTATTAATACAGTAAAGAATTTGGGATTACTTATCGACTCAAAACTATCCTGGGCTCCTCAAATGCAGGAAATAAGTAATAATAACTTCACACATCTCACACACGGCTGTCTGATCCCAAACTAGGCAGAGCCTGTACTATGGTAACCAGACTTCTGATAAAAATACTTATCTATTTCTAAATACATACATATTATAGATAAGTCGTAAGCTATTTGCTTCTGCGGGTTCCTTAAAACGATTGAGATATTTTTTACCAATTGCCACCAAAACTGCCCTTGCAAATTCACTTCTTTCCAATTCTTGACTATGCCAGCTGTACAGATCACCGGAAACCAATTAGATATACTAGAGCGACTTCAAAACTTTTGTATTAGATCCATATTTGGACTGCGTAAATATGATCATGTCTCTGAATTCTGAAAAAAGCTAATGTGGTTGCTAATTCGTCTTCGCCGGAACGCTCATATTCTCTTTGCTATACAGTAAACGCTGTTTAACACTCGTAGGTTAGGTTAGGTATACACGGGCAATTTTCCGCAACTCCATGACACTCGTTTACCCTCATACACCTTCCTATTTAAAAGGACGATTTGAGTTCCGTCGCGATACTCATACGAAGTTCTTACGATCATCATCATCCTAAAGTTGTTTGGTAGAGATAATTATTTTTCAACTGTATTTTATTAATAATGTACAATAAAGAATATTCTATCTATCTATCTTTATATGTGAGTAGCGACTCGCCCCGGCTTCGCACGGGTGCAAGGTAGATACTAATGTTGTGAACAATTATCGACATATATTCATGTCATTATATAAATTAACACAAAATAAAAAGAAACTATACGTTTAAATCTTCCTCTTGAATCGCTCTATCTATTGGTGAAAACCGCATAAAAATCCGTTCAGTAGTTTTTGAGTTTATCGCGAACAGACAGACAGACATGGCGGGGACTTTGTTTTTAACCGACTTCAAAAAGGAGGAGGTTCTCAATTCGATTGTATAATATGTAGTGATAGTGACTATGTAGAGAAGAATAAGTGCAGTATGTATGTATGTATTATTATTATAAGCCTTCCATCAGATATTTCACAATTGGTTAGGTTCTTTAGATGTTTTATTGGTTGTAATATCTGTGTCCTTTGTTATAGCAAAGGCCTCCCCCAACTGTCCAAGTACCGCCCGCCACTGTCTAAATTTCGTCGACCCATCGCCTGAATGGTTTGCCTTGTTTTCTTTTCCTGTTGCCCGTGTACCAGTTCATCACCAATTTCGACCTTGTCTATTCCTCTTATAGTATGGCCTGCCCATTTCCACTTGAGCTTTTTATGGTTATCGTGACATCTTTTGTTCTTGTGTTTTTCCTAATCGTTGTAGTTCTTATTTGTCTTTCAGTCTTTACCCCATCATACTTCTCAGCATAGCGTTCTGACATGTCTCGAGTTTCATATAGTGCGATTTATTGAGAGCCTACGTTTGGCGTCCATATGTTGAACAGTTTACGCTTTATGCTCATGCTCATTTCTTTATTTTTGAACACCTCTTTCAGGCTTCAGAACTGTTTCCAGGCGTTTGCTATGCGCTTATCAATTTTTTTTTGAGGTTACATCTGTAGTGGAGATAATTTGCCCCAAATAAACATATTTGTTTACGTATTCAATTTCGTTGTTGTTTACATATATAGGTTCTTGCTCCCCATTTGTAATGGAGTTTAAGCTTCGTGGAAAAGCCATGCTCCGGCACGAATGGGCCGGCTCGACCGGAGTGATACCACGGCCTCATAGAAAACACGCAGTGAAGCAATGTTTGTATTGCTTTTCACGGAGTGGGTTAGGTTACCGGAGGGCTTGTCTCTTCTGCTTGAATAAAATCAGTGATATCTACGGTAATATCTAGAAATATAGGTACATTAACAATGTTTTTACAAAGGCATATATTAGCAACAACCTCACCACTATTGCTATATATCAAATTCATGAAACAATAGTAACCACTATGTTATTCATACCTCGATTCGCCCTCAGTTACCATTATATAGCTTATAATGCACGTCTACCTACTATCTGTATTCTATGCAAATAAATATATTTCATTTCATTTCTAGCTTTTTTATTACCCTACTATTTGTCAGACGGACCAACGGCGTGGCGAACTAGTCTGCACTGTTTTATAATCTACCATAGTTTACCCCTATTTTTTTATAAAATAAATATGTGGTGACCACGTATATCACTACAATGATGATGACGAGGTTTTTATCAACAATCAATCAATATACCTATTAATATTTGACGACCATGAGTTGAGGGTTGAGGGTCATGCATTCAATTCCCGCTTGGTGCAAAAAAATTGTGACCATTAGTTTTATTTGCATTGGTCTGGGTGTTTCTATATGTATTATGAATGAATTTACAAAAATAAATCAAACAATGTTTGTCCGTTTTCTAGAACCAACAGTACAAACCATAGAGTAGTTTATGTATAGCTTAGATATATTGTATAGCTTGAGTTTAGACAGCGCTATGTATCTATAACCTAGGTTCTGGAATATTATGATCACATTATATTATTATTTAATAATTTTATAAACGTTTTATTTCAGCCACGTCTCGTACCATTCAGCCAGTTTTGTATTACAAAGTTCAATCAAGGGGGTTGAACCTAAAGGTTTTTTTTTTTTTTTTTTTAATATGATTGTAGGTTTGTCATTTTATTTGTTACGCAAAATTGTTAAATGGTCTAAGTTATTTTAGACATACAGACTGAAATAAAAAGACAGGTCATCACTTTATTCGTAGTCAAAATGGAAAATGAACGGTAGGTATGTATTTTATATGGGAATCCGAGAGTGCAATTAGAGAGCGCTCTTGATTTCTTGAAACTATCACCAAGAAAATAAAAAATATTGTCAAATATTACAAATAAAATAGACTTACTCACTCATCCTGAAAATTGCCATATTAAATAATGTCACGTTATCCGCTCGAAACTGGTCACAAAATACCTAAAAATATCGTCGCCATATTGGTATTGTCAAAAACTTAGGGTATATCGGTGCCGATGAAAAAATGGTTTCAAGTCTTTTAATTAACGAGTTTATCGTTTTTGAGTGATCTAAGAGGACTAGCAGTGACTTTAGATGTTACGTTTGTCATATGAGTTGTGTTATTCGGTTGTTAAATGATGTTTTCCATGGAGAAATGTTTAGGCCGTAGTGGGAATGGTACGGCGGAGGGTACTGATCTCTTCACCGCCGGTGGCGAAGGGATGGGCAAAGAGGGAGTGGCTTCAGATGAGGTGGCTTCTGCAGTAGCTGCAGTCTCCGACGAAATAGGTGACATTCTGAAAGATGAGCTTGGGGACGCGGATCGCGCGGACCAAATCGGCGCGGAACTTGCCGATTTGAGCGCCGAGCTCGGTCTCCTCGCCGGCCTAGCTGATGGCGAGCCCCAGCAAGACTTTCCGTCACTCTTCGAAATTGCCGTAAGTGCCAATATGGCTGACATCACTGTCTCTTTTGTATCTATGTTTTATGTTGTCTCTTATATTCTGGAAATCATGGGTAATGCTCTCAGATGTCATTGAACTGGAGTTGCTGACATACAACATCATGTATTGATGTTTTGTGTACATTTTGGTTGTCCAAATACATAGAATAGATAACCATAGAAGCTATTGATTGCCTGTTTAACCAAATCTGTTTCATATTTTGCTTTAATGATTTTTATTAATGACTTTTTAATGAATTCATTGTTTGAAGTAAGTTTCATCAACTTTGGGGATGTGAAATGTTATACTTATTTGTTTTATTGACAATCCTGGAGTGGGTATTTTAGAAATTTTATTTTGTTATTTTCACTCTTCTGTTAAACATTTGTTTGTTGTTGTCTTAATGATATCTGATCAAAAACATAAATGTGAAAATGGGAGCCAAGTTCAATATTAAGAATAAACGTGGTTATAGACTACACCAACAGAAGAGTTGAGATCTAAATGATTGCCAAGGTCTGTAGATAATCTTGAAGATTTGACTAAGCTAGTTTTCTCATATTTGGCTAAACAACTTATCTCCTTTATTTTATATGCAAGTTACTATAGTACTGTATTTATATTGTACGGTCAACATATCTTACTCTTCTAAAAGGTGGTGTGCTGTATAAACTAGCCAAATCAAATCACCAGTTCATTTTTTTTCTAACTTAGCTTGACACGCTGCCGCATGTCTATGTCATTAAAATAAGTGGACAGATTTATATATCATTTAAAGTTAAGATAGAAGAAACCTAGCAAGTAGGTAGGCTGTGTTTATCCAACACATCCTACTTGCTAGGTTATATATTAGGTTGTGTAATAAGTATGTTTGTTAATTGTCACTATGATATGGAATGCGCTCCCGGTCGAAATCAGGATGTCCACAAACCGTTTTTTGTTCAAGAAGAAAGTATGTGATCTTCTTCACAATGAGTTGGCAGAACGTTCACTATGATAGTTACTTACATGACGGTGTATTTTAGTATTCATATGTATATTGTGTATGTGGGTACTTCTTTTATAGGTTCTGTATGTATTATATATGTTTATGTTTTAATGACATATAGCAAGCTATTTATGTAAGTAATAGTATTTATTTCATGTTATGTGTATCTAAGTATTATAAATAACTCCAAATGTTGAATTTTATTTGTGCATCTACCGTTTAATATTTCTACATCACCCCAAGGTTGACTGGCAGAGAATGCCCTGGGAATTAAGTCGGCCTTTCTGCAAATTGTGCATTAAGTTTAAATAAATTAATAAATATGGCTGTATCTATTTGAACCGTACTTGAAATGGTATCTTAAACTTGTGGGTGAAACGGTGGATCAAAGCTTGAATCTTATAAATATTAAATCAAATTTAATGCTTTTTCTTTTATTTTTTATTACTCAATTATTATTTTTTCCTGATTTAATTATTCTTTGGATCTGGTAAATTCAAAAATTCAATTAAAAAAACATTTAATCTTATATTTTAGTATGGTAAAATTTGCAATAAACAATTAAGTCTTCAATGAAAGGTAGTTCTAGGTTCTGAAGGGATATTTAACATGAATATTGATATTTTTCCCCACAAACTGCACAGCACTATGGTTCTAATAAGAATTTAAATAAGTATGTACTAGCATTTGAGTATAACTTGAGAAGGATTAAAGTAAGTCTGTACATCAATACCTTTCATAAAAAAAAAATCAAATCTGTTGGATAGAATGACTGGACGTACCCACATACTCGTAATGGTTTTCATAAAAAAAATTAATGTATGCTTATTACGTTATTGGAATTTACAAAACCTTGTTGGTAAGACTTGCTTGTTGACATTTTATAATATTGGTTATGGTAAATGTTTGGAGCGAGATATTAATTGCCACTCCAATACTGTAATATCCCATTCCCTAACTGTAATACTGTATAATATAACGGGTGTAAGGAACGGCCTGCCGAATCTTGAAATAGTAGATTCATCCCATCATTCTGAGTGTAAAATTTCTGCTGAAAAATTCAGTATTTTTTTTGTTTAAAAGTGATATCACAATGAGTAAACAACATTTTACCGAGAAAAAAAAACAATAAATACTCCATACAGCCAAAAACTGCAATGTAATCATCAATTAAACAGTCAGCTACTACAACGGTGCCGAACGCTTAATGTTATGTACCGCACAGTACGCGTGTTGCGTTTACATTGCGTAGCGCAAAATCAAACTAATGACTGTAAATCCTTAACATCACATTTTTGTAATGTGACTTGCATTATTGTGATAAGTATCTAAAGAAAGACGTTTTTGTAAGTTATTGGCGACGGTGATACTTACTGATTAAAGTATACCAAACCACCTATACCTCTTTAAAAATGTTTTTGACTTAATTAACTTTAATAAGAAATAATTCAATGTGGCTAAATCATGATCAAAAAAAATATAAACTCATCATCAGATCATTACGAAATTTTAATTTATTAATTATATAAATCTCTTCAAAAAAAAAAATTGAATTTTGTAAATATATGATGAAAGATAAAAGGATTTCCTGAAAATGTGATAATCATGTTTTGCGTAATTCTGTTTCATTTACTCTTTCTTAAACTTTATCATGAAATCAAGGTGACCCCCCAGCTGTCTTTGTTCAATGATAACATTCTTTGATAGATTTCCTTTGTTTTGTTGAAACTGCTATATATCTTATTAATAATCTTCTTTTTATTAATAATCATTTATCTACACTAATAACCATACAATTTTGTTTTGTTTAAATACTAATCTCTACCGATACATATAGTTTACCACATGTACTTGAAAGATTTCTATGCCAATATCTTATCCAAAAGTCAGCATTTATCTTAGGGGTTTAATAGGGAATACTGGATGAAGAAAGAAATAAAAGCACCCAGACTTACTTGAGTAGTTAAGCATGGCAAGTGTTTGTACTTTGCCTTTTTTCATGTTGTGTTTGCTATATTTGGATCACTGTCTTGACCTAATATGTACTTATATCCTAATGTTTTCTGTCATGTAATGGCAGTAATCTGTAAGCATACCTTTACAAATAAATAAATAAAACAGAAACCTGTACTCCTGGCTCCTATTGGTCTTAGCGTGATTATATATAACCTATAGCCTTCCTCGATAAATGGGCTATATAACACTGAGAGAATTTTTCAAATCCGACCAGTATTTCCTGAGAATAGAGCATTCAAGCAAATAAACAAACAAACTCTCCAGCTTTATATATTAGTATAGATATCCAACTTTCGCATGCGGAACATGTGAAGTATCTTGGAGCTGCATCTAGACAGACATCTTACATGAAAAAAACACATATTCAATAAATGAAAGCAACTTGAGATAAGACTTAAAAGTCTCACAAAATCACAACTCAACTTAGAATATACCATACCAAACCATTATTAAGCCCCTTTGGATCTATGGTATCCAGTTATGGGGGACAGCATCACATTCTAATATAGAAATCACTCAGAGGTATCAAAATAAGCTTTTGCAAATTATAACGAATGCTCCATGGTATATTCCAAATGAAGCCCTGCATCGTGACCTAAAAATTCTCACCATAAAAGCAGAAATAATTGACGGATGAGTGTACAGAATTTCGGAGACTCAAGCACAAGACCTGATACCCAACTAGCAAGGTGCTCTTGATTCATGGATGTGTTAAAGGACGCATACCATACAAGACAAAAATCCACCATAACAATTACTCAATGGTCCCAATTCTGTTACTTCACTCACTAAATTAAAATTCACTTAATTTTCTTCATAAGATGTAAACCTGTACACTTCAAAACAAGGTCTTATTTAAAATTGAAACAAGTAGGTAACATATGTCGCTATCGAAATAAGCAATTTATTTGTCGACTAAAGTCTGATACGCTTAGATAAATTTTAATACCACGTAGCGAGAGCCGCTATCCGTTGTATGCTCTTTTGCTCTGTGTTTTTAGTAAGCGTCTTCGTAGGTGTCGATTAAAATAACGTCATCTTAGTTCGTTTTCAACAAGTTTTTATACGGCATTTGAATAAATGGGGACTCTCACTGCGTGGAAATAAAGTTGATTATACGTTGACAGGCTTTAGTGAAATTTAGTGGCGCTGAGAAATAGATGCCAGTAACAAATAGACCTTATTTCTAAAAACACAAGGTTGATTTCATATGAAGAAATTAAGTCAGGTTTTAGTTTAGTCGAGTGTACAATAGAATCGCCACCAATGTCTCTTGATAAAAAGACAGATTGTAAGATAGAGAAGAGACTAAAAAGATCTCAGAGCTTTTCAGTTATTTCTTAACCTCAATCCACCAAGCTTTTATTGATCTACACACTACACAAAACAATGGTGTTTTTGTGTAAAACGCACAATGTGTATAATTATGCTGTTTAAAATTTCATTAATAATTTTGTGATGGTGATCTTGGGGTTGATGTTTATTTTCTTTAATTTTTAGGGGATAACTACATTTGAAACACAGATAAACATACATATCATCATCTTCTTTCATCTTCTCAACAAATCTGTCAAGACATTGTTGCTAACCTGTCATATTCAATAATAGGTTGACACCCTGGTGTTGCCATATCGCATAGGTATTGGTATAGGGCTGTTGCCGCATTTAGATTCATAGTTGGTCCATTAGGCGTTCAGATAAGGCTGACCAGTTGAGCCAGCCTAGCTCCTTCCAGGAGCACAGAAGCCTCCTGGAGTCTTCGCAGGTTTTTGGGAGCGACTTCCCACCCGCGAAGATACTTGTCCGTTGTGTAGCCCTCCCTCGCACTCCAGGATGATGGGGGCGGCCGTTTCCTCCGCGTTGAGACATCCCCTGCTTAGAGGACTGTCTGCCGCCTTGATGGTGATTAGATATATCGTATAGGTAGTTTAAAAGATATGCAGTTATCAATTCCAAGCGATTGCTACTAAAGCTAGCTGTTTTTTGGCCACTGTGTCGGGATAGAGGTGAACAGAGCACAAGCATTAAAAGGATTAACAAGAATACTAGTAATGTGTTAAAAGCCTATATACTGGTACCACATATTACTACATAGTAGTATTTAAACTCCCCTGACTCAAAAATCCTTCAAAAAATAGCCGATGATCTTCCAACGTGAACACATGTTTTTTAATTATATCTAAGAACACTGAAATGAGTCACCTTTCAAACAACGAAAACTAAATCGAAATTGGTTCATCTTTTTAGGAGCTATACCGCAGTCAAACTCACAGATGATATTCTTTATAACACCCTTTATTTTTACGTCGGGATCTAAAATAACCCTCTGCAGATAGGCATAATGTGTGTTCTATACCCAATAGTCGACATTAATATTTGCTTTGAAATAGACAAAGTCTAATTTCTGTCAAAACAGATGGGTCACCGCGGTTCCGGCAGCGGTTCATCCTCCTCCTCATGGTCTGGAGGCCGCGGAGGGCGCCCGAGACGACACTCTAGGCCCCAGCGCGCCCCGCGACGCCGCCCCATCGCTAAAGGAAAAGAGGTAACTCAATTGTGTTGCATTTTCTTACACATTCAGCTGCTCGTCCGCCGGCGGACCTTATAACCAGTCTCGTGCGCAGTGGGTTGTCGACAGCTGCATCGCGCGCGTACATGCTTTTATTTTTGAATTACAAAAAACGTATTTCGAGATCTTGTTGATATATTCTTTAAATACTGTAAAATTCATATTGAAAATTGACATGGTTGTTTATGTGCAGTGTAAAATGTAGATAAAGTAAGAAAAAAAAGCCCGGCAGCGCTGTTTATGTAATTTTAAATTTCTTTAAATTGTAACGGTATATACCCCTTGTTTCCCTCAAATTATTTATTAAAACTTTTTGTAAGATTCAGAATATTTTAAACCACAAAGTTTAATAATCGACATTTTAGAAAAAGGAAGAAGTTTATTAATCTTTACATAAAAATATAACACATATAAGATTTTTATATATTGAAACACAGCTGTGCCCGCGACTTCGTCCGCGTGGAATAGTGTCTTTGGGTAGAATAATTAATTATGTAGGCTAATTGACGATACTTCCATACAACTTTTAATCCCCACCTTTCAACCCCTTACACCTCTTTTTTCGCATTAAAAAGCCTAGCCTATGTCCTTTCTCAGGCTCTTGACTATCTGTGTACCAAATTTCATTTAAATCGGTTCAGTAGTTTTGGCGTGAAAAGGCGACAAACAGACAGACAGACAGAGTTACTTTCGCGTTTATAATATTAGTAAGGAGTAAGGATTGAAAATGAAAAATAAGCGTTAAGTACTTAATTTTACATAATATTGAATGATTGAAGAGGTAACCCTACACACAGTTTAAAACGTTAGGTTTCGATATTGTTGTAGGGAGTGATTTACTGTTACGTAGTAACTACTTTTCAACCGACTTCAAAAAAGGAGGAGGTTCTCAATTCGTCGGAATCTTTTTTCTAAATGTATTTTCACCGATTATTCGAAGACGCCTGAACCAATTTGGAAAACTTACTTTGGTATACTTTACAGGTGGTCCCATTTAAATATTATTGAAATCGGTCGAGCGGTTTTGAAAAATCAACAAATATCTAAAAATTGTATACATCGATGATATTTTCGTTTCCTCCGAAACCTCGCTGTCTCATTGGATCAGTTCGTTTAGTTGGCCTACCTAAAATAAAATAAATATTTAACCGACTCCAAAAAGGAGGAGGTTCTCTCCCGGTGCTTACCTTTCGTCAGAAATGAGATTTCTCAATCGGTGCATTTCTGCTAATGCTAGTCCACTGTAGGGTTTACTTAACAGTTTAGATAGTTCTAAATCAGATAGACCTATTCCTTCTAAAGATTTGACTCTGCTGAGAGTTACGTATACTTGTCCCTTCTCAAAGTTTTAACAATAATTTATACTAAAAAGTTTTCAGTTCTGGGTGTAAAATTGCAAAATATGTGACGTCTCACAGTGAGGGGTGTTCCACAAATGCGACCCGCTGTTACAAGGACGGGGGGGGGGTCCAAAATTCGTGTGACGTAATTTATAGATGGCCCCCTTATTACAATGTATCATGATTTAGGCACATTGAAGTGATACTTTTTTTAAAATTTTTAAAAGATAACTATTATCCTCCACATGGCTAGACCATTGCGCGTGAAAGGTTTTTCATTGAGAATGCTGTGATACTACTAATTTTTGTTCGTGGGAGAGCCATGCTTGGGCACGTATGGGCCGGCTCGACCGGAGTGATACCAAGGTCTCACAGAAAACCGGCAGTGAAGCAATGATTGCATTGCTTTTCGCAGAGTGAGTGAAGTTACCGGAGGCTCTAACCCTTCCCCCTTCTCCCCTCGCTACCCCTCCGTTCCCCCTCTTCCCCTATTCAAACCTTAAAGGGCGGCAACGCACTTGTGACTCTTGAGTTACAAGTGCCCATGGGCGGCGGTAGTCATTTACCATCAGGTGACCCGTCCGCTCGTTTGCCCCTTTATACCATAAAAAAAAAAACTGTGTTCGTTTGGAGTAATGCATTTAACTGACACATCGGGTGTCTTGAGTTCAGTATCCCATCTGTGCAAATATCTGTTTGTATGTATTAAATACTTGAGACCGTAACTATGCTAGACTTTGTAAAATTAATATATGTACAATATACTAATTTTACATGAAATGTAAAATTAATATATATTAAATTAAAAATAGCGATACATATTATAAAACAAAGTCCCCCGCCGCGTCTGTCTGTTCGCGTTAAACTGAAGAACTACTGAACAGATTTTCATGCGGTTTTCACTAATAGACAGAGGGATTCATGAGGAAGGTTTAGGTGTATAATAAGCCGGGGCAGCTTGCTAGTGTATTTATATTTCGGGTATCTCGTATTTCCTGTAAAAACGCAATTTAAAAAATATATATTTTACTAGCGGAGCTCGGCCTGATTGGTACTAATATATTAAACGTGGATAATATAATTTATCAAAGGAGTATAGTGTTTAATTACAGTTCTAAAATCAGATGTTGTTCGCGACTTCGTTCGGGAACCGATTTTCTGCTCAATTTTCTTAATTTTTTGTTCCGTACTAACCTTCTACACAGTATTAGAAAACATAAAAAAAATACAAATGAAATCGGTTAAGTCGTTCTCAAGTTATGGCGTGATTAATATAGATTAACTTTTTACTCCATTAAAACTTCCTCTTGAATAAAATCGATTGTTATTGTTAATTCGGTAACGTGTTAGGTCATCTAATCACTAAATGACTACTTTTCGAACTGTGAAAAAGAAAATAAACGAATGGACATAGTATAGATAGATATATAGATAGATTACACTTTATTTGTACACCAGGGTTTTACAAAGCATATGTAACAGAAGGTGTATCTTATAAATAGTGTACAAAGGGCGGGCTTATCGCTTAAAGCAATCCCTTCCAGGCAACCTTGGGATGGACTGGAGTTATTTTATTAAACAGGTGGTAATCGTTGACGTTAAATTAAAATGTGGTTAATGCTTATCACCTATTACATACATACAATACTCAATAATTATACCTACTCCTACCTTTATATATACATAAATATGTATTTTTTTTTAAAAGACTACTAGTAACGTGGGTCACACATTACTAGTATTCTTATTAACCCCTCCAGCTAAGCTAAATGCTTGTGTTAGGAATGGGTTCTTGATCGCAAGTCCGACGCCTTAGCCATTACGCTACCGTGTATTCCGTGTATGTTAACCAATAGTGCAAGTGTGCTTCAGTGGTGCACTACATCACTACATATGATAAAACAAAGTCCCCCGTCGCTTCTGTCTGTCTGTTCATATATTGATAAACTACTGAAAGGATTTTCATGCGTTATTCACCAATAGACAGAGTGATTCACGAGGAAGGTTTAGCTGTATAATTTGTTAACGTTTTGTGTAAATTGGTTGAAATATGATGATGATTGTTGAAAATGTCTCTACTACCCGTGCGAAGCCGGGGTGGGTTGCTAATAGTAATCATAATTCCACATTTGGCCAATTGATGTCTGTCCTAGTGGCCTCTCCAAGCACAGGACGGACATACTAGTCAGGGACCCCGGCCTCTTCGAGCTGCTCCAGTCTCAGTCTCGTTTCCCCATCCGAGACTTGCGGTATCCCTTACCCTAGCTACATTCTACCTTTGTCCCGTCTGAAAACGAGCACATTCTAAAGCAGGGTTGGCGTCAGACAGGCGGCGGGTCATAATATAAAAACTAAATCCGGGCCCGCAGGAGGCCCGCAGAGGTAGATTTCGTGTTTTTTTTTCATTTTTATCTCCAAAAATACGTCGCATTACAAACTTTTAATGTCTACATTGTAGAGTAAAATAAAATATTAGCTTTCATTTAAAAATATTACCGATTGTGAAAAGGTTTACAGTTTCGGAGTTATAAATTTATTTTTCAACAAATTTTGGTCCCCCACCCCTCCCTAAGTTAAGAATGGAATCATTTAGGGTTCAAATAAAAAAAAATGTTCGTATTAACTATGGGCATGCTATTAAATTTTTGAAAATCTGCCCCCCAGTCCCTCTCTTTGATGGAATATCCCTCTATCCACGAACTTTACCTTCATTTTTGCCTTGTTGATTTTTCGTCCAAGTTTGAAAGCAATCGGTGCATAATTGCGACCTCTATCGTGCCGGTAAAATTGAGATACAAACATATATAAACTTTTTAACTGGCGGTTGTTTTGGAGTCTAGGGATCATAACTAGACCTCCTGTTAAGAAATTTTTGGAAAATTCTACAACTGGTACAAAACCAATAGGTAGACTTCTTCGAAATCTACCTAAAACCAGTCAAAACCCAAATTTGTCGCCGAACCCAAAATTGGGAAAAGAGCAGGCAGATGAATGATGAATTCGACATTTTGTCTGGCCTGTTGGTCTAGTGGTTAGTGACCCTGACTGCTAAGCCAGAAGTCGTGGGTTCGATTCCCACCTGAGTCTGGGTGTTCTTTGTGTCCGTTGTTTGTATGTTTGTAAAGGGATATGCTTGAAACTTAGTATGATAATAGTTTGAGTGCCTGCGCAGGTTATAGGGTACTTTTTATCCCGGGTTAAACGTTGGTTCCCACAGGAAAATCAATGAAAGCTGTAATAACATTGTAACATTAGTAGAATGTACATACTTATTTCGAATTACACTACAGCGAGCGTTTAGCCTATCTGGTACAGAGTACGATTTCTACTAAGTTGGGTGCCAGATCGAATCCCTCTTTGACACTCTTTAATTTTTTTGCACTTTTTTTTTTAATAAATGAACTAATTTACTTTTTTAATTAGGTATCGTTTTTAACCGACGAAAAAAAGGAGGTTCTCAATTCGACCGTTTAAATACATATTTCTATTTTTCTTTGTTTGGTGATCCCAGAGTAATCCATAGCTGGTTCTTGACTATGCCAACGAGCTATTTTGCCTCTCATAGCCATTAAATTCATAGATATGTTTCAGGGCATTAATAATAATAACAACTTCACACACCTCATACACGGCGGTCTGATCCTAAACTAGGCAGAGCCTGTACTATGGTAACCAGACTGCTGATAAACATACTTATATATTTCTAAATACACACATATTATAAATAAATTACACCCAGACAGAGAATAATTCGTCCTGGGTGGAAATCGAACGACCTCTGGCTCAGCAGTCAGGGTCACTAACCACTAGACCATCAGGCCAGTCCAGTAAATATACATATATTTATAAATAGAAAAGGAAGATCCAAACTTTTAAACTTTTGCGTTCCATGATAATATAATCATGTTGACGGGAATCAACGCGATCACGTATTTAAAAAGTATTACAGTACCTACAGGCCTGTGATCACGGCCACGACCACGGCAAAGCAAAGGTATGTCATACCTTTTAAATACGTGATCGCGTTGATTCCCGTCAACATGATTATATTAGAATAGAATATAATTTTTATTTAAAGCATCTATCACTTAGTTAGTTTAACTTAACACTTTGTTATTATTACAGTATTTTACTATATTAAATGCATGGCAGATACTATCGCCATAAAAATTACATCTAAGCTGAAATATTGACATGTAACCGGTGAAGTTTTTTTAACACTTTCAGACCGTTTATTTTCCGTTCGGTTACAGTAGTGTGGAATCTTATGTTACAACGTGACTAAACAAAGCTCAGAAGCAAACATTTATCTGTTAGGTATACCGAGGGGGCTCATAGTTTCTAGGAAGCGGCACGGACTGACTGACTACAGCAAGAGTCTCCCAATTGGTCGGACGAATCGAGATGTTAGGTCGTCACAGTTGATTTTCTGCGAGGAGAACATCTCGCGCAAGGAGGAAGTGACGGTGTGGATTCGGTAGAAAAACTTCCAAGTGGAACCTTTTCACTCGCGCTCTCATGCGTACTCTAAGAGTGACCGTGGGTGTATGAGACGAGTTTTATGTTCTTCACACGAGTGAGGTGAGCTTCCACACGAAAAACAAATGAGTAATGTTACCTCGGCCAAATTATGTCGTTATTTCACGTGTAAGCAACCAAAACAACCTTTTTTGTACGCTCCAGGTTGTTTCTCCGCCATTACAGTATAAAACATCCTGCCTGAAGAAAGAGGTACTATGCAATAAGCGACAAATTGCTGTTTGCCGAAAAAAACGTCACTACACAAAAATAATACCGCGTACATTGCGTAGCGCCAAGTGAAACTAATGACTTTAAATCCTTAATCTCACATTTTAATGATGAACTGACTTTTGTATTGTGATAAGTATAAACAGAAAGAGGTTTTGTAAGTTTTTCGTGTAGCTCAAACTTACACACTGTATTTATTTCTTTATTTATTTTATATATTTAACATAAGGCTTACCAACTAAAATACATACTGGGCATTTACATGAAAACATTCATACAAATATATGTATCTGTGTATGCTTTTAAATTAAAGGTGAGCATTACCTATATCTAAAGTGCAGATACATGTAAGGTTAACATTCAACTATTAAGTTAAATATACTACACAGGAAAGTTAACGCTAGAATAGAGACTAAATTAAAACTATAATATACTAAACTAAATTATACTATACTAGACTAAATATTGTTTTTTATTTTTTTATTTTAAAAAGACAACTCCCGCATTAGGAATAATCCTGTGTCGCAGGGGGCTTCACAAACATTCAAACAACGGACACAAAGAACACCCAGACTCGGGACAACTATTTGTGGATCACACAAATTTTTGTCCCGTGTAGGATTCGAACCCACAACACTCGGCGCGGCGTAGTGGCGAGGTGACCACTAAAACCATTGCGCCATCCGTGCAGTCAAAAGTCTGTCTGCTTTTTTAAAAATAGCATTACATTTTAATATATGTATGTATTTAGAAATATATAAGTATGTTTATCAGCAGTCTGGTTACCATATTACAGGCTCTGCCTAGTTTGGGATCAAACGGCCGTGTGTGAGATGTGTGGAGTTATTATTATTATTATTATTATTTTCCGAGGATATAGGTGTGTTGCTTTAACATCTTTGACGGCGGTAAAACTCGAATGAGTTTATGTTGTATCACTATGTCTATACCCTGTATTTGTCTTTTGTTAAACTAATAAATAAAAAATTGTATCCTAATTTTCCAGTTTCTCCTCTCACCAAGTTAGTGAACTGGTCGGATTGACAAACTGCGACAGTTTTCTTCTACATAGGTTGCAGTAGTCGTCGTCGTTTGATAGACTTAAAGGCCGGGTCAGACAGCGGACGGGGCAGGTGGGCGACGCGACGTGAGCAGGTTGGTTGGTGGTACTAGGTAATTGGCGAACGCTCTAACTAGTGCAGTATAACCGCTCAGATCACGTCACCGTCCCGCCCCTCCGCTCTCAGACCCGGCCTTAAAACCAAACAGTAAATCGAGAAACAAACATGCTACAGCTAATTAAAAAAAAATATTTCAAACTGATTATATAAAAAAAAAAACGAGTGAGGTGTCTTTGGGAAGTTCCTTTAGCTATATGTAATTATATTTAATGGATTGAATAAATTCTATCAAAATATATTAAATATTGTAAAAAATCGAAATTGAAATTCCGCCATCTGTAAAAGTTGCCCTAATTAATAAACGGATAATTAGTATACAAGCTGTTATAGTAGTATCTCGCAGAATCCACAGATGGCTTAAAAACGAAATAAATCAATTCGCGGTCAGCGTTTTTCGTTGCGCTAACACTTTTGCGCTAACATACGATAGGGACCTTCGTTCCAATATTTATTGCGATAAAAATCAATTAAAATAATATTATGTTGTTATTGTCCAGATGTCGCGGCGTCGAAGCGCGGCCGCCCGTCGCGCGGTCTGCATGCGCGTGCGTCGTGTCGAGGTCGTGTCGGACGCGTCTGACGTCGGCGCCGACTCCGACAGCGATGACCAGTGGACCGAGCTTGACGATGCATGTGAGTATTACAAAATTCAATTCATCACTGCTCAGGAAAGTCATTGAAGCTTGAAAACTTTTGATTTTGACTTGTTTTGTGGTCAAAAGGTCAGGGGGGGAGGCAAATCAAATTACCACGTCTTCAGTGCGGAATAGACACAACTTATTTAAATAATTCGCAATTAACACAATTACACGTCAGTTACACAGTAGTCAGTTCCACTTAATAATCACTTGTACTATTCACTATGCTTCGCACTTGTTAATTCGTAGTATCGCTCAACTACAACTGAATGTCATAAATTTAAATTCAATCTCATAAAAGTTCGTGAACTTTCCTGAAACATATCGTATTATCTACCTGACCCGACCGCTGTTGGAACTTTTAGTTCCTTAACATTACTAGGCACTATAGGACTTGACTGAGAGTGTGCTTAGCTATAATTCAAATAAGTATCTTTTGCCGTTCGAAGATTATCAGCTCTTTTCAAAAATCGTTGAAAGGATTTTAAATTAACAATTGTTATTGCTTGATTATACTACTGTTGTTAGAGATTTTCTATAATAGTTATCTGTTTGTGTGTTAATTTGATAGCCGGCTCGTCCGACAGTTCGTCAACGAAGGAGCCCACCGCGGTGGCTGATATGGACTGCAATGGCTACGAGCACAAGGCTTCGGTAAGTACCTACTTATGATATTCATTGATAAAATATATATCTGTCAAAAACAAATTTAACTCAAACTCAAAATGGTTAAAAGCAAGGAGCCTCTGGATTGAGGCGGCGGAAGGAATTAATATTGAGTACTGCTTACTTACCTTGGCTCAAGCCTGAGTTATTACCTACTTGATCCATCGTCTCGTATTTGCTGTCTAAACGTGATGACAACCCCAACGTCTGCCCGGCAAAATATCTGTCTGGCTTCCAAAATTATAGTTAAAAGTGTGTTATGCTCCTTGCGGTATATAGGGCCACATTATGTTCTGCAACAAGTGCTACTCGTGGTGCCTGCTGACCATTCACCAGTTCTCATTATGATTTTATGAATTTAATAGATGCATCATCCCAAGTGTAATAGATAGCGTGTTTGTTGGTAGGCCGAAGCTCCCGCTATGGGCCAGTTCCTCCTGCCACTGCTCAGCGCTGATGCACCCACGCCTGACCCTGAGCACTTTCTCATCAGACACGAGGATATCCTGCAGGTAGGATCATCCATTGAAAATTGTTATCACTACTGATGAAGGAAATAAGTAAAACTTGTGTGTATTAGACATATATATTATTAGAACATGTGACTCACTTTATTTTGTAACGACAGCCACAAACAGTAAAAAAAAACTACAACGCCATCTATCGAAGATAGGTCGAACTACGTAGGAATTACAAATCCTGCCTCGCGCAGTTAAAGTTGTCACGCTGATTAGTTTATATACATATTCTCAATGAATACCATAAGGCTGCATTAGTGGAACGACAGTATAATGTATATAGATGTTTCTTCACACGTCTACCAGAAAATTGTTCTTACTACTTTAATAATTCAAAGATGGAGGATGACTTTATTATGTTGTTACAGCTTCTGGCGTCGGCGGAAGAGAGCGTGAGGGACGATATACCTCTGGAGGAAGACGCATCTCTCGAACAGACTGATGTGTAAGTACTATTTTTTTTCTCAATTATGGACATGCTTTACTGATTGTCTTTCCGAGCCTGTTTTCAAATAGACCAGATAAAGAATTCCATAAAGAGCGCGTGTTGACCTCTCGTGATACATTAGTCTATAAAATAGCAGGTCACCGGGCCACAGTAATATTATCTATCCAGTATTTTTTTTTTATGGTATAGGCGGCAAACGAGCAGACGGGTTACCTGGTGGTAAATGACTAGCGTCGCCCATGGGCACCTCCTACTCAAGAGTCACAAATGCGTTGCCGGCCTTTAAGGAAGGAGTAGGGGAAGGGTGGAATAGGGTGAGAGGGGGTGGGGGAAGGGTTAAGTCCTCCGGTAACCTCACTCACTTAGCGAAAAGCAATGCAAGCATTGCTTCACTGGCGGTTTTCTGTGAGGCCGTGGTATCACTCCGGTCGAGCCGGCCCATACGTGCCGAGGCATGGCTCTCCCACGATAAACATTGTATCTTCATACAAATGGTCGAGAAGCGAGTCATACCTACGCGTCTCAAGTTTGGTACACAACCAATCGCGAATGCGCCGCAGTGACGAATGAACGGTGTGATGCTTTTGTGAGCTTTTCGAGGCGTAAATATTCTTCAGTCTTAAAATAAGTGTTTTTTTTTTCATAAAATCTATTAATCCTAAAACACAACGTGTATTTTTATTGAACACATCCTATTTCAATTACAACAAATTACATTTTTTTAAATAAAAAAATATATTACAATATTTACAATCACAAAACTAGAAAGAAAGTCAAGTAGGTAGATAAAATTAAAACGCTGTAGGCGGGCAGCGCTTTCGCGTGTTTATTTAAATAATTTTAAGGACAGCGCCGAGTCACAATACTGGATAGATAATATTACCGTGACCGGGCTATTTTTAGTTATTATTAAATGAGTTGGTTGTTGACAGGTTGTCGAGCAGTGACATGATAGACTTCGAGGAGACACCTGTTACTCCTGAAGAGGAAGCTGCTCTACTTCACTATGTCTGCGGTAAGTTGAAGACTGGACTCCGGAGGTTAAGTGTGTATAAGACCCCGGACAGTTAAACTTTTTAACTGACTTCGAATAAAAAGGGCAGAAGTGTCTTTTGCGATTTCTCTTTTTTAACCCCCGACGCAAAAAGAGGGGTTATAAGTTTGACGTGTCTGTGTGTCTGTCTGCGGCATCGTCGCTCCCAAACGGTGACTTGATCGAGAGTGTTCTTAGATGTAATGCATGAAAATCCGTTCAGCTGTTCGAAGATCATCTCGTTTTGTTCATTGTTTTTTTTTTTTATGGAATAGGATGCAAACGAGCAGATGGGTCACCTGATGGTAAATGACTACCGCGCCCATGGGCACATGCAACTCAAGAGTCACAAGTGCGTGGTCGGCCTTTGAGGTGGGAGTAGGGGAAGAGTGGAAGAAGGGAGGAGGGGGGAAGGAATTATTGGAGAGGCTTTAGGACAGGATTGCACGGGGAGGGAAGGGTTAGGGCCTCTGGTAACCTCACTCACTCGGCGAAAAGCAATAAAAGTATTGCATCACTGCCGGTTTTCTTTGAGACCGATGGCTCTCCCACGATTAGCTTATTTTAATTCTTGTTCGTTTGTCTCCCGCTTTACTTTGTCAGTAAGTAGGTTTATTGGATTTCTAGCACTACTGATGAATAGGGTGTATATGACAAAGGAACACTTATTTAAATCACTAAAAGGGTATGATTCTAGCATGCAGTTACAAAAAGAATTTTTGAAAGAACTGTTTGAATTTCCAGGTATTTTTACCTCGATATTCATAAAAATATATTTTTATCAATAACTGAGTGAATAGTTTCAAAATAAATGATGATTGTTAACCCCCTCTTAAACACCTCCGTCCCCCCTCAGAGGCGGAGCAGCAGTCGTGTCCGGGGGAGACGCCGCAGTTCACCGGCGTGCAGGAGTGGCTGCTGGGAGTGTTCCACTCCTGGTGCGAGATCAGCGCGCTCATGTTCACTCTCGTTGGGACCAATATGTGAGTAAAAATCATGTTTATCAAGCTTCATTATAACACGACTCTTACCGGCTTCCTTTTAAAAATCGATAAATTAATACTTATGTATTAAATCGAAAGTAAATAGATAGAGAAAGAAATTCATGGCTGTCTTGTCATCAAAATACAAGTAACAAAAATTACAGTTACCGTGAGCACACTTAATTGGTCGATATGACGTTGACCACGCTGACGCTGCACGTGATTGGTTCGTCAATGATCGTCGTTTCTAGGGTTGGCACGTATCATTCGGCTACCATATTATATACTTGAGTGCAATAGTGACAACTTTTTAACTAGTTTATTTTTGAATATTTGTGCTCACGACTCGTGCCATTATCACGTAGGTCTAATCAGTTCAGCTTAATTTTCAAAAATACTTACATACTTACACTCGTTTGATATGAGGCAAGCCTATGGCCGTCAACTGGGCATTTAAGGAATTCAATTAATTAGTTTATTGGCAGGAAAACTTAGTACCTACTGTACAATCATTCTTTCAAAAAAAACCGACTTAAAAAAAACTATTCCATAAAAGACTTACATGGTTTTGCTCATGGATGCCATTGTCAGAACTGGACCAAATTGAAATGGGACCACACGGGAAGCACCAGATTTCAAATAAAAAAAGAATCTTCAAAATCGGTTCACCCAGTCGACAGTTCTGACCTGAAAAACAACAAAAAAAAAATACAATCGAATTGAGAACCTCCTCCTTTTTTGAAGTTGGTTAAAAATAATCTTCTTCAAAGCCTTGCCGTAGTTCATGAGTTTTAAAGTGCCAGTTGAGGGTAGTAACTTTTACAGCTTGTCTGCCTTAGACCTTAGAAATCGTGCAAAGTCTGTTAGGGTCGCTAGTATACATTAAGTGTAATAATTGCGTCCAGGAGTGTGGAGATGGCGACTGAGGAGTGGGTGTACCGCGCTCGCTTCGGCTGCCACTGCCGCCTGTGCCTGTGCCTCGCCAACAACGCCGAGGCGCTCGCCGCCTTCATCCGCGACGTGGTCTGGGCGCTCGCGCACTGTGAGTAATGCAAAAAAAAAAAACGTGCTACAGCGCCATCTACCAATGAAACCACTGTAGTAACCGATTCTGCATCGCAATAATAATTTATTTATTTCCAAAAACCCTATATCGGTAACGTAGTTAGTGTTTGAATATTCATTGGTCCTTCGAGCCGGATGGTAGAGCTTCAGAGAAGTAAGTGCTGTAATGTAAATATTTGTTTTTTTACATCAACTTAAAAGTTTTAATCGATTTAGAACATTACCATTGATTTTATTTGCATTCTGATACAATCGAAAATCGATTGGACTGTACACGAATCGTTTGTTTTTCCTAGAGCTTGTTCTACAGCAAGCGCGGGACATTATTCGAGTGACTTTCGAGTGATGTTATTAGTAGGTACTTATGTGAAGTAAAACAGCCTTGATGTTAACGTTTGATTTTGTATTCATAGGTACGAGTACAGTGGGAGCTGCTGCGAGGGTGGTGCGGGCCCTGCGGCCGCGGGGCGCGCACGGGCCCTTCCAGCACGAGCACCTGCAGCACTGGGACCTGGCCCGGCTACGGCGCGCTCTGCAGCCGCAGCAAGGTCAGAGATAAGAACACACGACCAAGCAGATAGTGTTCATAGCTGACTTGTAGAAAGGGCTATTTTTTATATTATGTTTTTTTTAGGTGCAGCAATAATCCACGAACAACTCTGCAAGCTTGCTCAACAAAACGAGGAGGCAGAGCAGATTGTTTCTAAAATATGTCTTTGTAGACAATTTGATAAGCCTATGGAGAAAGAGTGAGTATCATTTTTATCTTTAAAATAGCCTTTTAATACCCTTAAATATGGAAATTGATCTCAGATCCTGACTCAGCTTCTTAGCTAAACCACAGAATACATAATAGTACAGGTACAGAAGTCCGACTCCTCCAAATCATTTAAATAAATATCAACTCTTGTACCAACAAAATAAAGACGAAATTCAGGTGTCACAGCGCTAATTACCTACAGTTATATCTACATAGAAGTTGCCTCTCTTTTTATCGCGCAACTCTTATCTGTTCTGACGACACCGCGACGTAACGGTTGTCTAACGAGTGAGCATCGAAATAACGTACGACGGTGCGCGGCAGCCCACTGAATTTTGGCACGATTAGTCGATCCCGCCGGGTACACATCCCGATACCATTCCCGAGTTCCGTGCTCAAAGTATAGTATACATACTTACTACGAAAGCAAAAAATAAAGATTTTTCTCAATGAGAAAACAGGATCCTTTCAGTTTGTTAATTAGCGTCGTAAGCAAATTTGGCCAATTATTCGAGAGTTTGCCCATGTGACCACCACATGGGCAAACTCTCGAATAAATCATTTCGCTAAATTGGGCAATAATATAATGTAAAAATTGTAGACCAGTTTTATTTTAATGTTTTTAAATAATCGTCAATTAAAAGTGCATTTGACAACAGTAAGGCGTGACGTCATGCCTTAGTATTTCATACAGAAGTGTACTACTGTTTTGACGTTTACTAAAAACCGGGGGAGGGGTATCCCCCAACATTCACGTTTGCACGTGGGAGAGCCATGCTTCGGCACGTATGGGCCGGCTCGACTCCGCTCGATACCACGGCCTCACAGTAGGTTAGGTTAGGTTTTCACGGGCAGTTTTCCGCAACTCCACGACGAGGCGCGTATTTTGCGTTGGTGGGAATAAAAGCTCTTCGAGCCACCCTAACTCCCCAAAGAATCCCAGTAACCCCTTCACGTTACCGACGATCTCGGAGAATGACCCTGGCGAGCCAAGGTACTTAGCCCGGTATTCTGCAACCCCCTTGCAGTCCAAAAGTACATGGGTTGCTGTTTCCTCTACTTCCATGCAAGCTCTGCCCAGTGGGCTGTCTGTCTGGCTGCCTCACAGTAAACTGGTATTGAAACAATGCTTGCATTGCTTTTCGCCGCGTGAGTGAGGTTACCGGAGGCCCTAACCCTTCCCTCTCAAAAAAAAAAAATCCCAGACGGTCCATATCACAATCCCCGACGTGGATTGTGTTGTGGATGGTTAAACGTAACTAGATTTTAGATTAAACATTTTCTATTTTTAACATTTTTACATTTCCTGTTTTTATATTTTACAGATATGCAGTAGAAAGGTTTTGCAAAATATTGGAAAATTTTAAAGCTGCGTCCACGATCACGTTCAAGGTACAGTTCCTCAACAAAAGTTATCTCTCTTATACAGCGTGTTACAGAAAGGTGTGGTCATATTTTGGTGGTCGTATAATAGACTCCGTGAGTTATTCACCAACGCTAAGTGAAGCGCTAACAATAAAAAAAAATCGCCGCGGAAATGTACGGCCGTCGCCAGAGAGACACTAATAAATGAACTGGAAGTTAGAACGGATGTCAAGAATGGTTTGTTTGTCCCAGGTGGAGATGATCCCGTTGGGCGGTGGGGGCGGCGGCTTGGGCTTCGCGCGCTGGGGCTGGGTCGCGGCGGCGCGGGCGCGGCTGGCGCGCTACCTGCGCCCGCACCAGCGCGCCAGCACGCGCGCGCGCCTGCGGGACATGGCCGCGCGCACCACTCCGCACGACCGTACGTATACCGCAGTGTGTAGGGGGCGGGGGGCGCGCTACTTGCGCCCGCACCAGCGCGCCAGCACGCGCGCGCGCCTGCGGGACATGGCCGCGCGCACCACTCTACACGACCGTACGTATACCGCAGTGTGTAGAGGTCGGGGGGTTGCGCGCTAGCACTCGCGTGCGACTTCTGGACATGGCCGTGCGCCCCACTCCGCATGACCGTACGTATACCGTTATAAGTAGGGGGGGGGAAAGGGCCCGCTACGGTTATACCACACGTTAAAAGGGGCTTATTGCCTACAACAACGCCCTGAAAATTTACTTAATTTTGTTTATTTAATTGACACGGGTTTTATATTTCTAGTGAGCGCCTGGTCAGGGTATAAGCACAGATGCGACTGTCTCACTCCTCGAACGCTCTGCGCTCAACAAAGGAAACAACTGCTTAGGTAAATATATTATCTCTATCGTTAGACTTTCCTTAATTTTCAAATACACAGTCTCTTTAATAGCAGAAGTTTCAGAACCACCTTGATTTAGTATTTAAGACATTGAGCGCTAACAGTGGTCCTTCGGACGACTACGCACCTGATTTAAATGTATAAAAAAAGGTTGCATCTTACGTTTATTAGTATTAATAAAAGACTAGATTTTTGATCCTTCGAACCGCCTAAACAACAAATTTAAATTGATTTTCTCTTGCATCTTATGTTTATTCATAAAAGACGTTGACACAAATGTTGGTCCTTCGAACCAAATAAAAACCACATTCAAATTGATTGCGTGTATTGCATGTTAATTTTATTAATCTTTACATACATACATAAACTCACGCCTTTCTTAATTCGAGGTAGGCAGAGACAACAGCTGCCACTTGCTTCTACAGACCTCACGAGCGTCATTAAATCTCTCTGGTTTCGGATACTTCTGACCGGGGATGTTATGGAGGTCCGTAACCGAAACTATCGGACATCCGAATAAAAAATTAATCCGAAGCCGTAACCGAATCCGATATAAGTTTCGGATAATTTCGGATAGGGGCTCAGTTTAAAAAATACATTATGACAGGTTTTTATTATTCCTAAATGGCTGAAGGTTATATATATAATTTTGTTTTTGTTTATTATAATTTCGTTTTGCATTTTTAAGTTAACAACACTTAAAAATGAGACGCTAAAACAATGTCGATTTAATTTTGGGATTTCATCATAAATGATAACTTAGTGAAAACCTGGAAATGAAACTAAATCATTACTTACGTATCTATGTTTATTTTATTGTATTTCCTATTACAACATTACACTACATTAAAAAAATAATATCCGTCTTCGAAACTATCCGAAACTATCGGATAATCCGAAATAATTTCATATCTGTAACCGTATCCGAAATTTCATATCCGTCATATCCGTGCTTCGGAGTCGGACCTACCCTTTCTTTTTTCTTTTTTGTATTCTTCTTTAGTAAGAGTTAATTGTAGATTTAAGAAGATCATACACAGGGTGACGTGGTCTTTTATGACAACCAAGTCTCTAAATTCCAACTAATATTATAAATGTGAGTTTATTGGTTTGCTTTCATGCCGTAACTACTGAACCGATTATCGCGATATTTTGTCGATAGCAACTGTATTGTGTAAAATTATATATTTCAGAATCTCTTTCTTCGGTATGATGCAAGCTGTGAACGAATTTAACGGTGCTAAGCCAGGGACTGCCGCCGTCACTGATAAGGTAATAAAAATAATAACTTGAGACACCTCACCGAATGGATGCCGTTCTGGCCTGTGATAAGAAATGTTTGTTCATGGCTTTTAGTATTTTTTAAGTTATTTTATCTGAATCTCGGAAACGGCTCCAACGATTTTCATGACATTTAGTATGCAGGGGGTTTCGGGAGCGATAAATTATTTTTAGAAAACATACAGCAAAGCTCGGTGATCCAGGTTGAGACCACCTTAAGACAAGTTTTAAGTGATTTAACTAACTTAGTGATATTCTCCATTTGGCATCTTCGAGCCGATCTGATGCTGGAGGCAAGAAGTGGATAGTGGCACTCTTTTTTACTTTTTAATTCGATTCGAGATTAAAGTGGGTTTTTTAGTTTTACTTTTCCAACTGGTTTTAGTTCCCAACTAAGTGGGTCGGCTTTCAGTCTAACTACGAAACGGTCGAACTTATATTTTAGGTGAAGCGACTGCCATCAGACCTCCACAACCCAAGTACTAGGCGATATCGAAGTTCTGTAGTTAGACCAGGTTGTCAGACTTGTTAGTTCCCCAACTACCCGTAACGAATGCCACAGATATTCGTATAGCAACCGAGACCGACGGCTTAACGTGCTCTCCGAGGCACGGAGGGGTCTTCATGCGTTAAGAATGGTCACCCATCCTAGACTGACCTGGCTATTATTACTTAATTTTGTAATGTTCTAACCTACTCAATTACCACTTCCACGAGCCTTAGTTTTACTAAACTTTAATTTTATGATAGTATTGTGTCATTGTCAACAGCCTACGAATGAGACTGAACCGGAAGCGAGCAGAGAATTACAGCAGGGTGATGGCACTGGCGCCAAGTGAGTTATATTTGTTAAATATTGCGGTGGAGTGGCTTTCATCGCCCGTCACATATAGGGTTTGTTAAAAAACTCTAAATATAATTTAGTCTTTATCTATCTTCACATATTTAGTCCTTATCTCGACTTGAGAGGTCTAGTCGAGCGCGTCATGTACTTATAGCTTTTTGCTTTTTGCCTAAAGTGCAGAGTGGGTCTGGTCTGATATTGCTAAGTTGCCGTTAATATCAACACACAGAATGTATTACTCAAATTTCCGGTAGGTAAGTGGGCATCATACAATAAAATATGTGTCTTCCCCTTCGTGGGAGAAGTCATGCTTCGGCATGTTTGGGCGGGCTCGGCGTTGTGGGGTGACCGGAGGCCTTAACACTTTTCCTCCTCTTCCCCTTCTTCTCCTACTTCCACCTTAAAGGCCGTCAACGCACTTATGACACTAAAATCGCAGGTGTCCATATCCATGGTGACCCATCTGCTCACAGCAAAAAAAAATTAGCTTGTCTACAAAATAGATTTTATAAACGTGTGTTGGCCTTGCTGCAGACCGCCGGAGGACCGCGTGGAGAGTGCTGAGAGCGCGTCCGCGGAGAGCGCCGACAGCGCTGACAGCGCTGACAGCGCCGACAGCGCTGACAGCGCAGAGCTCGATGGTCAGCCAGCGCAGGACAACAGCGATTCTAACCCTACTATAGACTTAGATGATCGTGAGTGCTCCTTTTGTACTTATTACCTTTTTATATTTTACATTTTTGAGGCGGCTCGTAAGTAGCCGGCAACACGCGGAAACTTCATTATGTGTGTAGGTACTATTTATTTAGATTCCTTTTAAAACCACTCTAAAAAAACTAAATAAACAAATTATTTTAACGTTGCACCGAAAACTATTGGTCTCACTACCCTGTAGACCAGCTGTTGATGCGTGTTTTCTGATGCACCACCTTCCAGGCCACCTGTCTTCAGTTCACCCGTGTAGCTTTTTAAGCAGTTTTTTAGCAGATTCTCGAGAGTTCATTTATCCGCATTTATACCGCGTTCCTAAAATTAAGAAACAATTCGTTTTGCTTACGGACGGTAAAATATCGTTGAATTTTCAACTTAGCACTTTACTCGCTTGTTACTCATTTGAAAACTAAACTTACTCAGTAATGCAACGTATTATATAGCCGAAACGTTATTTCCAGAAAAATCGTGACATCTCTCGTAAACTCGACAATACAGTAGTACTCTCTAATACATCGTGGCACATTACTTTAAGGGTTACTGGTTCTGTGCTCTATCAACAGATGGTGTGCATCTTACTCTAATTGTTGCTCTCTACTACTTCCCACAGTCGCCAATAGATGGCGAGGGTTATTGGCGGGTCAGGGTCGTATAACTGTAATATTTTTTTTATAAATATTATTGTAGTAACGTATGTAGTCTTTCGTTTACAGGTAATGTTTAGTGATTAATAGTTTAGATTTTGACATGTGACCCCACCCCTTGTCACACAATGTCACACTTCGTTGACCCCCTCCCAACCTTAACGTGTGACGTAATTTATGCAAAACGGCCGCAATTCCATTATCTACTTATTGTTTAACACAGATTTCCTTCGCTTTTGTATATTATCATCTTCCTGCCCTGCCCAATTTTTATTAGGGGCGGCGCAATATGTAACTAGCAGCGCCTCGTGGTTTTACCCGCGTAAGTCTCGATCTCGTGCTAATATCGGGTTAAAAAGTAGCCTATGCGTTAATCCAGGTCTCCAGCTACCTACATACCAAGTTTCATCGCAATCAGTTCAGTGGTTTTTGCGTGAAAGAGTAACAAACATCCATCCATCCATACATCCATACTTTCACATTTATAATATTCATGGGATTGCAAAGGGTTTTGGCTTGTTTCTTTTATGGCGGGCCACGTTAACCCTAATTGGGAATGTAGTCGTTTTTAAAAGGGAAAGAAGGAAGGTTTTGTATAAGGAAAAATGGGTAGGGAGAGGAACCTAGGGTAAGGGATACCGCAAGTCTTAGGGAACTGAGACTGCAGTAGCAGAGGCTGGGGTCGCGTGCTCGAATGTCCTGTGACTGGAGAAGTTACTAGGACAGGACCAGCTGACATGTTCCTTCTCATTTATATAATATACCACTAAATACCCGCTCTATTTCTACTTCAACTTACAGTTGAGTAGAACTTGCAAAGTCAAATGCTTGTACTATTTCGTTATTATTTACAGTGTCAGACTCAGACGCGGGCTCCGGCACCGCCTCCCTAGGACTCTCAACCTCATCATCTCTGGACTCAGCATCCGAGCTACTGCTGGCTGCAGCAGCCGCCGTGGAGTCTGGAGGGTCGGAGGGAGAGGCTGCTCCTGGAGAGCTGTGCAGGACTGTGCGGCACCTCATGCGCTCTATCGCTTCTATTGAAAGACTAATGGACAGGGTTCTCAAGCACTGTGATGAATGGCCAGCACCGCCCACTAGGAATGATCATGAAGCTAGGTAAGGATACTATCAATTAATCAATCAGAATAATAATAATAACTTGACACATCTCACACCGGCCGTCTGATTCCCAAACTAGGCAGAGCCTGTACTAAGGTAACCAGACTGCTGATAAACATACTTATATATTTCTAAACACATACATATTATAGATAAATTCCACCCAGACACAGAACAAATAATCATGCTCATCACACAAATATTTGTCCTAGGTGGGAATCGAACCCACAACTTCTGGCTCAACAGTCAGGATCACTAACCACTAGACCAACAGGCCAGTCAATCATTTTATAATTGAATATTGCAGTCCACTGCCTAGACCTCTCAATATGCGCCATAGCACCCGGTCCCCTCCTTCCGGCCAAAAACAATTCAATAACATTTATTTATATAAATTCAAATTGACTGTAAATCCTTAATTTTGCATTTTTTATGATGAACTAACGTTTTCATTGTGATAAGTATTCACAGAAAGTATTTGAAAGTTTTTCTTAACACGCTGTACATTTACAGCGTGTATGTATAAAAAGTTAGTTCATGATAAAAATGCGAGATTAAGGATTTACAGTCAATAGTTCGATTTTCCGCTACGCAATGTAACGCAACACGTACTGTGCGGTACGATGAATGACTTTCAGCGCCCGGCGCCGTCGAAGGAGCTGATTGCATAAATGTTGTTGATTTGATTACATTGCAGTTTTTTCCGTATGGGGTATTTACTGTTTTTTTTTTCAGTTAAATGTTGTGTTTATTCATTGTGATATCACTTAAGCAAAAAAAAAAAAAAAGAGAATTTTCCGGCAGAAATGTCCAATGATTTTCCACTCAGAATGATGGTCTGAATACACTAATTCAGGATTCGGTACGGTGTCACTTACACCCTGTATAGATAGCATGTATGCAGGTTCTATTTGAAAACAGAACACTTACTTAAATTGACTGTAGCAGGCAGTTATAAAAAGACTTATGAAAAAAAACTATCCGTTTACAAGTTATGATGCGGTATTTCCGGACCGATACGACCTTCAAACCTTCAAGAAAAGAGCGTACTCCTTTCTCAAAGGCCGGCAACGCACTTGTGACTCTTGAGTTACAGGTGCCCATGGGCGACGGTAGTCACTTATCATCAGGTGACCCGTCTGCTCGTTTGCCCCCTATAATAAAAAAAATATATATATGACCGTTTCAATTTCCAAGTATTTTTACCTCTGTTTCTCATAAAGGCAGGTGGAGCTTGTAAAGTTAAAAATTTGAAATCGTATGTATTTTTTTATTTTGGAACTATTCACTCACTTGTTGAGAACATCCATAGAAACTAACTTAAAAAAATTGGAAGTTAGTTTTTTATAGATTTTCTTAGTAACGGAATGAAAAAATCCGTACCATCCAAAGTGACCACGAGCGGTGCAATTCGATCGAAACGTCGGGTAAACAAGAGATATTGTACCTTTCAAATATTATCGCGATTGAAAATATTAGTTTATTGTTATCCGCATTTTTTTTTATGGGATAGGTGGCAAATGAGTAGACCTGATGGTAAGTGACTACCGCCGCCCATGGGAACCTGCAACTCAATAGTCCCAAGTGCGTTGCCGGCCTTCAAGGTGGGAAGGCCGGCAGAAGAAGTAGGGTAGAGAGGGAGGGGGAAAGGTTAGGGCCTCCGGCAACCTTACTAAATCGGCGAAACACAACTCAGCATTGCTTAGCCGCCGGTTTTCTGTGAGGCCGTGTTATCACTCCGGTCGAGCCGATAACAAGCAAAACAGGAATACAGTCGCCTAAATTAATTTGTTAACAGGAAACGCGTGGACATGGGTCTTTCGGAGGTGGATAGAAAACTAATGGCGATGTATCGACGTTTGCCGGAAGTGCATAGAAGGCAGCTGCAGGTTTATAGGAAACAGAAGAAATTGTCTACGGTAAGCCATCACTCACCAATTTATAAACGTGTACATTGAAACTCAATCACGTGACCAAGACCGGTGCAATTTGTTCGAAACGTCGGGTAACTAAAAAGGTATTGTAGAGCAATCCCCACTACCAACCGAACTACTGCTATTAGACCGCCCATGGGCACCTGCAATTCAAGAGTCACATGCATTGCCGGCATTTAAGGTTTAGCAGGGGAGGGTTAGCACCTCCGGTAACACGACAGTCTTACTTAATTTCAGAAACTTAAATATTATGTTTATATATGCGTATAGGTAACTGTATATACATAGGAATCGATGAGATATGTGTACAGGCAATAGTACACAATAGAGTAGTAGTATAGCGATGACAGTGACGTGTTGTGGCGCAGGTGTGCATGCAGCTGGTGGGCGGGCGCGCGCCGGCGCCCCCCCCGCCCGGCTCGCCCCCCCCCGCCGCGCCGCCGCAGCCCTGCCGCGCGCTCTGCCCCGAGTACCACCTGCAGAGGTTCAAGGAGGTACGCTCATTACACTCCCTTGGTAAAGCTGGATCCACATATGTCTATTTACAAAACTATTTCTTTATTCGACCATAACTTCTGAATTCCTAATCGTTAGAATCTTTACATCATCCCGAGTGATATTGGCAAGAAATAAAAAAATAATTGATTCTGTATGGCGCTATTTTCAATCCTTAAAAAAAAGCTTTAATACGTTTTTTTTTATAAGTAATTTTTCGATATTATTACTGTACTAGTTGCCCCTACAGACTTCATTCTGTCAAAAGTTATTAATTGACGTCAAATGTTTGACAGCTGGGGACATGTTTTAATTATGATTTACTATGTGGTTTATATAGGAAGAGAAGTAGTGTTTTTACTATTTTCCTCGCAATTTTCACGTTTTTTCTCTTCATGAGAACCTTCCTTGTGCCTTAACGAAAATATGAAAAAAAAAATTAGCCGAATCGGTTGAGCCGTTCTCGAGTTTTACGCTTCGCTACACATTTAGCGAATCATTTTTATTTATATAGATTTGTATAATTTGATTTCCTTTTCTCTCTACACATGTAAAAAACTTATAAATTCGCTATTTATTGTGCCACTATGTGGTTGAGTTGCTAAATCCATTTTGCGATCCAAGTTTAGCAAGGTGTGTTCGATTTAAAACTAAAAGAATGATGATACAATTGAAAAAAAAAATATTTTACTCAGAATAAATAAAATTATAGTTTAAAAAAACTAAAAAACACGCTTTATAGCTAACCAATTAAAAAGTAAAAAATAATTCCACTAGTCCATTCTGGTTCCATCGTCAGATCATCGTTTTAGTAACGTAAATGTAGCCCAAACTGTTGGCCTCGTCAAAATCGACTCGAGTGGTTTACTAATAGCCAGTGAAGAGTTCCACTATCCACCTCCTGGCTCCATAATCAGATCAGCTCCAAGATGCCAAATACTCGATGCTCGATACGATAATTAGAAGAAGGTAAAAATTGACTTCCAAGCCAATAAAATCTTGTTAAACAGAGTGATACGGCCTATCGCTAGCGACCTCTATTTCGTGTCGCGAATGCACAGTTACAGTTATAGAACATGTTACTATATTGCTATCACTATAAACCAAATACCGGCTCGAAGGACCATAATGTACAGTGACATCAGATAGCTGGTGGAGCAGGTGGAGCAGTGGAGGTTTTGTAATTTGCAGGTGTTGTTCAGATAAAATAAGAGTGTGCTGGAGTTGACGTAAAACCCGATATATTTTCACTAAGACAATTATTACAAGTTTGCCTAATCAGCGATTTTATACTACTACGCGGCGTGTGTTTAGTTAGGCAGGCGATCGATATTGCACACTGGTTATAAAATGTGTAAATTATATATATTATTGTCATCAAATCATGTACGAGCTCGTACATACGCGATAATATTCTGTTTGTGCCTCATGGTTCGAAGACATGACACTAGTGTGGAGCTGGCTTAACTTGGATACACACATGAGGTGTATTTCCGGTATGACCCACCAGTTTTGGACCCAGGGACTCTTGCCTGTCCCACCCCCTGGACCGACAACATCAAACTTTGCCCCCCCCCCCCCCTTTCGTGGGATTACAAAAACAAAGTTTCTTCCGCCTCCGTGAGCTAAAAGCTGGGTACGACATCTAGCCTAAGAATTAAACCGATTGGTTTTGAAAAAACAAATATACTATATTATTAGGTCATTCGATAGCGTCGCTAATTAGGAACGAATTTTCTGAAATATCAAACAAAATTCACCCCCCGTATATTTCTTTATATATTCTTCAAGTGCCTCTTCATTCCTGAAGATTGGCTTTCAGCTTTCTACACATATCCCTGACAATGGCCAAGCGGAACAAATGTTCGACGGAGGTAATACCGGTCCACCCCGGATGTTGCACAGTCACGATGTTTTTCTCGTCTAGCGGTCTTTCCTTCCATCTTACGCATCACAGTTATTTGGAGTAATCGATATCTATCTTGCACGTGGTCAAGATATTCCAGCTTGCGCTTTTTGATGATTATCATCAATTTTCAGGACATATAGGCATATTGGAGCACGATTTCGTTTCTGACTTTTATATATGATCACGCATAATTCTAGGAGGGTCCTTTTGCGACGGTGTCAGACGTCACACTTTTTTTTATGGTATAGGGGCAAACGAGCAGATGGGTCACCTAATGGTAAATAGTCATTTACCCATCTGCTCGTTTGCCCCCGCTGCCCATGGGCACCTGAAATTCAAGGGTCACAAGTGCGTTTCCAGCCTTTAAGGTGGGAGTAGGGGAAGGGTGGAAGAGAGGGAGTGGGGTGAGGGAAGGATTAGGGCCTGCAGTAACCACAAGTATTGCTTCACTGCCGGTTTTCTGTGAAGCCGTGGTGTTACTCGGGTCGAGCCTGGCAGAAGCATGGCTGTTCCACGACACTTTCAACACACTCAACTTAGATTGCTCATTTTTAGTATTATTATTAACTACTCTGCCACTCGTTTAGTGAGTTTAATTTGGTTCTGTTATGTTATTAGGTTCGACGCAAGGTGATGCATATGAGGGACCAGCAGCTGTACTATCATAGGCTTCGGATGTGGCTTGAAGATCAGCTGCGCCAAGAACGGGAGAGGTAATGACTTTACAAAAAAAATTAACCTTATTCTAAGTTTGTATGTTTGTTTTTGGTTTCACTCCTTAACTACGCAACCGATCGTCGAAAGTTAGTCTTTTATGATTAAAATGTAAAAGCAACGAGGCTGACAGACCCCAGGTTAAAGCCGGGTTAAATCAAACACCGAATTATCCTGTAGTAATTTTATCTATCCCTTGAAGCTGTAAAGCTTGTGAAGCTTAAAAAAATTAAGCTTCTAAGTCGACGCAATTAAAAGATATGGCCATTAAAACCTAGGATTTGACCAAATTTGAACATTTCGCAGGTAAATCGAATTCTATAGGGTACTTCCCATTGGCCTAGAATCGTGAAATTTAGTGAGAAGCAAATTCTGACAGCACTATAAATGAAAAAAATCCGAAAGTCTTGAATTTGTTATTGAATTACACAAAAAAAAAAAAAACATAGTTTTTGTGGTTACAAACAATTTTTTTTGTTGTTGGAAAGTTGAATTTGTCATACATAGCTGTATAGGAGAATATTTTTAGAACTGCAAAGTTAAGTTTGTCTGGAGAAGACTGGCAAAAATGTACGTGAGTTGATTCCCGAGATGGACGTACTATCTACATACAAGTCTTGCTTACGGAACCCTCGGTGCGCGAGTCAGACTCGCACTTGTCCAGTTTTTCTGTTGTGTAGACCGCGGGTGTTTAGACTTCCATTTATACTATCAATCTATCAAATAATTACTGTCATTGAGAGAACTGGTTATCTAATTGTGTTTATTTACTTCACAGCTTACCGGAAAGCAACGTAACTTTAATAGAAGACTTACCCCGCCGCAAACGGCGGACTTCGAGCCCCAAAGTGCCACGATTAACCACTGCGCCTAAACGAAAACTCAAACCCGTATCCCCTTCAATTAGCAAACCTCATAAAATACTCCAAATGCTTAAACATAAAGCCCCAGCACAAACTACTCAACTCTTGACAGAAGACTTGAAGAACGACGAAGAGATCACGAAATCGGAAGCGGACCCTCCGGAAGCATTTCCTTTAGAAAGAGAAGAGAATGTCAGCGATACAGAAACTATAGTTGGAGAGAAAGACACAGACTTATGTAAGGAAATGAAGGAATGTTTGGCGAAATTCTCCAATTTTGGCCTGACCAGTGATACTCCGGAGACTGAAACTAAGTATCCAGAGTCCGTAAGCCCCCCTCTTCAGGAGATGTCTCCAACGACACCGGAACCAATGCCTGTGTACTCTTCTAAACCTAATCAGCGGTTATTAAAAGTCAATAAGTTTTTAAAAGATGACAAGGAGTTTAGTACAGCACCTGAAGTATTAAATATGCCTTTAAATGCTCGTCGAACTCCGCTTTTAGTCAAAGAGGACAAATTATCCGACACGCACACTGAAAAAGATCCCAGCATCTATAAGTATGTTTCCTTCGGCTTGGAGATTAAAAAAGCTATGGAGGAGTGTCAGAACATTATAAATTCTTATAACAGTATCAAGGATAATAAAAAAGACGACGGACAGCTTTCTTTGGAACATATATGCGAGGTTATGATGACATTAGACAAAAATTCTGCCGAATTTCTAGACAAAATGGACACAGATGAAAATATAGATATGAACATAGCAAACACGAAATTGGCGGAATTAGTCGAAAATATGCCACAGATTTTAGCTAACATGCCCGAGATTGCTGGCAAACTATCCGAATTCGCCAACGCAAGTTTTGAACTACCAGAATTCGCTTCTATAATGAACAGCTTACCTGATGTCAATAACGAAGCACAATTAACCCCAGAAACTTTAAAACAAATTAGGGAACTTAAATTAAGTAAGACGAGAGATGGTGTTAAAGTGACAAAGAACACAACTAAACGTAAAACTCAACGTAGAATTAAGAATAACGTGGAAACTAGTGATTTAATAGGTACAATGACGTTCGAACTTGACAATAAAGATATAGTTGAGCTTCTGAAAGATGAAAAGGACCTTCAATCCTTGATGAAGAATAAAAATAAAGAAGATTTCAAAGATTTACTGTTCTCTATAAGCGCTCAAGTTGTTATAAGTAAAGTTTTTGAATATCTTAAGCAAAATAAATCACCAGAATTAGCCAAGTGTTTAGAGGACGACAAAGAACTGTTCTCTTTGCCGTGTTTAAACTCCGAAATGTGTTCAAAAGCGTCGACTCTCTTCGACAATTCCGTCAAAGACGCGCTAAGTATGGACGAGCTTAGGGACCTAGTGAAATCACGTTTTAATTCTTGGAAAAATTATGTAGCGACCAAATTTAAAAGCATACCCTTGGAACTGTTAGAAAATGAAATAGAAGCAATGCTCGACAAGTTTTATACTTATATACAAGATCTAGCCGGGAAGAACCATGCCCAAGATAGCGATCGTATTGTTCAAAAAATAGAGGATCTAAGAAAGAGCAATGAGATCAATACCTCTGATTCAGATTCAAAAGAATCCGTCAAGCAGATTCTTCTCACAACATCCGTTGGGAATACTCTAGATATATTAATTATGAAGTTTCCAAAATTAGCTCAAGATAAAAAACAATTAGTGAAAGCGCTTAAATTCAAGTATATGAATGTTTTATCTCGGTGTGTAGAGTCTCAATCTTTAGCCAACTGGGTGATGTCCGAGCCAGAATTAGCAATTAACACCATACAAGAAATCATGAATTTTGATGTTAAAAAATCTGATAGCATACCAGATTTTTCTACAATGAATATTGAGAAGAAACGTGATTATTTTATTGATAGGCTTAGAGATGTTAACAAGCAGTACATGATGACACTGCCCAAGAAAGTTTTATCCGGCGACGAGTGGTTAGTTATGTTATATCAATTAGAACAATACGAGGTCAAATTAAAAGATTCATTCAACAAACTAACCCCCACAGTTAAAACCACTCAAAGTGCTAGCGAAGCTGAAATTCTAGCAGCAAAAGGCCTTAGTAAAATCATCGGTAAAGCCAGTATTAGAGTAGTGAAAAAAACCGAACCACCGAAGAAGAAAGAAGACGTCAAAGAAGAAGAGAAAAGATGTAAAAACGACGCTCTTTTAGCTAAATGTGAAGCTATTTTGACTTCAAAGGGAGAAAAATCTTTACTAGATAGCTTTTATACCATCAAATCTTATATTACTCAAGGTTTACCCGTCCCAGAGACATATAAGAAACATGTCATATCAATATGTTCTAGTATTGACGCGAAATTACTTGACGAAGACCTGGAAGATAGCTTGAAGTCTGACAAAGATGACAGTCCAGGGACTCCAGATAGCAGCACGAAGGACAAACCTTCTGTGACACAAAACCATGAAGATTTAGCAAAATATTCAGCACAAGCTTTAAGAAATGCAAAACAGACTTTAAATGCTGTCGCGTTCAAAAATATCAGTCGGAACGGACAGTCGAAGTCTGAGAGCGACGTCTGCGACACGCCGAAGACTGATTGCAAATGGACGAATGATTGCTCGTGCAATTCTTGTAAAGATAATGATAATTCCGGGTTGTGTTTGAGTAGTAATATTAGTGATATAGTGCAAAAGTGTATAGAATTTGATAAAAAAGATCGCAAAGAGCGCAAGGAGGTTAAAAAACAGGTGCCAAAGCCGAAGCAAGTGGCTAAGGCCTGCGAAAACAGCAATCATCTGCAGCATATTTGTAAAGGTATGTATTCTCATATTCATTTATTTATTTATTGCTTCATGCACAGATTGTACAAAGGCGGACTTAATGCCTAAGGCATTCTCTGCCAGTCAACCTTGGGGTGATGCAGAAATAAAAGTGGTAGGTGCAAAAGACATGTTAAAGAGAGAAAACAGAGAAATCACTTCTGTCAATATGGCGAATTTTGAAATGTAGGCACGTTTGTGCACTTTTGCTATGGGGAAAAAAGCACTGAACTCGTGACCGTCACGCTAGTAATACATATATAGATCCACTAGAGGGCGCTAATCTAAACATTGAGTTCTGTCAGCTCCTCATTAATTAATGTCAATGCCAACCTGCTAATGTGACGTTTTAAGTTAGTCGTTTCGTTTAAGTTTTCACTTCTGTCGACAGTCCCATGACTGCCTATTTTTTTTTTATCCTGTGGAAACCCCCATGGTGATCATCTCACCGGGCTAATGGTGAAGTGGTATGTCGGAATCAAACCGACTAAAATCATACGGTATTCTGTAAGGGACTCGGATATATCCTAGGAAGGAAGTCCCTGAGAAGCGGTGGTGACGTTACGTTGAACGAACGTCTGTGGTCGCGGGTTTGTATCCCGCTCAGTACAAAAACCTGTATGCGTGAATATTTTTATTAATGTTACGAGCCTGGGTTCAGTATTATAATGTCCACCAATTTAAATAATTAATTACAAGTCACAGTTACAGTAATTCTCACTTTTCACTTGTACTATTTGCTATACTTCGCACTTATTAACTCGAAGTATTGCTCAACTAGATCTGAATGTCCATACCGCCATGCAACTTCCTTAAATAGTTCAAAAAACATCTCATAATAAGTTCGTGAACTTTCCTGAAACATTTCGACTGTTGTATTGTTCGCTCAGCTCAAACTTACACGCTGTAAATATATTTTTTATTAAAGCATAAGCAATGCAATACTAGCAAAAGCAAACACATTACTGGAGTATTTTTGTTAACCCCTTCAGGTAAGCTAAATGCTTGTGTCCGGATGTCTTAATAAAAGCTGTTCCCGGATCCCTCCTATTTAAGGCGCAGTACGGCACACCGTGTAGTTTTAGTCGGTTCGATTCCGACACGCCGCCCCACTGAAAACCCCGGTGGGGTGACGGCCCGAGGGGGTTCACACATACACAAAAAAAAGTGGGTTCACGTTTGTGGTGCACTTGGCGGGGTTGGAACCCAACCACAACCACTTGATCGCAAGTCCGACGCCTTAGCCATTATGCTACCGCCGCTTAATTAATAACTATAATTTTTTTTTTATTAAAATCTTCGCATGCTTTTACAAATACATTCACTAAGAGTTGAGAGGATTATAGGTATTTGAGCGATTGCATTGAAATGTTGTCAGTGGGACACGGAGGCAACATGTGCGCGGGCGAGGGCGCCGACCAGCCCTGCACCTGCTGCTACTGCACCGTCTTCGGACACGCCGTGAGTATATACCTGCCTCAAACTAGTCGACAGTTATCTTGACACTTCGAGTTTAGGTAGCCAGAGGTCGTGGGTTTGATTCCCATCCAGGACATATTGTGTGATGAGCCTATGATCATTTGTTCTGTGTCTCGGTGTAATTTATCTACATATAATATAATATGTATTTAGTAATATAAAGGTGTCCCAGAACGAATAAATAATCCTGGAGCACCTAATACTACACCCATCAGGCGTAAAAAAAAAATACACAATAAAAAACCATGAACTTTTAAAAATAAACAATTTTTTGACATTACTGTACATTCATACTGTGTTGTGTTTTTGGTGTTATATTATTTGTCACAGAGTATGCTAATAGAAATGCAGTAAATAGTATAGGTACATATTATACTTTTTAATATACATACATTGTATTTTTAATAATTGTTAGAGGGCTCTCACTTGAGGGAGGAATTTTACTTTTATTTGGTGACGAAAATAAGTAATCAAATCATTCATTCATTACTGTATTTAAGTGATATTTAATTATTTATTTATCTATTTGGCACAGCCACCGTTAACAACGCCAGTCCCACCGAAATTTAACGAGACGAGGGAGCGTTTGCGGTCTATTCTCAACAAGAAAAAACAACAGTGCAAGAGTGGCAACGTAAGTATTTAATTAATTATCACTACATATTATAAAACACAGCCCCCCGCCGTGTCTGTCTGTCTGTTCTCTATATAACTTTTTTTTTTTTTTTTAACGTTTTTTTAACTTGAAAAACTAATTAACGGATTTTCATGCGGTTTTCACTAATAGACAGAATTATTTATGAGGAAGGTTTAGATCTATAATTTGTTAACGTTTTGTGTAAATTGGTTGAAATATGATTATGATTGTTGAAGGAAGATGCCTCTGCTGCCCTGTGCGAAGCTTGGGCGGGTTGCTAGTAACACTATAAAAAAAGAAACAAAAATAATAATACCGCCGAATAAGGATAAAAAAAAGGAAATTTTTGACTTGAATACGTCTTTAAAATAACTTCGTTAATGGGAGGTAATACAAAAAACTACTGATACACAAAATTGGTTGGTGTTATAACTACATAATTATCATCTCCATCCAGAATTTAATTACACCACTGGATAGCTAAAGGATCAAATCATTCGTTAAGCTAAGTGAGGGCTTCGTCGCTCGGTGATTGATCGGTGTCTTCGCCGTACCGCACAAACATAAAACCTACGTTTGTATTTACATTGCGTAGCGCGAAATCAAACTATTGACTGTAAATCGTAAGTATCCAAAGAAAGACGTTCTTGTAAGTTTTTCGTGACGCTGAAACTTACACGGTGTATGTAGGGATAATAGAGATCATCACCTGGTGGTCTTATTCATTAAGTGTTAGGTAACTATTTTGTTTAAAATTATTGACCAGTTTAATTTGAACTGTATTTTGTTTTTTTAAAGACAACAATAAAAACGTGGGTCACACACATTACTAGTATTCTTGTTAACCCCTCCAGCTAAACTAAATGTTTGTGTTAGGAGTGGGTTCACGTCGGTAGTGCACTGGGTGGGGTTCGAACCCGCAACCACTCGATCGCAAGTCCGACGCCTTAGCCATTACACTACCGCCGCTTATTGTATAGACTGTGACAAGTCATCATATACTGGACGCGTGTAGCTTTTTGTAGCCTTTTCTTATATTTTTTATACTTCTGCACTTCATCAAAACTGGAGAAAATTTTGTCCAAAAATGTTGTCCCACGTAGAATACGGGCCCTTGACAAGTCACAAGTGTAAAATATTGGCGTTGGAAGTGATAGGTACCGTTAATTGTTTATCATCAGTCAATAACCATTTCTAACTTAAAAACAGTCAGCTATGGAAAGAGCTGTCAACACATAGGTCCCCTTTAATTATATAGGTTCAATGTAACAGGGTGATCCAGAACCACAACCAGCTAAGCAAGCACCTACTCAGCCGCAAGTGAGTGAGCCGCAAGCTGCCCCTAAGCCGCAAGCCGCACCAAAACTGCAAGCCGTACCTAAGCCGCAAGTTAAACCGCCGCCCATCGCTCCTAAACCTCCAGTAAGTGTTTTTATAATGAACTTTTCACATTATCAAACCCAAGCTGATCATAGAATACATAATTTTTTTTTTATGCTATAGGGGGCAAACGAGCAGACGGGTCACCTGATGGTAAATGACTACCGTCGCCCATGGGCACCTGTAACTCAAGAGTCGCAAGTGCGTTGCCGCCCTTTAAGGTGGGAATAGGGGACGAGGGGTGAGGGGGGAAGAGCGAGAAGAAGGAAGAGGGGGATTAGAGGGGAGGAGAGTGGCGAGAGGGGAAGGACGGGATTAGGGGAGAGGGAAGGGTTACTCACTCACGCGGCGAAAAGCAATGCAAACATTGTTTCATTGACAAGTCGAGCCCGCTACGTACTTGTATTTTCATACCTCCAGTGCGGAGCGGTTCTGGCCTGGTTAGATACATATTACAGAAAATCTGTTTCTGTATATTTTTTTTTGGTGTACAATAAGGAATACTTACTTATTTAAATATATCATAGATACTTGTATGGCGTTACTGTATTCGACTGCAATTGGGGGGTCACAAGGGGACTGCAATGTTGGGGGTTTGATTCCCGCTTAATAAAAAAAAATTGTATGAAAGATTATGCCCGTTTACATGTGTTTTTATGTATAATATGTAAGTATTTAAATAAAAAGTATTTAAAGATTATTTTTTCGTGTAATAGTATATCGAAACTAAAGTACAAATAATGCACTTATCGGGACGCGAACCAGCGACCTCTAATTTTGCAGTCTAATGGTTCACCGCCGCACTACATAGGTTATTAAATTTGATGGTTTCAACCTTTAAGACATTTATTTTAGCTTTAAATACTTTACATAAATTGCATACTTTACATTAATCCCAAACCTACTTAGTGTGCATATACTACTGTAAAATGATTGATGAAACCGATTACTCGCCATACAGCCGCCATATTGCTCTTTTTTTTTTAAATCATAGCCAGTGTCACTCGGGTTGATGTAAGGATTCTACCAATATCCCATACATCCTAATCTGTTTAGGCATTTAAAAGTAACAGTGGAATAAATAAAATCATTTACATGAACCTTGAAAACGTCATGAACACTTCATTTTTGGGCAGTAGTGTAAAATTATCATTATTTTTTTGCAGGCCTTACCCAAAACACAGCCTCCTAATCTGACGGCGGCGCAAGTTCAGCAGAAGCGTCAGTCCATGGACAATCAACAGCGACAGTTAGCAGACAAGATGGCGAAGATGGCCGTCTCGGAGAAACCCTTAGACAACAAACCCAAGGTAAATCCCACTATCCCAGGACATATTATAAATGTGAAAGTTTGGATCGATGGATGGATGGATGGACTACTGAACCGATTGCGATGAAACTTGGTATGTAGATACCTGGAGACCTGGATTAACATATAGGCTTCTTTTTATCCCGATATTCCCACGGGATCGGGACTTACGCGGGTGAAACCGTGGAGTGCTGCTAGTATTACATATAAAGGGGTTTAAGAACCAAAAAAGAAAAGATTCATATAAATTATAAGTTATTTCTTAGATCGTAAGTTGAACATCCGCTGAGTGTTGTCACACGATAAGTCGAGCCCGCCGTGTACTTGTAGCTTAATACCTACACTGCGGAGTGGCCGGGTCAAGTTTTAAAACAGGCTTTAATCAATGTTTTTCACTGGATAGGTCTCGACAATGGTTCATGAAAATTGTTATGTGTTTGTGTTTAAGGTATTACAACGCACGGTGCCTGTACAAGTGAATGTGCTTCCCGGGCTCAAAGCCGAGGGCATTGTGAATCCTAACGCTATGGAGCAGATTCGATTACAGGTAAGGCAAAAAGTATTTTTTTTTCTTAAATACTTTTCCCGCATTCGGGAGTTATGTTTACTAGACATCGCCTGATCGTCGAATATCGACTATAATTGATTTTTGGTTTATTTCCTAGGCTAGTATAACATGATCTCTTATTGTAGACTTATGTACCATGACAGGTCAACATACACAAGTTGTTACAGAAAGGTGTGGTCTAATTTTAGAAGCGTTATGTGTAGTTGACAAATAGTTGATTTAGATAAAGAAAATTATAAAAAAAAAGACCAAAAAGTGTGTGTGTGTTTCACACACGGCAGAAGTGAAACTTCAGAAAAGGAGCCTACGAGAGAATGAGAAATAAAATACAGAAACAACAGAAATAATTTACTAATGTTAATAAATTTAATTTTAGATAACTTATATAAAAGTGATTGGTCAATATAACACAGATCTTAAATAAATAATTAATATAAATTAATTAACTAACGAATTTTAATACGCAAATGCACAAAAATGACACCACGTTGACATTGACACATTTTATAAAGGCTTGGTAGTACAGACGCAACGACAAAGATTATAGGAAACACTGTATACTGGTATTCTATCTCATTCTTTCGCATGCTAAATCCTATTTATGAATATGTTTGTCTCTTTTTACTGTCGCTTTTTCGTTTCATCGAACTGCAAATCATAACGATTTTAAAGAAGTTTCACTTCCAAAATTTCGTCTGAAGAAGCTTATCCTGGTGTAGGTGCACATTTCTAAAAAACATATTATGAATTTTCATGCAAAAATTCCAGGACAAATAATTGTGTGATGAGCACGATAATTTGTTCTGTATCTGGGTGTAATTTATCTATAATATGTATGTATTTAGAAATATATAAGTATGTTTATCAGCAGTCTGGTTACCATAGTACAGGCTCTGCCTAGTCTGGGATCAGACGGCCGTGTGTGAGATGTGTCCAGTTATTATTATTATTTTCTTTTTTAATTTTTGCAGGCATTTTCTAAAAAATTGGACATTCCATCAACATCCTTGTAACCCATAGTTTAATCGGTCAATTTGTCAGTATAAAGAACTTCCTCCCTTTTGAAGTCGGTTAAAAATAAGAGTTTCTTTATTAAAAATCAAAATTGTTAGCGCTATACGTTATTTACCGGCTCTACTATACGGCCCTAAAATATGACTATTACTTACTGCATACTTTATATTTATTTTTTTATGGTATAGGGGGCAAACGAGCAGACGGGTCACCTGATGGTAAATGACTACCGCCGCCCATGGGCACCTGTAATTCAAAAGACACAAGTGCGTTGCCGCCGTTTAAGGTGGGAGTAAGAGAAGAGGGGGAGGGGTGAGGGGGAGAGGGGAAGGACGCGAATAGGGGAGAGGGAAGGGTTAGGGCCTCCGTTAACCTCACTCACTGCAATAAATTTGTAACATACTGTTTAAGAAAGCTAAAATTTGCTTTATGTGCTTTTTCTATATATTTTTCGTACATGCTACTACTGTTATGTATTTTATGGTAATAATACGTTTTTCACGTTGAATGGTACTCTAGATCATTGTCTATACCCTGACAACGTTTATGCAAAATTTCATTACATTGGTTGTTACTCAAACAATGTAATGAAATTTTTTAAGGCGTGAAAGCGTAATAAATAAACCAACTAACATAAGCATCAGATAACACTGAGACATTTTAAACCAAATATTATTGTATAAACTAATTTAAACTTTATCACGTAGTGATTAGGGTCGCTATAACATTTTTATACAAACAATTTATTTGCTTCAGCAACTGAAGCAAGCGCAACAAGCTCAATACCAACAGCAGTTGCAACAGCAACAAGCACAACAACAGAAGAAACCGGAGCCAATATACGATTTGCCCATTCACAACAAACCGACGTTAACTCCACAGCAACAGCAACAGATTAGGCAACAACAGCAACAGGTGAGTGGTAGTGAGATAAAGATGGAAGAAACTGTGAAACTATTCACACTTTAATAAGTCTCTTTTGGTTAAATAATTGGTGGTTTTTCTATAAAATAGAGGGCCAGTTCGGTTCCTGCTCAGTATTATGTTGTTTCTCAATCTATTTAGTTTCCACATTTATTATAAGCAATAACAATTCCTTTTATAGCTACTTCAACAAAAACTGCAACAACAACAGCAACAACAACAGCAACAACAACAGCAACAACTAGCACAGCAACAACAAGCACAGCAGCAAGCACAACAGCAAGCACAACAACAAGCACAACAACAAGCGCAACAACAGGCCCAACTACAGGCCCAACAACAGGCTCAACAACAAGCGCAACAGAGACAGAGTCGGCCTCAGCAACAGCGGAGCAATGTTTCACTGTCCAGTAGAGATACTAGTGTGTTCTCTACTTCCTCTGGATGTTCTGGGTAAGTGGTTCTAGAGTGACAGGAGAAGACAAAAGTGTAAAATGAAGGTTTTTTTCAATACCATTGAGGTCATCATTATCATCCTCCGCGCCTTTTCCCAACTAAGTTCAGGTCGGCTTTCAGTCTAACTACGATACGGCCGAACTTCGATATTTAACGTGAAGCGGCTGCCATCAGACCTCCACAACCAAGTACTAGGCGATTTCGAAGTTCTGTAGTTAGACCAGGTTGTCGGACTTTTTAGGACTCTCAACTACCCGTAACGAATGCCACAGATGTTTGTATGGCACCCGGGACCGACGGTTTAACGTGCTTTCCGAGGCACGGAGTGGTCTGAAGTGTATTAAGAATGGTCACCCATCCTTTTTTTTTTTGTGCGTGTGGAAACCTCCTCGGGCCGTCACCCCACCGGGGTTTTCGGTGGGGCGGTGTGTCGAAATCGAACCGACTAAAATCACACGGTGTGCCGTACTGCGCCTTAAATAGAAAGGATCCGGGAACAGCTTTTATTAAGACATCCGGACCCCCCCTGGCGCCTGCCTGCAAAAGCGCGGGCACCACCTTCGAGTAATAACCTCTCAATTAGGCGACGTCCAGGCACACGCGGACGCCGCCTCCTCGGGGGGGAGGGGGCACTATAGCCGGTGGAGGGGTAAACCCGTGCCTGGACGCGGCATGGTCACCCATCCTAGACTGACCTGGCTAGTATTACTTAACTTTGTAATGTGCTAACCTCGAGCCCTCTTAAATACCATTGAGTGATATGTGAGAATGTTTCTTGACCATATTTTTAAAGGTGATAAGAGTTTCAGCTTACCGAATTGTATCGATAATGCATTCCACAAACGAAAACACAGAAGTGTAAACAATTGTTCAAAAATGTTTTGTTGCATGGATGGTCTTTTTACGCTTTTGAAGGTGTTCCCACACTAGCCAAATATTCTTGGTCTCGTTTTTCTCGTGATGTTGTCTGCGGTAAAAATAAATTATGTAACATTCCTTTAGGAAATTAACTTAGATAATTTCCTTATTACTTTCAATTTGGTTGGATTTGAATATTTACAAGTCAAATCAATATATTTTTACTTAATATCAAAACAATAGCTTACGAACATTTTTATATGAACATGACGTCACGTCTAATGTTATCAAATCGTTTACTTTTAATTATTTTAAGATGTTATGTTGCCTAACTCTGACGAAAAATTTTATTTTTAATATAAGAACCTACCCAATTCTAAAACCAGACAATTAAAATAATGATGTACATGGGGTATGACGTCATAACCGGTTATTTATTATGTAATCGTTTATGAAAATCCTATTTCAATATGTCCCGCGGGCTGAAACGAACTAATTTAGTATTTCCAGACGATAATCACGCGTAAATGACACTCCGATACGTCTCCGACGGTGACTGCAGTAGGGTTTCTAATTTAATACCGCAAACTGAGCAAAAACTTTGCCAAAAGGTTCAATAACACTTAGGTTAGTGTATATTTTCACGTAAATATTTATTTCTGCGTTAAGTACTAGAAATCATACGCCAATGCGTCGTGTGAGGGACGAATAGGATAAGGGTTTCTAGTACATCTTAATGCGTATTAGAAACACTACCGCCGTCACCGTTGGAGGTATATCGGAGTAGCATTAACACGTGATTATCGCTTGGGAATCGCTGAGTTATTATTACTAGCGTATGGAGTAGACCATTTTAGAGGCACTGTGTAGTTTTAGTCGGTTCGAGGCCGACATACCACCCCACCGAAAATCCCGTTGGTGGTGACATCTCGTGGAGGATTCCACCTAAAGAAATACAAACTGAGTTCACGTCAACAGTGAACTAGGTGGGGTTCGAACCGTTCGGTTTGACAGGCCTGTTGGTCTAGTGGTTAGTGATCCTGACTGCTGAGCTGTCGCTGCTGTCGTGGGTTCGATTCCCATCCAAGACAAATAATTGTGTGATGAGTACCATCATATGTTATGCGTCTGGGTGTAATTTATCTATAACTAGCAGCGCCCCGCGGTTACACCCGCGTAAGTCCTGATCCCGTGGGAATATCGGGATAAAAAGCCTAGCCTATATGTTAATCCAGGTCACCAGCTATCTACATACCAAGTTTCATCGCAATCGCTTTAGTAGTTTTGGCGTGAAAGAGTAACAAACATCCATCCATCCATCCAAACTTTCCTATTCATAATATTAGTGGTATGCGTCTCAAGTTACTATTATTATATCCCAAATCCGATGTCTTCAATATGTTTTCATTATTCTTCAGTGGATCCTGTTGGCGCGGCAATAGACCTGAAGACACTCGGGACCTGGATGCCTTACTACAATACATTGAAGGTCCGTCCAGATATGTAGACCGAGGCAAGAAACGCGCCAAGAAGCAACGCCAGAAAGCCAAGAAGGTAACTTAATGGCTTTTTATCTCTTTCTATTTTAGCCGACTTGAAAAAAAGGCAGGTTATCAATTCGACTCGTATGTGGATGAAACTTCTTCTTTTTCTGCAGATATATAATTGTCACAGAACTGAGAATATGTATTTAGAAATGCCATCAGCTGTATTCTGTTACTAATTAAGTGTCGCCAGTTGTACACGTTTGGACGGTAATCATTATTTTATACACATACAGACCTCTACGCTCGTCACAGAGAATTTATATCCTAACAGCCAATCAGTATAAAGTAGCGTTTCGTATACACACTTGCCAACTGTCACGTCCGAGACATGTGTGCATCTTGACATTTACCAAATATTTTCGTGAAAATGTATAGCTATATTCCTGTAAGCAGTGTAGTTTATTGCGTGCTCTTGTAGTTATATTACTGTTATAAACGATCTCATCACTATTGCTATGAACTATCAAAATCTTGTCCAGTACAGTAACAGTAACTGCTATGTTGTTCGTACCTCCATCAGCACTCAAGTAATTGTTAGTAACTTATAATTCCCGTCCGTTTAGCACTCCACTATTGTCAACCAACCAATACCGTAGCACTACCTGTATAACTACTCATAATCATTTCTATTAACTCATTTAAATTAAATAGTGAACTGTTTTATCATCTATTATAGTTTACCCCTATCTTAAATAAAATACATACGAGTTTTTGATCTGGCGATAAGAGTACTCTAATAATATAACCCAATGAATAACTGTGTAAGTAGATGAGATCCTAACGGTTTTTTTTACATAATACTTCGTGATTTTGGTCAATATTACTAAATAACACAAGTTTTTGGACTCACCGATGAAATGATGTCCTTACTTTGGACACACTGCAGTCCTAATTTCTTTTTTGATACATAATGCCGCGCATCTTGGCATAATTATTGTTTTTTACCCAGCTATGATTTGAAACTGTATCTACGAGTGCAAAAATCTTTAGACGTGTTTTTTTTCGAAGCTATGAGCGTTTGCTCATAACTTCGGTACTTATTTATCCTCAGTTCTGTTGTATTTGTTGTAAGATATTGTGTAAGTGTACTAGTTTTCGATCGTGGCTTCGCGTAAAAGTAATTTATCTATCCTTCGGGATAATTTTTTTTCTGGAAGAAAGGCTTTTGTGTATTAAGTACTTAATGTTCGACCTTATCTCACTGTAATACTTTGTGGCAGTAAAAAAGAATGAATGTTAAACATGTATCGTGTGTCGCGTGACACGCAGATGGAGGTGCGTCTGGCGGAGGAGCACGCGGCGGCGTCGCGCTCGCTGCTGGCGGCGCAGCGCGAGGCGGGCGCGCTCTACGCGCAGCACGCCGACGCCGTGCGCCGCGTCGCGCACACGCGCCAACTGCTCGACGCGCACGTCAGCAGGAACAAGAAAGGTAATCGTCGTAGGCGCCGTTGTTCGTACCTCGAGCAGCACTTCAACTTATGATGCATGCCTAGCCTTTTTATAACCCCCACCATTTTCAGGCCGACCAATGGCGTGACGCTACCGGATAACTAGTCGGAATCATGTCTATTAACTCATTTTTATTAATAGTGAAATGTTTTATCATTTATTATAGTTTGCCCCTATTTATATTATACGAGTTTTTTATTTTTTATTTATGGTATAGGGGGCAAACGAGCAGACGGGTCACCTGATGGTAAATGACTACCGCCGCCCATGGGCACCTGTAACTCAAGAGTCACAAGTGCGTTGCCGCCCTTTAAGGTGGGAATAGAGAAAGAGGGGAAGAGCGGGAAGACGGGAAAGGGGGATTAGAGGGGAGGAGAGGGTAAGGACGGGAATACGGGAAGAGAGAAGGGTAAGGGCCTCCGGTAATCTCACTTACGCGGCGAAAAGTAATGCAAGCATTGTTTCACTGCCGGTTTTCTGTGAGGCCGTGGCATCGAGTGGAGTCGAGCCGGCCTATACGTGCCGAAGCATGGCTCTCCCACGTACGTTTCGTTGTGGCGACAACAATATAACAGATTTTTCACAAATACTTAAGAACGAACATTGAATTGTTAAAGAATTGAAAAAGACATCCTTACTAATATTATAAATGCGAAAGTAACTCTGTCTGTCTGTCTGTCTCTTCGTCCCCTTTTCACGCCTAAACTACTGAACCGATTTAAATGAAATTTGGTACACAGATAGTCTTGAGCCTGAGAAAGGACATAGGCTACTTTTTAATCCGAAAAGAGGGGTGTAAGGGGTTGAAAGGTGGGGATGAAAAGTTGTATGGAAGTATTGTAAATTAGCCTAAATAATTAAAAATTCTACCCAAAGACACTATATTCCACGCGGACGAAGTCGCGGGCACTGCTAGTTAATTATATGCAATGAGTTTCATAAATATAATTGTAGTTCCTGGCATGTCCACAGTTTTCCATATTCTTCCATTCTATTCTTCTGAAGCCGCTCTCTTCTCTATTCTTCTCTCTACAATCACGCACACAATGCACCATTTATTTAAATAATCGCCTTACAACCTTAAACGTTAATACTGTTTGCAGGTAAAAAACAAAAACTGAATCCGGCTCAGCAGGCCAAGGTGCAACTACTTGCTGAGCAGCTCGGAGAACTGACTACACTCATGAACCATACGGCTAAAGTAAGGATTTTTAATACAATATACAGCATACACTCCCCTTTCTTACTTCCGGGTAAGCAGCGATACATAGTCCTTACATACCTCACAACCTTCCGCTATTAACTGGCCTGTTGGCCTAGTGGTTAGTGACCCTGACTGCCTTACTTGTATGCCATACGTCGTGGGTTCGATTCCCAGCCGTGTCTGGGTGTCCTTTGTGTCTTTATAAAAAAACTCATGACACCTTTCTTACAAACCCTTACAAGTACTCAGTTTCTGGTACTTCTGAGGCCTTTCCACTAACATTTGCCTTATACAGGCTGAAAAGGCATGACTGTAGCACTCAGTTTCAAAAAAAAGACAGTCATGGGACTGCCGACAGAAGTGAAAACTTAAACGAAACGACGAACTTAAAACGTCACATTAACAGCTTGGTGACATTAATTAATAAGGAGCTGACAAAACTCAATGTTTCGATAAACGCCCTCTAGTGGATCTATGTATGTATTATTAGCCTGACGGTCACGAGTTCAATGCTTTTTCCCCATAAAAAAGTGCACAAACGTGCCTAAATAAGTTTTCACTTCAAATAAAAAGTGTGTGTGTGTGCAATTCACACACGGCAGAAGTGAAACTTCAGAAAAGTAGCCTACGAGAGAATGAAGAATAAAATATATTTACAACACAAATGGTTTACTAATGTTAATAAATTTTATTTTAGATAATTTATATAAAAGTCATTGGTAAAGTGAACACAGATGTGTTTAATAATTAACATAAATTAATTAACCAACGAGTTTTAATACGCATATGCACAAAAATGACACCACGTTGACATTGACACATTTTCTGAAGGTTTGGAAGTACGCAGGCGGACAACGATTATAGGAAACACTGATACTTGTATTCTATCTCATCGCCTCGCAGGCTAAATCCTATTTATAAATATGTTTCTCTCTTTTTACTGTCGCTTTTTCGCGTTTCATTGAATTTTAAATCACAACGATTCTCAGGAAGTCTCACTTCACCAAGTTACAACCGTTTGAATTTTCAGGTATTTTTACCTCCATAAAAGCAGGTGGAATGGGTAAAGTTTGTCAAATACCCCTGTATATTGTTTTGTCCGTTTCCCAGTCTTGACTGGCCTGTTGATCTAGTGGTTAGTTATCCTGACTGCTGAGCCAGAGGACTCGATTCCCACCCAGGACAAATATTGTGCAATGATTCTTTGTTCTGTGCCTGGGTTAAATTTATCTATGATATGTATGTATTTAGAAATCCTGTGTATTTCTATGTGTTCTGTGTATCTCCTGTTACAAAAAGGTGTGGTAAAATTTTTGGGTCATATAGTAGAGCCCGTGAATAACGTAAATCGCTAACAATTTTGCTTTTTTTTATGGTATTGGGGGCAAACGAGCAGACCTGTCACCTGATGGTAAATGACTGCCGCCGCCCATGGGCACCTGCAACTCAAGAGTCACGAGTGCGTTGCACGCCTTTAAGGTGGGAGTAGGGGAGAGGGAAAGGTTAGGGCCTCCGGTAACCTCACTCACGCGCCGAAAAGCAATGCAAGCATTGCTTCACTGCCGGTTTATGTGATTTTTTATAAATTTTTGTTTTTTTGAAACTGAAAAATTGAACTTGAAAATTGACCGATAAAGCTAATATTATAAAAAAAAAAACATAAAATATTCACAAAAAAGAAATCCGAAAAAATATTCCAGCTGCTTGGTCACTTAGTCAAACGTTAAAATAGGTTAAAATATTTGCAGGAGTTGGAAGCTGCAGAGAAGAAACTGATGGAGTGGAGCCGGCGTCTGCAGCAGTGCGAGCGGCAGCTGCACGAGGCACGCGCGCTTCAGGGGCCCGCCGAGAAGATGCAAGGACCCGCTGACAAGATGCAGGGTCCCGCCGACAAGATGCAGGGACCCGCCGACAAGCAACAGGGACCCGCTGACAAGCTGCAGGCGCCTGTGCAGGTACCGCCTGTGCGATATGTACGCCCGAGTCATCGGGGCAGTTAACAGAGCGTTCAAAATCTTAATATGTCCAATGCTATTCAAATGTTCTAATGTTAATAAAACATTTTTTTGATCTACGTCTTAGAAGCTTGAACTGATTTGACACCGCTTTTAACTTGAACAATATTTTGACTGCACATTTTACGGTATCCATTGCCAATTATTAAGAGCTATTCTATTCGTTTTGGCTTTAACATCAGACTCTCGGCACCTTTTTTTTTTGTTCGTGTGGGAACCCCCTCGGGCCAGCCTCTGGGCACCATATTGTACCTCTCAAAAGACATCATAATTATGACCTCAAACACGAGGAGTTTACAAGTAGCCAGCCAGAAGGTAGATAGTGGAAGCCATTTATACTCTCTCCATTAAAGTGTGTTTTATTTTTAACTATAATTATTTTGAGGAGTGTAGCTATATATATGCATATACTCACGCCTCATTCCCGTCGGGGGTAGGCAGAGACGATTGAACACCATTTGCCATTTTTTTTTTTAATTCAGTTGCATAATATTATTTGTGCCACAGAAGCGTCTTTGCTCATGTTTTTTTATTATTAAACCTCGCAACGTTATTTTATAAATATCGTAAAATTTAACAGCCGAAGCCAGCGAGCAGCCCGCTCCAACAACAACAGATACAACAACAACAACAGCAGCAGCAACTACAACAACGGGCTCAACTGATTCTAGAACATCAGATATTAGAGAAACAACGTCTCAGCCATCAGAGGCAAATGCAGTTGTTAGAGATGGAGAAACAGAAGATTGACAAACAGAATGCTATATTTCGTGAGTATATTTTAATAAGCAAACTGACTTATCATCAAATCAATTACACAACTCTCAAGACAACATGATTGAGAGAGGTCGTTAAAATTGTGTACACATGTGTGCTAAGTTTCAACAAAATCGGTTTACAGTTTTAAATTAAATGGGTGAACAATCATGCATTGCCTATTTTTCTACCCTTAGGGTTGAAATTTCTATTTGAAATTTAAATTGGACCAATTTCTAAGTATACCCTATCCAATAGAGAACAATGATCGAAATATGACTAGCTTGTAAAAAGTTATGCGTCATACATGAAAAATTAAAATTGAAAGCACAAATATACGGGTTGACTTAAGAACCTCCACCGTTTTCTGTTAAAAAAATACTGTCAGTCGTAGGGACTGCACATCAGAAGTGAAAATATAACTGACCCATCTGTCATCTGAACGTGACGGTCACGCGAGTTTAGTGCTTTTTCCCCATATGAAAAATTTCCAGCGTGTCTAAATCAGTTTTCACTTCAAAAAGGCTATTTTCAACAAATTGACCTTGACTTAAGATTTAGAGTATTCGTTGCATAACCCAATAGATACAAAAATGTGGTTTAGGCACAATACTTGTGTTTTTGCCTATTTGTCTGTGCTCGGCGACTATCCAAATAAACCCAAACAAATATCAGCACCTATGTTTATCTGTTCTCACCAGAAATGACATCAGGCGGCAATATGGTGTGCGTGAGGCGTTCAGCAGCCGACGGCGCCGTCACAGTGTCCATGCCCGCTCCCGCTCCCGCGCCCGCGCCCGCTTCCGCGCCCGCCGCCAAGCCACGCCTCGCCGCTCTCACAGGTACCACACAAACCTTCACACTGCACACGACATCCCATTAGTTTTACACCACTCATTTTATTTATCTCCTCCTGTAACTCTTCACTATCACCATTATTACGAACAACTTTATAAAGTTTTAAATTAGATCATCAGCATACATTTTGAAATTGCAACTAATAGAGTTCGCTAAATTACTTTTAAAAATAAAAAGAAAAGCTGGCCCATATGCGAACCTTGAGGTACACCTGAAGGGAGAGCTTTGGTTTGAGAAGTGTAACCATTTATTATAACTAATTGTGATCTATTTTTTAAGTAGTATTTACACCAGCGCAACAGTGATCCGTGTATACCCATGCTTGAAATCTTGTCCAGTAAAAAAATCATGATTTATGAAATCAAACCGCTTTGCTGAAGTCTGTGTAACTCGTGTGTACTTCATTTCCAAAAAGAATTGGATGACCATGTAATTAAAATGGTGTTAATAAATAATATTTGCGTATGGAACTAAAGAGCCACAACTTCACATCCAAAGAGCCGCAGGTGGCCGACCCCTGGTATAGGGGCAAACGAGCAGACGGGTCACCTGATGGTAAATGACTACCGCCGCCCATGGGCACCTGTAACTCAAGAGTCGCAAGTGCGTTGCCGCCCTATAAGGTGGGAAGAGCGGAGAGAGGGATTAGAGGGTAGGAGAGGGGAAGGACGGGAATAGAGGAGAGGGAAGGGTTAGTATTCTTTGATGTGCCAGTAAATCTTTTTTTGGATAATTGACTCGAATACCTTCCCCATAGCAGAGAGTATAGATACCGGTCTGTAGTTCGAGGCGACAAATGCATCATCTTTTTAGGGTTCCGTACCTCGAATGGAACCCTTATAGGATCACTTTGTTGTCCGTCCGTCCGAAGGTCTGTCTGTCCGTCAAGACCCTTTTTCTCAGGAACGCGTGGAGGTATTAAGCTGGAATTTATATCAAATACTCAGGTGTACTGTTCCTTGGAGCAGTGAAAAAATTCAACTTTTAAGCCAACGCTATCAAAAGATACAGCCGTTTATGCCGCAAATTTTTTTCAACATTTGCAAGGGAATCAAAACCTACAGGGTACTTCCCGTGAACTCAGAAGCTTAAAATTTGGTACGAAGAAACGTCTTATAGCACAGATAAAGGAAAAATTGCGAAAACCGTAAATTTTTAGTTACATCATATAATAAAAATATTTTAAGGAACCCTTGGTGCCCGAGTCCGACTCGCACTTGGCCGGTTTTTATGTATAGGGGTGACACTAGCACTTTTCCATTTTCCAGGATATATAGCTTGTTTTCGCTAGATGGCGCTGATAGATGTTTTTGTTGTATGTGGACATAGCCACGAGCCATGGGCCTGCTATAATTAATGACTCGCTTTTCCTGGAACCAGTCCTAGTCGTATCGTATTTTCGCACACGAAATATTGGCCAGTGCGATATACGTTAACATGTCTCTGCTTTTGTATGCCCAGCGCTGAGGGAACAGGAGGCGCAGCCCCCCACCACGAAGACGCCTTCGGAGAACCGCAAGCAGACCTGGGAACAAGCACTGGCACACATCAACCAACTCGCGAAAGGAGCCAATAAGGATAAGGTACTTATTAACATTTAATTTGACGTGATGCGTGCAGCATGGCGCCATCGTTAAAGTGGTTGTTGCCTCTAGAGGAGAGTGAAGTTGTGTGATCCGCAAGTTGTTGTCCCAAGTCTGGGAGTTCTTTGTGTCCGTTGTTTGAATGTTTGTAAAGACACAAAAAAAAAATTATTATGCCAAAGTTGTAATTAAAAAATACTTTTTTTTTAATGGTATAGGGGCAAACGAGCAGACGGGTCACCTGTGGTAAGTGACTGCCACCTGTTGGTAAGTGACTGCCACCGCCCATGGGCACCTGCAATTCCAGAGACACAAGTGTGTTGCCGGCCTTTAAGGTGGGAGTAGGAGAAAGATGAAGGGGGGAGAGGGAAGGGTTATGGCTTCCGGTAACCTCACTTACCCGGCGAAAAGCAATGCAAGCATTGTTTCACTGCCGGTTTTCTGTGAGGTCTGTCAGAATTTAATGAGGAAATCTACAAAGCATTTCAAAATTTAAATTTTTTGTAGATGTTATCATTAAATTCTGTTATCATTCGAATTACCTTTTTTCGGGATGAAAATTTTTTTTAATGGGAGCAGACGGTACACCTGTTGGTAACCACCGCCGCCTATGGGCACCTGCAACTCGAGACTCGCAAGTGCGTTGCCGACCTTTAAGGTGAGAGTAAGGGAAGGGAGGAGAGAAGGTTGGGAGAAGCGATCTTTGTTAAATTTAGCATAAAAGTTGTTAGCGGTAAAGCATGGACATAGGGAACTTGCTCGAGGGAGAGTCATGCTTAGGCAGGCCGGTTCGACCGGAGTGATACTAGGGCCTCACAGAAAACCGGAAGTGAAGCAACGTTGTGGCCGTAACCCTCCCCCTTTCTCCTCCTCTGTCCATCTCTCCCCCTCCCCCCTCCTCTCCCTCTTCCCCTTCTTCCCCTCTTCCCTCCCTTCCCCTACTCCCACCTTTAAGGTTTACAACGCACTTAAGACTCTTTAGTTACAGGTGCCCATGGGCGGCGGTCGTCATTTACTATCAGGTGACCCGTCTGCTCGTTTACCCCCTATACCATAAAAGAAAGGCTACTCTGCGACCCTAAAATATGACCACACGTTTTTGTTGCACCCTGTATAGAGAATTCGATCCCGGGATCAGTCGTATTACAGTCATGAAAACCACGACATTTTTGATAAATTACGGTTTCTGATTTATAAATAAAACTAACTTAGTCAGGTACAAATTGTAAAATACCAACAAAGACTTTTAAGCCATTTAGAGTAATTACAAATAGAAGCCATTTAGAGTAACTATATATTAACTGTCTTGAATCCCGGGTATTGTACCATGATTACTTCTAACCAATTCCTACCTACATCCCGGGATTAGTAAAAAGTTGTATACTATGTTTCCAGAAGAAACCTAAAGAATCAAAAGCAGAGCAGAAGTTGAAGAAAGAGCCGCAGAGGTCCAACTCTTTGCCAGAAACACAATCTCTATCTAAGAAACAGAGAAAACAAATGGCTAAACAACAGGTATAAAAAAACAAACAATCCAATTTTATTATAGACTAGATGACCCGCGCAACTTCGTTCGCGTTTGTAAATTTACCCCGTTCACCTATTGGTCGTAGCGTGATGTTATATTATTATAGCCTATAGCCTTCCTCGATAAATGGGCTATCCAACACTAAAATAATTTTTCTATTTGAACAAGTAGTTTCTGCGATTAGCGCGTTCAAGCAAACAAACAAACAAACAAACTTTTCAGCTTAATAATATTAGTATAGATCATTAATTAATTTTAAATGTTTTGTTTTAATTAAAAAAAAAATTGCTGACCAGTACAACTTGACCTGTTACTATATAGAATTTCTATAGCACGACAAGTCAACATACAGCTTGTAATGTGGTCCCTAGACCTAGTTTATTATAAAAATGCGAGATTAAGGATTTACAGTCATTAGTTTGATTTTGCGCTACGTAATGTAAACTTTACAAATGTAGGTATTATTTTTGTGCGGTACGGTGAATGACGGTCTATAGTTATTGATTATAAATTTTAGCTTTCTGCACTACATTCACATGCAATCTTTAAATATTTTAAGTTTTACATTTGTTGGTGCGCGAACTCGTTTCGAGCTAAAAACCAAGCTGTTTTCTCGTACACAAGCACTATATTTGCTTCAATACTATTTATTCATTGTATTTGGAGATAGTATAATTAAATAAATATCTAATATTTTAGGCTGAAGAAGAAGAAAAGAGAAGACAGCAAGCCGAAGCGAAGAACAAGAAGATTGAAGCTAAAAAGCCTGTAGAACCGAAACCAGAAGTGAAAGTCAAGAATGAAAAGAAACCGGAACAACCCAAGAAGCCCGAGCCTGTTAAAAAGAAAGATGATAAGAAAGAGAAAGTAGCAGAAAAGAAAAACGAGAAGAAAGGCAAAGAAAATAAACAAGAGAAGATAGGTAAGCTACTCTGTTATTCTTTCCTTTCCGATATTGTTAGCAAAACATAAATCTTCAGAAAATCAATTAATCAGAAAGTAAATTGAAGGTATTTAAAACTTTGTCATTACGTCACGTGCTTGATTCATATAATTTAATATTTGAGCAAAGTAACTCACGCAGAAAATTGAAGTATTTAAATAATTATAGCCGATGGAGAACCGAATTAAAAAGTAAAAAAGTGTGTGTGTAATTTACACACGGCAGAAGTGAAACTTCAGAAAAGTAGCCGACGAGAGAATGAGAAAGAAAATATAAAACAACACAAATAATTTACTAATGTTAATAAATTTAATTTTAAATAATTTATATAAAAGTTATTGGTCAAATTAACACAGATGTGTTAAATAATTAACATAAATTAATTAACCAAAGAATTTTAATACGCAAATGCACAAAAATTACACTACGTTGACATTGACACATTTTCTGAAGGTTTGGTAGTACGCAGGCGGACAACGATTATAGGAAACACTGATACTTGTATTCTATCTCCCAGTACTCCCAAAGTACGCAGGCGCAAAGATAAATATAGGAAACACTGATACTTATCTCATTCTCTTGCAGGCTAAATCCTATCTATGAATATATTGTTCTCTCTTTACTGTCGTTTATTTTTTCTGCTGATTGTGCTATAGTTTTCATTCTATCAATCATTCAATTAATGCCCTTGATGGAATTACTAGCTACATACAAGTTTGCTTACGGAACCCTTTTTTACCAAACGTTATAATAAATACACATCTAACCACTATAACCTAACCAAACTTCAACAACTCTAAAACAGTGTAAACAATAATATTGCCCCCGTCGAACCTAACAACTTTAGTTTTTGAATGAATATCAACTACTTTAAACTAACTAATTTATATTCGCATCTAAAACAGTAGTTTGGTCTGAAAATATTTGTACTTAATACATTTCAGCACCAGCACCTCAGCAACCGAGCAAACAAACACAGCAACAGAGCAACAAGAAGGAAAATAAGAAGCAACAGAAGCCCCAAGTCATTAACATTACACCTGATACTACAATTGAAGTTGTTAGTAAAAAGGTAATATTGAGTAACATTAAAATTAGGCACAAACTTATATATCCTCACGCTTGTAACCTCGAAGGTGTAGGCAGAGTTGTATTAAACACCCTCATTTTGCCAACTATAACTTTTTTTTATGGGATAGGGGGCAAACGAGCCGACGGGTCACAAGTGCGTTGCTGGCCTTAAATGTGGGAGTCGGGGAAAGGTGGGAGTTGGGGAAGGAGGGGTGTGGGCCTCCGGTAACCTCACTCACTCGGCGAAACACATCGAAGCTTTGCTTCACGATGGTTTTCAGTGAGGTTTTAGTATCACTCCGGTCGAGCCGAAGCATGGCGCTCCCACTTATAAATGGGTGAGGGCTCTGTTTCCGCATTTAGACTTAAAAATGCATCTGAACGCATAATAGATCGTTGACGTTACTAGCCAGCCTAGCTCCTTCCAGAAGCACAGAAGCCTCCTGGAGCGTTCAGTCTTCTAGGAGCGACCTCGCACCCGCGCGGATACTTGCCCGTTGTGTGGCCACTCCCTCGCACTCCAGGATAACGTAGGCGGCTGTTTCCTCCGCGTTGAGACATCCTCTGCATAGAGGACTGTCTGTCGCATTGATGGTGAATAGATGCCGATTAAATGCCAATGGTTTAATGATCTCCATTTCAACAGCTATTGCTGTATGAGATCATAGAGTATTATTGAGTAATCATTTCGGAAATATATCAGACTAGCTTTTATTTATTTTTATTTCTCTTGAAGAGTACTTTTTTGGAACTAAGCACCTTATCACACGTTACACTTCAGACGCTCGGCGGATTAGGGCTAGACGGAAAAAGTGTTAGCGCAACGAAAAATGCTGACCGCGAGTTGATTCATTTCATTTACTGTACTTTTATGGCGCAATGTTAATTTCGAGTTTTTACAATATTGAATATATTTTTATACAATTTATTCAATCCATTAAATATATCACTACATATTATAAAACAAAGTCCCCCGCCGCGTCTGTCTGTCTGTTCGCGATAAACTGAAAAACTACGGCACGGATTTCATGCGGTTTTCATTAATGAGGAAGGTTAGTTAGGTGTATAAGATGTTAAGATTTTGTGTAAATTGATTGAAATATGTTGATGATTGTTAAAGATTTCTCTGCTACCCGTGCGAAGCCGGGGCAGGTTGCTAGTATATTATATAATATATAGCGGAAGGAACTACATTTTAAATTTTTTTGTTTATTATTATTATTATTGGTTTGTGTTCAACTCCAGAATCCGTGTACATCGGAGCCTGAGAAACCAGCGTCTTGCAGCATCATGGAGCAACTCAGCTGTGGTGTTCAGGTACCGTAACCGTAAAAAAGACTGTATGTAGACATACAACTGTTAAAATCATTTAAATGTCAATTAAATGTAAGCTAATGTCAAATTAATGGATTTAGTACATTCATAGAGAAAATAATAACAATAAAAAAGTAAAAATACATTACAATATTGACAATAGATTAATTAGATACCTATCATCATCATCTATCATCTATATATCATATATCTATCATCTATATATCATATATCTATCATCTATATATCATATATCTATCATCCGCGCCTTTTCCCAACTAAGTTGGGGTCGGCTTTCAGTCTAACTACGAAACGGTCAGACTTCGTTATTTATGTGAAGCAACTGCCATCAGACCTCCACAACCCAAGTACTAGGCGATATCGAAGTTCTGTAGTTAGACATGGTTGTCGGACTTTTTAGGGCTCCAACTACCCGTAACGCATGCCACAGATGTTCGTATGGCGTATGTCGACGGTATAACATGCTCTCCGAGGCACGGAGGTGTCTCAATGTAGTAAGAATGGTCACCCATCCTAGACTGACCTGACCTACTCGGTTACCACTTAGCCACGAGCCCCTCATTATACAATTTTTTTCTTGTCTTTTTAACCGACTTCAAAAAAGGAGGAGGTTCTAAAGTCGTCGGAATCTTTTATTTTATGTATGTTCACCGATTTCTCGAATACGCCTGAACCAGTTTGGAAAATTATTTTTTCACTTCCCAGGTGGTCCCATTTAAATTTTATCGAAATCAGTCGAGCGGTTTTTGAAAAATCAACAAATATCTAAAAATTGTATACATCGATGATATTTTCGTTTGCTCCGAAACCTCGCTGTCTCATTGGAGCAGTGCGTGTAGTTGTCCTACCCATATTATATTTAAACAAAATACATCGACTTTCCACTAAACAGCACATGGAAGGCTATAATACCTTTTTTTAAAAGATAATTATAAATATTCATCAACACCATAATTTGCTTTCTCCAGTAGAAATTGTTTTATATTTTCTTTGAATTTTGTTGAAGTCATATTTTCTAATAAACATATAGGCAAATTATTGTAGATACGAGGTGCCCATACAAAAGACAGTATTGATCATCATTGTAGTGTTATGTTGAGGACAACAAACTTTTTGTAGTTTACTCCTTAACAATCGTTTTTCATATTTTCGGTATGAAAAAATTATGAAGAGTAAAATTTTGTGATCGGAGGGCAGCGTAGCGTAACGGTTTAACGCATTGTTGTGCTTATTGGAGTTTACTCCTTATCCTCAACTCGTAGATATGTGTATACTGTATATACTTTTATGTTATACATATATATATATATATATTTTTAAATACTAGTGACGTGGGTCACACATTACTAATATTCTTGTTAAGAAGCTATATATATAGAATATATATTATACTGTACAGCGTCTACAAATGATGAGAGAGAGAGAGGGGGGAGGGAAAGAGAAAGAGAGAGTGAGAACCTCCAGTAAATTGTAAACTCCAGTCGTGCATCGGAGTTGACACACACCTGTTTTTATTCAATATACTTCCAATGTTCTGATCCTTAATTCCGAAAGTGCCCGGTTGTCGGCATAGCCTTGCCCCATATTACGTGGTAGGAACCGAATTATAGTAATCAAAATGTCGGTGTTTAATTCTCATTTGCTTACCCCTTCGGGGCTACAAGTATGAGTGTGTGTATGTATATATGTTATTTATTATTTATAGGTGGCTGATTTGAAACTGCCTCCCGGAATTACCCTCACTCGAGTCCAGCCGAATGAGAAGAAGGAACCTCCTCCTATCAAGTCTGTGGTATGTGTTGGAATCACACTTTATAATATAGTAGAGACATATCAGTTCCTCTTCGTTTAACGTCAAATAGACATTCTGTAGAACATTTGTTTATGAAATACCAAATTGTGACGTCAATATTGTGATTTTTAGGGTCACTTTGTTGTCTGTCTGTCCCGTGGACACATCAAGTCGAAATTAATACCGAATACACAAGATTGCGATTCCTTGAAGCTGTAAAAAAATCAAACTTCTAAGTCAACGCAATCAAAAGATATGGCCACTTAAGCTTTAGATTTGACCAACGGCACATGGACATGCCCCCGAAACCAGATGGAGTACGTAGTCTGAGAATCGAACAATTTGAGAATAGGACAAAATTAGACCTTTTTTTCCCACCGGACGTTGTGTGCCTGAACCATTACGCTACCGCCACTATAAAATTCTCAATGTGCAAGAAGTTTAATGTGTAAGAAGATTAAAAACAAACCAAAATTAACATTCCAGCCGCTGTGGAAGTGCAACCAGCTGCCGGCCACCCCCACCCCCGTGCCGAGACCAGCCCCTGTCATCAACGCAGACCCCTCCATGATGATGTTCACCACTTCACAACCTGGTAAATAAAACATCCTAAATATATATTACTAATATTATAAAGACGAATGTTTGTGCTGATAGATGGGTGTATGAATGTTTGTTACTCTTTCAAGCAAAAACGACTGAACGGATCTGAATGAAATTTGACAATGTGGGATAGATTTCACTAAAATTTCTACGTGAACAAAGTCGCGAGCAACAGCTAGTCTTACAAATATCATAAACGTGAAAGACCCTTTCTATAATATATATACAATATTGTTTTTCACAGAACCTCCACCAAAACCAGCACCAATCCAAGAACCGCAACCCCCAACCGTGGGCAAATCGAAAAAAGCCAAGAAGAAGGCCAAGAAAGCAGCAGCAGCCGCCGACAACGCCGACCCTAAACCCGAAGGCGCTAAGATGGTCACCCTACGAAACCCTATGTTCCACCCTAACCTACCACCTGTCCAGATAACCAACCAACCACCAACACAGAAGAAACAAGAACAGATTAGAATACCAGATCCAATACCGATGCCACCGAATGCTTGTCAAGCAACCATCACACCGACATCTAACGGAATGTACACTATTAGAAATCCATTAATGACTATGATGCACCAGCAGAGCCTGATGGGTGGTGTTAGAACCCAGAGCCCTCAACTAAACCCAATGTATGGTCAACAGTACAATTACGTCAATCCCAATACATATACTCCAGTCCCTAATCAAAATCAGTATGTCATGGAATCAAGGAATTCTCCAAAGCAGGACGATTTCCAAAGCAGAATATTGAATTTAGCTTCATTCACACAGAAGAATGATGAAGGCTACTCTCTTTTTAAGACTTCTGATGACAACCAACAAAAGAACTTCCTCACCCCTGAGTATTATGAGAATCAGAGCCCAAAACCTGTAGTGTCACCGAACCCTATCGGCACAAGACCAGCAGAAGCCAGGCCGTTTGATTCCAACGACTCCTCATTGTTTGCAAACCCTCTACAGCGTCCAGAACCTATAGGAACTCCACTAAAAAAGGAAGAAGAACGGACTGAGTACACCGGTCTCTACACTCCGTTTGGACAGGAAGATAGAAATGTCTTCCGGAACGCATTGTTTAGTGATAAAAGTGATAATCAAAGTGTTAAGTGTGATGACTTGGGTGTAAACCCTATGCCTAATGGTGATTCCTTGCCGTACTTCCAGCGGTTGAGGGTTGGTTCTAAGTTAAATAGTGAAGTTACAATTCATCATGTAACGGAGAGCAAGTTTTACAAGACACAGGTATGTATGTCTACATGTGTTCACTAATTTAGATCATATTATATTATATAAAAAACTCAATCTCAAGTTATTATTTGTACTAGAGATCGCGTGGTGGTCGAATTTGAACCATGGATTTATAGTTATGTGTTGTATATAAGAACATAAATAAAAGTCAAACTCCACTTACAGTTATATTGGTCCATACACAACACGATACAGTATATATAAACACAGATGGAGTACAAACAAGAGACACACAGTATACACAGGTTAATACAGTTCGGGATAGCTTGGTTATTACACGGGGGTGAGATAATTAGCGAGCAAAACGAACGCGTGCGCGCGGGCGGTAATGAGGTCATTGACCGACTGGTGTGGCGAGCGAAAACAACGAGCGGCGGCGCTGGCCTAGTGCCGGCCGGCGCGCGGCGACGTCACAATATCACGCCACCGTGCCTTGGGAGTTGGGCAGAGAATACCGCCATCACCTGACATTATAATGTAAACATTATAGCTGTGAATGAATTGAGTGGTGTTTAAGTATACACGTAAATGCTAATAATACTGTGTCTGTGTTTATGTTTTGTTGTGTTGTTTTGTGTATGTTTATAATAAATGTAAATAGATTATGTGGTATGGGGTGAACCCTACAGATTTTTCATTGGCCAGTATAACTTGAGCTATCAATGTATGTATGTGTACTTACTTACCATGACAAGTAATCACATATACTGGATGCGTGTAATTTTATCAAGTTTCACGTAATTTTTAAAGTTGTAAGACATACTGTTTAAAAATTTTACCTTTCTGCACTTCTTCTATATATACTTTAAATATTCCAAAATTCACTGGTACAAAGAATTCTTTTCACATATTAATACAATGATACTAGTAATGTGGGTCACGAATTATTATTATAATAATAATAACTTTAGACGCCTCACACACAGCCGTCTGATCCTCAACTAGGCAGAGCCTGTACTATGGTAACCAGACTGCTGATAAACATACTTATATTTACAATAAAAACTTTCGTGAGTGGTATTCATATTTATTAAAAACTATACGGTTTTACTCACGTTTGTATTTCGGGGATGCCCGACTAGTTTCGGACCCGACGGGGCCCTTTCTCAAGGAGTGAAGCGTCCTGCCACGACGGTGTCAGGCGTCACACTCAAGTGTCACACACACGGTGTCAGTGTGACGCCTGACACCGTCGTGGCAGGACGCTTCACTCCTTGAGAAAGGGCCCCGTCGGGTCCGAAACTACTCGGGCATCCCCGAAATACAAACGTGAGTAAAACCGTATAGTTTTTAATAAATACTTATATTAATGTACACCCTGTGCTTAAAGCTGGGTATTTGGCTCATTATCATATATTATGTACTTTTTATTTTACATGACTATAAAAGATTACATAATACATCCTCTATATATTAATACCGTGATGAACGTAAAGCAGTAATGACTCTCTTGTTGGCCTAGTGGTTACTGACTACTATGCTACAGGTCGTGGGTTCAATTCCCACCTGAGTCTGGGTGTTCTTTGTGTCCTTTGTTTGTATGTTTGTAAACCGTTGTCCCCCGCGTCACAGGAGTATTTCCTAATGCGGGAGTTGTCTTTTTATAAAATTCTATTTAAGAAAAATTCTGTATTTTTAATACTAAAATCTTGTTTTGAAATAGACAAATTGGAACTTAAAAATTGACTGATAATGCTAATATTTCGTATGAGAAAGAAAGATAAAAAGATTTATTTTACGAACATAATATTGTAGACTAAAAAGATACAAAAAAATAATTTGAGAGTATATCATTTGAGCTCACTGACAACACCACATCTTCCGCCTGACTAAGCGGAAACCACCTCCATGAAGGGCAGTATTGTCTTCTTCTTCTTCTTCTTTTAAATCAATGGCTCCATCGTTTATCGATGATTCTGCCAACGTCAAGGTGGAAGGTAGATTTATTAGTTAATAGGTTTTAAGTTTTAAGACTATGAGGGAATTGCAGTGATTTTAACGATTTGTGTTTGTGGTTCTGTGGGAGAAGAGGAAAAGATTAAAAATGAATAAAAAAAAGTATAAGGAAATGCTATAAAATTATTTTGTTTATAGAAATGAATTTGTAAAGGATTTTGACAAACGGGGAATGTACTAGAGTTAAGAGATAAGCCAAATTAACGAGTCGGGATATTTGTTGAGGGAGGAGATCGTAAAGAGGTACAACTAATTTAGGGCAAGAGAAGAAAATATGTTCTAGAGTGCCTTCTTCGAGACCGCACTTGCATAGAGAGTGATCACGAACCCGGATTTTGGCAAGAAAAACTGGAGAGGTGACAAATCCTAATCGTAAACGAATTATAGTAGAGGTGGCTAACTTATTAACATGCTTTTGATTGAAGAACCAAGATCTAGATGGGATTGACGGTTGTAGAGAGCCGTAAAATTTACCCTTCATCATTCTACTGTTTTGCCATGTGTTATTCCAGGAGTCAGTTAGATAATGTTTGGCTAGGGAACGCAGATCTCGGGCGAAACAGAATTTGTGGGATGTACATCCAGTCTCTGCTGCCACTTTGGCGCAGGAGTCCGCAGTTTCATTACCGGGCAGTATTGTCAGTGAGCAGCGATACAACCTTAAACTATTAAATTAAGTCTACAAAGTTATGTGAAAGGGCTGACATTAATGAAACTATAAGTATTAATACCAAGGATGTATGTAGATGTCTGCATAAAAAAATAAAAAATCATTGAAATTTACATGTAAATTCATAATGTGTTGTTTAGAAATTTACACCTACACTAGAAAAAAAATGACCACACTTTTCTGTAACATCATCTCAAACACTTGTAGAATACTCAAACACCTAAAACATACTTTAACGCCATCTAGCGGAGAACGACCTGAACTACGTGGCAACTACTGATTCTACATCTCGCAGTATAGAATTGGCCTGGTCGGCAGATTCTCGTTTGTGCTGAAGTAACATTTACTCATCGCAAACTAAATTTGTTTTCAGAGCAAAAAAATAATTCTCGAATCGAATTTTCGTGCCTAACTTTTTTTTTTTTGCCCAGGAGCCAGGTCACCCGGTAGACTGTCAGCCAGAGGAATCTCTGTTCACCAGACAACCAGCTCACACGTGGCCTGACCAACCTGCATACGCCCCACCGACAGCCAATAACAACACAGGTATGTATTTATGTATGTATCCAAAATACTATCATATTATGTAATGATTTAAGCTACATTTTCTACAAAACATACACACATACTGTCACACCTATCCCTGAAGGTGTAGGCAGAGTCAGACGCAAGGGTGTGGCTGCCTTCTGTTGAAGAGGCGGCCAAGGTCTGCCGGGGTGCTCGAGGACCTTCCTAGGGTATGCAGGTTCCCTTGCAATAGACTCATTGGGTTTGAGCACCTTGTGGTTTTAGTCGGTTCGATTCCATCACCACCTCACCAGTAGCCCTGGTGAGGTGATAACCCAGGGGTTTCAACGATAAAAAAAAACCCAGTCTATATATAGTATTGTTAGAAACCGTTTCACAACCACTGTTATAAACTATAAAAATACCACTAACTAACAGTAACTGCCATGTTGTTAGTACCTCTATCCGCAATCAAGTGATTGTTGTCCATTTATAATACATTCCTACCCTTTTATAACCCCACTATTCATCAATATTTAACAACCGACCAATAATATTGCTTTATCGGCATAACCAGTAATAATAATGTCTATCAACTCATTTTATTAAATAGTGAACTGTTTTATCATCTATTATAGTTTACCCCTACTTTTCATAAAATAAATTAGAGTTTTTGATGGGGCGTCAACAGTATAAATAGATTTCCATCCCATTTTTTCTTTTCTGGCCTTTTTTTTAATTATGAATTTTTTTCTTTAGTTGCTCTATTTTTAATGCCTAGTTTTAGTTTGTTTTTTTTTTTAATTTTAATAACATAATAGCGCACAACATGAAAGTGATGTTAACAATTTACTAAATTTTGTTAAACCACTCTTTTAAATCTGGTGATTTAAAAGAGTGGCCATGAGTTTGTTGGCCCGATTACTTTTCACAAGGCTCAACTATTTGGGAATTTGGCGGTTATAGATCGACACTGGCAGAAACACTATTATCTGTTATCAAATATTTTTTACAATTTTACATATGACAAAGTAACTTATTGTTGTGGTCTCTGTAATATGTTGTCGTGTGTTTTTAAATTGACAGTTTCGAATAATTCATAACCGATTTAGTGCGAGCAGTTCAAGGTCCTGAAGCCCTAGTTGTCTAACTCTAAACATAAGTGTATATCTATCTATATGTAAAGACATGGTTAGGACGCACGAAGCCGAAAAGCGGCCAAAAATTTATGTAAAAGCTAGCCGGTCGCTGCCACTTCGGTGTGGCCCTGTAGCTATCGATACAATAACCTAAATGTAGAAAACCGCTTCGATTTATTCGCAGGTAGTATTAGAGCCACTAAGAGTGCACTCACTAGAGATTTTATGAACAGTTAAATGATCTTCAACTGGGCACATCTATTTATAATAATGTATATCTTAAGACGATTAGTTCAAGCATTTTGGCTTCAAATGTGGAAGCTGGTAATTAGTATCTGCTACAGCGAATGAATTGTATAACTGTTTAAGCCGTAAGCATCCCAAATAAAATAAAATAAAAATAAATAAATATCGCCAATCCGTGGAAACAAAAGGGGCCTCAAGATGCGATAAGGGGAGTGACTGCTTTCGCGCCTAAAAACTAGGGATGTTACGGATATCTGGATACGCATCGGATCTGGATACGCATCGAATATATGAATAATATTATACCATTTTCGGTTACAGGATACTAAATTATTTCGGATTATCCGATAGTTTCAGATAGTTTCAAATACGGATATTAGATTTTAAGAATTTCTAATAGGAAAATACCAAATACAGGAAACTTATAAAAAGTTGATCGCGCGGCCCGCAGCTAGCTATCGCTAGGTTGGTCATTTAGCTGTACTAACATGATTGGGCGTCATTGGGCATTGGCGCGTTATCAATAATAATAAAACGTTGTAAATAATTTTTGTTTATCGGAATCCATTTTTTTTCTGACCCATCATCAAACTCTCGTCTGTCTTCGGGAGCGTTTACCTAACACCCTGTATAGGTAATGATTTGGCTTTATTTCTACTATTAGTAGTAAACTCAAAAAAAAAACATAGCCTTAAAAGTGAATTTTTTTGTTTTTTTTATGGCATAGGGGGCAAACGAGCAGACGGGTCACCTGATGGTAAATGACTACCGCCGCCCATGGCCACCTGCAACTCAAGAGTCACAAGTGCGTTGCCGCCCGTTAAGGTGGGAATAGGAGAAGAGGGGAAAGGGGTGACGAGGGGAAGGACGGGAATAGGGGAGAGGGAAGGGTTAGGGCCTGCGGTAACCTCACTCACGCAGCGAAAAGCAATGCAAACATTGCTTCACTGCCGGTTTTCTGTGTTATAGGTAGGTACCAATTTTTTAGTGGTAACTTAAATAATTCTAAAACCAAATTATAATAAACAAAAACAACAGTTTACAAGAATTTCAGCCATATACCTAGTAATAATAAAAACCTGTCATGAGGTGTCTTATTTAGACGCCACCCCTGTCTGAAATTATTTGAATTTAATAGATTTTCATTTCGGATATCCGTTTGTTTCGGTTACGGAGCTCCATAACATGCATCCTTGCTATACCACTGCTACGCAAGGCCCTTGGGGTAAATAAAATTCGTCTTTGCCAGGAAGTTTCAAAAGATTGTGTATTTTAGAGACCCTTTTGTGCTAGATGTCGCATAGAGGCCAAAATATAGCCCGTAAGTCAAAACATTTTTGAGAGCCATGCCCGGCTCGACCGGAGTGATACCACGGCCTCACAGAAAATCGGCTTAGTTAGTGAGGTTGCTGGAGGCCCTAACCACGCCAACTGGCCCCTCTTCCCCTTCTTAAAGGCCGGCAAAGCACTTGTGAGTCTTGAGTTGCACTGTTCGTTTGCCCCGTGTGGCATAAAAAAATAAAATTTTTAAAAAATTATTATTCACATTATTTTATATTGAAAACAAAAAAGTAATTAACTTATCACCGAGTTCAATGAACTAAGATAAATTGTAATAAACTGTTTTCTTCATCCCTTAAATTTCCACCCTTAGAGGTGGAATATTCTTGAGACCAACTTTGAGTACAACCAATTCAATTAACAAAAATAATTATGAAAATCAGTTCACAAACGCATATGAAATCGCTTACCATACAAAAAAAAAATATACGGAAGCCATGGGACTGCCGACAGAAGTGAAAACTTAAACGAAACGACAAACTTAAAACGTCACATTAGCAGGTTGGTGACATTAATTAATAAGGAGCTGACAGAACTCCATGTTTAGATTATAGCCCTTTAGTGGATCTATATATGTATTATTAGCGTGACGGTCACGAGTTCAGTGTCTTTTCCCCATAGCAAAAGTGCACAAACGTGCCTAAAGAAGTTTTCACTTAAAAAAACAATCAAATTAACAAGTCAACCTCCTCCTTTTTGAAGTCGGTTAAAAAAAGGGTTGTTTTAAATACTTTAAAACTCCAACTTCACGCCGGCCAATAAATTTGGAGTATTGTAGCTTACTGCATTCTTCTAATGCGGCGGCGGTAGCGTAATGGCCAAGGCGTCAGACTTGCTATCCAGAAGGTGCGCGTTCGAACCCCACCCAGTACTCTACCGTCCTGAACCCACTCCTAACACAAGCACTTAGCTTAGCTGCAGGGGTTAATGTGTGACCTACGCTGCTAGTATTATTTAAAAAAAATATTATATATTCAAAATTTCAAGTTCCCGTCTGCGTTGCGTTGGCGTTTGCTTAAGAAATGCGTGATCGACAGCCTGGTGGTAGAAGTTCGGATAAGTCATTAAATTTTTAAGACTCCATCATTTCTAATTGTAACAAAAATCAAGTTATTAATTTCCACTATAAGGGGCCATCCACAAATTAGGTCACACGAGTTACATGATTTTCGGTGTACTAATTATCCATATGTTAGTTCGGGCAAATTTCACAGGTGGCGCAATTTTAATTTCGAGTTTTTACTATATTTTGATACGCGTTTTTTTTTAATTAATAGCAATTTAAAAATGTCAACTTTCTCTGCTTCTACATATAAACATTAAGTATTCCGAATTTTACTTCAAAAGGGATACAAAGTTTTTTCTTAACGATATTTGAGGACCCTTGCAGATAGGGTATGTAGACCGGCCAGTGTAATGCGCGCGTGTTTATTAGCAGGTGGACAGTCTGGCCGCAGTTCACCCACGAGCTCGTCGGTGCGGTCGAGCGCCAGCGCTAGCGGGGGCGCCTCTCCCCCGGCCGCGGGCCCCGGCCCCGCCGACGAGCCGCGCTTTGGTCCCGTAGGGGCGCGCGTGCCCCGACCCCCACATGACCCTGGTACGACGTAGTGGTAGCGTACCCACACAGTATATACCACCCGTCTAATAATAATATCTTGTGGTATATTACACAGCTCTTTTTATTCCACTTTATTCCTCATAACAATACTCGTACAATTATTTAGAACAAGAGTTCCTTAACTTTCACTCACCAAATCCTTTCAACGATTAGAAGAGAGCTGATGACCTTGAAAGGCCTGCACAGATCTTAATAAATTGTAGCTAAGAACCATCTCGATCACGTCAGCTATCGAACAAAAAAAACGCATCATACATACTTAAATACAACTTTTGGTAGTCACTTACCATCAGGTGACCCGTCTGCTCATTTGCCCCCTATAACATAAAAAAAAATAGAATATGCATACTTAAATACAACTTCTGGTAGTCACTTACCATCAGGTGACCCGTCTGCTCATTTGCCCCCTATACCATAAAAAAAAATAGAATATGCATACTTAAATACAACTTCTGGTAGTCATTTACCATCAGGTGACCCGTCTGCTCGTTTGCCCCTATACCATAAAAAAAACAGAATATACATGCTTAAATACAACTTCTGGTAGTCACTTACCATCAGGTGACCCGTCTGCTCATTTGCTCCCTATACCATAAAAAAAAACAGAATATGCATACTTAAATACAACTTCTGGTAGTCACTTACCATCAGGTGACCCGTCTGCTCATTTGCTCCCTATACCATAAAAAAAAAACAGAATATGCATACTTAAATACAACTTCTGGTAGTCACTTACCATCACGTGACCCGTGTGCCACCTACACACACGTACCTAGAATCATCAAGATCAATACGAATAGATATTAAAGTTTACAAATAGTTACAATGAGCTGGAATCGAAGCCGCGAAGGTTATCAACTTTGCAGTCGAATGCAACACTGCCGTGTCATATAGATCGTAATCACTCTCCCTAGGCGATTATAGGCTAATTTAAACAAGAAAGCACCTCCCTCCGGTTCCCCTTTTGTATGTACTTTCTGCTCACCTCACCTCTCCCTAAATCTTACAAAAAACCAATTAACACAAACACGTTTACGAATCAGGGACCCGTAAAAATCTCCTGGTTTTTATCATTGGCCAGTAAGTTGAACCGTCACTGGTCGGACGTACGGAAGTCGGTACCATGACAGGACAACATATATACTAAACTCGAATAGCTTGATATATTCGTATAATTCATATAATTTTTAAATTTCTAACACATATTTGACTGGCCTGTTGGTCTAGCGGTTTGTGACCCTGACTGCTGAGAGGTTCGATTCCCACCCAGGATAAATAATTGTGGGATGAGCATGATCAGAATAAGAATTATCATGTGAAATGTTAGAAATATAAAAGTATGTTTATCAGCGGTCTGGTTACCATAGTACAGGCTTTGCCTAGTTTGGGAACAGACGGCCGTGTGCGAGATGTGTCAAGTTATTGTTTAAGAATTTTAGCTTTCTGAGCATAAACATAAACTTTATTTATTTCAAATATAACGGTCTATTTGCGAAATTTTCTTAAACATACGTACAAAATATCTTGAACAAACAGCCTACATGAAATCTATACAATAAAATAAAGAGGGTTTATTATATATAAAGGAAGAATTTTAACATCACACTATGACCCCTAGGAGCTAAGCAGTGACAATAAACGCGGCTGAGACAGTTCGCAACAGCATATTAAGTGATTAATGTCATTCCTTTCCAGAATCGAGCGTGTTCCTCCCTGATTCGAGCATCACCAATCTGTCCTCGCTGGAGGTTTCTGAACGTGAAATTGAGTCGTTCAAACGGTTCGATTTCTACTTCGAGCCCCCACAACACAAGCCCAAGGTTCAACTCGACGTCCGCGACATCGCCAACGCGCTCAGGCAAAATCATAAATAAAGAATTTATAGAAATAAATGTTGTATTGTAAACAGGGTGGGTTGCTGTTTTGTAACAATTGGGCGGCGAGTATGTTTTGTAAATTTGTAAATTTTTTTTTTAGTTTGTCACCCAAATTTTTTGTGTATATGGCAGAATAATTTTGCAAAATTTGTAGGATTTTAATATGTGGCAAAATTTGACAGATCTTTGTAATTTTCCAATTCAAAGTATTTAAATTTAAAAGCTCAATATTGTAAATTGGGCCAAGTGGCATTCTTAAACATCACTTAGTACTTAAATTATTAATAGATTAATATTTTCTTTTATCATTATATATCATATATTATTATATTTCAGATTAATAGTATTCTTATAAATTATTAAAAAATAAGACGAATAGTTTCTAAACAACGTAATTATCAAGTTACATGTTTACTGTAAATTTTTTTTTTGTGGACATTTTCGGACAAATCTGGACATTCCATCGACATTCTTTTTATGAATCAGCTATAGTGTCTCTCTTACGAAATATTAGATTCATCCATTAATATAAATTTTATATTGTCCGTTCTAAAATAATGTTTTAACATTACTAATCACAAATTTTCCTAAAATAGTTTTCGTCATGCTCGGGGGTAGACCCTCGTTATAAGACCCTAAAAAACGACCACTTTTCTATAACTTCTTATATATTTATTATCTAATACTAATTTCTACTGACTTGTAAACTTAATTTGTAATTATTTACGATACCTTCTATCACTGCAAAAAGCAACGTGTGCTTACACAGTAAAATCGAAATCAACGTTTTCTTCTCAGACAAAATCGCTTTATCGTATTCAAAAGATGGGTGTCCGGTCCTGTTTGTCCAAATTCTGGAGACAAATACATCGAAATTTAGCAAACTGAGAAATAAGTCTTGAGCTGCCATGTCGACATAAAATTAAAATACTGCACGCATTAATGAATAAAGTGATCGCCTGGCCACTGCGCTGCGCCGAGTGTTGTGGGTTTGATTCCCACACGGAATAACAATTTTTTTTGATCAACAAATAGTTGTCATGAGTGTTTTTTGTGTTCATAATTTCTATATCTGTAAAGTTAGTTAATTTTATTTTAACTTAAAACATAAAGAACATATATTATTGATATCTATTTGCTATTGTACTGCTAGTTGTAACATTTATTACAATCAATTTGTCATACTAACTGCTTAGGTTGTAATACTCGCTGCCCAATTTGTAATATTCATTGACATACACTGCCTGATATGTAACATTCACTGCCCAATTACATGCCTCTATTTGACTTAATTTAACATGTCCAATAGTTCAGGTAGACTTGTACTGTAATATTAAGAATGTAATATTGACCAATCACGAGAAACAGTCAGACGATTTTAAGGGAGTGTCTCGCTGTTTCTGACCAGCGTTCGCAAGCATGACGCGGAATACTAATTATATGACTCTTGTGTCAATTTTGAATTTGTGTGCTAGCGTGTTTCTGACTTAATAATAATATGACGTACAGTCATGTAATGAACAAGGCAATGACTAATTTATTATTCTTGGAAAAACTTGAATTTTATACAAATAATCATGTTTTATTCTTTTTTATGGTTCTTGTAAAATTCTGTATTCATACTTTTTTCATGCTATTTCTTATTTTGGTTTAATATTTAACATGTTCCATTCCGGAGCATGACGGTATCAATTTTAGAAGTCTATTAGATATGATATGAGTCTATCAGATGTTTCTCGGAGTACAACTCGGTTTATTGAATTATTAGTGAAATATAAGCCTTAACTACTAATTACATAATGTTTGACATGAGCTGGAGCGGCCTTTTGTTTTTATAATTATACTTACTACGACTATGAATAATTGTGAATTAAGAATTACGATACCAATTTTTAAGTGTTTGTATTGACGTCATGGAACACGTTTTAATATGATGTTTGATTCCACGTTAAATACAAATCTGTATATTTTGAACTCGAATTACGACCATCTTGGACTAAACTTAAAGAGAGCGAGTTTATTACGGTAAACTGAACACCGAACTTTCACGAGCATGACATGCCGATATTAAACGATATCATTCTCGGACATGATTTGACGAAGCTTGCGCTTAATCCATCGAAGGTTAGGATTAGCACAACAGCGAAATTACTTGGCAACTTACCGAAAGGACAGTGATATCTACAAAGTGACGTTGCCAAGCATGACTATTCAATCGACTAAAGACACTCGGTAACATTGATTGAACGGAACGCGACATGGTGTGTAGATAGCGTTCAGTTGGTGTTGTTGAGACTTGTCGCGCCACCCGGACTAGCTTAGTAATAATAATACGTGAATTATATATCACTATATACCTAGATATGTGCTGACATTGTACCATGTAAGTGAAATACATTATTATAGAACATCCGCTTTTTTTATTTGTATGTCCCTCCCAACACAAAGGATCCCCTTACCCGACTGTTGATGTGGTTTAACGTGTATATCTGTCTGTGGCACTGTAGCTTCTAAACAGGGAATTTGATTGTTTTTTTTTTGCTTAAGACCGAGAGAAGAAATAAAATCTGTTCAGGTGTATGAAGATCATCAGGTCTTTTGAAGCCCTGATGCTAAAAGGAGGGGTGTTATAAATTTAGTATGTTTGTGTGTTCGTCTGTGGCATCATAGCGGATAATTTAGTTGTTTTGAAATGTAACTTGATCGAAAATGTTCTTAACTTATAATTCAAAAAAATCTAGGTAAGATCAGCAGCTCATTTCTAATCGTTCACGGGATTATTGAGTCTTGAGTATTGTAACGTGGAGGGTGGCCTCGTGGTCTGCACGTGGACCCCCGTGGTTAAATTGAAGTTAGGAGAGGAATTACATAGGTACGAGAAACGCTTTTCGGATTATAATTTCACTTTTAATACAAATATTTAGACATAGATATACTAGGCTCAGGGTGAAGGTCTTCAGAGGCTTTGGGCGTAGTTCTGGCGCTGATAGATCTGGAGTACTTAACTCGTAGGCCTTCGCAGGTCGTAAGAGAGCGAATCCTCGTGCGCCGCGGCACATATAGGCCCCAGAGGCGGCGCGGGGGAGCGTCTCAGGGCTTAGTGGGGGGTGCTGGCGCAAGGTTTCCGTGGAGGACGCAGGATGACGCGTCACAGTATTTACAGTTTTAAGTTTTTAATTTATAAAGTAATTTTATACTAATAAAACAGTGATTCTCTAGCCTGATAAAACAGTGACTAGACTTCACAAACTATACATAAGCGAGTACTATACTCACTAGTCTCATCTGGCGGGGCGCAGCATTACAACTTTCATTGCGCGATGCATGCTCTATAGAATTAACTAAGTTAGCTGGTTTGACTAGTTATGAGTCGTCTATCAATCTCGTGATGTTTTTTTAGCAACTTTTTAACCGCCCCTCCCCCCTGGTGAGGTTTAAGACTAACCCCACCTTTTATTTTTTTTTGTGCGTCACCCCACCGGGGTTTTCGGTGGGGCGGTGTGTCGGAATCGAACCGGAACGGAGGAAGGAGGGATCCGGGAACAGCTTTTATTAAGACATCCGGACTATACTATCCCCCTAGCGCCTGCCCGCAACAGCGCGGGCACCACCTCTGGGTAAAATCCTCAAAACTTCTCAATTAGGCGACGTCCAGGCACACGCGGACGCCACCTCCTCGCGGGGGCCACTACAGCGGGTGGAGGGGAAAACCCGTCCCGACCACCCGCAGCCACACTCAGGGCGGCATGAGGCGCTGGTACCCGCTCCTCCGCCCCCCGGTTCTCCGGCGGCGAATTAGATCCGAGTGGAGATCGTCCTCCCGGACCCGTTCCGCCGCCTCCTTCTGCGTGATGACGTCCTCTCAGAAAGTCGCGACCTCGGTATAATTCCTGTCGCTACCGGCCATGGAACGTATGACGGCCGGTAGCGAGAGATCCCTTCCGATGACTGCAGTGAGGGCCCGACGCCGCGTCGCCCAGGCGGAGCAAACCGCCAGCCGATGAGTGAGCCGAGTCCTCACTGCAGTCGCAGTGGTGACAGGCGGGATTCAGTTCCCTCCTAGCGACCGAGTGCAGGTACTTCCCGAAGCAGCCGTGCCCGGAAAGAACCTGCGTCAGTCAGAAGGAAAGGGTCCCGTACTGCCGCCCTGCCCACTCGAAAGACTAAGCCCACCCCCTAGCCAAAATTACGTGTATTTTTTTAGTTTAAAATATTTTTTAAATTTTCAAAATATCTTTAAATACAGATGAAAACGCGCGTTCTACAAAAAATAAATACATGATATCTGACTACACCCCTCCTCCCCCTTTGTGATGTTTCGTTGATTTTTTCCGATAACCCTACCCTTAAACTTCAACAGATGCGGCAACATTAGTTTGGAAGGTTTTATTGAACGGCAAAGGTAGATAGATATATGTAGCTCGAGCAGGGGGAGCAGCTATAGGGGACAAACGATGATAAGTGGACGAAAGATGGTAAGTGAACACCTGAAACTCACGAGTCACAAGTACGATGCTGGGCCTTTAAGGTGGGAGTACGAGAAGCGGAGCAGGGGGTTAGGGCCTCCATTAACCTCACTCGGCGAAACAACGTAAGCATTTTGCTTCACTGCTTTTCTGTGAGGCCGTGGTATCATCCACTGAAGTTTTTTTTATCTATGTTGATTAGGGGTTTTCGTCTATTTAGACATGTCAACCCCATTGTATCCTCATACGTTTAATTAACAAATTGCACATCACTGTGAAAACATTGAACCGCCTTACAGCTGTTTGGATATCTCAGATATTGGGAGTGATAGAATAGTCTCCGCAATTCCCACATCAATCTCGTTAAAATTCAATGTTTCCATCAGTGCTTTCTTTCTGTTCGTTACTTGACACATTCCACCAGCATGTGTTGTACATCCTCTTCAACTCCGCATAAGCTACAGGGCGGAGAATTTTTCTTTTTCATTAAGTATGCAAAATGCAAACTTATTAGATGGAATGTGTTCAGAACTCCAGACCAGATCGAAGTCTCAATAACATTTCACAACAAAAAATTTTTTTAATGTATTTTACTCTGATTATATACTTGTGTATATAATCAAAGGGTTTTAAATAATGTTACATCCTATAAATCATGGTAAATAAAGCGACTCAGATTATTTAATGTACCAAATTCCCTTCATTTCAGATTTCTCCTTAAACTGTATTTTTTTATTATATTTTTGTTTTTTTTAATTTGGGACCTTGAAACTGTTGATGGACGGGGCAACGGGTGCCGATTTGGCTACACTCCGGGCTGTATCGCAACCAGAATCAGGGGCATGGTTGCAGGCACTTCCCTCGCCACATCTGGGAACCTTACTGGATGACGACTCCTTGCGTGTGGCAGTGGCTCTTCGCCTGGGCTGCAGGGTGTGTGAACCCCATCGGTGCACTTGCAGTTCCATGGTTGAGGCAGATGGTCACCACGAACTCAGCTGTCGTCGGTCCGCCGGTAGGTTCCCGCTACACCATGCCCTCAACGATATAGTCCGGAGGGCCCTAATATCGGCCAATGTGCCCTGCGTACTGGAACCGCCAGGTCTCAGCAGGTCCGACGGAAAGCGACCGGATGGTTTAACTTTAGTGCCGTGGAAAAACGGCAAGTGCCTGGTGTGGGACGCTACATGCGTCAGCACTGTCGCGGCCACACACCTTGGTCGAACGGTCCACGCACCGGCTGCGGCGGCAGAGAACGCTGCAAATAAAAAGCGTGTAAAGTACGCCGCAATGGAGGCGCGATACTATTTTGTGCCTATAGCAGTGGAGATTTTGGGCAGTTGGGGCTCTGAGGCGAAGGCCTTCATCGCGGATATTGGCCGCCGGATTAGGGATAGGAACGGTGACTCCCGTTCCGGGTCTTTCCTGGTGCAAAGGTTGTCCATTGCCATTCAGCGAGGCAACGCTGCCAGCATCATGGGCACTTTTGCGCCGGGAGTGATGCGGGACGGGTTACTTTAAGGGGATTAAAGGGAAAAGATAAATTTGTAACCTAATAAATTATATGTGCTTTATCTTTAATTTATTAAATATTTCCTGATAATCAGGTAGAATATTAATTTCGACTCCTTGTAAGCAACCCACTTTAGCCATTCTGTCCGCTTCTTCGTGACCATGTAATCCCATGTGAGCCGGAACCCATTGTAACTTCAGAGTCCTAACCATTTCCTGGAATTGTAATTGTTTTTCTTTCAAGTACCGAAACATCTCTGCTATCAGAGCCGCATCGAGCCACGAAGATAAACGCATCGGTACTGATATTAAAACTATTATCAATGCAAAGAATTTCTGACTCGAAGTTTCTAATTAATGACAAATACAGCCTAGAATCGTTTCTTTCTTCAATATAAATAATATCGTTTAGATTTTTCACACGATGTCTTTAATAACAAATTATCTATTCGATTTTAGTTGATTTTATCAAACATCTCTATCAAGCTCTATAATTTATTGTCAAGGTTGATAATTTTAACAGCTCACAGCATAAACTAAAATATAAAAATATATTATATTGAAATAGACTGGCAACTCGTTTTAGGTAGGTCAGCGCCTCTGAAATCAAAGCAAGGAAACTTTAGTTCCCTACTTCACCTATAGAGGCGCTTTTTCTGACATTTAGACATAGAGCAGAATTGCCAGCATGTTATACTGGTTTTTAAAAACTAAGATCGAACAATAATTTTTTTTTTTCAAACAATAAAGAACAGTTAACGAACAGTTGAAATAGCAAAAAAAAATTAAGAAAACGACTTCTCCCCGCCAACTTGAGGGTAATTATTAATTTTATTTAAAAAAAAATAAAGATAGAACAACAAAATTTTGATCGAACAATGACGAACAGTTAACGAACAGTAAAATAGCAAAAAAATAATTCAAAAAACGACTTCTCCCCGCCAAGTTGAGGGTAATTTTTTATTTTATTTAAAAAAAAAATAAGATCGAACAAAAAAAAATTGTCGAACAATGACGATCAGTTAACAAACAGTTGAAATAGCATAAAAAAATGTTAAAAAGGGACTTCTCCCCGCCAACCTAAGACAGCTGAAACTGCATGGGCGTGAGCTGTCAAAATTATTACCTTTTTTTTTTTTTATTTAACATAATTCCAGATATCTAACGTTAGCTACATGTAAGCTACTCACTTAAACCATAACGGTTTTTGTGTGAGCAGTGTTCGCCATACATATTAGGTAGGTAACTATATCTTATACCTGTAAGATATGAATACCCTTATATTACACACAGAATCTTAGATTAAATTAGTTCAAAATACATTATCTTATTAATAGTTTACATTTGTTGGTACAGATGAGTGCGTCTGCGTGTACACCTGTGCGTGCACGCGCACGTGTACACGCACACGACACATACCCATAACTGCATCATGCATAGTCACTGCGCGTACACACACACACACACACACACACACACACACACACACACACACACACACATACACACACGCACATATTAGATATGCCTAACGCAGATAAACAAATTAATTTAACAAAAATATGTGTAGGTATGTATGTGTGTACGTACACATACAAACACACATTTACAGAATATTCAGACTACATACATTCCAAGGTTGTATATTCAGGGTTTGTTTCGAGATGTTTTTTATTACAATTTTAAGTTTATTGGAGAAGTCGGAATTAGAGACAAATTCATTAACAATGTGATTAGGTAGGCTATTTAATATCAGAGGTAACAGGTAAATATTGGTTCTATTACCATGTTTGTTTTTGGTTTTTGGTAAGCGATATTTTTTCATGTTTTCTAAGGACCTCAGGTTTTGTCTTCGTGAATATTTCTCTATAATTTATCAACATTAACTATTTCTTCCATAAGAATGGATAACTTAACCTTACTTTGTACAGGTACTACATCGCAGTACTCAGACAAATCGATATAACAGTTTCCATGTTTGTGTTTTATAATCTTAGGAACAATTGTTTTTAATAGTCTTATTTGTAAGTTGAAATTTTTTTCTATATTTGTTTTGCATGTACGTCCATTACTGCTTATACCATATCCAATAATACTGTCAGCCAGTGCCAGATATAATTATCTTAGAATTTTATATGGTAATTTATATTTAATTATTGAAAGTTTGCTTAGTATAGCTCTTAGTTTGTTGCATATGTAGTTAATATGTGGTTTCCAACTAAGTCTATTGTCGATTATAAGTCCTAAGTACATGTGTTCATTGACTATATCTAGCCTGGTACAGCAATCATTATGACAACACTGCATATTATGTTGACAATTATGACTGTGGGCTATATTATTTGGTGTGCAGTGGGTCTGTCGTGCTTTTTGAGACGATTGAATACACATTAATTTAGTCTTCTGTGCATTAATAACCAAGCCCATATCATGCGCCCACCGACACATTCGATTGAAGTTCTCCTGCATTTTGCTCCGAGCATTTTTCCACGAATACCAGTCCGCTCGAGTCTCATAAATAGAACCTCATAACGGAGCATATCAAATGCTTTGGTAAAATCGATGAAAATAACGAGCACCTATTGGTGCGTTTACACGCTCGCGTTTAAACCCACATTTAACGAGCATAAATACGGGCACAAGTGTGTGAACAGGCTGTGCATGTGTGCATGTTTGCGTGAATAAGTAAGTGCGCAGGCTGCATGGTAGGCTGCGTGCCGGGCTGCATGATAGGCTGCACGACACGCGTGTGAACCCACCATAAAATAGATAAAGTATAGTAGCACCAAACGTCGTAATGAAGTGTGCGTTCCGATCGATACACTGAGAGCACTGTAAGGTATAGGGTATGACGTCAATTCGTATACTGCGAAGCCGTTCCTTTATAGTTAGCTACTACACTGGTTACTGTTTATAACGGAACGCAGTCCAGTATACTCATCATCATCGGCTGCCTACCCTTGTCCCAATTTTATTTGGGGTCGTCGCAATATGTTTTATTCTTCCATTCTACTCTATCGTTCGTCATTTCACTGCTTACTCCATTTCTAGCCATATCTTCTCTCACACAGTCCATTAATCTTTTCTTTGGTCAACCTCTTCTCTTGTACCCGTCAACATCCATACATAAAACTCTTTTAACCACATTTTGTTCATACCTCCGCAACACATGTCCATACCACGATAACCTATTGCTCCTCAGCTTTCCATCCACTGGTGTTACTTTCAGGCTCCCTCTAATAAATTCATTTCTCACGTTCTCCATCCTAGTCACACCGCACATCCATCTCCACATTCGCATTTCGGCTACGTGCAGGCGTCTCTCATCCGTTCTCTTTGTGGGCCAACTTTCAGAACCGTACAAGACGGCAGGTCTGATGATAGTTTTATACACCTGTCCCTTTAACTTAATAGAAACTTGGGATCACAAATGATTCCTGTTACCTGCCGCCAATTCATCCACCCTGTATTGATTCGATGCTGTACAGTGCGGTTTATTTCACCATCGCTTTGAAGAAGAGAACCGAGGTACTTGAAGTCGGAGCACACTGGGATCGCTGTTCCATCCAGCGAAATGGTTTCAAGACCACCAAGGTGCCTTCTCCTGTATGTCCCATGTCAGAGCATCCATTACCAACAAGAGGTATGAACTTAGAGCCGATCCCTGTTGCAAGACAGGTAAGACAGTTGCCTACAGAGACACTGAATTGTTCGGTGTTTCCAGCCATCGATCTCACATGTTTGCTAGGCTCTCTGTACATAGCACGAATCAATTCCTCATACTTATCAGGCACTCTTTCTTTCAAAGCCCACCACAAAACCTTTCTTGGTACCCTATCATAAGCCTTCTCTAAGTCAACAAACACCATATGCAAGTTTTTTGTGCACGTGTCTGTACTGTTGACCCGCGCCCTGTCATTAACGCAAATTGGTTTTGTGTTATCGCACTTTCATTTCTTACTCTTCTTTCAATTACTTTCTGCCAAACTTTCATACTATGAGACATGAGCTTTATTCCTCGATAGTTGTTGCATTCCTGAACATTCCTTTATTTTTAAAGATGGGCACGAGTGAACTGAGACACCATTCATCAGGGATTACTTCTTCATGCAACGAGTTATTGAAGAATAAAGTCAGCCACTGATATCCGTACTCTTCCAATAACTTCCAAACTTCAACTGGTATACCTACCGTCGGGCCCAACTGCTTTACCATTTTTCGTACTTCGTACTGCCATTCTAACTTCGTTTATACTAATCTCATTCACTAATCCGATATTCACATGCACATCGCTTAAGACGCCGCTCCAGGTTTAGGTTAGGTTAGAACTGTGACCATAACGACCAGAACTGAATTTTACGACAAACGAAGTACTTGGTCAAACCGCCTACAAAAAACTAGGATCGAACAAAAAAACATGTTGATGGAACAATGACGAACAGTTAACAAACAGTTAAAATAGCAAAAACAAATGTAAAAAAACGACTTCTCCCCGCCAACTTAAGACGAATCCGAATTTCTCTCCAGTACGAGCACTGAACACTGAACAGTGCTCGCAATAATATAGGAACATAGGTACCCGAAGTTTCTCTAAGACAATTCTAATAAATATGTATTGTATTGTTATGTTAGAAACAGTCTCAAAACCACTGATAAATGAAAATCTCTAACTAACAGCAACTGCCAAGTTGTTCGTACCTCTGTTTGCACTCAAGTCAATCGTTCTAAGCATATTCCTACCCTTTTATAATCCCACAATGTGTTAATATTTATCCATCGACCAATAGTATTACGTTACCGGTATAACCAGTCAAAATAATATCTATTAACTTATTTTTATTAAATAGTGAACTGTGTTATCATTATCATCTATTATAGTTTGGCCCTATTTTTAATAAAATAGAGTTTTTAATGTGGCGACAACAGTTATGTCAATGTAATTTATGGTCGGGACTTTTTTGTATGTTTGGTTTAAAAAGTATGTTTCCGAAAGGTGAAGGTGACCTTCGATGAATTGCATAATCAACCGTTTTGTCTGTGGTAATGCACTCAACTCCAAAACTCCAAAGAAAAGTAATTTTTTGATTTTGACAACAGAACAAAACTTCGAGAAAGTGCCATCCGGCCATTAAAGATTTTAACGAGAAGTTGGAGTTGACAACTGGTGAGTCCTTACTCCTTTTAAGTCTGATTGACCTGATTATAATCAGCCCAGATTGTTCCACTAACTGGATAGAATAAAATCTATAAAATATTAAACCAATTTTGTTATTATTGGTGGTGAAAGACAAAATTTTGGAAAACATGTGACTGCCTAATAGTTTCAATTATTTAAACTATCATCAGAAGGGCGAATCCATTTCTTTCCATTGCCTTATCTACCCAACTTTCCCTTTTAATATACTCCCATTTATCCATCCATATTTAATTTCCAAAATACCTGGTTTACTCAATGAGCTTCTCCTATTATTTGAGTGGCACCAAATGATAGTTATCTAAATGTGAGTGTTTGATACTCATATTCCTACAGATATACAGTGTATATCAAAGAGTATACAAACACTATGGTGTATATTATGTTATACAATGTAAATTATGGTGGCACATAAAAAGTTTTCTAAAAACAATCACCTTCAATAATACAAGTGCATAACTACACTTTTTGTACCTAGAATAGAATAAAAATAAATATTATTGTACACCAACAAAAATATTTTTACAAGGAATACGTCATTTGAAAATGTACAAAGGTTGGCCTTATCACTGAAAGCAATTTCTTACAGGCTAACTTTGGATGGACAAATCAACAATAAATATATGAAATCATGGGTACTTTTGGTGTGAATTACCTACTGGTATTGGAGATATATTTTGTTTTAGATAATCATAAAGTACTTATAAAGGTAGCATTTTATATGGATAAAAAGTAATTGAACATAATGTTGTGTAGTGTAGTAGTCCTAACAATACATTCATACACATACACTCTATCACATAATACAAATATATATATAAATATATATGTATATGCTTAATATCTGTTCTATGTAAGTCTTAGTTCACACTAATAGGATTTCATATATATAACACTAGCTGTACCTGATATGCATTGCAATTTTTATTTAATATAGATTTTTTGGGCCTGGAACCCTCGCCCACCAGAAACCAACCCATCCCCAGAACACCCTACCAAAGTTGCATCACAATACGATCCATGCTCTCGGAATGCATAGAGAACAATAATAATAATGATAACTTGACACATCACACATACGGCCGTCTGATCTCTAACTAGGCAGAGCCTGTACTATGGTAATCAGACTGCTGATTAACATACTTATATATTACTAAATACATACATATTATAGATGAATTACACCCAGACACAGAACAAATGATTATGCTCATCACACATTTATTTGTCCTGGGTGGAAATTGAACCCACAACTTCTGGTTCAGCAGTCAGGGTCACTAACCACTAGATCAACAGGCCAGTCCTAACAGGACAAACATACAAACATTGATTTTTATTTATAAATAAGATAGACTGATATAGAAATTACAGATATTGTCACACTATACAGTGAGGTGATGCCTATGTTTAAAGCCCCAACCACCGTTAACACCAACCACCATTAACCCCAACCACCGTTAACCCCAACCACCATTAACACCAACCACCGTTAACCCCAACCGCCATTAACACCAACCACTGCTAACTCCAGCTACTGTTAACCCCAACCACCGAGTTGTAAAAAACATGTTGAAAAAGAGTTGGAGTTTCTTGCCTGTTCTTCTCTACAGAATCTACTTATTGGAACAGGCAACTAGCTTCACGACTGACTTAGTCTTGACGGACTACTACTCATGAGGATCAGTCACATAACAAAATATTAGATTTCTAAATATGGGGGCGTATGCGCTATACGTTCTGATCATTTCGTTTTTTAAATGATTTAAATCCAACAAGAAATGACAAAGTTATTAAAGTTTTCTTTTCGGCTATTTCGAAACGCTTGCTCGGAGCCGCGCTTGGTATGATGACGTCACACGTCGCGAATCGCGCCCGCCACCCGTGCAACTTCGCTACTTTGGTCAGTTTGGTTCAGATTACTCACCGTTTAAATTATTTAGTTTTTACTATAATTTAATGTTATATTATTAGTATAACAGTATTTATATTGACTTTGAGTATCTATTGATATCTAAATAGATACAAGTAGGTAGTTACCTATTATGGAGGTCGGTTTTGTAGGGATAAAATGAAAAGGTAACTAAGTCTATACATACCTACTCCTACTGAGTACCTAAAATAGGTACCTAACTACCTCGAATACAAACTTTCGTGAGTGGTATTCATATTAGTTAAAATATACAGTCTTACTCACGTGTATATTTCGGGGATGCCCGACTAGTTACGGCCACTAGTCGGGCCACAGTGCCTGCGAGAAAAGATTTCGCAACACACAACGCAATGGAAGCGCAGGCGTCCACATCCCGGCGGTCGTTACGACAAATGAATCGGTGGGACAGACAACAATCCAGTCTGGCACCTGCAACTGGCGCGGCAGGACGCCTCACCCCTTGATAAAGGGCCCCCGTTGGGTCCGAAACTAGTCGGGCATCCCCGAAATATACACGTGAGTAAAACCGTATATTTTAACTACCTACCCACTACAACTACCTACCTACTTACCCACTTTAACTGCGTGTTCTGAGGATGAGATTTTTTTGGATTATTTAAATCTTTAAAATATTATCTCTAACAAGTGCAAAGCACAAACCCAACTGAGCCCTCAGTTTGAACAAGATAAATCTTTAGCTATACACGAAGTTGACTATGACAAAAACTATTGTTTGACCATTTTATCCGAATGCACTGCATTTTGGAAAAATATATATAAAAAAATTAGGTAGGTACAACAAACATTCGCCTGATTGTATATCATAGGTTACAAATAAAACAATACTCAACAGTAAGTATCGGGCGCCCGGCGGCAGGCGTGCTTTCACACATAATCACAGATTGCGTTTATCACATGACAAAATCACCCATCCGGTCAGGGGACCTCTTTTTTTTATTGTACAGGGGGCAAACAAGCAGAGGGTCACCTGATGGTAAATGACTACCGCCGCCCATGGGCACCTGTAACTCAAGAGTCATAAGTGCGCTGCCGGCCTTTAAGGTGGGAGTAGAGGGAGAGGGGGGACGAGTGGGAAGAGGGGGACTGGGATAGGGGAGAGGGAAGGGTTAGGGCCTCCGGTAACCTCACTCACACGGCGAAAAGCAATGCAAGCATTGCTTCACAGCCGGTTTTTTGTGAGGCCGTGATATCACTCTTTTCGAGCCCGCCCATACGTGCCGAAGCATGGCTCTCCCGTGGTCTGGGTACAGCCCTGGCTCGAATATCCTTGTGTTCCATTGTTTACTTGAGTAGGTAGGCATTAGGCATTAACGAACGAACATCATCTGTGTGAACAAACATCAAAGCTATCCGCGGAATTTCAAATGTTATTAAGAAATGATAAACGATGTACAATAGGTAGGTATATTATAATAAAATCTATACGGTCAGTGGATCCATTCGTGAATTTTAGCTGTTTGACATGCGCAGTGCAGCATTTCATAGTAAATTGTCTACTGCGCATCGAAACTGCTAACTTTACGAATGATTAGCACTCGATCCGTTGACCATATTGTACCTACTGATATTAGGTAGATACTCTAGCTAGGATACTGCAGGTACTTACGTCAAAATGATCTTCGCAACAGTACCTATAAAGGAGTTTTGTCATCTCTCCGCATTGCTCTACACCATTTGTTTTTAGTCCAAAAAAGCTTATTAGGTGCATTAACGCTTATATTTTTGCATTTTGGCACAATGCAATACTTATTTGACGGCATTATCACTTTAAAAAATAATCTAAAAAATCAGCAATCGTCAGGTCGTTGTTCTAACTGCGCTGGACTAGAAGCTTACTACGCCACTTTTGCCGATACGCGATGAATGACGTCACAGCCTATACGGTCTTTCTCGCGCGCGTTTTTTAAGTTGATGCAATTTGATCGGTTGATCCGATAAAAAAAATAACGTGACTGATCCTCATTCAATAATACCTGTAATGGGTTCAATTGAAATAAATGATTTTGATTTGATTTAATATCTGACTGCCGAGCCAGAGGTAGAGGGTTCGATTACCACCCAGGATAAATAATTGTGTGACCATCATTTTTTATGTCTCCGGGTGTAATTTATCTATAGCTATATATTCAGAATGTTTGCCATAGTACACCGCCGGTTACCATAGTACAGGCTCAGCCTAGTTTAAGATCAGACTGCAGAGTGTAAGGTGTCTCAAGTTATTACTGACCTGTCTGACCTATTGCTTTCATTTCCCTTCATCCATCTTTTACCTTCCCTTCTAAGGAAAAATTAGGTAACCTTTTCCTTTTAATGTACACAACCAATTTTCTCATGTCGAATACCTGAAGTGCCCGTTGTAGTTGGCAAAATGTGGGTCTTTAATACGTCCCGGACACAGGCGTGAATGTCTACAGGAATGTATTAATTCATACATATATATGTATGAATGAAATATTAGTTTGAATAACGACACGCCTGATGTTGTCAGTGACTATGAAAGAAAGAAGAAAGAAAATACATTTATTAGCCACACACAATAAATATTAATGGAAGAAAAAAAAAAAATGTACCAAACTAAAGAAAAGTTACTTCCAAAACAACAACATAAAATAAAATATGTGACTAAAAGGCCACAGCTCAGCCTATGCTATGGCCCCTAAAAGTGACCACAGCGCTGATTTTCCGCTGAAGCCCTAAGACACCTCACGGACGTGTGCACAGTTGTAATTCTATACACATACATGTGATAATTACATACATACATTAGTTACATAACATATAGCCTGTAACCCTATGGTTGTCGCTACATCAAAAACTCTTATTTATTGTATTTAAATAGTTTGCAATATTTGGCAAAGTTCACTATTTAATAAAAATTAGTTGAATCACATTATTATCAGTTAACGCAACGCTATTGGTCGGTTGACAATGTTAGGTGATAAAAGTCTAGGCATGCATTAAGTTGATAACAGTCACTGGAGTGCCGACGGATGCACGAATATACAGTTACTGTTAATACCAAACAGTTACGGTTCCTATAATCAAGAAACGATTCGTTTTGCTTACGGACGGTAAAGTTTCGTTGAATTTTCAATGAAAATGTTACCGTCCGTAAGCAAAACGAATCGTTGTAGTAGTGATTTTGATAGTTTATACTGTTTATAGCAATAGTGTCAAGATTGTTGCTTACACTATTTCTACCAGTAGCTGCTTACAATCAAGTCGAGTGTTAGTTGTTGCATAATTTGTCAGTATTTTTTTTATACCCTTGTAATGTGATCACATTACGAGTATTCTTCCAGCTAAGTTAAGGTGGGGTTCGAACCAGAGATGTTACGGATATTCGCATCCGCATTCGCAATTGCGGAGCTTCCGCATCGATATGTGCCGTAAAAACACTTGCTGATTGACCAACAGGATTTCGATGACAAGATCCAACGTGTTTGTTGTTGTTTATCAGGGATGTTGTGGTAATTTGCATTCCGCATAGAATCCGCACCTCATCCGCAACATCTAATCATTTAATCTCAAATTCGCCACCTTAGCAATTACGCTACCGCCGCTCCGGTTCAATTAATAAAAAGATTGTCAATGTTTCTATCTACTTATCAATTTGTTTCAGAAGAAAAATGGACTACAGTGATGAGAGTTCCGAGTCAAGCGTGGACAGTGAAACTGAATATCTAAACGAGTGTTGCAAACAATTTAGCGATGAAAATGGTAACGTCTACCTTTGTAATGTTTGCAACGTTAGAATAAACAAAAATAGATTTTCGATTTCAAACCATATTAGAACCCAACAACATGAAAATGGTGTAGAAAATTTATTGGAATCTCATCAAATTGTCCATCGAAGCTCCTACATTTACTTTTGTGAAATGTGTAATTCTTATACCGATGATTTTATGGCGCACATTAATACTAATATTGATCATATAAATTGGAGATGGATCTATGGTGGTGTTGATAAAGATAAGTTAAAATTCTACATCTACGAAGAACATTATAAGGGCCAAGAAGCTGATAAGTATAGATCTATATATGAAACCATGTTGGTTCGAAATTGCGTCCGAAAATATAACAATGAAACTTTTTTCTGTGAAGCTTGTAACCTCCGTCTTACTAGAGTGTCTGAAATATACCACATATTTGGTAGAAGACACACAGAAGGCTTGGAAGATTATCAATCGAAAAGAAAGGTGTAACCAAGTAAGATTATAAACATCGTAAGTTTATAAATAGACTCTCGATATTATAAGGGAACATAGCCATACTACGTGACCCACCCGCAGTTTATGCCTAGACCCCCCCCCCCTCCCCCTCTAATTTTCACGTAGTTATCTCTATATATGGTTTTAAATAATTTTTTGCCGACAGAAAGTTAAAAAGCGCTAAACGCTTCCTTGTTGCTACCTAAATTTAAAAAGCGCTAAACGCTGCGCGCCTTATTTGAATATAGCTCGAAAAAGAACGAGATTTCCTAGGATATTGATTACGTGACGAAAACCCAAGACCCCCCCTCCGCCCCTGTGACCAAGCATGGTATTTAGAAGACCTCCCACCCCCCCTAGAACGGGTCCCGTAGTATGGGTACGTTCCCTAAACTGACGAAATATTATGAACTGCATCTAACCGTTTACAATTACGGTATTATTTCTAGTTTTAATCTCCAAATGTCAAATCGTCAATCGTCGGTAAAATCAACATAACCTAACCTAATCTAACATGGTGGCTTGGAGCACTTCACGTTCAACCAATCAGCGCGCAAGGTGCGTTTCGTCACGTGCCACTTAGATATCACAATTTGACATTTTAACATTAATAGATTGTATACTAACGAGAAATACTATGGTAAATTGTTAACGGGATGGTGCGGTTTCTAATTTTATTCTCCGTCAGTTTATAATACCGCGAGTCAGTTTACAGATGACATATATATTACTAGCAACCCGTCCCGGCTTCGCACGGGTACAAATTATACACCAAAACCTTCCTCATGAATCACTCTGTCTATTAGTGAAAACCGCATGAAAATCCGTGAGTAGTTTTTGAGCTTATCGCGAACAGACAGACGCAGCGGGGGACTTTGTTTTATAATATGTAGTGATGAAACGTGTTGTCTGCTTTTCTATATGTAGTTGAAACTAATTACAGTAAATAAATAGTCATTGGCAAAACTAGAAATGGTTTTAAGTTTTTAGTTTCTTAATTGACTATCCTTGATATAGTATCAATGATTGGCTTCTAGAGAATGCCTTAGGCATTATGTCCAATGTACCAGACGTGCATAAAGGCAAATAAATAAATAACAAGAAATAATAACTCTAAGTAAATTAGTAATGAACGAAACTCCAAACTTAAAAAAATCAAAATCACATCATATATACAAAAGAAACCAAACTAATTAAAAAAAAAACCGACTTCAATGTACTGATGATACCATCACTACATATATTATAAAACAAAGTCTGCCCTGCTGCGTCTGACTGTCTGTCTGTTCGCGATAAATTCAAAAACTACGCAACGGATTTTCATGCGGTTTTCTTCAATAGATAGAGCAATTCATGAGGAAGGTTTAGGTTTATAATTTGTTAAGGTTTTGTGTACATTGGTTGAAATATGATGATGATTGCTGAAGTGATGTCTCTGCTACCCGTGCGAAGCCGGGGCGGGTTGCTAGTAAATTATAATTAGAAAATCTATTTTTTTACAGTTTCATTAGTATTTAATGTTAATTTCATATTGATGTGTCCACGGGTTCCTGAGATAAAGGGTGTTGACAGATAGACAGACGGACAACAAAGCGGATAGTTCTCCTTCCTTGCCACTATTTCTGTGTGTCTTAAAAAAGCAATAACTTCTTGATTCAACTGAAGCAATATTTTTTTTTATTGAATTAAGTATACTCAAGGTTCCACTTAAATTTCAAAGAAATATTCCACCACTATGGGTGAATAATTAAACGATAATGACTACAGCTGATTTGAATTTATCATGATTTAGGAGGCGCATTGAAGTCGATTATACTTTTTTTTTTGAAAAATAATCATATGTTGTATGTTTTTACTTTAAGTACATACTTAGTCATGGGCGTACCTGGGGGGAGACATGCCCCCCCCCTGGCTTTAGCAAGATGACGTAGTACTGAGTTTATTTTCAGTAAGATTTTTATGTGCTCCTCCCCAACAAACAAAATCAAATTCTGCCCCCCCACCCTCCCTGGGATAACGAAATTGAATTTGCCCTCCTCCTGGAGTTAAAGCTGGGTAACGCCCATGTACTTAGTTATAATGTTATATTAAGTGATCAGGGCCTGACTTGGTAAAGTTTAGAAAGTATATTCCAAGAAAATCTAAGTGGACATTTAAACGCCTCTGAGTGCGTTATTTCAAAGCATTTTTTTAGTTATGTTTATACTTAGTTGTGTTTTGTGTAACTACTGATTGTTAATTTTACTATGTATAAGATATATTTCAATATAATCGTCAAATATTTTATACTTTTTGATTTTTTTATTTTGTTACATTTCTAAGTGACCATTTTTTTTTTTGAAAATATATTTTAAGAAAATCTAAATGAAGATAAACGCCTCTGAGTGCATCATTTTAAAGTATTTTTTAGTTACGTTTATAGTCATGTTAAGTTTACTTTCTAAAAGAGGTATTTCAATCGTCAACATTATTTTATACCTTTTGTTTTTACTTATTTTGTTACATTTCTAAGTGACCATGGCCTGACATGACAAAAAGTTGAAATACAGAAAATATATTCTAAGAAAATCCAAGTGAATTAAAAATTAAACACTTCTGAGCGCGTCATTTTAAAGCATTTTTTAGTTATGTTTATACTTAGTTGTGTTAAGTGTAATTAATGATTGTTTAATTTACTTTGTAAAAGTGTTATTTCAATATATATATTTTATAACTTTTGTTTTTATTTTTTTTGATGATAAAACACAAGAGAGAAAACAGTTCTTAGCTTTTTGATCTTTGCCTATTTATGCTTTGCATATTTAGAGAGATAGATGTCTCACAAGCCGAACGCTTAGGCCGATCGTGCCTCTCTACTCGATCGCTTGTTCCGCGCTCTCGCTGCACGCTCAGCTCAGGCGGAACGTGACATTTTTTCGTGCGTGCACCTGGCGTTGATCGATTTATAAGACGTTATTACGCCAAAAAACAGTTAAATCCGTAGAATAATAGCGATCCAGACTGCTAAGCCAGAGTCCGTAGGTTCAATTCCCACCCATGACAAATGATTGTGTGATGAGCACGATCATTTAATTTTGTTCTGTCTGCGTGTATTTTATCATCACCAATACAAATAAATAAAATTGAAGTGTCTGTTTGTAATGTCAAAATAATAGTTGTTTATAGGCTCATACAATTATTTGCACGATACCTGTGCCTAAAAATCAGTGTTTAAAATGTTTGTCTGTCTGTCTGTTTGTTCCGGTTAATCTCCGAAAGGATTGGACCAATTTCCACGGGACTTTCACTGGCAGATAGCTGGTGTTATAAGGAGTAACGTAGGCTACTTTTATTTTGGATAAAGAATTAGGGTTCCGCGCAAAATATATAAATATATATAACAGTTCCTTATAGTCTTGCTAGCTAGTCCATAATATGTATGTATTTAGTAATATCTAAGTATGTTTATCAGCAGTTTGGTTACCATAGTACAGAATCTGCCTAGTTTGGGATCAGACGGCCGAGTGAGAGATGTGTCAAGTAACATAAAAAAAACTAATTATTAATTTTTAGTATAGGCACAGATAAGATAATAGTTACTTCGTAACAGATACATCACTCCCATACAAAACTGAAAATACCTACGTTATAATAGCCTACAAAATTTAAATAATAATACCTGGCGTTAGCTGCGACCAGAAATATATCTTATTTACGCTTTTCGAAAGTTGAGAGCGCTATGCCCACCGCGCGATCTTCGTCTGTGTGTAGCCGAACTGCCGGACACTAGGGTTGTACAAAGTACACAAATAATGAAATATAAATTATTTATTTGGGGTATGTTCCAATATACACTGCGATCACTGTTCAGTGCTCTTACCGCGCAAAAATTCGGTTCGTTATGGACTGACAGTATATATTGCCGCAGTATCCTAGGGAAATATATGACGTCATAAATTGTCGCCATTCTTGTACTGTGAGCACTGGCGTTTTCGAGGAAAGGTGCTCTCAGTGCTTTGATTACGTGATCAACTACAATTTTTTTTTAGTTAAATAGTAAACAATTATTTGTCGAAATATGTTCATCACTTTTAACGTACCTACATAGCCCCATTTAAATAATTCGGTTAAAAAGTTTTTATGCATTCGGTTACTTGAAAAACAATATTTTCTTTTAATAAAAAGTAAACTTACTTTTATTATGCGAGTAATTGTCAATTGACAATTGACTTTAATAATAAATTTCTAAATATAACTACATTCAAACAATATTTTTTCTTGTTTAACAGATAAGTTGTACATATATATGATAACTATTTTCACGTCAAAACAGCGGCAAAAAATATAGATGACAGTATACTGGACTGCGTTCCGTATTAAACAGTAACCAGTATAGCTAATTATAAAGGAACAGCTTGGCAGTATATTAAATTGACGTCACTCCTTATAGTGCTCGCAGTGCATATCGGAACACACACTTGATAATCAAATTTATGGGTGAGTTTTATATAATGATAAATAAAATTATTTCCCCTATGAAATTTATATCTTTAATTTTTATAGGTAATTAAAGTATCCCTTAAACCTTCATAGTAACATAAAATGTTGATGCTGTAGACATATACATCACTATCACTACATCACTACACATTATAAAACAAAGTCGCCCGCCGCGTTTGTCTGTCTGTCTATCTGTTCACGATAAACTCAAAAACTACTTAACAGATTTTCATGCGGTTTTTATCAATACATAGAGCGATTTATGAGGAATGTTGAGGCATGTAATTTGTTAAGGTTTTGTGTAAGTAAGTTGAAATATGATCACGATTGTTGAAGATGTCTCTGGTACCCGTGCGAAGCTGGAGCGGGTTGCTAGTAATGGCTGTTGCGTAGACTAGAGAAAGATACTCTGATAATTTAAACTTAGTATAACATATTATGTTACACAAAAGTATTAAATAACAAATAACCACCTACTCAAATAAAAACCTCAATCCGTGCCGATCTCAATATGTTTTACATTTCAGTAGCTCTTATTATTATTTTCACTATATTTGTAACTATATTACATATTGTGTGAGAGAAGCAGCCGTCAGTTCGCCTTGCCTACAAGTTACAACAAATGAATACGCTGGCACCTTTCGTAGAAATTATGTGTTTATTATTGACGGTTTAATAGACTACATTTATTACATCATCATCATTTATCAACATCGTATAGAATTTATATAAGCAACATTTATTTTTTTGTTGTGAAGATAACTATTATTTATTATTAGTACAGTACAGAATAAACACCTGAAGTGGAGATGTTTTTATTTTATATTGACAAAAAAGTAATAGCTAAAATCATTTTTGCAACTTATTTTTAAAGGATTTCACAGATCACTAACGTCTAACAATAACGCAACGCATAATAAATACATATAGCAATAACAAAACATCTCCACTTCATAATAAGTTCGATTTGACATTTTGTTTTTATTTACGGAGAATACCGTTCTGCCGTGCGTGCGTGCTCTCAGCTACGCATTGTCGCTCCTACTGACTCTTTTACCGTGGACGGTAAGCTAAATTGGTAGGTATATAAAACGTGACCTCGAGCGAGTGATGTAGCCCTGGTATAGGTATAGAGGGCAAATAAGCAGACGGGTCACCTGATGGTAAATGACTACCACCGCTCATGGGCACCTGCAACTCAAGAGTCACAAGTGCGTTACTTGCCTCTAAGGTAGGGGAGAGGGGGGAGGGAAGGGTTAGGGCCTTCGGTAACCTCACTCACTCGACGAAAAGCAGTGCAAGCTTCACTGCCGGTTTTCTGTGAGGCCGTGGTATCACTTCGGTCGAGCCGACCCATACGTGCCAAAGCAAGTCTCTCCCACATTGATATGATGTCGGACAGTGTAAAAAATACTGCATTTAGCTGGCTGTTTAGTATTTACAGAACAATAGGTTACATAATAGCTATTAGTAGTTAATATTATATTAGTTTATAGTTGATTATAATTGTATATTTATTTGTAAAACATAATTATTTTTGCAACATGCGGACGATGTTTTAGGTGCTTGGTCCAAATTGTCGTTTTTGTCCGACCCAAAAAAAATCCGTCTCAACCATGTATGAGTGGGTTTACTGTCTGAGATTATTTCTTCGGAATTATGAGAGTTGTTTTTATCAATTTGAGAGGTTTGAGAGTTCTGATTTCGTCTATTATCTTCAAATGGGTCAGTATCTTCGGTTTCATTGATATTATTCACTGTACCTGTTCTATTTTCGGTTTGTTTTGTTTGTTCTCTATTTTCTTCAGTATCGTATTTATCTTTTACTTGGATATCATCTTCAACGACATTACTGGGTAGTGTAGTAGCACTTTTTTCTGCATTTGGAAGTTTTTTCTCTTTGTTGACGGGTAAATTGTCTTCTGTGGCTATAGTAGGTTCTTCGTCGTTTGTATTTTGTAGAAATAAGTCAGAAAGTTCTTTGTCAATAACACTATCTTCTCTTGCATTAGACTCTTTTATAATATCAGGGATGGATTTATTTTGTGTCTCTTCTACAATTTTAATTGCCTCCGATTCCAACGGTTGTATATTTGTACTGGTATCTAAATTTGTGATATCATCTCTCTCGCTTTGTTTGTCTACTATTGCATCTTCCCTCTCAGTTTTACGTCTACCATTAGAATATTCTGTGTCGTTTTCGTAGAAATCCGAATCAGCCTCATAAAATAGTTGATCGAGATCCGAGTGGTAATAATTTCTGAGTTTGTCTTCCAGTTTCATATTATCTTTGCTGTATTTCTTTCTTGTCTCTGAATGTTTTTCTTCTTTTATTATATTCACGAAATACTCTAACAAATGATTAAGTAGCTGCGATCTCACTTCGCGGATATTTGTAATATCTGAATGACTTTCTATAACTTTGTTGTTTTCTTTTGTATTGTCGATATTCGTGCTGTTCTTTTTAGAATTAAGATTACTATCCATTGTGTATTTAGAATTGACTTCAATAACTTGCAACCTTGTATTATTATCAGAATTGATATCGGTGTCTCGTTCTTTGTTTTCTAAATCGTCTTCTGTAACGTTAGTTGTTGGATTTAATTCTATGTTACCATCATTGCTATGTTTATTTACGTCACTGTCGTTAACTTGTTCCTCACTTTCAGTTTCATGCTCTTGTTCTAAAGCAGCGTATTTAACTTGATCAGTAGCAGGTGCGTCCTGTTCCTTTGAATTATATTTGTCGTCAGATAAATCTGTGATGTTGCTTAATGGTTCATTGCAAAAACTTTGAGTTTTAATGTTTATAGTTCTTGCCGTAATGTCGTTTGCAAAAATAAATATCACGAATATTACTGAAAAATAAAGTCATTTTTATTATTTTTTAAAGTAATTATGTATATAGGTTTTACAAGCTTGTAGACTTATGGTAAGTGGGTATATCACTACATATTATAAATCAAAGCCCCCGCCGCGTCTGTCTGTCTGTTCGCGATAAACTGAAAAAATACAGAACGGATTTTCATGCGGTTTTCACTAATAGACAGAGTGATTCACGAGGAAGGTTTACGTGTATAATTTGTACCCGTGCGAAGCCAGGGTGGGTTGCTAGTTATTATTTGTCAGTTGAAGATCAGATTTATTTTAAACTAGATGAAAACCCGGCATCGCTCGGGTGAAATGTGACTGTTGGTGCGGGGGTAAGTTAGTTTGTATTGGTACAGAGGGGTCAGGGTGGGTAGAACAAAATTTGACTCAAGATTACTTAAATAAACTGAATAAAGTTGCGGCTCTCCAGTCCCATACGTAAAGAATAATTATTTACTATCAAAACCCTTAAAACCGTGCAATCTATCCATAATTGAGTACTTAATAGTACTACATAAGTGTTAGAGTCATGCCTTTCGGTTATTTAAGTAAGTGATCCATTGCCTGATACACCATGTAAAAGCAAATACTATAACATTAAAACGTAAAGTTTAATTGGCTCTTTAAAAACTGTAAAATTTTGTAAATTGTAACTTTTGGCTCTTCCGTCTCAAAAGGTTGCCGACCCCTGCCCCAAGATATGTTTATCTACTCCTTCCTGTAAAATTCTGTTTCTACGCTAATACTTACTTGTCTTCATTATCAACATGATTTCCAACCAATTCGACTCCTATTCGTAACACAACAAAAAAGCTAATAACAAAACATTAATCTCGTATTACAAGAAGTTGAGCAAATTAGTCAGTTTGGCAAAGATTAATACGCAGATGTGACGTTTTACTGTAGGTATGAGACCTGTCATTTAGTTTTTTTCTTTTTTATAGTATAGGGGACAAACGAGCAGACGGGTCACCTGATGGTAAATGACTACTGCCGCTCATGGGCACCTGTAACTCAAAGAGTCACAAGTGCGTTGCCGCCCTTTAAGGTGGGAGTAGGAAAAGAGGGGGAGGGGAGAAGGGAAGGACGGGAATAGGGGAGAAGGAAGGGTTAGGGCCTCCGGTAACCTCACTCATGCGGCGAAATGCAATGCAAGCATTGCTTCACTACCGGTTTTCTGTGAGGCCGTGGTATCGAGCGGAGTCGAGCCGGCACCTACGTGCCGAAGCATGGCTCTCCCACTAAAAAAAAGTAGTAGTTGTTGTCTGCAGCTTTGCTCGCGTTTTTTTTGTTGTCTTTCCTCCTTTATTATAGGAGATTCGGCAGTACTAGAAAAAAACTCTCTTGAGTGGTAAAAAGGGCTCCTGTCGGGTCGCCGCTATATAAAAATATATTTACTAGATTAAATAAATTGTATCAAATATAGAAAATGTTGTAAAAACGCAAAATTAAAATTGCGCCATCTATGAAAGTTGCCTGAACTAATATATGGATCATTAGTAAACAGATTTGGGGATGTTTAATGTACTGCTGTTACCTCTCTGGGTATACAAGCGTGAGTGTATGCATATACGTAGTTATAAACTTTTTAAAGTCAACAAAATGAATACAATTTTGTATATTCTGCTAACAATTAAAATAAAATTGTACTTAGGGGCCATCCATAAATTACATCACGTGGTTTTTGCCACAGGTGGTCATTTTGACATTTCCCCCATCCCTGGTGTGACCACATATTTTCCAATTTTACACACAGAACAGTGCTAAAATTTTTCTTATAAAAAAGTGTTGTAGCGTGTGGACTCTTTCTTTTGTAGTTTTGTGTTTAATACTTTTGATTTTGACATGTGACGTCACGAAGCTTATGTCACACAATGTGTGTGTTCCGATATACACTGAGAGCGCAGTAAAGTGTGACGTTAATTTAGTATAGTGCGAAGCCGTTCCTTTATAGTCAGCTATACTGGTTACTGTTTAAAACGGAATGCAGTCCAATATACTGTCAGTTGGCAATTCAAGTCAATTGTTGTAACAACTGACAGTATGACAGCACTGAGAGCACCTTACCTCAAAAACCAGTGTTCACAGTACAAAAATGGCAACGTTTATGACGTCATATACTTCCCTACGATACTGCGGTAGTGTATACTGTGTAGGGAAAAATTCGTTCAGACAGACAGACAGTATTGTCTATAACGGAACGAATTTCTCCCAAGTACGAGCACTGGACAGTGCTCGCAGAGTATATTGAAACATACCCAATGTCCCACTTCATTGACCCCACCCCCTCTTAACGTGTGACGTAATATATGGATGGCCCCTTACATGTAAACTGCAATGTTCTCCTATGGTTAAAACTAATTATTTAACAGTAATAATTTGACTTGACAGTTAAGTCAACTATCTTATTTGATACGTAGGCTGATGGAAAGTATTAATAGCTCATGTGTTTGTAAAACAAACATGTGTCAACTCTGTTGTTAAATTAAACTCGCTAATCGCGAACATATTAATTACAGCGTGAATAATTTAGATTTTCAGATCTGCTGGTCATTTGCATGACTAAATGTGTAGATTGTAATGATCATGTACTTGTAATGAGGTACCCAAGCAAATTAATTTTAATGCTACATATTTTAAAATGTCATGGTCGTGTAAAGGTCGAAATTTGAGACCGCTATTCATTTTTAAATTATTATTGATAATAACAAAGCTCTTTCGAAGGTAGGGAAATAAGACTGTTCGCATTTTATTTATTGTTAAGACAAAGACTCGTCAACTTTAATGCGATATATGCGATATCACATAACTTTTGATCCCTGCTTTTTGTATAGTTGGTTAATTTGTACCTAGTAAAAAAGGTACAAACATCCCAAAATAAATATATTTATACAGAACTAATACAAAAATTGTACATTATATCAAACAGCTTCAAATATTGTCTACTAGATGACTTGAGTAGTTCGGACGTTTGCCTTAAAATGGACATCTAGGATCTGCAAAAGAAAAATAAAAGTTTATTAATGACTATTATTCCGTTGTTTATTAAGGTTCCATACACAACGAAATCCTATTACAAAGCCTCCGCTATCTGTCTGTCTTTCTGTCAGCGTACGCGATTTTGCCGTTCCTTAAAAGGAAAAAGGAAACCTTATTGAATCACTTTGTTGTCCGTCTGCCTGTCTATATGCCAAGGCCCTTTTTCTCAGGACGCATCAGGTTGAAATTAATTCCAAATACTTATGTTTGCGGTCCCGAACATTTCGCAGGTAAATCAAAACCTATAGGGTAAGTACTTCCCATTGACCTGGAATCATGAAATTTGGTAAGAAGCAACGTCTCACAACACAAGTAAAGGAAAATATCCGAAAGTCGTTAATTTGTTATTATATCACATAAAAAAATTGTTTTTGGGATTACAAACTTATATTTTGCGGTTGGAAAGTTGACTCTGTCGTACATCAATGTATAGGAGAGTATTTTTAGAACTACAAAGTTAAGTTTGTCTTTCAGAAAAGACGGGCAAAAATCTTCGAGAATCGATTCCCGAGATGAACGTATCTAGATACAAGTTTGTTAGCTTACGGAACCCCCGATGCGCGAGTCAGACTCACAGTTGTCCGGTTTTTTCATGGTACAGGGGATTAATGAGCAGACTATAAGACTATAGGTCACTGCCGCACATGGACGCTCCAGAATAGAGAATGCAGAATGAAGCTATCTCTATGCAACGCCGAGGCGTCAATCTCCTGGGGAGGAATCTACTGATTTAAACAAAAGTATACGAAAATAAATTGAATAATTGCTGACATAATCGTCATTCAAACCATCCATTAACAGTGGGAGAGCCATGCTTCGGCAAGTATGGGCCGGCTCGATCGGAGTGATGGTAACGCACTTGTGACTCTTGAGTTGCAGGTGCCCATGGGCGGCGGTAGTCAGTTACCATCAGGTGACCCGTCTGCTCGGTTGCCGCCTATACCATAAAACAAAATATTCATGGGACTGCCGTAGTGAAAACTTAAACGAAACGACGAACTTAAAACGTCACATTAGCAGGTTGGGGATATTACACACCTACCTTATAAGATTTCTCCACCACCCCAAGGTTGGCTGGTAGAGAATGCCATCGGCATTAAGTCCGCCTTTGTACATATTGTGCATAAAGATTTAAATAAATTAATTAATTAATTAATTAATAAGGAGCTGACAGAACTCAATGTTTCGATTAGCGCCCTCTAGTAGATCTATATATGTATTATTAGCTTGACGGTTACGAGTCCAGTGCTTTTTTCCCCACAGCAAAAGTGCACAAACGTGCCTAAAGAAGTTTTCACTTCAAAAAGCGCATTTTGCTTAACATCATTATGTTACAAATAGTTCATTGACAGCTATTTATAAAAGTAGAATTATAATTTAAAAATACAGTAAAAAGTCGATAATAATATAAAGAAAAAAAAACCTGCATGGGAATTAGAGAAAGAAGCGGTTCCAAAATTTTTCATTGATAACACTACAGCTCTTCAATAACAACTAAACAACAATATAAAAATAAAAAAAGTCGAAATTAAATTTGCGCCATCTGTGATATTTGCCTTAACTAATATATGGATAATTAGTATATATCAAACTACAGTAGTATCGCGCAAAATCCACAGATGGCGTAAAAATATTTTTTTAAATAAATTAAACTCGGACACATTTTCGATCAGGGTCACGTGTCCTGACTTAACATTTTTTACCCATCCCAAAAAGTGCACAACTAAACAAGTTTTCACTTCAAAAAAAAATTGTCATCAAAAATACAAAAGCAAAGTCCGCTCCAAAAAGGGAGATCCCTTTGGTACTAATATAATATTTGAACGAGTCCAAAGGGCTATTTAGTTGACTTACTTTGTTGCCCCAAAACGCCCAGAGACCGGCACTTGATAAAATTGAGTATTATATCATTATCGTTTGGGTGCACTACTTTCCCTTGGCCACTTTCTCCTGCTTCAGCTATGTATGGAGCTGATAGAATGCAAGGATATCTGGAGACCAAATGGAGAGCTGGAACGAAAAGGTAAAAATCACTTTAATAATATTGGACACGGTCGAAATTCGACTGTGATTCGTGTAAGTAGGGAAAAAAAATTTTTTTTCTCAAGTAAAAGTGTTTTGCATGTTTTGGAGTTTCCTCCTTAAGAATCGATTAATTAATCGAATATAGATAAGGTCCTCGGTATGATTTTTCTATGAGAAGTGAAATAATTAAAAACGTTAACTAAAAGCGTTACGTTTTCTATAGTGTATGTGTGTATATGTCATCGTAAGATTGTTAACTTCAGTCGTGCGTCGGAGCTGACACACAAACAATTTTTTTTTTAATTTATAAACCAGAATGAAGTCTATAGTTACTAAACACACAAAGGAATCAGTTAACAAATATATCTATGTCTACACTCGGATAGTAAGTAACCTCTACGTGTCATTTTCAAATATCCAAAAACTTTGGCATGGCTTCAGATCATGGAGGCTAAACCGTATTGTCAAAAGTCTAACAATCTAGGAGCTACTAGCCTTGGACAATTGATTAAGCAGATTCAAGAATCCTGGAAAGTATAGGTTATATGAATCATTTAAAAAGTTTTAGAGAACAATTATAAATTTACAACCCGAGTGCGTTAATAATACTAACTAATAACCAAATTGCTGCATATATTATGTAATCATCTTTTAAATCCCTTCATTATGTCAGGTTCCATCACTATTGAAGTGATCTATCTTGTCGATGACAAATGGACGCTCTCTTTGGCGCGGATCAACCTTCTTGAAGACACGTGTTCGAGTATATGGTGTTTTATTTAAAAGCGCAGGCCTCAGACATTGTAATACGGTTTGTATCGCTAATTGGAAACAACACAACTTGCACTGGTACAAATAACAAAGTCAAGTCAAGTATATAAACACTTTCAGACACAATTGAGATAAATTTGCCCAAGTAATAATAAAGCCAACTTAGAGCTGATAGTTACCTAACCTAAAAGGCCACTAATAAAAATAATCATAAATTTAAAATACCCCTGACTCGAAAATTCCTTCAACGATTACAAAAGAGCTGATCTCCGAACAGGTGAACAGATTTTCTTGAATGATATCTAAGAACACTCGCGATCAAGTCAACTTTAAAATTTCATAAAATCGCTATCAAGTCGGTTCATCCTTTTCGGAGATATGATGCCACAGACAGATACACAGACACGTCAAACTTATAACACCCCTCTTTTTGCGTAGAGGGTTAAAAATAACAGAAAATGAAATCCCGGAATACAAATTAGCACTTGTTTATGTAAAATTTATGATGGTATGTTTTAATTTAATAGACAACGAGTAAATAATAGCACCTGTATTATTTTTTTTGGTAACATTTCCCTGTACCTGTTAAATACAGGTTTCGGTTAAATATCGATATCGATCATGCAAATCGTTCTATAAAAGTACAACCCTAAAGGTAGCCATTTTATGCGCCAAAATTTTTGTAGATATACACGATAATTTTGTAGGTATGGCTAGTCCATGTATTGTTATGTCAATGGTTTCATAGGATTAGACTTACATTCAGCCACGTATTTGCAGGCAAACTTTCTCAAATGACAGGTCGATGGAAATGTCTTATAAACACCGTGCTGACATTTCGCGCAAATCATTTCGTTTTGAGTCGGGCAGATCATAGGGCAGTCTTCCGTATTGTCGGTAACTGTGAATATGTGTAACTAATTACATACGTGTTGAAATGTTCTTGTAAATTCAATATTTAATAAAATGGAATCCATCGAATAGAAACCACGTAATCGTCGCGGTATATACGAGTATGTACTACGAGCGTGACTCCGTGACTCGACTCCGCTCGATACCACAGCCTCACAGAAAACCGGCAGTGAAAAAACGGTTGCATTGCTTTTCGCCGCGTGAGTGAGGTTACCGGAGGCCCTAACCTTTCCCTCTCCCCTATTCCCGTCCTGCCCCTCTCCCCCTTCTCCTCCCCTCTAATCCCCGGCGGCAACGCACTTGTGACTCTTGAGTTACAGGTACCCATGGGCGGCTGTAGTCATTTACCATCAGGTGACCCGTCTGCTCGTTTGCCCCTTATACCATAAAAAAAAAAAATTCCAAACATTTCGATTTCTGAATTGACTACCAAAATGGCTTGGGAAGGCCATTGTTTTCAATTGCACCCAATACTTACGTAGTAACTACTCCGTAATCTGTGCCAATACTGCAGTCGTTGTGTTCTTTCTACACTTACGGAATAATCTCCGAATGGACGTACCTACAACCTTAGCTGTCTTTTTTTTTTATAGACCAGGGTCTGTTGTAAGTAATGGATAACCCGTTAATTTGAGAAAATCATATGTGAAAATAATAATAATAACTCCTCCACACATCTCACACACGGCCATCTGATCCCAAACTAGGCAGAGCCTGTACTACGGTAACCAGACTGCTGATAAACATACTTATATATTTCTAAATACATACATATTATAGATAAATTACTATTCTATATATATTATTCATTCTGTTGCCATTTCAACAAATTAAGGTGTATTAATGTGAAACACTATCAAAATAATATTTCAAGCATTATTTGTATATTATTTTCATTACGTCGAGTTTTAACCACCAATACTTCCGATAGCCCCTGGATTTATTATATCATTTTATACATAAAGAACGTTTTCGTTCTCCGCGCCTTTTCCCAACTAAGTAGGGGTCGGCTTTCAGTCTAACTACGATACGGTCGATATTGATATTTTACGTGAAGCGACTGCCATCAGACCTCTACAACCCGAGTACAAGGTGATATCAAAGTTCAGTAGTTAGACTAGGTTGTCGGACTTTTTAGGGCTCGGACTACCCGTAACGAATGCCACAGATGTTTGTGTGGCACCCGGGACCGACGGTTTAACGTGCTCTCCGAGGCACGGAGGGGTCTCAATGTGTTAAGAATGGTCACTTATCCTAGACTGACCTAGTATTACTTAATTGCCACCTAGCCACGAGCCCCATAAAGAAATATTATTATTATATAATTTTGTAGATAAAGATTCTTACCTGAATGAGCAGCTTTCTCTGTAAATTCATCACAACATTTTATTTTTGCTAACATTGTATGGTTAGGCTAAGGAAGGCGCAACTTGAAGTAAATTTAATCATCGAAATGAAACTTTGTTTGTAAGTATATAATAATAACAATGAATTTATTTGCACAAAACAATGAGTACAGGACGCAATAGCATGCAAATATAGCTGGCAAGATGAAATAAAAACATAAGCAGATACACAATCCGAGTGTAAAGTTAATAACACAATGCATTTCTAAAGTGGAGAGAGAGAGCGGGAAGCGAATTAGGTTGTAAAACTCTTTAACAGAATAAAAGCCATAATTAGCCATTACTTTAGTTTAACACAAAAGGCTCGACCGGAGTGATACCACGGCCTCACAGAAAACCGGCAGTGTAGCAATTTGTATTGCTTTTCGCCGCGTGAGTGAGGTTACCGGAGGCCCTAACCCTTCCCTCTTCCTCTACTCCCATCTTAAAGGGCGGAAACGGACTTGTGACTCGTGAGTTGCAGGTGCCCATGGGCAGCGGTAGTCATTTACCATGAAGTGACCAGTCTGCTCGTTTGCCCCCTATACCATAAAAAAAATGCAGATAGCTGGAGACCTGGATTAACACATAGGCTACTTTTTATCCAGATATTCCCACGGCACCGGGACTTACGCTGGTGAAACCGCGGGGCGCAGCTAGTAAACAATACTAGCAATGTGGGTTAAGTACTGTTATACTTGTTAACTATTGTATCAGAAGTGGGTTCAAGACGAAAGTACTACTTGGTGTTAAAAAGTCTCATACTTACTTCTACGGTATGCGATAGTTTCTTGAGAAAACAACGTAAATAGACCTTGGTCTATGAATTCGTTGGATCCCAATTTGTCACCTCCATCGTTGGATCTCGATTTGTCATCTCCATCGTTGGACCCCGATTTGTCACCTCCATCGTTGGATCCCGATTTGTCACCTCCATCGTTGGATCCCGATTTGTCACCTCCATCGTTGGATCCCGAATTGTCACCTCCATTGTTGGATCCCGATTTGTCACCTTCATCGTTAGAACCTGATTAAAGTATGGGATTTCATTCATTCAATTTTGGAAATTCTATGTATGTAAGTACGTGACCAGTTGATGTCCCTGTCCTAGATGCCTCTCCAATCCTAGGATGGCGTACGCGACACCGGCCTCTTCGAGCTACTGCAGTCCCAGTTCTGTTTCCTCATACATGCGGTATCCCTTTACCCTAGCTCCCGCACTCTATCCATTTTCCTTACCCCAATTTATGTTCTGTCTTTGTCCCGTCTGAAAATGGTTACATTCCCAAGGTGGGTTGGCGTCAGGCAGGCGGCCGGTCATAAAATAAAACCAGCCAAAACCGTTTGAAAGTTTGGAAAAATGGCAGGAAGATGATGATATGTGTCAGTGTGTACGTTACGTACCTAAATGGGTTCAAATTATAGTTAGTTAGTTATAGTATTCGTGGGAGAGCCATGCATGCTATGCGCGTATGGGCCGGCTCAACCGGAGTGATACCACGGCCTCACAGAAAACCGGCAGTGAAGCAATGCTTGCATCGCTTTTCGCCGAGTGAGTGAGGTCACCGGAGGCCCTAATCCCTATTCCTCCCTTAACCTACTCCCACCTTAATGGCCAGCAACGCACTTGTGACTCTTGTGTTGCAGGTGCTCATGGGCGGCGGTATTCATTTACCATCAGGTGACCCGCCTGCTTGTTTGCCCCCTATAATATTAAAAAAAAAATCCCTCGAAGGAGTCACAAAATGAAACCCAGCTACGAAAACACCTCCACTTACTCCTCAAGAGATTGGAAGATCACGGCATCACTATAAATCCCGCCAAATGCAATCTAGGCAAGTCAGAAATGCAATTCCTCTGTTACACAGTTTCTAGACGTATAAAGCCTCCCGAAGAGAAAATCAAGGCTATTACCGAATACCCTAAGCCCAATATAATAGAAGAGTTAAGAAGATTCCTCGGAATGTTAAATTTCTACCGTGATCACATTCCTAACGCCTCATCTTTACAAGCGCCACTAAATTGTTGCGCCCCCGATCTATTGATTTGGCGCCCCGTGCATAACGGCGCCCGGTGCGGCCGCACACCTCGCACCGCCCTAGGGCCGCTCCTGCCTACACATCGTCAAGAGATAAAAAGATCACGTGGACCGACGAAGTAACGCAATATAAACGAAACATGGCTGCCGCTCGGATATTTCTCTAAAAAATTCAACTACGTACAAAATAAATAATCTACCTCGCAATCTAATTAGCCGTCAAACTCTTTCATAAAATATTCGAAGGACGTCATGACGTATGAAGACGACATCTAATCATATTCACGTTTCACAAACCGCTAACATTCGTCATGACCATAAACTTAGTATTTACGCTAGTATACTAAGTTTATGGTCATGACTAAAATCAACTCAACTACTGAGACACCGAGGCGCAAAAGGCAACTTTTATCAGTGAACTCACCACTGACATTCGTCATGTGACCGGTAAACTAAACATCGGCACCGATGCACTCAACCGCATCCCATCAATATCGTGCCGGTCAACCATCGACTACAACGACTTATTAACAGCGCTAGAGAGTGACGGCAAAATACAACAGTTATTACAAGACGAAAACTTCGCACTCAAAAAAGTAATAATACCGAACTATACTGCGAAACATCCACACCATAAGATGCCCTTTAGCACTTAATTTATGGTAATTAATAAAACTCTACTGACTCCAAATTTTAGAATGGAGAATGTCGAATGAATCTGCAAGTTTTTCGCGGCAAATAAAAGGCACGCTAATCCTTCGCCTAGTCAGAAATCATTTCAGTTGGCGCGAGCTTGTTCGACAAATCAGAAGCGGTATAGAATGCGCAAGGCTTCCGCAGGGTGTCGCTGCATCCAATCCCGCGTTTTCGTTTCGTCTAACTGTTAGTTTAGGACGTAGTAACTACTTAGTAATCTGTGGTTTAGGTTAGGCATTCTCTGGGGCTATTGTGTCACCGTTTCTTCGTTCTTTGTGAACTATAGATCTTGTAGGTACTGAGAGTTGTGAATGGTAGCTACATTCTCATTCAAAGAGAGAACCGATTGCGATAATACAAATACTTAATGCTACACCTAATTTTATACAAAAACTTGTGCATTAAACGTTTTGCATTTGTGCACAATCAAACACGTCCTCGGATTTATTATACATATAGATATAGAAGAAAGAAGATTACGTGAGAATTTTCAAAGTACCATCTTTCCAACAAAAAAGAATGATTGCAATCGGACTACGTGTTAATGAATTACAACTAAGTAGGTACACATTTTAACTTTCATCCCTCCTCTCAAAGAAACCGTCCTGAATTTCGGGATGAATATCATCCTATGTCCGACCGCGTAGTATGAACTCAAATCATGCTAAGTTTCATTTGAACCCGATCAGTAGTTTCGCCGCGATGCGCGGCCATGATACAGACAGACAAAAATGAAAAAAAGTATAGTTTTGGCTTCAGTATCAAATATAGAGTGCCCCCAAGAAAAGAATTTCTAAATATCTTCCATGTACAAAATTGGACCTGTTATAGTTTTATTATAAGTAGGTATAGATAGTCTAGTACGACTTTCAGCTTTATTTAAATGGAATAAGGTAAATATTTTATTCACATTTTAAAAGTGCTCGAACATTTGCCCGCTTAATCAAACTCACCTGATTTGTCACCGGAATTATTTTCTCCTCCGTTATCATCTTGGCCCTTTAAAACGACTGGACCGTACGCTTCTAAAAAAAAAAAAAAGTAGTATGTTAGATTTATATGGATTGTCAGCGTTATAGATATTTGCCCAATCTACCGATTTCAAATCCTACTAATATTATATACGTGAAAGTTTGTGAGAATGAATGTATGGATGTTTGTTACTCTTTCACGCGAAAACTACTGAACCGATTGCCATGAAACTTGGTATGTAGATAGCTGGAGACCTGGATTAACATTTAGGCTACTTTTATCCCGATATTCAATCGGGATCGGGACATACGCGGGTGAAACCGCGGGGCGCTGTTAGTCATTAATAATTTTGCTTATGTTAGTTTTTAGGTGGTGCGGTTTGGCAATTTCAATCTATTTGCTGATTCACTAGTCATGATTAGAAAACAAATATCGAGATCAGTTATGGCAGCTCGACAAACTATTCCCATAGATAAAGATTGATCTTTAGTGAAAATGTGGTCTAAGTATGCCTCGTCTCGTCTGGGTAGGGCTGCCATCCGTCCGGGTTTCTCCGGATTTGTCCTAGTTTAGAGGGCGTCCGGGGAGTGTCCGGGTATGACCACTCTCAGGACACTCTGAATCGTTTACAAGCTAAAAGTTTAAATGTAATTGGCGTTTTTTATAAAGTGTCCGGGAAAGAATCTTGATTTCTTCACCTATGTGTCCGGATTTTTCTTAGTTTTTGTCCGGCGTCGGCAAATTAAGTGATAGCAGCCCTACGTGTAGGTAGCGATATGGCGGGTAAAGTTGGAGACTATTCAATAAACACTGATATTCCGAACATTGTTCGGTCTGTGTGTTACCACAGATGTCCAGGTTAATGTCACCAGCTAGTATAATAGAATTACGATGCTTTATGTTAAGCAACATCTACGAGAGAAACTAACGTTGAAATAATAATTAAATGAGGGAGATCTGTAAATGAGGATCAGTCACATAACAAAATATTAGATTTCTATAATATTCTGATTATTTCGTTTTTTAAATGATTCAAATCCAACAAGAAATGACAAAGTTATTAAAGTTTTCTTTTCGGCTATTTCGAAACGCTTGCTCGGAGCCGCGCTTGGTATGATGACGTCCACGTCGCGAATCGCGCCCGCCACCCGTGCAACTTCGCTACTTTGGTCAGTTTGGTTCAGATTACTCACCGTTTCGCTCATGTCGTGGCATGTAAATTATTAAGTTTTTACTATAATTTGATGTTATATTATTAGTATAACAGTATTTATATTGACTTTGAGTATCTATTGATATCTAAATAGATACAAGTAGGTAGTTACCTATTATGGAGGTCGGTTTTGTAGGGATAAAATGAAAAGGTAACTAAGTCTATACATACCTACACCTACTGAGTACCTAAAATATGTACCTAACTACCTACTTACCCACTTTAACTGCGTGTTCTGAGGGTGAGATTTTTCTGGATTATTTAAATCATTCAAATATTATCTCTAACAAGTGCAAAGCACAAACCCAACTGAGCCCTTAGTTTGAACAAGATAAATCTTTAGCTATACACGAACTTGACTATGACGAAAACTATTGTTTGACCATTTTATCCGAATGCACTGCATTTTGGAAAAATATATATTAAAAAATTAGGTACAACAAACATTCGCCTCATTGTATATCATAGGATACAAATAAAACAATACTCAACAGTAAGTATCGGGCGCCCGGAGGCAGGCGCGCTTTCACACAATCATAATCACAGATTGCGTTTATCACATGACAAAATCACCCAGCCGCTCAGAGGACTTCTTTTTTTTTATTGTATAGGGGGCAAACGAGCAGACGGGTCACCTGATATTAAATGACTACCGCCGCCCATGGGCACCTGTAACTCAAGAGTCACAAGTGCGTTGCCGCCCTTTAAGGTGGGAGTAGGGGGAGAGAGGGGACAAGTGGGAAGAGGGGGGACTGGGACAGGGGAAGGACGGGAATAGGGGAGAGGGGAGGGTTAGGGCCTCCGGTAACCTCACTCACGCGGCGAAAAGCAATGCAAGCATTGCTTCACTGCCGGTTTTCTGTGAAGCCGTGGTATCACACCGGTCGAGCCCGCCCATACGTGCCGAAACATGGCTCTCTCGTGGTCTGGGTACAGCCCAGGCTCGAATATCCTTGTGTTCCATTGTTTACTTGAGTAGGTAGGCATTAGGCATTAACGAACGAACATCATCTGTGTGAATAAACATCAAAGCTATCCGCGGAAATTCAAATGTTATTAAGAAATTATAGAAACGATGTACAATAGGTAGGTATATTATAAAATCTATACGGTCAGTGGATCTATTCGTGAATTTTAGTAGTTAGACATGCGCAGTGCAGCATTTCATACTAAATTGTCTACTGCGCATCGAAACTGCTAACCTTACGAATGATTAGCACTAGATCCGTTGACTTTATTGTACCTACTGATATTAGGTAGATACTCTAGCTAGGATACTGCAGGTACTTACGTCAAAATGATCTTCGCAACAGTACCTATAAAGGAGTTTTGTCATCTCTCCGCATTGCTCTACACCACTTTTTTTTAGCCCAAAAAAGCCTATTAGGTGCATTAACGCTTGTATTTTTGCATTTCACAATTGATGCATAATTGCGACCTCTATCGTGCCGGTAAAATTGAGGTACATACATATATACCTATACTTGAGCCAAATAAGATATGGAATCTTTGTAAACAAACCATATGTCATCATCTCTATGGTTGTTATGATTAGAATGCAGAATTATTGTAATTTTACCTCTATTACTTAGTAATACTTTACGATTTTACTGTCATTGTGTTTACTGGAACTCAGTCTAACCATCAAATACGTAATATGTTAAAAAATACCTTAAAACAAGAATTAGCAAATAAAAAATACCAACTATACGCCTTACAACCCTATAACTCGACAACTTTCGCAGATCAACAACAATTTGGTTATTTATAATGAATATTTATGGGAATATGCACAAGACTCCACAATACAATATTGAAAATAAGTTTTTCTATCCTTTTTAATAATAATAGGTACGTTTTATGCCTACACATAAATCAATAAAGAATTAAACACTACGACGTCTTTGACGTCACAGAAAAGCACGCCGAAATGTCAGCGTTAAATCACATGAAACTTGATGTGGTTTTCATTTTTTCACTGTTGCTTGAAATTAGTGATGATGTGTTATTAAGAATGCCAAAATCGAAACTATTTTTGTTTGAATTATTAGTGATTCACCATTATATTATTGCATAATGTTATGCCTCACTGTCCATGCATTTTTTAATCCCCGACGCAAAAAGTTGGAGTGCTATAAGTTTAACATGTGTATCTATGCATGTGTCCAATGTGTGTCTGTGGCATTATATTTTCTAAACATTTGCCGATTCACATGCACTCTATAATATATTCACCGGAAAGGAACACAAGGGCCATGTACCGGCGTTACGCAGAGTCTAGGCGGAGTGCGGACGGACGAGTTCACTTTCAGTTTGGTCAAGGCCGAGTCAATACTAACCTAGGAACTGTACAGTGTTTCTTTGCGTGTTTACAATACATCAATGATTAAATATCAAAAGGGAGTTTTCTCATCGCCCGTACCCACTTCGTGCGTTCTGAGATTTTGACATATATATGACGGCGCGTGCTGTTTAGGCTGATTGAATCTGAACATAATGTTGAATATTTTGCTTATGGTTGAATTAGCATTGCAAACTTTTTAATTACGATTGTCGTTTTATCTTTGGAGCGGTTCTCTGTGTGCTTAATTCACAGCCTTTTATTCTGTACTGTATTTTATTTGTGGCGGGAGGAAATTGGATTATCTCTAATCGGATGTTTCATGTAAGTTTCAGTTCATTTCATTTTTCACACTTCTACATGCCTGTTTTCTGAGACATTTTTTTTTGTTTCAGGTGGTTTCTTTTTACATACATTTAAAAAAATCATTGAAATGTATTCAATGTTTTTTTTTTAAATTCTACTTTATGGATATTCCAACATTGTTGCACATCTACTTTGGGATGTTCTAAAATTTATATTGGATACTAGCTGAGGTGTACTTTAGCTCAAGTACTTACCACCTACCAGTACCAGGTTGTTACCATAAAGGAGGCTTCATTAGAGCTAACCTTAGACGCAGAACCTTACCAGAGCTTACCTTATAGGTCGAGTAGGCCTCGACGCTCTAGATGCTAAAGTAATTAGCGAGCCTCCTGCTTCAGTATTTTAGTATTGTTCTATTATTCTTATCTATTAAACGTAAATAAATTAAGCTATGTAATCTAAACATACCAAATGAAACCCTGATTCCTCAAAAAAATATTGAATGGCGAAAAGGCAAATATTTAGGAGATATTGAGGGCAATAGCCATTTATTGTTGTGAATAAGAAATACCTACAGGTTATATTGGCCACTAAATCTGTAGTGTTTTATTTAGAAAAAGAAAGTTCAAACTAATAATTTAATACATTGCTAATTTTTCTCAGGACTATAAATTGTTTTTTGGTATTTTAACACATAAAAATCTCACGAACTCAAAAACAGACCACGCCACAGATAGCCACAGATAAGATAACAGTTACTCCGTAATAGATACATACATACTCCTATACAAAAGCGAAAATACCTACGCCATAATAGCCTAAAAAAAATTAAATATTAATACCTAGCATTAGCTGCAACCAAAAATATATCGGATTGAGAACACTTATCGAAAGTTGAGAACACTTTGCCCACCGCTCGCCGGGTGTGTTTGTGACTATCGTGCAGTAGCTGACACTCTATGGTTGTACAAAGGTAATAATAAATAATATAATTGTAATATAATATAATAAATCATTTAGTAATAACTTACATTTCTTCTTCGGTACGTATAGTTTATACTCGCACTATATAGGAATAGTACCTTGTAATTATTACCGCGATTAATAATAATTACAAGGTACTATTCCTATACAGTTGGCAACTATCCGTACTCGCAACTATCCGTAATCGCTCTTGAAGCTTTCGCGACTATACATATCAGATCTGTAATCTTGTATATAGTCGCGAAAGTTTAAAAACAGTTATTAGTGCCATTTGTTTTCCGCAAAATGACGAGGTTTTTAATTTTCCTGGTCAAACCATAACAATATTTTATGTAATTTGCAAACAGGTTATTAACAACTGCCTGTCAGAAAATGCTTAGCAACGCAATGTTGGTAAACATTCCACAGCTTATTTGGCTGAAGTATACATACCTATATACACTGGTACAAAGCCAATAGGTAGAATTTCATCGCAATCTACCTAAAATCATAAAATAAAAATTCTTTTATCTCCAGTTGACCTACCTTTTTTTCGCCTTTCCTTCCGTGCCCAAGTCTGTTTTTCATCGTAAACATCATCTTTATGTACCTTATAGCCTCCTTCTCCCGAGTAAGACGTGTAGTCATATGTGTCGTGAGCTTTCTTATTGCCGTCTCCACCTGAATTAATGTACGTTGTGTAATTAATTTATTACTAGAGATGTGGTGGTCGTTTATTTGTCGAATGTTTTGTTTTATGTCATTGATATATTTGTAACATAATCAAGCTATTAATACCCACTATAAGTTGAACTATTATTCTATAAACTTGCCGTACTACTATGGGACAACATACACTGAACACATGAAGCTATTTTCACATAAAAATTTTAACACATATTCTTTAAAAATGTTATCTTTCTCCAATTCTTCTACATATAAACTTTTCATATACAATTCCATATAGCTCCATTCAAAATGGATACAAAGAATTTTCTTCACGTGTAATGTGTCTAGGTTTCATATCCGTATAATATAGTTATATTGTTTACATGGCCTATCTGATCCACCTAAAAACCATGAGGCAATCTAGACTAATTATTCCCTACTCATTTTATGTATGAACGAGCATCGACATAGTACATTTCTTATCTAATAATATCTAATAATATCTTCTTATCTAATAATATCACGGAGCAGATCCAATGTATCTTTGTTTCTGCTTCGTGATTACACCCCACTTTTTTTTCAATTTGATTTCCTGCTTTGTGCAAATATTTGTATGACAATATGGCTATTTGCATTGGTCTGGATCTTCAAAACCCATCGTAATAGCTGTAGAGACACATTGAATTGTAAGGGTGCATGTCGTGCATGTGAAAATCAGTCGGTGCAGCACTCGGTTCGAACACACAAGTATCTTATTTACCTTGATTATGTTGTCGCCACATCAAAAACTCTCATTTATTTTATTAAAAATAAAAGCAAACAATAATAGATGTTAAAACAGTTCACTATTTAATAAAAATGAGTTAATAGACATTATTATGACTAGTTATACCGGTCACGCAATGCTATTGGTCCGTTGATAAATATTGATGAATAGTGGGGTTATAAAAGGCTATGCTAATATTAAAACTTGTTAGTTGTTAACAATCACTCGAATGCTGATGGAGGTTCGAGTAACATAGCAATTACTGTTATTTAGTGATTATGATAGTTTATTAGCAATAGTTGTGAGACTTTCTAACAATTATAAGTCCATTGTCAAAAACTTTATTCTTTAATTAGCTTTTGTTTATTCTTTAATTAGCTTTTGTTTATTCTTTAATAAGCTTTTGTTTATTCTTTAATTAGCTTTTGTTTATTCTTTAATTAGCTTTTGTTTATTCTTTAATTAGCTTTTGTTTATTCTTTAATTAGCTTTTGTTTATTCTTTAGTTATCTTTTGTTTATTCTTTAATTAGCTTTTGTTTATTCTTTAATAAGCTTTTGTTTATTCTTTAATTAGCTTTTGTTTATTCTTTAATTAGCTTTTGTTTATTCTTTAATAAGATTTTGTTTATTCTTTAATTAGCTTTTGTTTATTCTTTAATTAGCTTTTGCCCGCGACTTCGTTCGCGTGGAAATTTTAGTAAAATCTATCCCATGGGTAAAAGGTTCATGTGCTATTTCAGACTGCAATTTAGCTCTGTGCCAAACCAGCGAAATGTTCAAATTTGATCAAATCTAGAAGCTTAATTTTTTTACAGCTTTGAAGGGATCGCAGATTGAGTATTAATTTTAACTTGATGCGTCTACAGGATCCTGGGAAAAAGGGTCTTGACAGACAGACAGACGGACAAAAAAGTGATCCTATAAGGGTTCCTTTTTTCATTGCGCTAATCCTTTTTTTCGCACAGCCTTCATCCGCCAAGCGTCTAAAGTAACTAGGGAAAAGGAAACTCGTTCCAAAAATATTAGTTTGTAGTGTAGTGTGATGTTAAAACTATATCAGATACTTACCCCAGACAGCTCTTTTAATGCGACCATTATCTGCGAAATGCAAAAAGATATTTGTATTCAATACATAATACAGTTTATATCGATATTAACAGTTACCAAAAACGATTTTCTTATCTTCTCCAGAACGTCAATTGCGAACAGCGTGCAAGTATGTTTATGCACTGCACTCACTGCACTGCGCTTATTACTATTTCTAAACCAGACGAACCGAACCACAGGGTCTGACAAAGAATTCTTATTATCATGGAAAATGATCATTCAACGACCTTCATTTTTGGTATTTATTTCTGGCATATCTATTGAATCTCCGTATTTCAATAAATAAATAAAGCTTGAAAATTATTTCTAAGACAATGCCGATTTTACGTGGGAGTGTCTTCAGACTTCATGTATTTGAATTTTTTACTTTACCCTAACTTCTAAAGACAGATTTGGATAATTATAATTAGAACCCATACGTCATCCCTAGTGACACTGCCTATAAATAAATAAAAAATAGTTTTTTTTTTACATTTGAAAAAAAAAATTTTTTTGGCCGTTAAATTTTTTAGTCTTTTTAAGGAATACATATCTTGTTTTTAATTTAGTCACTTACTAGTCACAGTAGTATTATGTGCCTTCGCTTTCCTCATAAGGTCCGTTTTGTGGCCACACAGTTTCATTGGTACAATTTTCGCTTCATAATCTGAAAAATCAATGAAAATATTCAGCAAATTCTATAGCAAACAGCAACGTGTAAAATAGCATATTCTAAACTACTTTCTGGTGCGGCAGTACACCTGTCAAGTTTCAGCTCAAGGGTCGCGAGTATATATTTACCGTTCAGTGCCAATATTGGCACGCATATATCTATTAATATAGCAGAATATGTGCAAATGTAATATTACAGAATATGTGTAATATGTGCAAAATAGTTATACAACATTTTATTTTCTATGTAGTTTTGTGTAAAATATGAACTACAAAATATGAATTTCTAAAATACTTTATTAAGAAACTACTTTTATAGTTTTAACTGCCTCTATTAAAGTCATCATCATCATCCAAGGAAGCAAAAGAAAAGGGCCGGTGCAATGTGTTTTTTTCTACCATTCTACTCTACCAATCGTCATTTCATTACTGAAGTAACTAGTGAAATGACGATTGAATGTGTGCAATTTGCCCGAACTAATAAATCCCACTACCCACTAATATTATAAATGTGAAAGTTTGGATGGATGTTTGTTACTCTTTCACGCAAAAACCATTGAAACGATTGGTATGTTGATAGCTTGAGACCTGGATTAACGCATAGGCTACCTTTTATCTCGATATTCCCACGGGATCGGTACTTACGCGGGGGAAACTGCGTGGCGCTGCTAATGGATAATATAATCTACAGATAGTGTTAATAAAATATAATAATAATTAATGATTTTTTCTGAAGTGTAACGTGCAACAAGGGACTTGTTCCAAAAATGTATCTAATTTTTTAACGTTGTTCTAGATCCCGATGCACAAGCTATGCTTAATATTGGGGTCTAGAAAGGATGCGTAATAGCGCTTAGCTTATTTTATTGTTTTATTATACCTATTGTGGCTGTTTTAATATAAACATTCCTAACATACCTTTATGACACTTCATGAACTGTATTTCGCATTTATTTATCGCAATGACGTTGACAACTTTTTTAATATCCCTCAGATGTTTAATTTTAACGCATATTGGATCTGCTCGTGCCGAACATTTAATATTTTTACATTTGTCATCGATCTCTGGTACAATCAAGGTCGTTTGTGGCTCTTGTGTTTTATCGCATCTCGTTGCTTTGTAAACTAAAAAAACATAAAATTATCCATACTTTTATGTTGTGTAACCTAGCTGTGATTTAACGTGAAAGGAAGTATTTTAAAGTTCTTAACAATCTTCAGCAGGATTAAATTTTGTCCCAAAATAGGGGCCAGGATTACCTCGGTAGAATGTTAGCCAGAATCATTGGCAACTCCACCGAAAAAAAAAATTGCCAATGCCAAACTACCCCTTTTTTTTTTGTCGACGGGGTGGAAAAATTCCTTCGGATCTCCGGCTCCTCGGGGACGCAGGAGCCAAGAGTATGTGGTGTTTCCACTAAAAACCACCCCGGCAGCCGGTCTCAGGCGCCCTGCACGGGAGAGGACCCGGACCATGTTATTTCAGGCCCCCCCTGGATCGACGCTGCGCCTAGCCAAGCCCTATCCCGGGGAAAGCAGGCTTCCCCACGCCTATTGGCCTAATCAATGTATGCCAATAATTACACCTGGGTCATTAAGTCATAAGTCATAGCAAAACTCTTACCCAATAGTAGAAACAGAATACAAGCGTTCATTTCAAATTATATAGTTAAACTAGAGTCTAATGTTTTACGTAACCTTGATTACAAAAGCTTTTATTATTTTTTATGACTGCAAAGGCTGTCTTTATCTTGAAATAATTATCGAAATGAAATTGAGTGTTTCGCGGATTTTATGTTTATAAGAAAGATAAAAGCCAACGCAGTTTTAAAACCGGTAATTTCTTTGCAACGTGCGGATGAATTGTTGTGCTTGAGGACCACCTGATCGAGTTTCATGTTAAACGGGTTCATAACACGCCAGAGACACTGCTGAGTTGCATGTGATGACAAGGTATCTATGCGCTTAATGAATTATCAGTCGAGAATTCGAGTTTTGTGCACAGCTAGTATTTATTCAGCCATTTCTGCTAGAATAGGGATATTTATAGGTGCCAGTAAGCAGCTATAATAGGGTGGACCATATCTCACTCGTATGTCATCGTTCCTTTCTTCCTTACCTTACCCCTATCGTACCTTCGGCCACAGATTACTAAGTAGTTACTCCTTGGCTTACAACAATAATTTGAGGTACCCATAATAAAATAACCGTATAATTTAGTATTTTTAATTGAAAAAACTAGTCACACTTGACTGACCAATGTTGCCCATACAAAAAAGAAATCTGTGTTCATTTTGACATTAAAATTTATAAATAAATTTACATTCAAAAACAGAGATTATGACGCAAAAAAAAACAATACGAAAATAGGATGGGTTAAATTTACGCCATAACTTCTTTCATCATTGATCACCAAATTGTAGCAGCAAAATGGACGAGTACTTTATAACAGCTTTGACAAAATTGGTAATTTTTGTAGTATTACTGTTCGCTATTCTTCTGAGTTCTGGAAGTAGAACGGGCCGACTACGTCATACTGCTAGCATTGACTCTTGTTCATCTCGAGAAATTCAAGTGATTCGAAGTAAAAAAAGCTAATAGAACTTAGGTATTTAACAGAAAATAATTATTGTTTTTAAATTACTACATACTATTAAAACATTTCTAATATTCTTGATATCCGCTTTTCTGCTGAGCCAGAGAGCATGGGTTCGATTCCCACCCATGAGAAATAATTGTGTCAATCATTTGTTCTGTCTGGGTGTAATTTATTGATCATGTGCATGTTTTTGTAGTATATAAGTATGTTTATCAACAGCCTGGTTACTAGTACAGTCTCTAGTGTGTGAGGTGTGTCAAGTTATTATTAAATCTCTTTACAAGTCTCTTTTTGTTTGAAGATATGTCAAGTCATAGTTTCAGACCACTGGCCTGTTATTGTGAGTTAGCAGTTTTCTCAAACAAAATTTTCTCTCTATCTTCTTAAAAAGACAACTCCCCGCATTAGGAATTACTCCTGTGTCGCGGGGGACTTTACAAACATACAAACAACGGACACAAAGAACACCCAGACTCAGGTGGGAATCGAACCCACGACCTCTGGCTCAGCAGTCAGGGTCACTAACCACTAGACCAACAGGCCAGTCATTCATCATGAAGAACTGGTATAATTAAGAGTTCATGACAAATAACCAATTATTTTAGCTGTTTGTCGTGAACTCTCTCTGTCCCTTCACTGTTATAGCAATTGGACCGATTTAGGCTCAGTCCTTGATATGTTAAAATATAGTAATAATAGTACATAGGTCACAAAAACTCAAAATTTTCGAGGTTGTGGTTTAGATTATCCTACTAATATTATAAACATGAAAGTTTGTGAGGATGTATGGATGTGTGGATGTATGGATGTGTGGATGTATGGATGTGTGGATGTATGGATGTGTGGATGTATGGATGTGTGGATGTATGGATGTATGGATGTTTGTTACTCTTTCACGTAAAAACTATTGATGCAATTGCGATGAAACTTAGTATGTAGATAGTTGGTGACCTAGATTAACACATAGGCTACTTTTTATTCCGAAATTCCCACAGTACCGGGACTTACGCAGGTGAAACCGCGAAGCGCTGCTAGTTTTTGCATAAATTGGTCTAATACTAGTCAATATTGGCGGTGAAGTGCCGTTGACCCAAAGCTGATGAAGTCAACAATTTACAGAAGCTTAAAAAAATATTTCATTACTTTGTTAAAGTTATCACGTCCAGTTGAAGATTTTTTTTAAATATATTCCTTTCTTTGTTTCCTTCTTCTGTCTTTTAAAGAGACAATCCTGTATTTAGGAATATTCCTGGGCCACGGGAGGCTTCATAAACATTTACCATAAGTCTGATAACAAAATATATCAAGATAAAGGAAATATATCAAGAACCCTTTTAATCATTCTAAATTATAATGATAATATTCTGAAATATTTTATACAGAGCTATCTAGACTCAATTATTTCAAAATAATTTTGACTTAAATTTGAAATAAATATGCTAAAATAAAAAAACTTTAAAAACCCGTCTAGTCTGCCAAAACAATGGATTGAAGATATTTTTATGTTTGGATATGGCTCCATTCGGCCATACGCCATATATTCAAATCTGTTTTGGCATTTAAAAATTATGATTGAATAAAGAAACTCGCATCAGGGTTCACGACCCTGTAAATATTACACTCCTTTGTGCAAAGGAAATGTATCTAAGTTTGTTTAACCATATTTTAAGTTTGTTTAACCATATTCCAGAACCCATAGTACAAGATATGCTTAGTTTGAACTTAAATAGCATTGTAATGTCCCACAGATTATTATTATAATTTACATGTGTAAATATCAGATACTTTTTTTTGTTTTCAGAACACTCATGATTATAATGAATTAACTATTGTACTTGGCAATGAGAGTTGTGATCTTGACTCATCAGTAAGCGCTATTGTCTATGCTGCTTTTTTATGCTGGCAATACAATCAGATTAAATGCAAAGTGTGTACACGGGAACACAGGCCTGGATCCGTGAAAGATGATATTTTTGTACCGATTTTGAATGTTAATAGAAGTGATTATGAACTCAAAACGGAAGTAGCTTACCTCTTGAGAAAGTATGGGGTATATGAGAGTAATTTGATTTTTAGGTAAGTCTTGTTAATCTTCTTTTTCATTTTTTTTTTCTCTATTAGTATAAAAACTTATTAAAATTTTTTATATGTATAGGCTGAACTTAAAAATTAATTGTGTTGCTTTGTGGAGTAAAATTTTTGCTACATTAGAAAGTGATATGAATTTACGCATATGTATTTCTTCTTGGGTAAGTCCAACTACTTCCGCGCTTGACATTTGCGCGACAGGTCGTATCCCTCCTTGATAAAGGACCTCTGTCGGGCCTGAACTAAAAGAACTATATTTTAAAACTAGCCAGTCAGTCAGTCAAAATAAATAAAATTGGGATGTAACTATTTACTAACTGTATCTGAATGTTAACATGGTAGTTATACCAAAAATCTATTTTCACATTTTTTGTCTGTCTATCTGGCATGCTGTCTGCAGGTAGCTGATGTTATAAGTAGTAATTAAGGCGACTTTTATTTTTGAAAAAAAATCAGGGTTCCGCTCAAAAAAAAAAAAAGTTCACACGAGCGAAGCCCACGGCGAGCACAGCTAGTAATATTTAAAAATCAATATTTATTTGTTTGTTGGCTGCATGCATAATTGCATACACATTATCGGGGATAGAGAGAAACTAAACCAAAAATTAATATTTTTTTTTTTAAACTTATATACGAGCAAAACCTTGTTATACAGGGTGTGTTTGAAAATGAAACACTTACTTAAATGACTGAAAGGGCATGACTCTAGCATGCAGTTACACTAAGAAATTCCTTTTTTTGTAGAACTCATTTTAATAATATAATAATAATATTGTTACGAGGTGAGGTTCGGGATTAGAGAATTATACCAGATTGTTACCGAAATAGACACACTTTATTTTAATAGATCACAAAATACACAGGGAAACTAGCAACAACACAATTACAACAATTTATTATCACTAACTTCTTAATTCACTTACACTTAAGTCGCTGTTAATTCACTTGACACTCACTTGAAACTAAACTCACTTGACACTCACTTGAAAACTAACTCACTTGACACTCACTTGAAAACTAACTAACTACTCCGCAATGCCACGCTTTATATAGCAAAACGGTATTTCTAGAAACATCGCGACACCTCTTGTAAATTCTACACAACAAATAGAAGCCTCTAAAACAAACTAGTATTTTCTATTAATGGGTTACTAACTACTTAGTTCCGTGTTGCCTCAACAGATGGCGCGTATCTTTATTTTGTAGCTCTATACGACTTCCCCAGTCGCCAATAGATGGCGGGTTATTCGTAACACTGCCCCCTTCTTAGACATGCTCGTCCCGAGCATGATTATCCAATATAACATCATCAGTTGCGGACTAGGTGACAATGGAACCAATATCCGATATCATTCATGATTTTTTTATATTTTCTAATACTTTGTAGAAGATTCTTACGGAAAAATAAGAAAATTTAGCAAATCATATGTTCCCGTGGGATAAATTTGAATTTCCACGCGAACGAAGTTATTTTTTCATAATAATAATAACTTTTCAACAGCTCGTCTTTAATAAATATGAGTTTTTATTAAATACTAGCAGCGCCCCGCGGTTCCACCCGCGTAAGTCCCGATCCCGAGGGAATATCGCTATAAAAAGTAAACTATATGTTAATCCCGGTCTCCAGCTATCTACCCACCAAGTTTCATAACAATCGGTTCAGTAGTTTTGGCGTGAAAGAGTAACAAACATCCATCCATCCATCCATCCAAACTTTCACATTTATAATATTAGTGGGATTAGTGGGATGACTACCACTCATGGAAGTCTTTAAATCCCCTCGTCTTGTTACAGAGACGATCATGATATGCAAGCTTTAATAAGCCGAACAAAAACCAAAGTAGTTTTGGTAGATCACCATGTACTGGCAACAAGGGATCAGTTTTTAATACCGCTGGTCACCGAGATCATTGACCACAGGTAAGTTTTCTCAATTTTATACTACCTTTAACGGGAGTAAGAAACGGGTCATCATTCTGAGTCGGCAAATCATAGGAATTTTTTGCCGGAAAATTCATTATTTTTATTTTTGGAGTTTACTACTAAAGAAGCGATTTTCATATAAAGTGCCCGGTATGAAAAAAATATGAAAAGTAAAATACACTTTAACGCTTTTTTGTGCTTTATTGGAGTTTACTCCTTGTCCTCGACGCATCTTAGTACATATGTGTATATACACATTTTGTTACACCACACACGCACACTTTTATTTTATACTAGCAGCGCCCCGCGGTTTCACTCTCGTAAGTCCTGACCTGACCCCTAGGGAATATCGGGATAAAAAGTAGCCTATGTGTTAATCCAGGTCTCCAGCTATCTACAAATCAAGTTTCATTGCAATCGGTTCAGTAGTTTTAGCGTGAAAGAGTAACAAACATCCATACATCCTCACAAACTTTTACGTTTATAATATTAGTAGGATATATGTGTATATCGAATAAATATTAATATAAATACATACATATCACTACATATTAGTAAAAAAAAATCCCCTGCCGCGTCTTTCTGTCTGTCTATTCGCGATAAACTGAAAAACTACTACACGGATTTTCATGTGTGACTCATGAGGAAGGTTTGTTAAGATTTTGTGTAAATTGATTGAAAAAAATCAATACATGCTTTGCTATCTGTGCGAAGCTGGGGCGGGTTGCTATTATATAATATGTATGTAAGTATTATAAAGACTAATGGATCTAAGTATGTTTATTAGTGTTCTTACTCTAAATAAATCCTTGCGACATTAGATGCTGCAGGCTGGATTCCTGTTCAATGCAAATATCTGTAATGCATCTTAGATCAAATATACCATAGATACACGCTCAAAATCACTCCATAGTTCCACATACTTTACGTGCATGCATTTAATATGCCATCGTAATAATAAACCAGACTATACTATGAATTTATGTTGTAATAGTTTGATTGATACAAGAACTACAATGTAGAGTGTAGTGTCTATGGTTTATTACTTACCGGGCACGTAGGTATTTCACATGCACGCTCGCAAGTGAAACAGACAGGAGAGCAGGCTACGTACTTCAAAAGTAACTAAATTCTTAAATTATCCTTTGTTACAGTGCCATTACTATACATAAAAAATTATAACTATGATAAGAGTATTCTACTTATCGAAAGTACGACATTTCATGCCTTAGAAACGTCCAACCGCTAGCGCGGGCGCGAAGCGTCTGATAACTTAACTGTGCTTACAACTGCATTTAAGCACAGTTTAGTAAATAGCATATTGCTGCATGAGCTCCGGAATTACACACACTCGTTTAAATTACACGCTTTTATGCTTTTAGCTTCACTAGCAACCACAGAAATCTAAATAAGGTTATTTAGATTTCTGTTTTTTAACTATGTAAACCAATCTTGGAAGTTAATTTCAACCTACTTCTAATTGTACTATGGAAATGAAACTTTGTATGTATATGTAGTTTGGATGACAATGCTATAATTTGGCATCTTGGAGCTGATCATGGAGCAAGAAGTTGAATAGTGGAACTCTTTAGTGGGTACTAGTAAACCCCCCGAGTTTGGGCTCATATGATTCGTTTTGACGAGTTTAATGCATTGGGGTTGGTAATGATGTGTGATGATGAAGGATAGTAGAACATTTTGTACTTTTTTTAGGTTTCCGTACCCTAAAAAGGAAAAAACGGAACCCTTATAGGATCACTTTGTTGTCCGTCCGGCCGAAGGTCTGTCTGTCTGTCAAGACCCTTTTTCTCAGGAACGCGTGGAGGTATCGAGCTGAAATTTATATCAAATACTCAGGTCTACTGTCCCTTAGAGTTGTGAAAAAATCAAACTTCTAAGCCAACGCAATCAAAAGATACAGCCGTTTATGCCGCAAATTTTCGACACTTGCAAGGGAATCAAAACCTATAGGATACTTCCCGTGAACTCAGAATCTTGAAATTTGGTACGAAGCAACGTCTTATAGCACAGATAAAGGTAAAATTGCCAAAACCGTAAATTTTTAGTTACATCATATAATAAAAATATTTTACGGAACCCTCGGTGCGCGAGTCCGACTCGCACTTGGCCGGTATTTTTGTTTTACTACTATAATTCATTATTAAATTTATTTGTCAGACCATTAGACAAATCAAAATGGCCGTATAAAGAAGACACACGATCTAATATACAGACAGTTGGATCTTGTGCTACCCTAGTTGCGCAAAGAATAAAGAACTTGGGTGCTCTTGTGGCAAAGGATGTTGATTTCTTCAACGCCTATCCTGTTTGCAGTAAACTATTATATGGTGAGTTTAACTATTGTTGCGAGCTAAGGTTCGAAATTAGAAAGGTACACCAATTTGTTACCAAAATAGACATAATTTATTTCAATAATTCACAAATAACACAATTATGTATAATTAATTTTATTTAAATTATCACTAGTACTTCGCACTTATATTTCTCTATTCACTTTTTCACTTGTTAATTTCTCAACTAAAACTCAATCAATACCGCAATGCAACTGCCCTTTTATACACCTACCTTTATTTCGTAGAGAGTTCATAACTTTTCGAAATATTAGCTTTGTTTGTCAATTTTCAAGTTTAATTTGCCAGTAACAAGATTTATGTATTAGTTAGCACGAATTTTTCCTCATTGGTTCTCGACCCCTACAACACTTTTATACGACCCAATAAATAACCACACGTGTTTCCAGCACCTTGTATATATAGGTAGAGACAAAATTAAGAGAAAGTTCAGTACCGTTCTGTCCTCGTGTTATTTGACTGATTTTCTTTGATGATGTTAAGTAAGCCTAAATTGACGCGCGGGCGCCATCTATTAACGAGTAGAGGAAATCATAGATGGTTACGATTACTTAAATTAGAATTAATTTGTCTGTCAATAAGAATGTTCTGCTAAATTCTAGAAGTTTTAACAGTGGTCGAGTCAAATAGATAAAACAAAATGTTTCAGGAAATTTCACGAACTTTCTATGATATGTTTTTGGAACTATATGGACATACAGTTGTAGTTAAGCGATACTACGAGTTAATAAGTGCGCAGAATAGTACAAGTGGACTGTGACTTGTAACTAGTGTTGTCTTAATAGCGAATTCTTTAAATAAATTGTACCTATCTAACCCCGGCTCGTAACAATAATACTGAGTATAAACGAAACAGCTATAATCTGCTATTGTAACCCCAAATTTCTATGTTGCAGCCACGATAATATTAGATACGGTGAATCTTTCAAAGGAAGTAAACAAAGCTAGACCACTTGATGAGGAAATTATACTTTTCTTAGAAAGCTTGATAAAGCCAGATGACTACACGGCAGAACGGTAAGCACATACATACATTCACGACTGTATCTCCTAAGGGGTAAGCAGAGGTATCGTGGGAGAGCCATTCTTCGGCCGGAGTGATACCACGGCCTCATAGAAAACCGACAGTGAAGCAATTCTTGCACTGCTTTTCGCCGAGTAAGTGAGGTTACCGGAGGCCCTAACCCTTCCTTCCCCCTCTTCCACCCTTTCCTCCCCCCATCCACCCTTTCCCTACTCCCACTATAAAGACCGGCAACGCACTTGTGACTCTTGAGTTACAGGTGCCCATGGGCGGCGGTAGTTATTTACCATCAGGTGACTCGTCTGGTCGTTTGCATCCAATACCATATAAAAAAAAGGTGTATAAAATGAACCCACATTCTGCTCACGTGATAACGAAGCCTTGCTCCAAGCTCTTCTTAGGGTTCCGTTCCTTAAAGGAAAAATCTTCAGGTCATAACTTGTAAGCGGATAGTTTCTTTCAAAAACACTGGTAGATTTCAGTTGTCGAGTTTTCCAAAATTTTCTTTACAGGAGGTCTAGTTATGACCCCTAGACCCCAAAACAACCGCCAGTATATATATATATATATATATAAACATTATATGTATAATAATATGTATATATGTATGTACCTCAATCAAACGAAAGAGGTCGCAATAATGCACCGACTGCTTTCTAACTTGGACGACAAATCAACAGGGCAAAAATGAAGGTTACATTCGTGAATAGGGAATATTCCTCCAAAGGGGGACTGGGTCCGGGGGGGGGGGCAGATTTAAAAAAAAATAAAAAAACGCGAAATCTAACTCTGCGGGCCTGCTGCGGACCCGGTTTTTTTTTGTAACTGTATGCTATAGAGCCTTAAGTAGATAAGTGTTCCATTTCCATTTCAGATACAGTCTATATAGATTTCACTATTTGTTTATTTCAGCGAACGTCTACTGGATAGCTTGGTGAGGGCCAGAGGCGATGTCTCCAACCTGACGGCCGCCCAACTCCTCAAGAAAGATGTCAAGGTCGTCAGCTATGTACTTGTGCCGAGTTTTCCTTTCCTCGTCAAGGTAAAACATTATTCCAACACTATGTTTGAACTTCCTAGTATTGTTGTTTATTACTCGTTACAAAAGTGTGTAAGTTTTACGTGGGAGAGCCATGCTTCGGCACGTATGGGCCGGCTCAACTCCGCTCGATAGCACGACCTCACAGAAACACCTTCGCCGTGTGAGTGAGGTAACCGGAGGCCCTAACCCTTCCCTCTACCCTATTCCCGTCCGTCCCCTCTCCCGTCTTCCCGCTCTTCCCCCTCTCCCCCTCTTTCCCTATTCCCATCTTAAAGGGCGGCAACGCACTTGTGACTCTTGATTCACAGGTGCCCATGGGCGGCGGTGGTCATTTACCATCAGGTGACCCGTCTGCTCGTTTGCCCCTTATACCATAAAAAAAAAATGTAACTTCAAGTGGTTTTTAACCAGGGTTGCCAACCGTCCGAGGTTCCTCGTACAAATACGAAATTTGTGGTCTGCTGTACGAGGTACGAGGACACGATCAGCCTCCTACAATTATGTACGAGAGTTTGATGTAGGAAATTATATAGCATAATTTTTTATTGTGGATAACAGTTTATAGCGTCAATGGGTCTTTACACTTTAGCTACATTGGGTCTGCTAAATGAAAACTAACTGACTGACTTTTAAAAAGAGTGGCCATGAGTTTCTTCGCCAGTATTCTTCTCATAAGGCTCTACGCATTTTGGAAACTGGAAGTTATAGATCGACACAAACAGGCAGTAGATTTTGGTGTTTTCACCTTATTTAATTGTTTATTAACCTTTTTTTGACTGGCCTGTTGGTCTAGTGGTTAGTGACCCTGACTGCTAAGCCAGAGGTCGTGGGTTCGATTTCCACCCAGGACAAATAATTGTGTGATGAGCACGATAATTCGTTACTAAATACGTTCTGTGTCTGGGTGTCATTTATCTATAATAAGTATGTATTTAGAAATATATAAGTATGTTTATCAGCAGTCTGGTTACCATAGTACAGGCTCTGCCTAGTTTGGGATCAGACGGCCGTGTGTGAGATGTGTGGAGATATTATTGCTATTATTATTATTTACCTCGACAATCCAGTACATGCTGTGGCGTCTGTTTGCGCCGATCTATGATTTTAACTCTAGCTTCAATTTAACGTTCATAAATGTCACTTAGTGTCTTAATTGAATAAATGATTTTGAATTTGAAAAGTTGACATATTGGGCATGTTCGTGGACCTTTTTTTCATTTTTATACTAGCGCAGGCATTATAATATACTTCTAATTTGAGTGGAAATAATACATGCGCGATGAGCGACAGATTGTTACTCAGCGAGAGGAAATTTGACAGATTGTAGTAGTACTATACATTCTTATTAAACCTCAATCAATAGTTAAATATGATTAGCGTAAATTTAGCGAAATGTAAAAATTAAAAACTCTAAAAAAATAAAAAACAAAATGCACATGCATTTTTTTTATTTATAAAATCGGCATCTTTTTTATTTAAAAATATTGACATGTAATTTGTTTAATTCAAAATGTTTTAAGTTGACAAATGTCTGCTAAATTAACACTCTTTTAATAAATGTACGAGGTTTTAAAGCCTAATTACGAGATTTAAAGTTGTTTATGTACGAGAAAAAAGTTCTAAGGTTGGCAACCCTGTTTTTAACTGACTTGAGAAAGAAGAAGAAGGTTAGGTGTTCTAATACTCTAGCATATCTTTTAATATAGTGAAGTTATTGTTTGCAATTATTTATTAATCGCGCGTTAATCCAGAAAGCCTACACAGGAAAGCGAAATGGTGGGTCCAGGAATGAACAATACAAAAACAAAAAAAAACTAAGGAACAGATCTGGTGAAAACATCAAAATAGACGAGGATAAAATAGAATCTGTAAATTCTTATATAAAGGATGCATCTAACAATGCGACAATTGCCTAAATCACTAAAAGGGTATAACTAAAAAAAAGTTATGACTATTTGAATTTCTAGGTATTTTCACCTCCGTTTCTATTAAAACCGGTGGAATGTGCAAGGTTAAAGTTTATAAATCTAACAATTTTTTTGTTTCGTAATTATTCACTCCGTTTTTTGAGAAAATGTTCACTTTTTAACTTAACTGTGAACTTCAAAAATTATGCTTTTTATACGTTGTTCTGTTCCGTCTCCTAGCGGGCTATATCTCTTAGTCTGTAATAGGTAGACAGTTGAAATTATATATTTAAAAAGTATCACCGACTTCAATGCGCCTCAAAATACTCAAAGCGCCTCAAGTGTGCCTATAAAATTTGAAGAGTTCCCTCGATTTCTCCAGGATCCCATCATCAGATCCTGACCTGATGACCATGGGACCACCTGGGAAGTATACCTTTTCAAACAAAAGAAGAATTTTCCAAATCGTTCCAGGCGTCTTTGAGTAATCGGTGAACGTACATAAAAAAAATATGCAGTGGAACACGGAACCTCCTCCTTTTTTGAAGTCGGTTAAAAATAAAACTTAAAGGCATTTTCCATACAACAGTTTTTCATAGTCTTGTACGATGGTACGAACAAAGACATGGTGAAATCAACCATCTACAAAGTTTCCTCCATTGTTTTCAGGAATTCCTCAAAAAGCCTGGAGCCCTACCTGCTGTGAACGAAGCCTTGGCACGTGAAGGGTGCTCCGTAGCCCTACTCCTAGGCATGGATCTAACCGAGGGCGTCCACCGAGATGCTGCCATTTATTATCCATCCAAAAGTCAGGAAATAGCAGTACCCGTGAGTTAGGGCCTATAATAATTAGCTTTTACCTTCTATGACCCTATGTTCTTTCGTGGACTCCTGGGAACGCGTGTTCAAAAAATCCTGGTGATCAGTCGAGTAGGTAGATAATATCGGGATAAAAAGCCTATGTGTTAATACAGATGTCCAGCTATCTACATACCAAGTTTCATCGCCATCGGTTCAGAAGTTTTTGCGTGAAAGCGCAACAAACATCCATATATCCTCACAAACTTTCACGTCTATAATATTAGTAGGATTTCTTTGTGTTGGAATTCTGATGAGCATATATTCAGTAGGGGAGCAACACCTTTGGTTGTTTTCTCACACACAATCGCATTTATAAAATTATTTAGATGCAGATTTATCAGGTTCTAGTGTATTCCACAAGTATCAACAACAATGAAAAAACAATCTTAACAAAACTTGTAGAATGCATGTCCTATTTTTAAATATTTTTTTGAAATTCATTATTATAATATTGGTGTATTATAATTCGTAATGTTACAGATATGCAAACATCTACAGGAATGGACGCGGCCGTCTCTAGGTTTGTCGGGCGAGCTGTTGGCAGACGTAACCAACGTGAACTACTTTTGGCAACTTAACTTGTCCGCATCACGGAAACAATATATTGCAGCTTTGAATGCTTATTTACAAAAATAATAAATGTATTTTATAATTTTTTTGTTTTAATCATTAACAAATAACCGGTTTTTATTTACGGATATGCTTTAGAGTTCGGATAATTTTAAACACAGAATAACGAGAGCAAAGATCCGATTTTAAAACCTAGCATAAGTTGCTTTAAGTGGCTTTGACCTCACATAAGATAATTGTTAATAAACACTTATGATTCCGAGTCTGGGAATTCGTTAGTTGTGTATTTGTACACAACCGGAACACTGGAAGAGTGAGTTTTTTTATGGGGTAGGAGGCAAACAAGCAGGTGAGTCACCTGATGGTACTGTTGCCGCATGCAACTCACACGTGCCTTGGCCTTTAAGGTGGGAATAGGTCTAATAAAAACAAAATTAAAAAAAAAAATATTGGTCTTGAAGGTTTGTAGGTACACATATTGGTTGTGCGAGGCAAAACGTTTTTGGAGAAGCGTACAGTGGTAGCGTGCCAATTATCTAAATGATGGGGATAGAAATTTGTTTTAAAACTAGGGCTGCTCTTTGAAATTTGGTTTAACGTAAATGTATGAGAAACCTGGCAATTCACTTAAAAATGTGCGTTCATACCAAATTGAATTGAAAAGTTTATATATTAAAGCGTCATGGGGCGGGTCATTTCTTTCCCTCTGATATGGCGAAGGAGATGATGGCTGGTCCATGCGTCATACTCGTGAACGGGTGCTGCTTGGGGTGACTGGTCGGCCTAGTCAGCGATGCTTTGGCCTATACTATTATTTTGGTTCGATCAACTGCAACTCTAGCCTCTTAATCCAGTCACGAATTATTTTTAACAGTAGATTTTGTAACTGAATGAAGGTAGATGTGCACCTTGAATGATTTCTATGTTTAATAGGTTCAAACCTTCAACGGTATCACTGAGTGATTTTTATTTTTTAGTACGTTAGCTTTTGGAGCATTTCAATAAAATGAAATTCAGGTTGCATCAGCTTGCATCCTGTTTAGCTCTCGTGTAACACTAACACTATTGTACCTGAAGATCTGACTTTTAAAAAGAGTGGCCATGAGTTTCTTTGCCAGTATTCTTCTCATAAGGCCCTACGCATTTTGGAAACTGGAAGTTATAGATCGACACAAACAGGCAGTAGATTTTGGTGTTTTTCACCTAATTTACCTTGACAATCCAGTACATGCTGTGGCGTCTGTTTGTGCCGATCTATGATTTTAACTCTAGCTTCAATTTAACGTTCATAAATGTCACTTAGTGTCTTAATTGAATAAATGATTTTGAATTTGAATTAAGCTAGCTACCTACCTATAGTCTGAGCGGAAGGGCTAAGGTATGCGGGCGGTGAGACGGGAGACGGCGCCATTGACGGGATGCGACACGATATATTTGAGGACAGATAAATCTCCTGATGACCATGTTAGTTAAATTATTATTTTTTATTAATAAAAAGACAACTCCCGCATTAGGAATTACTCCTGTGTCGTGGGAGACTTTACAAACATACAAACAACGGACACAAAGAACACCCAGACTAGGGTGGGAATCGAACCCACGACCTCTGGCTCAGCGGTCAGGGTCACTAACCACTAGACCAACAGGCCAGTCATTATAATATTATAAAATATATTTTTGTATTTTATATATTATATAGTATTATAATATATTTTTGTATTTCCGGCCTAAACAAAAATAACACATAAAAAAGTGTTCAGTCAATCAATCAATCAGCCTATCATAGTCCACGCCTGGACATAGGCATCTCCCAATGTGCCCCACAGCACCCGGTCCTCCGCCTTCCGCATCCAGTCCATCCCTGCTACCAGAAAAAGTGTTAATTAAATTTTATTATTTATGACACAAAACAGTTTTATAAACAACATTTCTCAATAAGTCATTTAAAATATCCTTTTCACTATCACCGTTATAGTACAAAATTAATCCATAATCTTCTCCTTCATTACCAGAAATGTCTTCAATTTCCATATCCTCCTCAGAATCTGAATCGTTGCCCAGGTTAATGATCAACTCGTCCAACACATTCTCAAACTCATGTCGTGGTCGAAATATTGGTTCTCAATTCTTTATATGTGGTACCACACTTTTACCATCTTTCCGGATTGAATTCAGAAAACAATCTTGTGATGATTGGAATTTTGTCGTCCAATGAAGAATTTTTTTAAACTTTTGAAGTTTAAACTTCTTATGAGAGGGTAAACCACTTCGTTACGTAACGCGTTACGGCGCCAGTCTGTCTGGTGTTTAAGTTATCACTTCGGTCGGGCGTCCCAAGACGCACACGTTTTTATTTTTTTATACTACGTCAGTGGCAAACAAGTACCGTAACATATCGCGAATGATTAGTAGGTTTTTGGACGAATTGAATGAAATTTATATATTGTTCTTAAGCTTTAGCTTCATATTTCGTTTTTCCTACGAAAAATGCATGCTCGGTTAGTCATAAACATACACTAATTAGTTAAAGTATAAAATTCTCATGTTAGAACCAATAAAACAAGAAACAAGTAACAACAAAACACATACATACACCGTATAAGTAGGTACCTATATATTGTTCAATTGTATATATTTATGTATACCTATAGATATGTATATTATATTAGTTTTCGGCATCTGACCACTAGGCAGAGTTTTGTGTTGTCAATAAAAAGAAGCAGAGCTGCCTGTCTATATCCTATATACTATTGTAGTCTTTGGTGCTATGCTAAATGGTTTTTATCACAGACAAAATAATTTTTTGTTTCTAATTTTATGGGGTCACTTTGAAGATATAAAAAGCCGATCCAATAAAAAGAATCACAGTCGGAGTAAATATTGTGTAACTGTTAAGTGACACAAACATTATTAAGTGTATGTCTATATAGCAGTAACACTTTAGTATAAACTTCACCTTTTTGTAATAGGCTGATTATTAGTACCTATATCTAAAGAGTATTTAACGTAGTGTTTGTATACTCTTTGAAAGAGAATACAAACCAATGAGGTATTCTTATGTCAATGATACAAACACAACTTTAGATTTTTAGTAAATGGTAGAATCAATATAAATATCATGGTCACACTGAATTTAGCGTCAAAAGTACTCAAAACTCTCTGAATATATAGTTATCTGTGCTCAAAACTCTCAAATTCTTAAAAGTCAATTGCGTATTTTGTCCTTAACATAGTTCTGTAGATTTAACTAAATATTCACATTAAATATATCAAGTTTATAGCAATAATTAACATAATTGTCATGTTGTTTTATTATAAGTGTTTCATTCAGCAATCTTTTAAACGGGTTAAAAATGTCAACAGTGCTTAGACTAAAAAAAAATTAAAAGGAAACTAGGTTCATTTAATATAGGACATAGCGTATAGCGTTTAATTAAAAAGTTTATACTTATAAATTTAATAATTATGGAAAAGTTGTTAATGTGTAGAATCTGTTTAGCAACAGATCTACGTATGGACTGTATTGTGAATACTCATTTACAAGACACATACGAGAGGCTGACTATGACACAAGTAACAATAGTTTATTATTTCTAAACATTTAACGTAATTTTTTTTTTGGCGAGTAAACATTTACCATCTTAATATCTAATTTTAATTAATAATTATTTTAAATTTTTTCTCAACTTGAATGTTAGTATATTTCACTACAGGTTCCCTGCAATTTCACATTTCTTAGCTTCATTTTGTAACTATGTAAATAAATCTTAGAAATAGATTTTAACCTACTTCTACACAGTTTAAGCAATAATTAAATATCTACTGTCTAAACAGTGGCATTCTTTAGTGGCTACTGGTTGACCCCTTGAGGCTTGGTAAAAATATTCTGATTGTGGGGGTTACTATTATTATGGTGATAGTCACTTACCATCAGGTGACCCGTCTCCTCTTTTGCCCCTTATAATATAAAAAAATTTAGAACAATGTAGTGGATTATTTGCTGTTTTTTTAGCTTTTCTCAACTATAATTATTTGCTTGTGTGTGTATACTTATGTGGACTATAAAAATAAACTTTTGCACATAACCTACAGATTTTAATGAAAAATATTCCCTAAAATTATAAAAAAATGTTTAATAAAATAACTACCATTTTATATTGTGTTGATATGACTTCTCTATATGACTCACTATATGTAGGATCCTTCGATATGGTATGGTATACTCATAGGCTGATTAGTTGAGACAGGCTAGCTCCTTACAGATACACAATAGCCTCCTGGGGCTTCACAGGCTTCTAGAAATGACCTCGCACCCGCAAGGATACTTAACCATTTTGTGCGAGTTATATGATGCATGCTATATCAATGACTTTCTTTGATTTGGTAAACTTGATAGTAAATATGATATATGGGCTTGTTTTGTGTTAGTAATATGGTTTGGCTTACATATTGATGATTTAATTATATATTACTAGCAGCACCCCGCGGTTTCACCCGCGTAAATCCCGATCCCGGGGGAATATTGGGATAAAAAGTAGCCTATATGTTAATCCAGGTCTCCAGCTATCTACATACCAAGATTCATCACATTCGGTTTAGTAGTTTTGGCGTGAAAGACAAACATCCATCCATCCAAACTTTCACATTTATAATATTAGAAACATCCATCCATCCAAACTTTCACATTTATAATATTAGTTCGATTTTCTATACCATAAATCATTGCATTTTTTACAGTTTGAAACAAAAGACAGCCGGCCAATTCTGGCCTGTTACTTGTGCTGTGCAAGGCTTCAAAACTGCTACCAGTTGAGCATGAACTGTCTCCAGAGTGAGGAGCTCCTCACGCAGATGCTGAGCAGCAATATGGTATGTAGTAACATGTAGATTAAAATATAAACTCCTCGGAGAGGTATTCATATTTCGGTGGCAGCTTTGTTTGCCTCAATGTAGGTTCCGTGAATTGACTCATGTGTCCCTCGGGCACAGTACTTCTGTTTTTCATTAAAGTTATCCTCTGTACCCCTAACTACTTGTGTACTATAATAATTTTCTTTTAGCTTAGGGAGAAATGTAAAAAATGTGTCACATAGTATGAGTATCCATATTATGTGACACATTTTGATGTGACAAGTTGAGATTTTTGGGTGTTTTAAATTTTTGTCTATACTTGTTTGTCACAGTTAAACCCCAAGAATCTACAAGAGGTCACGCGAACTATGAGACTTGGAACAACACCTGTTATAGTGGAGACCTTCGGAGATGCTCTTCTCGATGCTATAGATGGTCGTGTCAAAGTGGAACCTTCCACACAGTCTTCAGGCATAGAAGTTGAAGTGAAGATGATTGTAAATGAAGGTACTGATTTCATTTTTTAATGATCTAGGATGAGAAGGGTCTTTGATTCTTAAAATATATAATTAACAGTCTTAAGTACCACCAGTTTTTAACCAACTTCAAAAAGAAGATTCAATTCGACTGTGTATATGTTATGTTACGCGACATCTTCGCCATTTGTAAACCGATTTTAATAATTAATTGTACTCAATGTTTATCCCATTAAAATTTTAAGAAAATACTCCAATTCTAAGGGTGGAAAATTCAGGGATGAAAAACACAACTTATTAAAATTTATCATGATTTAGACAGATTGAAGTCGGTGATGCTTTCTTTAAAGTTAATTATAGTAGAACATTGTCCAATGTGGGATTCGAATCCAAAACATAAGCGAAATGCTGAAGGGGACATGACAAATAGATCATCTTTACTACTATAAAGCAACTTAATTTTCTGGAACCATCAGATGGATTTGAAAATTCTTTTTGTATTTGATAGGCTAATTCTTAAGAGCCATAGACTAATCATGGGTTTTATTCACGCCTGCATATTTCAGTGATAAATAAAACGACTCTTAAAAAATTGTAATTTGATAGATGGATGGATGGATGTTTGTTACTCTTTCACGCAAAAACCACTGAACCGATTGCGATGACACTTGGTATGTAGATAGCTGGAGACCTGGATTAACATATAGGCTACTTTTAACCCCCGACGCAAAAAGAGGGGTGTTATAAGTTTGACGTCAATGTCTGTGTGTGTGTGAGTGTGTGTGTGTGTGTGTGTGTGTGTGTGTGAGTGTGTGTGTGTGTGTGTGTGTGTGTGTGTGTGTGTCTGTCTGTGGCATCGTAGCTGTCAAACGGATGGACCGATTTCGATGCGGTTATTTTCATATGAAAGCCTGTTTCCTTGCGGTGGTTCTTAGCTATGTTTGGTTAATATCGGTAAAGCAGTGTAAAAGTAACAGCTCTTTTCCAAAATGATGTAAGGCATTTTTGTTATTATTTTGTGTCGGGGGTGTTTTAAATGTTTAATTTATAGTTATTATCCCGATATTCCCACGGTATCGGAATTTACGTGAGTGAAACCGCGGGGCGCTGCTAGTAAAACATAAATTAAGTGTTTTATTTTACAGAATAATACCTGGTCCACTTATTTGTGCAACAAACACAAATAAATATAAAACACCCTAAAAAATTTTCGACGACAACGAATGGTTAGGGTATATAGCGGGAAAGCGAACGTTAGGTGTCTAGGGTTAAGGGTCATAGCTTATATTCACGCCTGTGCCCCCAAAGGGGCACGCAGAAGCCTATTAAACACCTACATTGTGCCAACTAATTAGGTCTCACTTACCTAATGAGGGGTGAATCTTTTGCCTTCAACTTACGAATAGTAATCAAAATATTCTGTTTACAGTTGTAGAAAACAGAATTCCAGAAGAGCATATTAAAGTAGAACCTACGATAGATGACCGCTTCCAAGGTGCAGAAGACCCAGAAGATGACATACCTCTCGACATTGTGAAACATGAACCTGGAATAATTACTCCAAGTAAGTCTGTTTTTTTTATTTCTTACGTCTCTACTCATTTTTTGACCAAAAATATATGAACAAAATATTGTTTAAAAAAAAAAACACGTGAGATGTCTTTTTCTCTATTTAATGCATTGAATAAACTGTATCAGAATATAATAAATATTGTAAAAACTCGAAATTAAAATTGCGCCATCTGGGAAAGTTGCCCGAAAGAATATTTAGATTATTAGAATACCACAATAATCCATAGATGGCGTAAATAAAAAAATCATCTCGCGGTCAGCATTTTTCGTTGCGCTAACACTTTTTTCCGCCGAGCGTCTGAAAATTATTTGACTGCACGGACGGCGCAGTGGTTAAAGTGCTCGCCTCGCTATTACGCATGCCAAGTGTTGGGTTCGATGCCCACATGGTACAAAAATTTGTGTGAACCACAAATAGTTGTGACAGGTACAGGTCTGGGTGTTCTTTATGTCCGTTGTTCGAATGTTTGTAATGTTTCCTGCGACACAGGAATTATTCCTAGTTTACGAGTTTTATTCATAAATCAATAAACAAAATTGTTGACAATGTTTAAAAGGAGAAAGTAGTTAAATAGTATCTATAATTATAATAATTATAAAATGAAATTTAAAAACCCACTGTCAAAAAATATACTCAAAGAAAAAAAATTTACCCAATGTCAAAAAATATACCCAATGTCAAAAAATATACCCACTGTCAAAAAATATACTCAAAGTAAAAAAATATACCCAATGTCAAAAAATATACCCAATGTCAAAAAATATACCCAATGTCAAAAAATATACCCAATGTCAAAAAATATACCCAATGTCAAAAAATATACCTAATGTCACTGAGACAACTGAGACGAATGTATAACTTTTATAGTTTAAGCTATAGAGCGTGCGTGAATTGACATACGTACATACACCCTACACACATACATTCACGTATCCTATACGCAATGTAATTTGGTCCCACTTACGTAATAAGTATATTGCCGCCAAAAATTTTAACGATGGGAAAATTCGGAGTATATTGGCAAATTGGAAAGAATGGGATATTGCTTATGGTCAGGGTCGTACCTGTAACTCGAACTGGCTATTAAAGACGGAACCCTCCAACTGTGACTTACATACGAAAAGGTGTTATTAATTTTGTGGAGCGTTGTGTAGCCGAAAAGTATGTGACTGTATAAAAAGATTTAGAAAAAAAACAGTCGTAGGACTGCACGTCAAAAGTGAAAACATAAATTCACAATGTACATCTGTATATATATAATTAGGTTAAAAATAAAAAGGAGGTAATAAAATATCTAAATGTATACATAGGGTACACTGGAAGTTCTGCGCACCTGGCCGCTCATAAATAAATGTTTGAATTTCGAATGTTATATTTTTTAAATGTAAGAGACTCGGCTCCGTCTTACGAATTTTCGATCAGGGTCACGTGTCCTGACGCGAGTTTAACATCCCAAAAAGTGCACAACGCCGCCAAAGAAGTTTTCACTTCAAAAAAAATTTAACCTTTTCTTCGACAACTGCTTTTCTTATTACTATTCTTATTATTACTTTGGATATTGAATAATAATATCACTGATAAAGTATACATTTTTTATTTACTTAAATTTGAATAAGAAAATTATATGAATAGACTTAAGGTAGGCAAACTATATTGGAAATACTATATTGTTGTTCTTGTTTGTTTACTATACTATCAAAATAACTAAACTCGGTAAATAAAATACAATAACAAACTATACTATCAAAATAACTAAACTCGGTAAATAAAATACAATATCAAAAAAACGGTCAAGTGCAAATCTGACTCGCACACCGAGGCTTTCGATCCGTACTAACTTGGATGTAGATAGTTGATCCATCTCGGATGTCGACTTCGAGATGGATAATAGTGTGGCACGACGGACTCCTCTACAAAGTTGTTCCTAATCATACTTCGAGGAAAGACATTTCTACGTAAAACACGGTGACAACAGGACTAACCTTTTTAAGATCAAAGCAGGAGTCCCCCAAGGTAGCATAATGGGTCCCTTATTATATCAGATTTATATGATCTTCCAAACGCAGACAATGTAATCACCCGCACATATGCTGGTGACACAGTCATTCTAGCAGTGGATTCAACCTCATCTGGAACATCTCTGGAACTCCAAGCAAGTCTGAACAATATATCTAAATGGCAGTAGGATTGGAAGATAAAAGCGAACGAATCGAAGTCCGTGTATGCGATCTTTACACAAAGACGCGACATATGTCCCAAAATGGAATTAAACCAAGTAAGGATTCCACAGTCAGATAGCGTTAGATACTTAGGAATTAACCTAAACAGACGACTAATATGTCCAACAAGTGAGAAATATGTATTGGCTTTTAAATCGAAAGTCCAAACTATCATTAGAAAATAAGCTTATACTGTACAAGGCCGTACTTAAACCGATATTTACCGAAACACTGCAAGGTTCCAATCCAAAATGCTTCGCATGATTACCAAGACTCCATGGTATATTAAAAACGACCGTCTGCATCGAGAACAAAAAATAAAAACTATACGAAATTTTGAATGAAGGTTTTTCCTATTGAGCACTATTGGCGTTATGAATGTACACCTTAATTACAATATGTTTTGGTTTATTTTACCATATGAATTGCGCATACAATAAGTACTTTATTGAACTAATCATATTTTTAAAGATTAATTAATAAGGAGCTGACAGAACTCAATGTTTAGATTAGCGCCCTCTAGTGGATCTATATGTACCTATTATTAGCGTGACGGTTCAGTGTTTTGTCCCCATAGCAAAAGTGCACAACGTGCCTAAAGAAGTTTTCACACACAAAAAACTCAACTTGATACTGACACAGACAAATAGACAGTGCGAACGGTTCGTTTTTTTTCTCGTTTTGATAAATGGATAATTTTAACTCTTACACAATTCTAAAAAAAAATATTCAAATTCAAATTCAAAATCATTTATTCAATTAAGACACTAAGTGACATTTATGAACGTTAAATTGAAGCTAGAGTTAAAATCATAGATCGCCACAAACAGACGCCACAGCATATACTGGATTGTCGAAGTAAATTAGGTGAAAACACCAAAATCTACTGCCCGTTTGTGTCGATCTATAACTTCGAGTTTCCAAAATGCGTAGGGCCTTATGAGAAGAATACTGGCAAAGAAACTCATGGCCACTCTTTTTTCTTTTAATAATAATAAGATATTATTTAGGTAAATCACTGGATTTTGCTCCAACACGTCTTAATGCAAGTACTTAAAATCCCACTAATTTCGTATAGACAGCTCTTAGAAATAAGATAAGTGATTTTATTAAAAAAAAAAAATGCTAGGTATATGGTAACGTTAAATGAGGATGGTTGTTTTTGGTTCACATTGTAATAAATCAGTGTGCTGTCAGCAATTGACCGTGTATTCGCACACTTAACACATTCGCTCTCACAATTATTTTTACATTGCATTTTTACCAAACTCTGTATAAACTCTACCTGTGACCGATCAATACCTATGCGGTGCGGTACTCGTCTCCTCTCCCTTTGCCCCCTATTGTATCTTCTTTAGACTTAATGTTTACATATGCCTTTATTATTTAGGCGCTTCTGTTGCTAAGAAGTCCAGTGCAGCCATGCAGAAAGGGAACATCGAAGACACTACTTTAAACAGACTTACTAAAAATAAGCAAGTGAATACAAATTTTAAAGGAAGTATTAAAAATATTAAGAAAGCTACTATGGGCTGTAAACCGGTCGAAAAACATACTTTAAGTACATGTAAAATTGATGACGCCAGCATGATAACTAAGTCTGCAAATTACATATGTGATATTTGTCAAAAATGTTTTTCACGCAGGCAATATCTAGTTAAACACATACAAATACACACTGGGAAGAAACCACAAAAATGTAACGCATGCAACAAAACTTTTATTAATATGGCTAATTTAAAATATCATGATCGTGTGCACACTGGTGAAACACCGTATTCGTGCAGCACAAACATTCGTAGGAAACGAAACGATAGGCCTTTTAAATGTAATGTATGTAATAAGTGCTGTTTAGTTTGAAATTTCATAGTCGAGTGCACAGTGGTGAAACACCTTATCAGTGTAACATATGTAGTAAAAAATTCAATTGTGAAATGAATTTAAATTCTCATTAGCGTGTACACACTGGTGAGAAGTCTTTTAAATGTAAAATATGTAATAAAATTTATGCGCATAGGTCTAGTTTAAGGTATCATATATTATGCGTACATACAAATATTGACTGTTAACAATGAAATATAATGTCAATGTTATGTTCATCATGTATAGTACTTTTTACACGCTTTATATTAGCTTCACTTGTATGTTTGTTTGAACCGACTCCTTAGGGCGCGATTTTGACCCACTTTAAACGGCCAGATTTCATTCAAATTTTGCACACCTGTCAAATACCGATGACAATGCAATAATTCGATTAAAAAAAAAAATAGTTTAAAAAACTAAAAAAATATTCTTTTATAGAAAATCCAACTAAAAAATAGAACATAAATTTTGCAAAGCGTGGGGTGCATGCGTAGTGTCAATAGTTATAAACATTTTATTGACACACATATACATTTATTTCTTGTTTACACTATTCTTAATCAAAATTTACTTAAATTTATTTTCTATTTTTTAGTTGGATTTTCTATAAAAGCGTGTTTTTTAAACTATTATTGATTGTTATTTATTTACGCTCATATTTGTATGAAATTCAAGCACTTGTTGAATACCATTAGTAATTTGAAGGACCACCGTGTCCGATGTAAGACCGTCTCGAAGGACCGACAGTAGGTTTTTGAAGACTGACGTGTCTTCGACGAGCAAACTTGGCATAAATGATCATTAATTTTTATTAACATTGTATATAAATATTATAGACATATATGTGGGAATGGAAGTTGAGTGGAATGGAACGTTGCTGAACGACTGATGAATGTGAGTGAGTGTATGATTAAGGCATGAGAGGGGAGATTTAGGACGGATGTGACAGGAAGACGAGTGAGAGGAACTTAAAAGTAATTAACGAGGATTATTGTAAAAGTAAAATAAAATATAAGTGTTTTAAGTTGATGGTGGAGTATTATTTCCCTCTGAGCACTACATATATATTTTGTACTTTTCTTTAATATAAGAATGTAAAATAACACACATATTCAAAACTAGTAGTAATAGCAAGTAACTATTATCTTATCTGTGGTAATAGTTTTAGACAAATAATATGTGATCAAGTGAACAACTAATATTTTAATATTAATAAATTTAATATTAATAGCAACGCGTGGCTTTAAATGGATTATGGCGAGAAATTAAAAGATTAATTTGATTATATAAAATATGATTACAATAACGTACAACCGACAGACTTAATTGCTTCATCAAGATTATAGACAAAACGCAACACCATATAAACCAAAGAGACTTAAAAACATATAGTAAACCCTCTTTTCACATAATTCCTTTTGGTTCTTGGCCCTTAAACATTATATATTCAAAAAAATATAGAATTAATACATCTATTGAACTTTTCTTTATTCAATGCTTTGGTCAAGCAATCTCCTTTCATATTCTAAGTACTTAAATAAACGATGTTAATCATCTTATTTCTTACAGTTTCTCTCATAAAATGATGTCTAACATCAATATGCTTGATCGAGCATGATAGGGCTTGAACACAATTTATGCGCTCATTGTAAAAGTTAATTTTCACAATAACATTCAAACATTTATATAAAAAACTACGTAAAAATATTGCTTCTTTGCATGCATCAGAGAGTGCCATGTACTCTGTCTCAGTACAGTTTTCTGTTTCCAGCTTTCCTAAGAAATAACCGAGTTTGTAGCTTATTGAAATAAGTACCCTGTGTACCAGCCCAGTCTGCATCTATTGCCCTGCCTATTGCATATTATTGCCCTTTATGTATGATGATGATTCATCATACATAAAGGGCAATAATAATTATCCCCTCCCCTTGTCCTTTATAATAGATACATTACTCAGACGACATTCTCTTATAGTAGTAAGTGTAGTTTATTCACAAAAACTTCATTTATTTTCTCATACCAAGATCGGGCTGCTTGTTTCAATCCGTAAACAGTTTTATAAACTTTCTTCTCTTTGCCCTTAATCACAAACCCTTCAGGTTGTTCCATAAAAACAGTCTCTTTTAAATCGCCATTTACGAAAGATGTTTTAACACCCATGTCATCAATTAAATTATATTCTGCTAATGTAATCACTACCATACTGTTGTGTAAATCTATTGGCTACAAGACGAGCCTTGTACTTTAATAGTTTACCATCTAGCCCTTTTTTCCTTTTAAATACCCACTTGCATTTAACATGTTTGTGTCCCTTAGGCAAGTCAACAAGATCCCAACACTTGTTTGTAAGAAAATATTTATACTCATCTGTCATAGCTGCTTTCCATTCTTTGGCTTCACTATTAGACAGAGCTTCTTTAACAGATTTGGGATCTCCTTCATCACAACACGCTGCTGCCATCGCCATCATAGCTAAACCGCTTAATGTTTCATCAGCATCTTCGAAAATTGGTACCGACGAATCTTCTGAGTCGATATCTGAAGAGCCTAGAACGTAAGTGGGATCCGACGAGTCATTTGCGCTTACACTGCTCTCACTTTCATTTACAGAAAATATAGTTTGTCTAAGGGACCGTATGTCATCAGAATGGTAAGTACGTTTATCATCAGACGAAGTATGTACTACGGACGTATCATCATGTGATGTTCCTTTCCCCCAAAAATTATTCTCTATGAAAGTGACATGCCCAGCTTTCACGCAGTTACGAGGACAGGATGGATCCAAAAGACGATATGCCTTGCTATCCTCGCAGTACCCTACAAAAATAAAAGCCTTAGATCTCATATCTAATTTCTTGGAATTGGAGTTTAAAGCATAGGCTACACTTACGAAGACACGTAAATGGCTAATATTGATTTTTTTATTTGTCCATTTCTCTTCAGGTGTCACGCCCATAACTGTTTTTGTGGGTGACCTATTCTTTAGATAAAGTGCGGTGTTTACAGCCTCTGACCAAAAATATTTATCCAGTCTTGAATCCTGAAGCATGCAGCGACTCTTGTCCATGATGGTTCGGTTTGCTCGTTCCACCAAACCATTCTCCTCACTACAATGCGGAACCATCGTTTGATGACGTATCCCATTTGCCTTCAATAATTCCTGGAAATTGTTAGATAAGTATTCATCGCCGTTGTCACTTCTCAGAACTTTAATTTTCTTACTTGTCTCATTCTCAACTAAACTTTTGAACTGTTTGAACTTCTCAAACGTTTCATCTTTTGACTTTAGAAAATGAACAAAAGTTTTTTGCTAAAAATCATCAAGAAATAACGAGCACCACTACGAAACTTCACTCATAGGTCCACACAAGTCCGTGTGTACTAACCCTAAAATCTCAGTTGACCTACTAAACGATTTCTTCGGAAAAGGTAATTTAGTTGAATTTCCTTCTATACACGCAATACACGATTTAAAATTATAACTATCAAAAGAAATTCCTTGAACAATACGTTTCTTCATGACGTTCATGCTCCGTGCGTTGAAATGACCCAGCCGCTGATGACAAATCTCCTGTGTAATCGTCTCGTCCTCAGAAGTACGCTCCGACCGCCTCCCATACTGAGGTTCCACGACATTCTCTGATGCTACATTACAACATATACGTGAACTAACAGTGTCTAGTAAATATAAACCATTAATGCATGTAGCAGTGGCTATTAGCGATAATTGTACACTTTTTATTATTGTAACCATTGTAACCTTTATTTGTCAGCTCACTGACAGAGAACAAATTCGCTGCCCTTCCCTGGACATGATAAACATTTTTCATAGTTTTCATGCCAGTCTTTAATTTGACGTACACATGCTGTGTAAATCTTCTCACCATTTGCAATGTTGACCTCTTTTGGTTCAGTCGAAGTAAAATTCTTAATTATGTCCTACAGTCTGCACATATGGTTTGATGCACCGGAGTCCATGTGCCAACGTTCACTGTACAAACTTACAGATAATGCCGACAATAATCCACTATTTGCAGTGCTCTTGTTTGGCTTTTTTAGGACGTTTGTCTGACGTTTTTAGGACAATCTTTCTTGAAGTGTCCTGGCTTCTTGCAAAGATAGCATTTTGACACTTTCTTCGCTGCTAAGGCAGTTACTTCCTCAGCCTAATTGTCACGTCTGTGATACTCCTGCAGTAACTTGCTCTTGACATTTTCAGCACGCGGTGTGATGTTTGAATTCTCTAATGCCATACTCAATGGGTCATAGTGTGGTGTTAATCCATTAAGAATCAAAACTGCCTAAAAACTTTTACTCTGCCGTCTGCGCCGCGAGTCTTCTTTATTCTGACATTTATACAATTCAAACATAATTCTAAAGTAACTCAGTGCAGATTTTTCTCATGCCGGTTTTTTTGGACCCGACGGGGGCCATTTATCAAGGGGTGGGCTTCAAATGCTGTTTTAGCATTTCTAAAATGCGGATAAGAAGAACTGTGCACTAATAAGCATATCTTAGCTAAAGCTTTCTGCTGTTTCCCTTCGTCTTTACAATTATCCTCCGATTCAATGCAATCATACAAATCTTCGTGCATTAAAAGCATCCTCATGGAAAATTTTCCAATTACCATAGTTATCCATACTTTGGAGCTTATAGATAGGGATCGCAGATGAACTGGTTGACCCGGCAATGGCGATTGTGTTTTATTTTATGAACCTAAATTATTTTTTTATTTAGAATTTATTTAATTTAGACTAGAAATTAATAGATTAATTTAATTATATAAAATATAATTACAAAAACGTACAACCGACAGACTTCATTGCTTCATCAAGAGTATAGACAAAACGCAACACCATGTAAACCATAGAGACTTAAAAACCTATAGTAAACCCTCTTTTCATATAATTAATTTACTATACTAACAGCTAAGTAATTTACACACAACACTATTGTGACTATAAATTGATATAAATTTTGCACACTGTGCAGTTTGGTTAAACTTGAGAGGCAGGATAGATTCCTATCTCTCAAGTTTAACCACACTGCACAGTGTGCAAAATTTCATTAAAATGGGTTCATTCGTTTGGGAGTTCACACACGAAATTTTAATAAAAGGTATTTACCTATAAAATTGCCGTTCTGCAGTACTGGCTATTTTAAATCAAAATAATTTTTTTTGGCTACGAATTCTAATTTCAAATTAATTTTATTTTAAAATATTGCTAATTAAATATTGCTAAGCAACGACATACGAGGGGTGATCCAAAAGTAATGAGAATGGGTACATTAAAATAACTATATACTTAAAAATAAAATTTATTTTTCTACATAGTCTCCTAATAGGTCAATACATTTAGTCCATCTCTTTTCTAAACCAACGATACCCTTCAAAAAAAAATCTTTATCTTGACTCTCCCAAAATGCCTCTACAGCGGCCATCACTTCGCCGTTATCCTCAAATTTCTGGCCCCGGAGGTGTTCCTTGAGCCGAGGAAACAAATAAAAGTCGCTGGGGGCTAGATCTGGAGAATAGGGTGGGTGTTCAAGCAGCTGGAAGCCAGCTTCTTGAATGGCAGCCATCGCAACTTCAGCTTTGTGTGCAGGTGCATTGTCTTGATGGAACAGAACTTTTGCGCGCAGTTTACCCCGTCTTTTTTCCTTGATGGCCTCTCGCAATCTTTTGATTTGGTCAGCATAGTAGGAGCCTGTTATGGTAGCGCCCTTATCAAGGTATTCAACCATAATTATTCCCTCAGCATCCCAGAAAACAGACGCCATAACCTTGCCGGCAGAGCTTGAAACTTTGAATTTCTTGGGAGTCGGTGAAGATGGCCTTTTCCATGTCATGGACTGTTGTTTGGTTTCGGGATCAAAATGATGAATCCACGTTTCGTCCATAGTCACAAATCGAGCCAAAAAAATATCTTGATTCGCCTGGAACATTTCAAGATTGGTCCTTGAAATGTCGAATCGTTTCTTCTTTTGTTCGTCGGTTAACATTCTCGGGACCCAACGTGCAGAGACCTTTCTCATGTTCATCTCGGTAGTTAAGATCCTTTGAAAGCTACCAAATGAAATGCCTGTGTTCTCAGCTAAATGACGAATGGTCACTCTTCGGTCTGCCAAAACCAGATCTTGAACTTTTTTGACGTTTTCTTCAGTGAGGGAGGAGGACGGACGGCCTTCGCGGTGTTCGTCTTCCGTGGATGTTCTTCCCATCTTAAACTCCTTGCACCAGCGTGCAGTTGTAGAATATGGAGGAGCAGAGTCTCCCAATGTTTCCACCAAGTCAGTATGAATGTCTTTGGTGGACATTTTTTTCAAGCACAGGTATTTGATGACGCTTCGCACTTCATGTTTCTCCATTTTGATGTTATCACTCCGACTGCTAGTATTCAAATGAATGTATATTTTAAAAATGACGTCCTATTTATACCATTTTTTGTCAGGGAAGTTGTGAAGGATTAGGGAGTTGAAAAAATATTTTTTTAGAATTTTATTATTACTAGAAATATCCGTTTATCATTACTTTTTGATCACCCCTCGTATTGCTTAAAGTAAATACACAAAGTGGATACATACAATGTAAGATCGATAATAGATAAAAGAATAAATATAATATAATTCTAGCATAAGTACATAAACAGCAGTAAATAACTCAAGTGGTGCTTACCTGTAAGAAATTGTGACACTAGAATAAGTTAATATAAGTTTGTTTTTTTTTGTAATTTAACCAGTGTTAATAATTTTTAGTGAGCCAATAAAATAAATAAATAAATAATGTGTAGTTTTGGTGTAAGATAGAAGAAAAGAGAAAAGGGCATTTAGTTGAGAGGAATAATAACGTCGTATTATACAACAAGATACTTATGGTTGGTATTATTCTGTATTTTATTCACTGCCGTACGACCAAACCAAACCCAAACCACAGAATACATAATAGTACTAGTACCCAAACCAAAACATGACGACTTGCACCTGACATCTTTTATTATTATAGTTATTGTTGAAGTGCTTACTGCCACCTCGACCATTTCTGGTCTTTTGTAGCGCTGACATCTTTTAATCGATATCTTTTTTTCATGAAAGACCTTAAATAAATAGTATATAAAAATACATTACCCTTATTCAGCTCTAAAAGTACACGTATTAAATAAATATATTGGAGCAAAATTTAAAATTTTACGAATAGTGTTCTAGCTGAATTTCTCTATAAATCAAATTGACATATGACCTTTTTTGTGTAGGCGTCTCTGTTCCTAAGAAACTAAGACCAACCAAGCAGAAAGAGGGCTCACAAGACACTACTATGAGGCAACAAGCAGCAGCAGTAATCGAAGGCAAAATAACCAGTAAAAGTGATACAGTTAACATTACAATTAATAAAACTATAAAACAAAAGAAATGTAAACCTTACACATGTTTCCATTGTCAAAAAAGTTTCAATAGAAAGGAACATTTAAAAAGACATATTCGTATACACACTGGGGAAAGACCATTCAATTGTACCATGTGCGATAAAAGTTTTCACTGTCAGAGCAATTTAAATAGTCATGTGGTTTACAAACATACTCGTGAGAAACCGTTCGCGTGTGATAGATGTGACGAAAGATTCATGGATAAACGTCATCTAAATAGACATATATTTCTTCATGTTGATTTGAAACAACATATATGTGGAGTGTGTAGCAAAAGTTTCAGCAATCGCGGCGCTTTGAACTTCCATATTCGTATACACGGTGAGAGACCTTACCAGTGTGACGTATGCAAAAAATGTTTCACTAGAAACAGTGATTTAATAACCCATCGTAGAATACACACGGGCGAGAAACCGTACAAATGCGACCTATGCCCGAATGCTTTCCACGCCAAGTGCGCATTGCTCAAACATGTACGCAAACATGCTCTCGCAGAAACTGGTGAGAGACCTTACATTTGCGATTTTTGTAAAAAAAGCTTTACGTACAAGTCTTGTTTGGTTTATCATATTCGTATACACACTGGGGAAAGGCCTCACAAATGTAACGTATGTAATAAAAGTTTCAAAGACAAAAGTGATTTAGTCAAACATAATCGGGTGCACACTGGTGAAAAACCTTATAAATGTCATATATGCAATAAAAGATACACACAAAAGAGAAGTTTAAAATCTCATATAAATCGACATACTTAAACAGTTAAGAATAACGATGTTAGTCAGAATGTGCTGAATTATGTCAGAATAATGAATTAAGTCGGAATACTGAGTTAAGTCAAAATGCTCAATTATGTCAGAATAATGAATTAGGTCATAATCATAAATTTTGTCGGAATACTGAATTAAGTCGGAATACTGATCAAAATCAAAACCATTTATTTTAATTAAACCAATAATAGGTATTTTTGAGTTGTCAGGAGTAGGAGTCACTCGTGAAGCTAGTTGCCTGTTCCAATACGTAGATCCCATGGTAAAGAACAGGCAATAAACTCCAAGGACACTCTTTTTCAAAATGTTTTTTACAAACTTCTGGTTACATTGCTTATAAACGTAAATGAAATGTGAGGACAATGTAACATACCTATTATTCTAAAATATAAATAGACGCGCTAATTACTACTATACATATTTAAGTAATAGCAGTCCGGAGATGACCAGTTCCGACCACGGCAACCGTTCACGAGCATGACGCACACGCCAGCCATCGTACAGATCAACCATATTGAGTTAAGTCTAAATGCTCAATTATGTCAGAATACTGAATTAGGTCAAAATACTCAATTATGACGGTCATAATGAGGAATTTTGTCGGAATACTGAGTTAGTGTACTGAATTATAGTAAAATCGGTACTGAATAAGTCAAAATAATGAATTATGTCACAATACTGAATTATGTCATAATTATGAGTAAAATCGGAATACTTTAAGTATTCTGACTGTTTAACGAAACATGTTTTACAAAATCTATATTGGTAATAAATAATATCATCATGATTTCTAACAGTTGAGTAAGGAAATTTCAACTTGAAAATAGTTAATAGAAATGTATGCTAAATATTACAAAGTCTATAAATATTATTAGAAAAAAAAGTTATATTTACAAATAATTATTGTATTTAGTTGGCATAAAAGGTATTATATTTTTATTATAATATTACACTACACTATATTATTGTTATTAATATTTTAAAAACAATATAATGTTATGTTTTATAGTTAAGGGCTCGGAATTCCCGACAACAACGAGCTAGAGATACAGGTATGCGAACCTGACCTGCTCCAGCTGTTATACTCCCCAAATACTTCCCGTTCTTGCCTTCTTATCTTTCCCTTTCAGTATACTCCTAAGTCCCAACTTTCCCAAATAGTCCGTTTGGCGGCAATAGGCTAGCTATTACGTTGGTAGGACCAAATTATAGATGACAAAATGTCTCTGCCTCCTTCGGGGATACAGGTGTGTTAAAAAAAATGATCAGCAATATTTTTCTGTTTTCATATTTGTTTTTATGAAAAACTATAGAAATGAGGTTTAATTGTGCTGCTTTTTAATGACGCGTTCCTATAATAAAGAAACAAAAATTTTATGTAACATTTTCGCTGAAAATTCAACGAAATTTTACCGCCCGTAAGCAAAAAGAATCTTTTTTTTTTTCTTGATGAATCGTTTCTTGTTTATAGGAACGCGTCATAAATTTATGAAATTATTTGATTACAAAAAAAAATCAAAGAGTGGTATCTACATTGAGCATGATTTTAAATAGTCAGATAATAGATTAAATTAATTTCGTATTAGTTAGTATAAAATTACTCGAGTGAATATATCTTCTTTTTAACCCTCGATTCAAAAAGAGGGGTGTTATAAGTTTGACTGTGTGTCTGTCTGTGGCATCATATCTCCTAAACGGATGAACCAATTTGAGTACGGTTTTTGTTTGTTTGAAAGGTGACTTGATCGAGAGTGTTCTTAGATATAATTCTTGAAAATTTGTTTTGTAACCGTTGAAGGGATTTTCGAGTCGAGAGTATTTTAAATTTTAAATTTATGATTATTAATTATTACTTTAGTAATAAATTTAAGATCCTTTGTTTTTTGTTTGTTTTTTTTTATTCTATTCTATTCTTAATTTTTCTGTGTCATTGTTTCCCTGCACAAATTTAATTCATCGTTGGTAATTATTGTCTTTAAATGCTATATTATTTAAATCAAGCACATGACGTAATGACAAGAATTTAAATATTTACAATTTATTTTAAGAGATTAATAGATTTTCTGTGTTGCTTACAATGACATACAAGAATAAAGAATCAAGAATCGCCCCCGTCCTATACAGCGTGTAAGTTTGACCTTCGCGAAGACGTTCAAAAACGTCTTTCTGTGGATCACAATGAAAAAGTCACGTCATCATAAAATTGCGAGACTAAGAATTTACCGTCGTTAGTTTGATTTTGCGATACGCAATGTAAACGTAAGAAACATAAGTATCATTTTTGTGCGGTACGGTGAATGGCCTTAAACGTTCGGTGCCGTCGAAGCAGCTGAATGCTATGACAGCAGCTGACAGCAGTGCTATCTAGATCCAAAATAAGTATAGCTTATACTTTGGGTTCTAGAACACAGATAAAACATACTTAGGTTCCTTTTTTTTTGTAAATATAAAGAAAGAAAGAAATTTTTTATTTTGGCACACGATAGGAGACTTAAATTTTTACAGGAAAATAATAAAAATAGCAAAAAAATTATAATTTTCGCTAACTGGTAACACCACATCTTCTGCCTAACCAATTGGAAACTGACTGCCTCCATCCTACATTTATGGTTAAGGCCAGTATTGTCAGTGAGCAGCGATACATACTTAAAACTATTTAATTTCTTTATAAATTAAATTTAAAAAGTTATGTGAAAGTGTGTCCCGTCAGTGCCGAAATTTGAACATCGTTAAGTATACGTTACGATTGTTGAACCGTAACACTGGTATTCTGCGAAATCCAATTTAGTGGCGCCGGCGGCTAGTGTGTCTATAAATATAGAAAATATACTTAAGTATGTAAAATATATACTTTATAAACAACCGTTTTTTTAGTCAGCGCTTCTTCGTTATGGTAAACTGACAATTTCTTTTGTCTATGACTGGTTGAATCGAAATAGTTGTTGAATTGCATTTTAGAATAGACTAATATTTATTATACCAACGACATATTGCTTATGTACAATAGGCGGCCTTATCGTTAAGAGCGATCTCTCTTACGATCGATAATAGATAAAAAAATAATGGGTAGTTTTGGTGTAAGATAGAAAATAAAGAAAAAACGGCATTAAATTGAGAGGAATTATAACTTCGTATACAACAAGATACTTACTGTCGGTATTATTCTGTAATTTATTCCCTGCCGTCCGACCAAACCCAAACCAAAACATGACAACTTGCACGTAACATTTTTAATTGTAAATTCGATATCTTTTTTTCATGAAACATCCTGAATAAATAGTACATAAAAAAATACATTACCCCTTATTCAACTCTAAAAGTACACGTATTATTTTACGAATAGTATTCTTCTAGCTTAAATTCTCTATACATCAAATTGACATATGACCTTGTTTGTGTAGGCGTCTCTGTTCCTAAGAAACTAAGACCAACCAAGCAGACAGAGGGCTCACAAGACACTACTATGAGGCAACAAGCAGCAGCAGTAATCGAAGAGAAAATTACCAGTAAAAGTGATACAGTTAACATTACAATTAATAAAACTATAGAACAAAAGAAATTTAATCCTTACACATGTTTCCATTGTGAAAAAAGTTTCAATAGAAAGTACCATTTAAAAAGACATATTCGTGTACACACTGGGGAAAGGCCTCACAAATGTAATGTACGAGGGGTGATCCAAAAGTAATGAGAATGGGTACATTAAAATAACTATATACTTAAAAATAAAATTTATTTTTCTACATAGTCTCCTAATAGGTCAATACATTTAGTCCATCTCTTTTCTAAACCAACGATACCCTTAAAAAAAAAATCTTTATCTTGACTCTCCCAAAATGCCTCTACAGCGGCCATCACTTCGCCGTTATCCTCAAATTTCTGGCCCCGGAGGTGTTCCTTGAGCCGAGGAAACAAATAAAAGTCGCTGGGGGCTAGATCTGGAGAATAGGGTGGGTGTTCAAGCAGCTGGAAGCCAGCTTCTTGAATGGCAGCCATCGCAACTTCAGCTTTGTGTGCAGGTGCATTGTCTTGATGGAACAGAACTTTTGCGCGTAGTTTACCCCGTCTTTTTTCCTTGATGGCCTCTCGCAATCTTTTGATTTGGTCAGCATAGTAGGAGCCTGTTATGGTAGCGCCCTTATCAAGGTATTCAACCATAATTATTCCCTCAGCATCCCAGAAAACAGACGCCATAACCTTGCCGGCAGAGCTTGAAACTTTGAATTTCTTGGGAGTCGGTGAAGATGGCCTTTTCCATGTCATTGACTGTTGTTTGGTTTCGGGATCAAAATGATGAATCCACGTTTCGTCCATAGTCACAAATCGAGCCAAAAAAATATCTTGATCCGCCTGGAACATTTCAAGATTGGTCCTTGAAATGTCGAATCGTTTCTTCTTTTGTTCGTCGGTTAACATTCTCGGGACCCAACGTCCAGAGACCTTTCTCATGTTCATCTCGGTAGTTAAGATCCTTTGAATGCTACCAAATGAAATGCCTGTGTTCTCAGCTAAATGACGAATGGTCACTCTTCGGTCTGCCAAAACCAGATCTTGAACTTTTTTGACGTTTTCTTCAGTGAGGGAGGAGGACGGACGGCCTTCGCGGTGTTCGTCTTCCGTGGATGTTCTTCCCATCTTAAACTCCTTGCACCAGCGTGCAGTTGTAGAATATGGAGGAGCAGAGTCTCCCAATGTTTCCACCAAGTCAGTATGAATGTCTTTGGTGGACATTTTTTTCAAGCACAGGTATTTGATGACGCTTCGCACTTCATGTTTCTCCATTTTGATGTTATCACTCCGACTGCTAGTATTCAAATGAATGTATATTTTAAAAATGACGTCCTATTTATACCATTTTTTGTCAGGGAAGTTGTGAAGGATTAGGGAGGGAGTTGAAAAAATATTTTTTTAGAATTTTATTATTACTAGAAATATCCGTTTATCATTACTTTTTGATCACCCCTCGTATGTGAGAAAAGTTTCAAAGACAAAAGTGATTTAGTCAAACATAATCGGGTGCACACTGGTGAAAAACCTTATAAATGTCATATATGCAGTAACAGATACAGACAAAAGAGTACTTTAAAGTATCATATTACTCGACATACTCAAACAGTTGAATAACGATGTAAGTCAGAATGCCGAATAAGGCTCAATTATGTCAGAATACTGAATCAGTTAAAATAATTTAATTATGTCACAATACTGAATTATGTCATAATTATGAGTTTGATGAATGCATAGATTTACATATAGTTATAGCGTTTTGATATAAATGAGGTTTAATTGTGCTGCTTTTGTGATGTGTATCTGTGCTGTTTATGAAATTATTTGATTATAAAAAAATCAAAGAATGTTATCTACATTGAGAATGATTTTATAAATAGTCAGATAATAGATTAAATTATGAATTATGAAATTCGTAACAAACTCAATTACTGAGGTTAATAAAAAAAAATCCTCGATTCAAAAAGAGGGGTGTTATAAGTTTGACTGTGTGTCTGTCTGTGGCATCATAGCTACCAAACGGATGAACCAATTTGAGTACGGTTTTGTTTGTTTGAAAGGTGACTTGATCGAGAGTGTTCTTAGATATAATTCTAGAAAATTTCTTTTATAACCGTTGAAGGGATTTTCGAGTCGAGAGTATTTTAAATATTAAATTTATGATTATTAATTATTACTTAAGTAATAAATTTAAGATCCATTGTTTTTGTTTGTTTTTTTCTTATTCTATTCCATTCTTAATTTTTCTGTGTCATTGTTTCCCTGCTATATTATTTAAATCAAGCACATGGCATAATGACAAGGATGTAAATATTTACAATTAATTTAAGAGAGTAATAAAGTTTCTGAACATTTTTGTGTTGCTTACCATGACATAGAAGAAAAAATAACCAAAAATCACCCCCGTCCTATACAGCGTGTAAGTTTGACCTTCGCGAAGACCTTCAAAAACGTCTTTCTGTGAATACTTATCACAATGCAAAAGTTACTTCATCATAAAATTGCGAGACTAAGGATTTACCGTCCTTAGTTTGATTTTACGCTTCGCAATGTAAACGTAAGAAACGTAGGTATCATTTTTGTGCGGTACGGTGAATGGCCTTTAACGTTCGGCGCCGTCGAACAGTCGACAGCAGTGCTATCTAGATTCAAAATAAGTATAGCTTATACTGTGGGTTCTGGAACACAGATAAAACATACTTAGGTTCCTTTTTTTTTGTAAATAGAAAGAAAGAAAGAAAAATTTTATTTTGGCACACAATAGGAGACTTAAATTTTTACAGGAAAATAATAAAAATAGCAAAAAAAATGTAATTTTTGCTAACTGGTAACACCACATCTTCCGCCTAACCAATCACAAACCGGCTGCCTCCATCCTACATTTATGGTTAAGACCAGTTATTGCGAACTTTCTTACGATCGATATTAGATAAAATAATACTGGGTAGTTATGGTGTAAGATAGAAAATAGACAGAAAAAGGCATTAAGTTGAGAGGAATTATAACGTCGTGTTATACAACACCCTAAATAAATAGTACATTAAAAACATTACCCTCATTCAGCTCTAAAAGTACACGTATTAAATAAAAATACATATTAAGATATATTGCAGCAAAATTAAAAATTTTACGAATAGTATTCTTCTAGTTTAAATTCTGACATATGACCTTTTTTGTGTAGGCGTCTCTGTTCCTAAGAAACTAAGACCAACCAAGCAGAAAGAGGGCTCACAAGACACTACTATGAGGCAACAAGCAGCAGCAGTAATCGAAGAGAAAATGATCAGTAAAAGTGACAAAGTTAACATTACAATTAATAAAACTATAAAACAAAAGAAATTTAATCCTTACACTTGTTTCCATTGTGAAAAAAGTTTCAAAAGAAAGGACCATTTAAAAAGACATATTCGTGTACACACTGGGGAAAGGCCTTACAAATGTAATATATGCAAGAAAAGTTTCAAAGACAAAAGTGATTTAATCAAACATACTCGGATGCACACTGGTGAAAAACCTTATAAATGTCATATATGCAGTAAAATATACAGACAAAAGAGAAGTTTAAAGTATCATATTAATCGACATACTCAAACAGTTAAATAACGATGTAAGTCAGAATGCCGAATTCAGTTATAATAATTAATTAAGTCGGAATACTGAGTTAAGTCAAAATGCTCAATTATGTCAGAATACTGAGTTAGGTCATAATGATGAATTTTGTCGGAATACTGGGTTGAAATAGAATAATGAATCATACTAAAATACCGAATAAGTCAAAATAATTTAATTATGTCACAATACTGAATTATGTCATAAATTTGAGTTTTATGAATGCATAGATTTACATATATTTAAAGCGTTTTGATATAAATGAGGTTTAATTGTGTTGTGTATCTGTGCTGGTTATGAAATAAATCAAAGACATTGAGCATGATTTTATAAATAGTCAGATAATAGATTAAATTAATTATGAATTTCGTTTTAATAAGTATTTTATACTTATTAAAACGAAATTCGTAATAAATTCAATTACTCGAGTGAATAAAAAAAAATAAAAACCCTCCATTCAAAAATAGGGGTGTTATAAGTTTGACTGTGTGTCTGTGTGTCTATCTGTGGCATCAAAGCTCCCAAACGGATGAACCAATTTGAGTACGGTTTTTTTTTGTTCGAAAGGTGACTTGATCGAGAGTGTTCTTAGATATAATTCTAGAAAATTTCTTTTGTAATCGTTGAAGAGATTTACGAGTCGGAAGTGTTTTAAATTTTTGATCATTAATTATTACTTTAGTAATAAATTTAAGATCCATTGTTTTTTGTTTGTTTTTTTTTTATTCTATTCTATTCTTAATTTTTGTGCGTCATTGTTTTTCTGCAAAAATATAATTCATCGTTGGTAATTGTCCTTAAATGCTTTATATTTTTTAAATCAAGCACGTGACATAATGACAAGAATTGAAATATTTACAATTTATTTTAAGAGATTAATAAATTTTCTGAATATTTTTGTGTTGCTTACAATGACATAGAAGAATAAAGAACCAAGAATCACCCCCGTCCTATACAGCGTCTAAGTTTGACCTTCGCGAAGACCTTCAAAAACGTATTTCTGTAGATACTTATCACAATGCAAAAGTCACTTCATCATAAAATTCCGAGACTAAAGATTTACAATGTAAACGTAAGAAACGTAGGTATCATTTTTGTGCGGTACAGTGAATGGCCTTAAATATTCGGCGCCGTCGAAGTAGGTGATTGCATAAATGTTGTTTAATTAATTACATTGCAGTTTTTGGCCGTATGGGGTATTTGTTTTTTTTTTTTGGTAATATAATGATGCCGATTCTATTGTTCACTCACTAAACTAAAACCTTACTTAATTTTTACATATGAAATCAACCTTGTCTTCTTCGTAACAAGGTCTATTTGTTACTGGCATCTATATCTCAGCGCCACTAAATTTCACTAAAACCTGGCAACGTGTGCTCCACTTTATTTCCACGCAGCGAGAGTCCCCATTTATTCAATGCCGTATAATTGCTACGCAGCGATAGTCCCGAATTATTCAAATGCCGTATAAAAACTTGTTCAAAACGCACTAAGGTGACGTTATTTTAATCGACACCTACGAAGACGCTTACTAAAAACATAGAGCAAAAGAGATAGCAACGGATAGCGGCTCTCGCTACGTGGTATAAGCGTGTCAGACTTTCGTCGACAAATAAATTGCTTATTTCGATAGCGACATATGTTACCTTCTTGTTTAAATTTGAAATAAGACCTTGCTTCAAGGGTACAAGGGTTAATAGTTTAGAGAGTGATGCAACAGAATCGGCACCAATGTATCACTTTAACCAAAAACAGAATCATCAGAATGAGGATCTTAATCTACTATTTCAAGATTCGGCAGCTGTTACTTACACCCGTTATACTCACTACCTGTATAAATTAAATCGCTTTAAGGCTGAAAATATTTTTTTATGTTTAATAGAAGTAGTGAAGTCGTTTTGTAAATAAGATCAAAAAATTGACTTACAAATTCTAATCCTGTTCGTTGATAAACACATTACTTCAGAATAGAATAGCTGAACCGATGATTGCAATTTTTGTTTAGATTGTTAATACTTATTATTATCAAATAATGTTTAGAAAAGTTTTCTAAATAAATAAAAGGTTGGTTATAACTGAAAGATTACTTTTCTTTTTTTTGTACCTGAAAAGCTTATTTTAATTTATTGAAATTTGGAGAAAATATATCCATACCTATATATTTTTTTAATTTGGATTTGTTCACAACGTTATTGAGAAAATCCATTAAAACATAACTTTTGAACTTAGTTTTTATGGATTTTTTCAAAAACAGTTTAAATAATTTCAAATAAAAAATGTGTTCGGTTTAAAATCTTTAACTTTACGCATTCCATCTACTTTTATGAGAAACGGAGGTGATAAGATCTGGATAGTTATTTTTCAAAAATGTTTTTTACAACTGCATGCCAGAGTCAAGCGCTTTCAGTAATTTAAGTAAGTGTTAGGTAAGAAGTAGGTAATTTATAGCAGTAGTACTATTAAGTAGGCTCGTTAAAAGGAGAGGTTGAAACTGACACAGGTACGTTCTTAAAAAAACTGGGCCCGCAGCAGGCCCGCAGAGGTAGATTTCGTGTTTTTTAATTTTTATGAAAATCTGCCCCCCGGTCAACCCTTAGGGGGAATTGAGGTACATATATATATATATATACTTTTTAACTGGCGGTTGTTGTGGGGTCTAGGGATCATAACTAGACCTCCTGTCAAGAATTTTTTGGAAAACTCGACAACTGGTACAAAACCAATAGGTAGACTTTTCTTCGAAATCTACCTAAAAGAAAATGAACGAATAAACAATTTTATTTTCGAGTTTTTACAATATTTACTATGTTTTGATACAATTTATTCAATGCATTAAATATATTTATATATAGCGAAAGGAGCTTTGTTCCAACTGGGAGTCCCAAAGACACCTCAGGCGTTTTTTAGGGTTCCGTTCCTCAAAAAGAAGATCACTTTGTTATCCATCTGTCTGTTTGTCAAAACCATTTTTCTCAGGAACCCGTTGACGCATCAAGTTGAAATTAATACCGTATACGTATGTCTGCGGTCCCTTGAAGCTGTAAAAAAATCAGGCGTCTAAGTCGACGCAATCAAAAGATACGGCCATTTAAGCCTTAGATTTGACCAAATTTCAATTCATAGGTAAATCAAAATCTATAGTGTACTTCCCATTGCCCTAGAATCATGAAATTTGGTAAGAAGCAAGGTCTCACAGCACAAGTAAACGGAAAACATCCGAAAGTCGTTAATTTGTTCTTATATCACATAAAAAAATAGTTTTTGTGATTACAAGAAATGAGAACCTCCTCTTTTTTGAAGTCAGTTAAGAGAAGAGGCTGATAATGTCATGATGGTTTGAAACCATATCCAAGTGTAATCTGTAAGAATAACGATAAACAGTATCAATGTAAAATATGTTACAAAATAAATAATAATTTAGAAAAGTATGTGTGTTACTATATAGGTATAATACATTCATACGTATATACACTCAAGCCATATCCCCGAAGGACGTATTAAACACTCACATTTTGCCAACAACACTTTGGTCCCACTCGCGTAATAGCTAAGCCTATTGCCGTCCATAGGGCACTTCGGGAGTTAAAGATGGGAAAATTGGGTGTATATTGAAAGGGAAAGGGATATGGTTTATACGAATGGATTGGGAAATGTAAGTGTTAAATAATATGTATGTATTTACAAATAAATGTAAGTATGTACTTCCGTGTTCTAAAACACATACGGGTCGGTTCGAGTCCAAATAGCGATGTGTAATCTGTCTCAAAATAATTTTATTATTAGTACAACTTCTGGTACACAATGGTGAGAAATCATATAAATGTAATGTATGTAATAAATGTTAGAAATAAAACGTGGTGATTTTGTTAAACATTGTCGGGTAGGTACACACTGGTGAGAAACCATGGTGACATAGAATGATATATTTACGTGCTAAGTGTAATAATACTAATAGACAGATCAGAGCTGGATTAACAGCCTGTTGCAGAAGGCCTCCGTTTCCTGTCTCTGAAAGCCTAACCAGAAGCTTGGTCCCTGTACCCGAAACCGGTTTGACTGTTTTTATCTAAATGTATTTAAAAATCGAATTTAAATGCATATTTAAATAAATAAAGAATAATAATAATAACAAAATAATAGACAAAAAAAACTAGGCAGTGCCTTTACTTGTAATCCATCCAGTGTGGTTAACACTGCTGATAAACATACTTATATATTACTCAATACATATACATCACTACATATCATAAAACAAAGTCCCCCGCCGCGTCTGTCTATCTGTCTGTTCGCGATAAACTTTTCATGGGGTTTTCACTAATAAACAGAGTGATTCATGAGGAAGGTTTAGTTGTATAATTAGTACCCGTGCGAAGCCGGGGCGGGTTGCTAGTATATCATAAATAAATTGCACCCAGCTACAGAACAAATGATCATCACATTCATCACACAATTATTTGTCCTGGGCTGGAATCAAAATCACGACCTCTAGCCAATTTTTTTTATTTCGTCGACTTAGAAGCCAAGTTCTTTTACAGGTTGAACCTGACCGCAGACATAAGTATTTGATGTTAACTTCAACCTGACACCTCCGCGCCTTCCTTAGAAAAAGGATCTTAAAAGACAGACAGACGGACAAGGAAGTGATCCTATAAGAGTTCCTTTTTCTCTTTTGAGGAACGGAAACTTAAAAAATGTCTCGTTTTTTTATGGTATAGGGGGCAAACGAGCAGACGGGTCACCTGATTGTAAATGACTACCGCCGCCCATGGGCACCTGTAACTCAAGAGTCACAAGCACAATTGTACCTACTATCATTTCCTAACTCAAATTCTTATTACTTCTCTCTAATGAAACTAAACATTTCAAATTAACGTGTTACCTTCTCTTTTGTGTAGGCATGTCAATTTTTAAAGACTTAAAACCAGCTAAGCAGAGAGAAAACCTACAAGACTCCTCAAAGAGAAACCTTGAGCAAGAAACGCCAGCTGCAGCTGCAGAGAATGTAAGGGATTACAGTTCAAAAGCTAAAATCAAATTTAAGAAACGTGTAAAAACTAAGAATGCAGACATTTTTATAAATAAACCTTACACTTGCAGCTACTGTCGAAAAGCTTTCGTCCGACGAGCACATTTAATAAGACATATATACACACACACGGGTGAAAAACCTATCAAATGTAACTTATGTGACAAAAGTTTTACGTGTAAAAGTAATTTGACCAGCCATATTGTCCACAATCACACTCATGAAAAACCATTTGCATGTAACAAATGCGACGAGGCGTTCATGGTTAAGATTCATTTGAACAGACACATAGTTCTTGAACATGTTGACTGGAAACGATGTTTATGCGAATATTGTAGCGAAATATACACATGCAAAAGTGATCTAAAGTACCACGTCCGTAGCAATCACGGCGAAAAACCATTCAAATGTGATTTGTGCAATAAATGCTACGCGAGAAACAGTGATTTGTTAAGACATTATCCGATGCATTCCGGTAAAAAAGAATATACTTGCGATATTTGCAATAAAAGTTATACAAGACGGCGTTATTATGTGATACATTATAGAATACACACTGGTGAGAAACCGTACAAGTGTGATATTTGCAAGAAAAATTTTCGCGCCAAGTCACATGTGTTAAAACACATACGTAATCATATGCGAGCGTCTGATGCTATACGACTCTAGACGAATAGAGATGATGGCAATGGTTACAGTGGTCCCCTGGCCAGGCCAGGGCTGCTCCTCAGTGTAGGTATAAAGCTACAAGTACACGGCGGGATAGACTAATCGTGCCAAAATTCAGTTAACTGTCGCACGCCGTTCGGGCCGCGCGTTTGTTAGATGCTCACTCACCGCTGCATCACGTCATCCGTTCGTATCTAGACTCGATTTATTAGTACCTAGCCTAGGTTTATTTGTTCCCAAAAATAGGGTAATAGGCGCATAACTTATTGGTAATTAAATATTCAGATTAATTGATTTTTTAAAAGAAGACGACCTTAACGTCGCAGCGTCATCAGAACAGATAAGAGTTACGCGATAGAGAGTTCTTCTTCTTCTAGGTGAATTTAACTGTAGGTAAGTAATTAGCGCTGTGCGGTGTTATTGTGTCGGAACAAGATTCGCTATTTCTTTAAATGATTAGGCGGAGTGCGACTTCTGCATCTATACTATTATGTATTCTGTGGAAAGTCTAGATTAATGCCTACAAAGAATTCACTTCACGTATTAATACATCTTTCCTTTTTCTATATTAATAATTCTGTCAAGGGGTACGGTAGAATGGATTGAATCCTTACCTGAATAACAAAACAAAAAAATAATGATTTCGAGTCGACAAACATACGCAAAATTCGGATGGTTAAGAATTTTGTTAAATTCTAATGGTGCAAATGGCAGTCGCCGTATTGGCCACTCGGATGCTATCTTGAGTTCGTTAAGGCCGATTCACACTTATATCTTGAGTTCGTTAAGGCCGATTCACGCCTATATCTTGAGTTCGTTAAGGCCGATTTACATATCTTGAGTTCGTTAAGGCCGATTCACACATATATCTTGAGTTCGTTAAGGCCGATTCACACATATATCTTGAGTTCGTTAAGGCCGATTCACACGTATATCTACCTACATTTTCTAAAAGCTTGTGTATTATGATTCACATTTCACCCGAGCGAAGCCGGGTTTTCATCTAGTAGAGTAAATAATTCTTGTGAATAGTAATTGCATATCTAGTTATAACTGTTAAAATTATGTGAAAATTACTCAAGTATTAATAAATACCTAGATAAATATTATAGCTTATAAGAAAACATTGTTATATATTCCTAAAATTACTGGTGTTTAGAAATTATTAAAATATGTTTAATTTGTAATAAACTGTTAAAACTCTTGAAGTAAATAAATAGTTACACCCAAAAGAGTCCTGCATTTTTTTAACATCTTTGATAGCAGTTCCCTTAAAATACTCAAATTCAAATTCAAAATCATTTATTCAATTAAGACACTAAGTGACATTTATGAACGATAAATTGAAGCTAGAGTTAAAATCATAGATCGGCACAAACAGACGCCACAGCATGTGCTGGATTGTCGAGGTAAATTAGGTGAAAACACCAAAATCTACTGCCTGCTTGTGTCGATCTATAACTTCCAGTTTCCAAAATGCGTAGAGCCTTATGAGAAGAATACTGGCAAAGAAACTCATGGCCACTCTTTTTAAAAGTCAGATCTTCAGGTACAATAGTGTTAGTGTTACACGAAAGGTAAACAGGATGCAAGCTGATGCCACCTGAATTTCATTTTATTGAAATGCTCCAAAAGCTAACGTACTAAAAAATAAAAATCACTCAGTGATACCGTTGAAGGTTTGAACTTATTAAACACAGAAATCATTCAAGGTGCACATCTACTTTCATTCAATTACAAAATCTACTGTTAAAAATAATTCGTGACTGGATTAAGAGGCTAGAGTTGCAGTTGATCGAACCAAAATAATAGTATAGGCTAAAGCATCGCTGACTAGGCCGACCAGTCACCCAAAGCAGCACCCGTTCACGAGTATGACGCATGGACCAGCCATCATCTCCTTCGCCATTTCAGAGGGAAAGACATTCGCTATATAGTATCTTATCTATGAGGAAAAAAATGACCCGCCCCATGACGACGCCGCAAGCAATGACATTTTAGTGAGCATGACGAACCATAGTCGAGATACTGATAAAAATCACTACTAGTCAAATTACCATAATAAACGTCACGCATTACTTTCAACTGACAATGGTTTGTTAATAATTTAGCTTAATTATAAGACAAAGAAGTTTGTGTTTATATACCTAATGACACCTTAAGCCCAAGACTGTTTGTCGTTTAGATAATCGTTGATCTTATAGTAGGATTTTCTAATAAGGTGATTTTTTACAGTTTGCTTGAATTTATCCACAGGAAGGTCGCTAACATGTATAGGAATTTTGTTATAAAAACGTATACCAAGACCTTCGAACGAGTTGTGTACTTTATGCAAGCGATGATAGGTACCAACGAGTTTAGACTTGTTTCTGGTATTAATATTGTGTATATCACTATTTTTCTTATAGTCATTAATGTTGTGCCTAACAAACATAATATTTGCAAAAATATACTGTGATGCAACAGTTAAAATACCTATATCCTTAAACAACTCTCGAAGAGAGACTCTAGCACCTAAATTGTATATGGAGCAGATGGCTCGTTTTTGGAGACTAAAAATCGTTTCAACATCAGCCGTCTTGCCCCAAAGTAGTATACCATAGGACATGACGCTGTTGAAGTAGCTAAAATAAACTAGCCTAGCTGTGTCCGTATCAGTGAGCTGGCGTACCTTCCATACTGCATAAGCTGCCGAATTAAGCCTACCTGCAAGGCTGTCTATCTGGGCTCCCCATTGTAGTTTACTATCTAATCTAATTCCTAAGAATACTGTTGAGTCTACAATACTTAACATTTCATTATTTAGAGTTAAATTAGTACCTAGCTGTTTTACATTTGGCATAGTAAATCTCACACACTTTGTTTTATTTGAATTTAGTAGGAGATTGTTAGTTGAAAACCAAATACATCATCTAGTGCCCTATTCACATCGTCAAAAACTGTTTTCTTACGATCGACTTTAAAAATAAGTGACGTATCATCAGCAAATAGAACTATATCACAGAGATCTTTTACAGATACTGTTTTCGAATGGGAAAAGAAGGAGTTGGAACAAGAGGAGAGTGAAAGCAGAGAAACGCTCTGTACCTGGCTACATCTTACGGTAAAATTTACACCGAATACAGCTCCATTCAGCGGATTCAACAAAAGTTCTTGCACTGATTACTTGTACACATTATCAACTGTTGGGCCGTTGACCCACCAACTGAACTGCCAGGCTTTGAATTATCAGTCCTGGTTGGACCATGGATCACCAACCAATCATCACGAGGAAACCTTCAGACCTGTGAATTCTGCACAATTTTCTCAAAGATTTGTGAAGTCAACCAACCTTCACTAGGGTGGTGATGGAATGACCTGACCTCACGAATTGGGAGGTAGCATGCCCTGCAGAGGTCTAATCACAGCTAATATTATAAATGCTAAAGTAAGTTTGTTCGTTTGTTTGTTACGCTTCCACGCCTTGACTACTGAACCGATCGTCATTAAATTTTGCACACACCTTGTCAGGAGTACAGAAAAGGATATAGGGTACCTCTCATCTAGAAAAAAATACTGTTCCAGAGCAATACAAAAATCGATATAACAAGCATATGGGAAGTAGGGAAATATCAGATGGCCTTAGTGGGCGACAAGCAGGGCAACAGCCCGGGGTCTCGCGCCCTTGCACAACAACCCAAGGAGAAAATTCTCTTTGCCACCAAAAGTCAGAGGTGGGCTATTTTGAAGTCACACGTAACATCTTAAATTCTAAAACCGCTATCAAAGGTCTCGCAAAGATCTATCGCCCGGGTCTCCCAATTTCTAAGGCCAACAAGAATTCCAGTAATGTGTGACCCACGTTGCCAGTAATCTCTTTATTTAAAAATGCTGCCATTACTGCTGCCATAATGCCAGTACTGCTGGAGCAGTGTTTCTTTTCTGCTGGACCATAGTTTCGTGAGAGTTTAATATAATAGTTTATAGCTTTCGGAAAAAAGTTGATACATGAAAAAAGTGAACATATTTGTTTTTGGTAAGTACCATTATGATTTACTTGTGTGTACACCTTTGCAGCTTCATATACCTACCTTGTATTATTGTTACCTATCTTACAAGTCAGAGACGTAGCCTCACATCTTGAAATGGAAGAACTAGTCAGAACTAGATAATTTTTCATTGCATTGTATTATAACATCATTTTCCCTCTGCATTCTAAATCCAAACGTGGGACACATTTCGCACGCAATCCTACTAGTATTATAAACGTTAAACTTTGTGAGGATGTATGGATGTTTGTCACTCTTTCACACCAAAACTACTGAACCGATTGCGTTTGAAACTTGGTTTGTAGATAACTGGATACCTGGATTAACACATAGGCTACTTTTCATCCCGATATTCCCACGGCACCGGGACTTACGCGGGTGAAACCGCGCGTCGCAGCTAATTACTAATAAGCCGCGGATTTGTACCTACTAATTGCGGTGTGAATACCACCGGATTGGAAATTGGAGTTGTTCACTCGAAATGCAAACACAGTGTTGTCTATGTAGTTATTGCTGTATCTGTGGCCTTGCTGTGCTGCAAAAGTTTGTACTAATTCAGTGGCCAATAGCCTATCAAACATATTAGACGACTCGTTTTATTTTAAATCAAGCTAAAACCAAAAATCAACCATAACACGTCAACATAATGATCCTGAATCGACCCGGACCGACATCCTGTTACTTGAGTCGCGGTCCACTTGAGAACACAGATATTGTGAGAAACAGTATCAAAACCAGTGATATAAACTATAAAAATCGCTAACTAACACCAACTGCCAAGTTGTTCGTATCTCTGCTCTGTTTGCACTCAAGTCCCTCGTTCTAAACATATTGCTACCCCTCGTTCTAAACATATTGCTACCCTTTTATAATTCCACAATTTGTTAATATTTATCCATCGACCAATAGGATTGCGTTACCGGTATAACCAGTCAAAATAATATCTATTAACTTATTTTTATTAAATAGTGAACTGTGTTATCATCTATTATAGTTTATCCCTATTTTTAATAAAATAAATAAGAGTTTTTAATGTGGCGACAACAACATTGTGATAAGGCAACTCAAGAGTACGAGTTTGTGACTGCAATTTTGTAACAAATTAAAACTTATTGGTTTTGAACCTTTAAAAGAAATTGTTTGTGTTTGAAATCTTTATTTTTATTTTTTTGATATAGGGGGCAAACGAGCAGACGGGTCACCTGATGGTAAATGAGTACCGCCGCCCATGGGCACCTGTAACTCAAGAGTCACAAGTGCGTTGCCGCCCTTTAAGGTGGTAGGAGGAGAAGAGTGGGAAGAGGGGGGAGAGGGGAAGGACGGGAATAGATAAGAAGGAAGGGTAAGGGCCTCCGGTAACCTCACTCACGCGGCGAAATGCAATGTAAGCATACGTTTCACTGCCGGTTTTCTGTGAGGTCGTGGTATCGAGCGGAGTCGAGCCGGCCCATACGTGCCGAAGCATGGCTCTCCCACAGTTAAAATCAAGACATACAAATAATTACTGCAAATTCTGTAAAAAATCATTTATTAATATTTATTAATAAATAATCTACAATTTTTGTACATCTTAAAGCCAAAACAGCAAATCTTCATAACGAATACATTAAGAGCATCTGATATGAACACAGAACACACAATATATTGTGATGTTACATAGTTTATAACCTTCCTTGTGATTATTAAATGTAAAGAAATCTTCAAATGCATCTTTTAGTTTCAGAGATAAGCGCGTGTACATATTTATATATTTCGTGCGGAACCCTAATTCTTTTTCCAAAATAATAGTAGCCTAAGTTACTCCTTATAACACCCGCTATTTGTCGATGAAAATCCCATGGAAGTCGGTCCACCCCTTCGGGGATCAGCTGGAATGAAGACTTACTTCAATCAATGCCTTCTTCTTCACACACACACACACACACACACGCACACACACACAACCTCATTATTTTAAATATTGTTAATACTAAGAAAACTTTGTACAATTTCATTTAATTACTTTCTAAGTCTTTGTCTGGAACAACCTTCCTCCCACCAGGAGGGGGGCGTTGGTAGCTGTGCCACAGTTTTATACTTTTGCAGCTATCATCGTTTCCATTGTTTTTTAGTATTATATTGGTTTTTTAGGTCCAAAAAAAAAAAAAAATTTTATAAATACCATCCGTTTACAAGTTACGCCTGTTCGAATTTCCGTGTATTTTTATCTCCGTTTCTCATAAAAGCAGGTGGAATGTGTAATTTTTTTTCAATTTCTTTTTTTTTTTTGATAATTTTAAATATATATGTATATAATATTTACAATAAATATTTTTTTTTTAATTGCATGCTAGAGTCACGACCTTTCATTCAAATAAAATCATTTATTTCAATTAAACCATTATGGATATTTTTGAATTGTCAGGAAGTTGAATTGTCGTGAAGCTAGTTGCCTGTTACAATTCGTAGATCCAGTCGAGAAGAACAGGCAAGAAGGTGATTCAAGTAAGTCTTTCATTGTCATATACACCTGTATAAAAACTAATGTATGCTTGTTCGTATTTTATGCGCTGTCGTACTGTTCATTAGATCATCATGAAGTTTTGTATATATGTTGCTGGCAATGGATACAGAGAAGTACTGTTCCCGAGGGATGAAAAAATTACATTTACGCGAGTGAAGCTGCGGGCAATAGCTAAGTAAATAAAATTGTTAGGCATTAATGCAAATCAGATTTATTAAAGTAGGTACTTGTTTATATCATACTAAACACTAAACATCTTTACTTGACGATGACGTGGCGTGACGTTACGACCAGGTTGCACAGGCCGTGATCACCAAGCTGTCAGTGCAACTTGGTGGAAAAGTCAGGCAATTGAAGGGTATGTAATATCCATGGGCGTACCCAGCTTTCAGCCCGGTGGGGGGGAAGGAAATTTGTTTTTATCATCCCAGAGAGGGGGGGGGTGCGCACTTTGATCGGTGCGGTACGCCCATTTTAATATCTATTATGTGATCGCGTTAATTTATTTATTTATTATGATTTACCAACATTTGTTTACACGGTCACAAGCAACAAAAATTACATTCAATTGGTTTGAAACTCAGTGTAACAAATAATTATAGGTAAATACAGCATGCTATATTACACCTACGAAGACGTTTACTAAAACTAGGGACTCAAATTAATTTCTAAACATTTTTGTGACATATACATACACAAAACAAACTGTTAAAGGGAAGAAATAATTTACATAACTTTATTCTTATAATATTCCAATAGTGTGGTTCGAAATTTGATTAGTAAGTCTTCAAGATTCAGCAGTATTCCAAGATACTACGGACCAAACTATTCAATAATAGTATTTTAGGCTTACCACTACGGAAAATTTTGCCGTTATGTATCACACATCCTAGCATTCTAGACGCTAGTTAAATGATACTTTCCATGTGAGGAAGAAATGTTAGCTTCCTATCCATGATTACACTAAGGTCTTTTATTTGATCAACTTCCTGAATCTTTTCATTACCATATAGTAGTTACAGACTAATAGGTTGACCTTTAGAGAGAATTTAATATGAAAACATTTTTGGGCATTAAGTTGCATCACGGTTTGGTCACACCATTCACACAACCTGTTTAGATCATCTTGGAGCAAAGAGGCATCGTCCAGGGATTCGACTATTCTGCCAAACTTCAAGTCATCTGCATACATTTAGTTCTCAGAGAAATAGAAACATATAGGCATATACTTTTCAAAGAGATTGAACAAAATTGGGCCGATATGGGAACCCTGTAGTACGCCGGATGTAACAGCTCGAGTACCGGATTCAAAACCGTTAACGACTACAGAGAAAGTATGTTCATGAAGATACGACCGTAACCACTTTAGTAGGGTGCCTGTAATACCGTACATAGATAGTTTCCGAAGGAGAATCTTATGCGCGATATGGTCAAAGGCCTTACTTAAATCAGTATATATTACATGGAATTGTTTGCGTGAATGCAGAAAGCTAAAATTTTTAATCAATGTGTAACAAATTAAAAAATGACGTGGAAACTTCTACATCAAGCTACACACGTCCAGTGTGTGTTGACCTCTCATGGTGCGGAAAGCTATACAATGATGATGATGAGTTCAAGTTATACCGGTCACGAAAGAAAACAAAACATTCAAAACGGCATGTTGAACGGCGGGGATAGATGTGTTCCGTCTGGCCTTGATTGCCTGGAACGGATTCAACCCTGGCGCTCCTGTCCGGAGGGCGTACACGGCAAATGGCCATGGGAGCGAGCGCAGGTCGTGTAGATCCCAATGACAAACCTGGAGAGTTTTCCTTCTCGTGGTTTGCCGCCTCTTATTGATCTGGTGTAAACAGAGATAACCGAAACATCCAGACGCAATTCCATCCCTTTTTAGGAGTTGGTGCTAAATGAAAAGTGGTACTGTCCTTTATTCACAACACACAGAGATGTAATACTGCGCGCTCTACATGACAATTGGCTTTTTATAACCAATGCCACCAAAGTGTGCGTCGCCTCGTTGCCTATGTTATACCCCTACAACATTCCTCCCCTTTTGAGAAAAAAATAACATTAAAATTAACCATTACAATAGAGTTATATAAATGGGAAAATATAACACAATAACACAATAATATATTCACATGTAGGGAACAGTAGCAGGTTGTTGAGCGGCTATGTCCACCTGGGTCAACGACAGTGCGGAGATGAGCTCCTTACAAGCCCACTTCTTTGCCCCAATATGACACCTTTTAAACAATACCCCTACACCTTACTTACCTTACCCATCCTACTTTTCCTTCCCAAATACTTACTGCAGGTAGTATGTGGTTGATACTTGCGGACTCATCATCAACTATGACTAATGGTGAGGGGGAGGGAGGGGCAACCACCCGCATGTTTGTGCAGTATACGGGGACCCGTATGGGGGGATGAAGGTGTTCTGGTAGTTGAGCTGAAAGGCAACACACTGCTTTGGCCTGAATTTCTCCTGACACGGGAGGCTGGAGGCTAGCCACCTTCGGTCAATCAGCTACAACCCGTTAGTAGGCCGTCAGGCGATAGCTCTTTCCTGGAGGGGGCAGACGACGGGCGAGACAAAATTGTCTGCCTCCCTAGTTCGGCTTGTTCTCTGCTAGGGTAGGAGCTCTATATCCCTCTGTTATTTCTGGCGTCTGCGTGTTTTTGGATGGATACTAATGGATACTAAAAAATATAGAACGATATATTCTTCCAGGAAACCTATCCAGGCTGCATCCTGGGTGAATAACCCAGGTGGCAACCAACCAGCAGCTCCTCGGGTGGAGAACCTAAGTGTAGCGACGCCCCCTAAACTGACAGCTCCTCGGGTGGAAACCTGAGTGTAGCGACGCCCCCCAAACCGGCAGCTCCTCGAGTGGATAACCCGAGTGGAGCGCCACCTAAACCACCTTCAGCTCCTCGGGTGGAGCATCAGGCGATCTATAGTGCTAATGAAACATTGCAAAAGATGATTTATTTTAATCGGGAGCGATTTTTTTTCTGACCCATCATCAAAAGTTTTATTAGTACTATCGTCTGTCTGTTTTCGGGAGCGTTGCTCAAACACCCTGTATATCATATAACGCAAAATTGAAAAAGTTAGTACTAAAATCTTTCCTTAGTATGCGAACTAAACCTAAGCCGCCTTATCTTGCTAACTACGTCGGTGGCAAACTAGTAAACGGCTAGTAAATTTGTGTTGTAGTTTGTGATGTTGGTGGTTGGGGATGGTGAATTCGCTTCCTTTATATTTATGTACCTAAATGTACTTATATATTTTCCTGTTATATATTAACGTTGAAAGCTGTGTAAATAAATAAAATTGTTATATATATGTAATGTAGACAAATATTTTTATTTTTTTCTCTGTTGCTCACATAAGGACTGGTTGAAAACCTGCGCTAGACAATTGTTTAGCAGATACTGAACCAGTACCTATTCGGCTGGCGCGTGATGTACACGTAAGTAATTTTTAACACTATAATAATTATCTAGCTTAGTTTTACTACTGCATAGCATGTACTGTCCGTGTATCTCAAGCGTGGATGAATAAGCATTTTTCTTTCTTTCTTCTTTCTGGTGTAAAGTAATTATCGGAAGTATTAATTCGTCATTAATAGTTACGACGAAATATATAATAAAACAAATTAATATTTGCTTACTTGAAAGTACGTAATAATTCTAATCTAATAAATTTTACCTAGTACAATTATTACTATAACTAACAAACAATGGTATAAATAGAATAAATTAAATTTAAATATTTAAAACTATTTTCTAATCTTGCAACCCCACTGACTGAACTAAAAAGGTTTGTGATCAAAGTCTATAGTTAATAGCATAATCTCAAATTACACCGGACTCATAATACTACTACTGAAATCGAGTACAGACATTTTGGGTAAAATTGGATTTGCGTAATAACATTGGACCAAATCCTGAAAAAAAGTTAACTTAATAATCTTTACATAGTATAAAAACAAAGTCGGTTTCGCCGTCTGTCTATATATAACATACTAAATGCAAGTAATATTAAAAATAAAATAAGTAAAAAACATCATTTGTAAAACCAAACAGCTTGATAGTTTGATTTTGCGCTACGTAATGTAAACGCAACAAATGTAGGTAAGTATCATTTTTGTGCGGTAAGTTGAATGACCTTAAACGTTCGGGGCCGTCGAAACAGCTGATTGCATAAATGTTTTTTTTTTTAAACTTGCAAAATTAGTCTTTGGTCTTGCATTTGCAATGAAACCTATATTTTTATAAACCTCACAGTTTAAAGGACTTTCCATATTAATGTTGGTTGTTTATTTTGTCTTAAATTAAAAAAAAAAGTGGGTAAGGAGGGCAAACGAGCAGACGGGTCACCTGATGGCAAGTGACTTCCGCCGCCCATGGGCACCTGCAACTCAAGAGTCACAAGTGCGTTGCCGGCCTTTAAGGGTGAGAGCCTTTAGAGCCTCCGGCAAACATTAGTTCACGCCGGTTTTCTGTGAGGCTGTGGTATCACTTTAATCTTCTTTAAATATTTGTCCAAATCAGGGCCTGTTGTTTCCTTGACCTGGTGAGTATGGTCTGATGTTACCTTTATTTGAAGAAAAAAAGGCAATAATATAGATTTTAAGGGTGATAAAATTGCTAGTGCAATGTTACGGGTCAATGTAACTATGGGCCACACCTATGTATTCCTATCTCAGGAATGGCACATAATTTATATATTTTTCAATGTATTTTATATCTAAATATAGTATAATGACTTTATACGAATTAGTCAAACCATACCAAAATGTCTTACAAGTGGTCCAATGTTACCCAAAATGACAGTATTTTTTTTTTATTCATTGTTATTATATAAAATGGGTATTTTCCCATGGTGCCCAATTGTAAGCATAGTAATGATAGGTAGCTTCAGACTTTTATGAATATCACTTGGTGACTAGTTCATTGTTTTACCATCAATTATATATTAACTCAAAAACACCTCTAGTTATAACTAACAACTAGCGTACAACAGCTCACGTTAGTAAGCTAAAAAGCTTAAAAACACACTTCAATAGCGAAGCAAATAAATAATTTTCTTCAAAAAAAAAGTATCACCAACTTCAATGCACCTCAAAATACCCAAATCGCTTCAAGTGTGCCTATAAAATTTGAATAGATTTCTCCAGGATCCCATCATCAGATCCTGACCTGATGGCCATTGGACCTGGGAACTATACCCTTTCAAACAAAAGAATAATTTTCCAAATCGGTAGAGGCGTGCTGCTGCTGTCAATAATCCTCTTACAATGCGTTAGGGATTGTCCATTAATCACGTGAGACTCGAAAGGGGGGGGGGGGAGGGTGTTAAGAAAAAATCTCGAAGGGGAAGGGGGGTGTAGTGAGATATCATGTGTATTTATTTTTTCGTAGAACGCGCGTTTATATCTGTATTTAAAGACAATATTTTGAAAATGTTTAATATATTTTGAACTAAAAAAATACACGTGATTTTGGCTAGGGGGAGGGGGGTTAGTCTAAAACCTCACCACGTATCACCAAGGGAGCGGGGGGTCAAAAAGTTGCTAAAAAACATCACGTGATTAATGGACGACCCCTTACAGGGTACATTGCACCGAGCGAGCAGTGTGGTCGTACTAATTGGGTATATTTTTGTACAAATTGAGACAGAGGTCCTATCCTCAGCCGTAGTAAACTCAGACAGACTCTTAACTGTGCTATGGAGACATTCTATTTTTGTATGTTATACAAATCTACCAAAACATACCAATTAAAAAAAACATTGAGTTGGCAACACTGTGTTATCTGTCATTCCTGAACACGACATTTTTATAGCGCCTTTCTCGATCGCTTCTTATTATGTTTACGTAGATGTTTCACATAATTACCATTACAAATAAAATGTCTCTTACAAACCTCACATCTATATGGATTCTTTTTACTATGTACCTTAAAATGATCTAATAATTTCTCACTACTGTAAAAATACCTCTTACATATATCACATTTGTAAGGTTTCTCATCGGTGTGTATACGAATATGCATCACTAAAGACCGTCTTTGAATGAAACCTTTTCCACAAACAGTGCATTTGAACGGCCTGTCTCCTGTGTGTGTGCGGGCATGTTGAGTCAAGTTACTTAAGACATGAAAACTCTTACCACAATCTTGACACTTGAAGGGCTTTATTCCGGAGTGTATAACTATATGTCTCTCTAAGCAATCCTTTCTATGAAACGCTTTCAGACACACACCACACTCGAACGGTTTAACACCAGTGTGTATGCGGTAATGCATCACAAATGCGGACCGTTGATGAAATCTTTTGTCACACTTATCACACTTAAAAGCTTTTTCTTGTGTGTGTGCACGAATGTGAATTCTTAATGTATCTTTTATTGTAAAACATTTTTTACATATATCGCATACAAATGGTTTTTTTTTTATCTTTTTAATAGTTTGTAATTGTGCAATTTTGATAATATTTTCTTTGTTAATATCACTAAATGTCACTCTTTTTATTATTTGTTTGTCTTTTGTTTGATCATTCTTTTTTATTATGGATTTAATATTGTTGACTATGTTACTTTTGAAGTGACATTTTGAATGTTTCTGTTTGGTTTTCTTTGTTTTGCTTACTTTGGTGTTTGCATTGTTTTTGTTTTGAATAGTTAGGCTTGGTTTCTCTTGAACAGGAGCACCTATACAATAAAGATTACGTATATAGCTATAACTGGGTAATAAAACTATACTCGAAAGTCTTTTGGTATTTAACTATAATAATAATAGTACTAATTACTTGAGACACCTCACACACGGCCGTCTGATCCCAAACTAGGTAGAGCCTGTACTATCATAACCAGATTACTGATAAACATATCCATACTTTCATTTATATATTTCTCTCTCTCTCTCTCTTACATAAGAAATTATTACTTTAACAGTCCCCACCTATCTATTATCCCCTGTATAATAAAAAAGCATAAATTACCTGTATCAATATTCGGCAGTGTTATTCTTTCTAAAACAACCCTTAAAACCTTTGGACATATGTTATCTGCTGTTAATGATGGGGTTCTATCTGTCCTTACGCTACTTTCTTCTAGATTTACGTTTGTATTTATGCCATTTTCCTGTTGGGTTACATCTGTCTTTATAGCATTTTCCTTTTGGGTTACGTCTGTCCTTATAACATTTTCCTTTTGAGTTACGTCTGTCCTTATAACATTTTCTTCAAGAGTTAGGCCAGTATTTGTGCTTTTTTCGTCTGGGATGATTTTTTCCATTATTACGTCTGTCGTATTTGTTTCTATGATCGTGCCTGTCCTTACATAATTTCCTTCTAGTGTTGCATCTGTTCCTATGCTATTAACAAGGGTTGAATCTGTTCTTACGCCCTTTTCTGCAACTATTAAACCATTATCTTTGAGACTTAAATCTGTCCTTGTAGGATTATGTTCCGGGGTTACATTCATCTTTAAGCTATTTTCCTCTAGGGTTATATCTGTACCTAAACCATTTTTTTCTATAGTTAAGTCTGTCCTTATTCTATTCTCTTCTAGAGTCAAATCTTCTATTTCTGAAAATAGAAGTATTTTTATTATATTGAACCATTAATAATAAAATCAGTGAGATTAAAAGCGGACGCCATATTGTATGTCGTTTTAAAATCTTTCCCAAATTTTAAACTTTCGCGTTCCATGATGTAGTTATGTAAATGGGAACAGATCGTTTTCCTTGCAGAAAAGGAACACTGTTATTGTGTAGTTTGTGACGGTACATGACGAAACGAAAATGTTCGGGTGGGTGAAAAACTTTCTTCACATTGCTATCTGGTTGAAACGCCAGACAATTCAAACGTATGTAATACCTATTATGTATTAGACTATGATGATTTAGAATTTTGTGCTCTTAATCTTCTTTCCTGCATCTCCTTTCATAATATTTCTAATTCTAAATTACACCCAGATACAGAACAAATGATCGTGCTCATCACACAATTATTTGTCCCAGGTGGAAATCGAACCTACAACCTCTGGCACAGCAATCAATACACTAGTTTAAACATACCTTCAGCATTTTCATGTTCAATTTTAACATCAATAGCCAGCTCATAAACATCATCTATAATAGTCGAATTCTCCTGCTCTGCACCAAGTAAACTGAGCTGAACAACCGGATGCACAATGTCGAGCCTCTTTGTAATCGGCCTATCCTTCGGGTTTAACTGTAATTAAATTAATTTAGTTAATTGTGGATATATTAATGTAAGTTGGATGTATGGGACGGATCAATCTGTTCCCTGGAAATCGCGAATTAAGCGTTATACTTAAAAACAACGTCTAAAGTCTTCTGAGAGTAGTTATTGTTTTTATAAACTTTGTAATAAAAAACCGGCCAAGTGCGAGTCGGACTCACGCACCGAGGGTTCCGTAAAATATTTTTATTATATGATGTAACTAAAAATGTACGGTTTTCGCAATTTTTCCTTTATCTGTGCTATAAGACGTTTCTTCGCACCAAATTTCAAGATTCTGAGTTCACGGGAAGTACCATGTAGGTTTTGATTCCCTTGCGAGTGTCGAAAATTTGCGGAAATTTGCGGTATAAACGGCTGTATCTTTTGATTGTGTTGGTTTAGAAGTTTGATTTTTTCACAGCTCTAAGGGACAGTAGACCTGAGTATTTGATATAAATTTCAGCTTGATACCTAAACGCGTTCCTGAGAAAAAGGGTCTTGACAGACAGACAGACCTATAAGGGTTCCGTTTTTAGCTTTTGAGGTACGGAACCCTAAAAAGGTGGCAGTTTTTTTACATGTTCTTTTAGCTTCCTTTGTAACTCTGTAAACAAATCTTGGAAGTAAGTGTTAACCTACTTCTATTATAGAAACGTTGTATGTATATGTAGTATAGATAACAATACTACAATTTGGAATCTTGGAGCTGATCTGATGATGGAGCCGCCATCAATGCGACAAGCAGTCCTCTATTCAGAGGCTGTCTCAGCAGAGGAAACGGCGGCCACGTTGTCCTGGAGTGCGAGTGAGTGGACACACAACGGGCAAGTATCGCTGGAGCGAGGTCGCTCCTAGAAGCCTGTGAACGCCCCAGGAGGCTTCTGCGCTTCTAGAAGGAGCTAGGCTGGCTCAACTAGTCAGTCTATCTGAACGCATAATGGACCACCTATGAGTCTAGGTGCGGAAACAGAACTCAATACCAATGATGGAGCCAGGAGGTGAATAGTGGAATTCTCTTTACTTTTTGATTTAGTTCGCTATTAAAGTGTGTTTTTTTTTAGTTTTTCTAAACTATAATTTATTTGTATTATTTTCTTAGTGGCACAATCTAATAAGGTGGTCTGTGGTCGTCCGTAAGAACACAAACGCGCTCGTAAAAACTATAATTACTAAATATCACCACAAGAGCTGCAGCGACTTCACTTTGCATGTTGAAATGACAAAATGGCTCGAATGACAAGATCACCACGGACCGACACGGCCCGATGCGTGGTATGGTATGGTAAGCGTGGTCGCAAGTATGTTTGGGAAGAGTTAAATAAAGATTTATTCCCTAACAAAAGGATGCTAACCTGAACATCTGTTTTTTCTCATATCTGAAAAGCTTACGAAGAAATGATATTTTAAAACTTGTTTTTGGATAAGCGTCACCAATCTTGATTGTTTTCCAGTCTGTAACTGTTTCTCAAAAGTAATCTAACATCAAATTCTATCTTTACTAAACCGTTGAGGCATTTTAGTGAACAAATTAGATCTCTTACCGTTTTACTGATGAGCATCCGAGTCAACAGTTCTTCACTTTGGAGGCACCTCATTTTTAACTGATAGCAGTTTTGGAGCTGTGCATGGCAGATGTAACAGGTAAAAATTGGTCTGTTGTCTTCCGTCTCAAACTGTCAAACGTAATGCAATAAAATAAAAATGTTTGTGAAATATGTCTGAAAAAAGTTGGGATTGATAAAATTATCGTGCAGAAGAATTTAGCTAACACTATTACTAACCCTATTTTACGTCCATGGGAACGATGGGAATGTCACATACTCTTTGGATGTGGAAATGATGAAATTTTTCATCTCGCATACCTGAATTTGCATCCATAAACAGTATCCACAGATAGTATAATGGGGTAGACACTTCTATCAGGGCCATCATCAGTATCTTTTTAGTGAACGTCAAAACAATAGGTTCGGTATATTTTGTATTTAAAACTAAGTAAGGCCTTATGTTAATTTAAAAAATATACAATAAATTAAAGATTTATAAGTATTTTAGGTTATTTTATAGCCCAACTTGGCGTAATAATTTATTTTGACCATAGACATCTACCTTATTCAGGGTGGTTAATGGTCCAGACTTACTGCTGCTAATGCTCCAGCAGGAACAGAAAATCTTAACTGCAAGGCAAGCTGTGCCTATGTTTAGCTTGCCTTCGCTTGATACTGTTAAAGTATGTTTTTGCTGTATGCTGAATCAATGCAGCAGGGTTGCATTAAGGTATTTTGCTTATGGCTAAATACTCAAACCGTATAGGGGGCAAACCAGCAGACGGGTCATCTAATGGTAATTGAATACTGCCGGCCATGCGCACCTGCAACTTAAAAGTTTCAAGTGTGTTGCCAGCATTTAAGGCCGGAATAGGAGGAGAGAGAAAGGTTGGGGCCTCCAGTAACCACACTCACTCGGCGAAATGCAATGCAAAGCATTGCTTCACTGCCGGTTTTCTGTAAGGCTGTGAAATCACTCCGGTCAAACCAGGCCATACGTGCCAAACCATGGCTCTCCCACAATATAAAAATCAATTTGAAAATGATACTCAATATTTACTTTATTTATTTTCCTTAAAGATAAACCTCCCACACACATTTAGATAACTCACCAATGAGGATGTATGATTCACTGTATGACTTGAACAGATAATGGTCGACTTTGACTTGTATAGATTTTGTAAAGGAATCAAAAACCCACAACAGTGAATGAAATCTTGTGCTTTATTGTCCTTAAGTACTGAAGCAATTATCGTGAAATTTTCATAAACATTGTCATAACATAGGGTACTTTTTGTCAAAATGTTCCCAAGGGATAAAATTTATTGACCAAATCTAAATTTATGCAAGCGTTGTTGGCTATTAATTATAATAGTGGTTGGTATAATTACTTACTGGCATTGATGTAAGTGCTTCAAATATATTTTGTAGATGTGTATCAGAGATTAAATGCATTTGAACATCTTCTACTAGACAAATTCTACACATCCACAATTGTTCCATATCGTTATCTTGATATGCTGCTGTATATTTAGCATTAATTTTTTTTTTTTTTTCGGTATAATAACCATAGATTAATAAAGCTACTTTCTTTTTATGTCATAAAACTGAAAAAAGCGATTATAATATAGTGAGTATTAACAAACACAAAATTACAAATATAACGAAAAGAAATTAATATTCTAAAAAATTATCAAGAAATATTTTAGATTTTTTACTATACTGCTCTGTTGACAATTTATTACTTTGTAAAAGTTGTTTCACTCATAGACAAAATTAAAAACATTTTAGGTTATACATATTTTGCTGGTAATAAAATCTTCAATACTTCACAATAAAACGACTTACGGTATTTAGAAGACGTTGATTAACCAATTAAAATTAAGTACACAATTAACACAAACAGTCATTAAATATTTTTGATTTTAGTTGTAGGTACATCATAAATTATTAAATAATGGTTGTGTTGTGATAGCCCTGGTAGATAATGGTAATCTGGCAATGTCGTCATGCAATGTCATGTCACTTGCAGTGTTGCCAGAAACAGCTTTTATTTTTAAACCTATTTTGGCATTAAACTCAAAATATACCACTTTCAAAAATGATTATACTTTGTAGAGTTCAAGGACCGATTTTGTAAATAAGAAGAATGTGTTGTATTATCATTAATTATTAAGTAATCTTTATTTAGAAAATCCAATGAACTGGGGATGTAGATCTGACTAGACCTATAGTTATGGTATAGTTGCCGGTAACTAACTTGGCAAGGTTTTGCGTAGTGGGGGAAGTTTGCGCATGTACACTTATATGCAACAAGTTTTCGAATTCGAACACATTTTCGAAATTTATTTATTGTGGGCAGTTCTTTATTTCTAATGTGATAATTATGTACACAGGTTCTTATTACAGACTGGATCAAAAGTATCAATCTAAAATTCTCCGTTTTTTTGTTTACCCTTTTTCCCCCGGTGTCCTAAAAACAACAGTTTTGGCTTTCTTTTCCATACAGCAGTAGACATCATAAACCATTTTTCTGGCATGTCTACGTAAAATAGTATTTGTTCGTGGCATTACAGTTAAAAGTTATAATTCATACAAAACAATTAAAATTTATAACAAAAACAAGTTGTACAATTTAGAACACACAAGTGTACTCGGGAGCAAACGGGACGTGGACACGTTGTGGAAGGCAAGGGTCGAATAGCCAACCAATCGCAAACTCGGAACAATGTAACCCCGTTCCCCATGTCCTGCTTGTTGCCATAAGGCTCTAGTTTACAATGCGTTCATGTTTCATGCTTATTTACTCAATATTTAAAAGTTCTCTTTAAATGTCCTGTACATGTACATGTACAAATACATGCATATTATGCGACCCTGAGACCTGCTCGAGCTGTTCGGTCCGTCATCTTTGTTTCCCTTTCAATAAATCCTAATTTTCCCATATTTAACTTTTTTTTATGTTATATTGGGCAAACGAGCAGACATGTCACCTGATGGTAAGTGACTATCGTCGCCCATTAATACCTGCAACTCAGGAGTCACAACTCCTTTTATTAGCCTATTATTAGGGGCCATCCATAAATTACGACACATGAATTTCATGATTTTTTGACAGTCCTTGTCACAGGTGGTAACATTTGTGGGAATGGTGTGACGTCACATATTTTGAAATATTACACAAAAATGGAAAAAGCAGTTCTAAAATTATTAAAATAGCTTATGTAGTCACAAAAGTTAACAGGTAAACTTTTGTGTTTAACACTTGAAATTTTGACATGTGTGATCACGAAGCTTATGACCCCCCACCCCTTGTCACACAATATCACACTTTGTTGACCCCCTTCCTTAAAGTGTCACGTAATTTATGGATGGCCCCTTACGTGTGTCTGACCAAAATATTGTTGGCAAAATGTGGGTTTTAATACGTCCTTCGGGGATATAGGCTTGAGTGTATGTATGTGTGTATTATACCTACATAGAATTACACATACTTTTCTAAATTATTATTTACTAGCAGCGCCTCGCGGTTTCACCCACGTAAGTCCCGATCCCGTGGGAATGTCGGGATAAAAAGTAGCCTATGCGTTAATCCAGGTCTCCAGCTATCTACACACCAAGCTACATCGCAATCGGTCCAGTAGTTTTTGTGTGAAAATATTACAAACATACACACACATGTTTCCTCTTTATAATATTAATTTAGAAAGTATCAGTTTAGATTTGCAAGATATTTTACATTGATAGTGTTTATAAATTATTGTTTTTACATATATAACACTTAAATATGGTTAAACCAAACGGGCAAAAATCTTTTAGAGTTTATTCCTCAGATGGATATACTATCTACATGCAAGTTTGCTTACGGAACCCTCCATGTGCGGGTAGAATTCGCACTTGTTCGGTTTTTTATCTCAGAATCATATTTGTTGGATTTTTTATCTACGCAATTTGTAGATTATGCTCGATACTAATTAGATGTTGGTTGTATTCTAATTATCCAAATATTATTTCTCGTAACTTCCACAAGTGGCCCCATTTTTAATTTCCAATTTTTACAAAATTTACTATATTTTGATACAATTAATTCAATCCATTAAATGGACAGAATATTTTGTTCATAATATATTTTTAGTAAAATCAGCAAAATGAGTGTGGAGAAGTAAGAAATAAAAAGATTTCGCCATAGCCGCTTCAATCATCCACCGATTTCACACTCGTCAAAGATCCCGTGCAGATGTTCATTTAATATTAGGGACTATTAGACGGTTTGTAAATATCAATAACTGTTGGAGCCTAACTGCATACCATAATGTTATAGACACAACCAACCACTACGCGATTAAGGTTAACCTTTGACTGTAATTTTAATATTGTGATTAACTTTGGTATATTATTGTTTGCGCTTTGAATATGGCTGAACTATTGAAAGATCTCATTGCAGAGAGAGGTCGTATTAAGACGCGTATAACATGTTTTGAGAAGTTTTTAAATCCCCTTTTGAAAGCCGAGATAGATAAAACCCAGTTCAATGAAATAACGTTGAGACTGAGCAAATAACAAGATCTTTCATTTCACTTTGAAGAGATACATAGTAAAATCGAATCTTTACATGCGGATGAACAATCGCAAATTGAAGAGAGGGAGATTATTGAGAACAGATAGTTCAATTGGTGACCCCGACGTGATTTGAAATGAAAAGTTTGAAATTTAGTTGATTATGGCACAATTTGTCAATATAAAATAATGTAAGATTTTTAGGAAAACATGTACTATGGCAAAGTCTTTATACATAAGTAATAAGATTAAGTCTTCAAATAATAAAATAACAGCTACATGGAACATTATTAATAATGAAACTAGACGTAGTAAGCCTCGAGATAATGATTTAAAATTAAATATTAATAATAGGTTTATAACAAACCACTTCGACATATCTGAATCTTTTAATACCTTTTTCACAAATATACCAGTTAGTAAAACCAGTACCTTGAATTCTTGTGCGTCCAGGTCTGAATTGTTGTTAAGGGCCAATGTAAACAAATGTAAGAATTTATTTGAATTTGAATTCATAAACCCCACAGACATTATAAAAACGTTTGTCTCTTAATTCTAAGAATTCAGGGGATTTATGGGGAATTTCTGTTAAACTAATAGAAACTATTATAATTGATATAGCACCATTTCTAGCTATAACATTCAATCGATGTGTTGATTCTGGTGCTTTTACTAACCTGATGAAGTATAGCAAAGTAATACCGTTATTCAAGAAGGGTTGTACAACTGAACCAAGTAACTTTAGGCCAATCTCAATGTTACCGGCTATTAGTAAAATTTTTGAAAAAGTTATTTTTTTATTATTACAACAACTAGAAAGCCATTTTAATCTAAATAATCTATTTCACAAAGAACAATTTGGCTTTACAAAGGTCGTTCAACAATTGATGTTCGTGCAACTCTTTTGAGACATATATTGAATGCATGGGAGAATTTGCAAGATGCGATAGGTGTATTTTGCGATCTCTCAAAAGCTTTTGACTGTGTAGAACATAACACGCTTTTTCTTAAACTTAAACATTATGGTGTTAATGGTATTGCTTTGGAAGTAATTGTTTCCTACTTGAAAGACAGAATTCAACATGTAGATGTCAATGGTGCGAGGTCTTCTGGATTACCTGTTATTATGGGCATTCCTGAGGGCTCTATACTAGGTACTCTACTTTTTCGAATATTTATAAACGATTTACCTTATTATTTAAAAGATCTCTGTGAGATAGTTCTATTTGCCGATGATACGTCACTTATTTTTAAAGGCGATCGTAAGAAAACAGTTTTTGACGATGTGAATGCGACACTAAATGATGTATTATATTGGTTTTCAACTAACAATCTCCTACTAAGTTCAAATAAAACAAAGTGTGTGAGATTTACTATGCCAAATGTAAAACAGCTAAGTACTAATTTAACTCTAATTAATGAAATGTTAAGTATTGTAGACTCAACAGTATTCTTAGGAATTACATTAGACAGTAAACTACAATGGGGAGCCCAGGTAGACAGCCTTGCAGGTAGGCTTAGTTCGGCAGCCTATGCAGTATGGAAGGTACGTCAGCTCACTGCTACAGACACAGCTGGGCTAGTTCATTTATCTACTTTCACAGCGTCATGTCCTATGGTATACTACTTTGGGGCAAGGCGGCTGATGTTGAAACGATTTTTATTCTCCAAAAACGAGCCATCCGCTCCATATACAATTTAGGTGCTAGAGTCTCTCTTCGAGAGTTGTTTAAGGATATAGGTATTTTAACTGTTGCATCACAGTATATATTTGCAAATATTATGTTTGTTAGGCACATAGACTAGAAGAAGAACAGTGATATACACAATATTAATCTAGTCTTGGTATACGTTTTTATAATACAATTCCTATACATGTAATCGACCTTCCTGTAGATAAATTCAAGCTAACTGTAAAAAATCACCTTATTAGGAAAGCCTACTATACGATCAACGATTATTATCTAAACGACAAACAGTCTTTGGTCTTTAAGGTGTCATTAGGTATGTACACACAAACTTCTTTGTCTTATAATTAAGCTAAATTATTAACAAACCATTGTCAGTTGAAAGTAATGCGTGACGATTATTATGATAATTTGACTAGTAGTGATTTTTATCAGTATCTCGACTATGGTTCGTCATGCTCACTAAAATGTCATTGCTTGCGGCGTCGTCATGGGGCGGGTCATTTCTTTCCCTCTGATATGGCGAAGGAGATGATGGCTGCTCCATGCGTCATACTCGTGAACGGGTGCTGCTTGGGGTGACTGGTGGGCCTAGTGAGCGATGCTTTAGCCTATACTATTATTTTGGTTCGATCAACTGCAACTCTAGCCTCTTAATCTAGTCACGTATTATTTTTATCAGTAGATTTAGTAACTGAATGAAGGTAGATGTGCATCTTGAATGATTTCTATGTGTAATAGGTTCAAACCTTCAACGGTATCACTGAGTGATTTTTATTTTTTAGTACGTTAGCTTTTGGAGCATTTTAATAAAATGAAATTCAGGTGGCATCAGCTTGCATCCTGTTTACCTTTCGTGTAACGCTAACACTAGTGTACCTGCAGATCTGACTTTTAAAAAGAGTGGCCATGAGTTTCTTTGCCAGTGTTCTTCTCATAAGGCTCTACGCATTTTTGAAACTGGTAGTTATAGATCGACACAAGCAGGCAGTAGATTTTGGTGTTTTCACCTAATTTACCTCGACAATCTAGTACAAGCTGTAGCGTCTGTTTGCGCCGATCTATGATTTTAACTCTAGCTTCAATTTAACGTTTATAAATGTGACTTAGTGTCTTAATTGAATAATAGTTTTGAATTTGAATTTGAATAAGCGCAGAAAAATATTACCGTGTTTCCCCAACTCATCTACAATGAGTTAGTATAATTTTCATGTGGCATATATCAGAGAGCGCAAGATTCGAATACAGAATGAAGGAAAGGAATAACTGTATTTTAATTATATTAGAGGGCGAATCAAGAGCTGGCATGTAACTTGAAAAATGTAAGTAAAAAATTATTGATAAAAAAAGCATTGTTAAGAAATCGTGTCATTAGTTTTTTTTTCACAAGTTGAATTTCGTCGTCCGTAGCAATAATGAAGTCCACGGGGCGCCGCGACTCGGATACAGGACGCCATGACGCGGGTACAGGGTGCCGCGATGCGAGTATAGGGTGCAGCGACGCCGATACTGGGCGCCACGACGCGTGTCCAGGGCGCCGCGACGCCTTGACAGGGCGCCGCGACGCCTGTACAGGGTGCCGCTACGCCGATACAGGGCGCCGCAACGCCGGTACCGGGTGCCGCAATGCTGGTTTAGGGAGTCGCGGCGCCGGTACAGGACGCCAAGACGCCGGTACAGGGCGCCGCGAAGCCTGGACAGGGCACCGCGACGCTGGGCAGGGCGCCGAGACCTCGATACCGGGCGCCGCGGTGCTAGGGCGCCATGACGCTGGTACAGGCCGCCGCGCGCCGATACTCGGCGCCTAGACGCTAGTAAAGGGCGCCGCGACGCGGGTACAGGGCGCCCCGACGCCGGCACAGGGCACCGCGACGCTGTTACAGGGCGCCTCTTGGTCAAGGGGCTGCTTGGTCAGGCTGCTTAATCAGGCTACTTGACCAAGCCGCTTTATCAGTTGCTTGAACAGGCTGCTTGAACAAGCTGCTAGATCCTGATCAAGCCGCTTGAGTTAGCTTGAACAGGCTGCTTGATCAGGCGGCTTGATCAGGTGGCTTGGTCAGTATGTTTTATCAGGCTGATTGATCAGGTAGCTTAGTCAGACCGCTTGATCAGGTTGCTTGGTCAAATCAGGGTGATTGATCAGTTTGCTTAGTCAGGCTGATTGATCAGGGCGCCGCGACGCGGATACCTTGGACGCGGCGGATATTGAGTAGGCTGCATGAACAGGTGCTTGATCAGGCCGCTTGAACAAGATGCTTGATCAGGCTGTCTGAACAAGATGCTTGATCAGGTAGCTTGGTCAGGCTGCTTAATCAGGCTGATTGATCAGGTTGCTTGGTCAGGCTACTTGACCAAGCTTGCCGCGCCTTGATCAAGTTTGACGTGACTTGATCAGGCTTGAAGCCGTTTGATCGGGCTTGACACAGCTTGATTATGCTTGAAGCGGCTTGATCAGGCTTGAAGCGGCTTGATCAGGCTTGAAGCGGCTTGATCAGGCTTGAAGCGGCTTGATCAGGCTTGAAGCGGCTTGATCACGTTTGACGTGGCTAGATCAGGCTTGTCGTGCCTTAATCAGGCTTGCCGCGCCTTGATCAAGTTTGACGTGACTTGATCAGGCTTGAAGCCGCTTGATCGGGCTTGACGCGGCTTGATTGGGCTTGAAGCGGCTTGATCAGGCTTGAAGCGGCTTGATCAGGCTTGAAGCGGCTTGATCAGGCTTGAAGCTGCTTGATCACGTTTGACGCGGCTAGATCAGGCTTGTCGTGCCTTGATCAGGCTTGACGCGTCTTGATCAGGCTTGACGCGGCTTGATCAGGATTGACGCGGCTTGATCATGCTTGAGGTCGTTTGACGCGGCTTGATCGGGTTTAACGCGGCATGATCAAGTTTGACGCGGCTTGATCAGGCTTGGACAAGCTTGACGCAGCAGGATCTGGCTGTTACAAAGGAGTTATCAATATCAAATGCATATCACTAAACCATAATTACGAATTTCATACTGACGTCGTCAGTATGGAAAACCTTATATAAAATTTACCAAGCAATACCTTTGCTAAACTGAATTGGTCGTATTTAAGTAACATCACCTTAGCCGATCCCGAATTTAACATAAGTTGGCCAGTGGATATTGTTTGGAGTCGATATTTATTCCTCGATTTTGTAGAGGAGAAGAAAATAATGCGCCCATTGCTCAGAACACACGATTGGGGTGGATTTTTAACCGACGAAAAAAAAAGGAGGTTCTCAATTCGACCGTATATACATATATATATATTTTTATGTATGTTCAGCCCTCAGTCCGTTATTTATGAACCGATTTTGATTATTCTTTTTTGTTGGATAGGGTATACCTCAAGGGTGATCCCATGACAAGGAAGTCAGGATCTGATGATGGGATCCTGATCAAATTGAGAGAAACCCTCGAAAATTGTAGGAAAGAATAGTGTTTCTGTTTACTTTTCATTACTTTATCAGGTATTTGCGTTTAGAAATCATCACTTCATGTAGCTGAGCTGATGATGGAAAAAAATCATGAAATAAAAATCTTTTTAACAAAAAATTAAACCGACGAAAAGAACTAAAAAGCAAAAAATAAATAAACTTTAAGTATTGACCTTATTTACATAAACTATAAAATTTTAAAAAACTTATTTTGAGTCGGCGCCAAATAACAAAATGATTAATTACCGACGTAGAGCCTACGTAGGTACATATAAAATTTTGATAATTAATCAGTTTGTTGTTTGGCGCCGACTCAAAATAAGTTTATATAAAATTTGATAGTTTATGTAAATAAGGTCAATACTTAAGACTTAAAAAAAAAAACAATCCACCGAGATAGAAACGAAACGGTCAATTTTATCAAATATTTCTAAATTAGTTGACCTTCTCGGTTGGCTTACTCCAATATCAACAAAATGAAAAATCGGATTTCAGAAAGTATGGTTGTCTTCTATCACTTGGGATGACCCTATGCCGGAAGACATTATGTCTGAATTGAGCACAGTGAAACACGATATTATAAACATAAACAGAGTACAAATACTTAGATGGATATCAACCGGTGCACGTGACGTCTTAGAATTACATGGCTTTTGTGACGCATCAACAAAAGCCTACGCTTGCGTTATTTACTGTAAAGTAAGATGTAATGAACAAACTATAATAACACTTTTGGTCAGTAAAGCGAGACTTGTACCAAAAGCGGAAACTGTCAGTCTCCCACGATTGGATCCCCAATTAAGCGCAGCTCATCTTCTATCCAAGTTAGTGCTTTAAGTACATATGAAATTAAGCTTTACGGTTGGTCTGATTCCATGATCGTCCTAGGCTGGCTTAACGGAGATCCAGCAAAGTGGAAGACCTTCATCTCAAACAGAGTAATTGAAGTCACAAAAATGATGCCGCCAGTATGTTGGCGCTGTGTTCAGTCAGAGGAGAACCCGCAGACTGCGCCAGCCGTGGAATGACAGCCACTCAGTTAATCAATCATAATCTGCGGTGGAAGGGCCCGTGCTGGCTTGTAAAATTTGATAGACAAGGCAAAGAGCCGTAATTTATCACTAACTTAGAAATTAAACTGTCTACGTTGTCACCGAGCCCGATATAGAAAACAACATAATTTATCAACTACTATTTAAATGTAGTACTGTCAGTAAAGTTGTTAGAATTATATCATGGATGTACCGATTTGTTAGAAAATAAAACGAACAACAAGTGTATTTATCATTATCAGAGTTAAACATATCGGTAAATATTATCATCAAGCAAATTCAACGAATTGACTTTTTCCATGATATAAAAAGTATCAAAGACAGCGGTAACGTTTCTTCAAAGAGTAAAATATCACAACTTGCTCCATACCTAGGCGAGAACGGAATTTTACGAGTTCAAGGGCGGTTAGGAAACTCTAACTTACCTTTTGACATGAAACGCCCTATCATTATATCAGGCAACTGTCCCTTAGCGGAACTGCTATCAGATCAAGCCCATAAAGCATCCTATCACCGGTCAGCATTTCTAAGGAAAAAATACTGGCTTGTAGGAGGGAACAAGATTGTTAAGAAACAACTTCGTAATTGTGTCAAATGCAGGCGCCATGATCCTATAAAGCATCAACAAATCATGGGTGACCTACCTGCTGCTATAACCACTCCTACTAGACCGTTTTATCACACTGGCGCCGATTACACAGGATTTGTTAACGTCAAGTCAAACAAGGGTCGCGGCGTAAAATCTTCGAAAGGTTACATAGCAGTGTTCGTATGTATGGTGACAAAATCCGTGCATCTTGAACTTGTATCTGATCTTTGCTCTTCAGCATTCTTGAGTGCTTTACGTAGAATGGCAGCTCGGAGAGGAGCTCCCGGTGACATCTACAGTCACAATGGCACCAACTTTGTAGGCACCAACAAGATTCTCAACAGAGAATACCTAGATCTCGTAGCGACATTGGATAATACATTTTATACATCAATTACCGACATGAAAATTAAATGGCACTTCAATGCACCTGGATGGCCAAGTGCTGGAGGTCTTTGGAAGCGGCGGTAAAAAGTCTCAAATATCATCTGAAAAGAGTCATCGGCGATCAGAAGTTGACCTTTGAAGAATACTCCACCCTCCTAGCACAACCAGCAGCATCTTTGAATACCAGACCTCTATGCCCTCTAAGAGAAGATCCAGACGACCTTGAGTATCTAACCGCCTGCTAATTTTCTTGCTAGTGGTCCCGTTAACACTATCATAGAATCGGAGAGAGACCAACGAACACGATGGCAGCTCACGCAAAAAATCTTCGCTGATATTTGGAAAAAGTGGCAAGCTGAATATCTAAATCAATAAACCACTCGCAGCAAGTGGCGACATCCGAAGTAAAATGTAAAGATCGGCAATGTTGTCTTAATTCATGACGCAAGTCTACCTTCTGGAAAATGGGCTCTCGATAGAATTATTACATTACATAAAGGAAAAGACGACTTCGTACGCGTTGTCATCCTAAAAACAAAAAATGGCAGTATCAAACGACCTATCACTAAACTTTCTAAGTTGCCAGTTCAAGAAAGTGATTCAGTCGAACAAGGCTGTAAGTTTCAACAGAAACACGAAAGTACCACAGCCTGTACTACTATTAAACGGTCTACGTTACTTGGCCTATATAATTATATGTACTTGCTATGTATACTGCTACTTATAGCACCCGTGTATTGTACATATCATATATGGACTCAATGTAAGTCAAGGTTTTTACTTCGACCGAATCTGAAACTTGCGCTTACAACGAGATCTACTGGAAGCTAATAATATACTACGATATGTATCCCTACTGGCAAAGCTCAGAATTACTTAGCAAATAATATAATCATTTAGATCGCATTTTTAACAATGAAACAAAAATAACCATATTACAATGTGATGTACTTTTACAATTACTCAATGAACTCGAGCACTACAATTATATTTTGCTCGGTAAGCAATTCAGGCGACACGGGGAGCACTTTAACAAACATTGATATATCCTCACAAACTTTAAAATTTTTTTCACATTCAATATCTTCACTACATATTATAAAACAAAGTCCTACGCTGCGTCTGTCTGTCTGTTCGCGATAAACTGAAAAACTACTGAACGGATTTTCATGCGGTTTCACTAATATATGGAGTGATTCATGAGGAAGGTTTAGGTGTATAATATCTACCCGTGCGAAACAGGGGCAGGTTGCTAGTATATTATAGAAAATGTATGTATACAGAGCCTTTTAACAAATCGCTAGTGTCTTGAAAATTCCCATTACGGACACAACCTTCAACAACGTCTGCCCTCACGCGTCTGCGCTAGACATGTGTAGTTCCGGAGCGTAATAGTTCCTGGAACTATGTCCGCAGTCGGAACTATGTCAGTTCTTTCCGACTTGCTCAACCTAATAGTTCCAGTTCCACAGTTCTTCGGAACGATCACGCGGATTGAAGGAGCGGCCGGAGCGGTATTGAATGGTGGAACGAATAACGAACTGTCCGTGTGACGTATGCCGCGAGCGTTGCGCTCCGGGCCGTCATCCCCTAATTCTGTTCCGTGCAAGGGTGTATTTTGAAAAGCAGGACTTACATTTATGGACAGAAGGCAACGATTGAAGGCATCAAAGGTGCCTCAGCTACTTTTTATGTTAGCAATTATAAATAAAATACCTATATATAATATATTATGTATTATGATGTACAAATTTAAATATTACTTAATTATGTATATATACTATCAATTGATTTTTAAAGACCCAGCCAATACATTAATTTAAAATATTTTAAGTCTAAATAAACAATATCATTGTATACAACCATGTATGTCCGAGGAACTGTCTGAACCGAAATGAAACTGTTAACTACAATGTCCGGATAAAACTAAGGAACTAGATAGTTCCTCGGACATGTTTCCTGGAACTAGTTCCGACAAGGAAAGGAGCCGTTCCAGGTTCAATCCCATGTCGGACATGGTTTGCGCATGTCTAGTCTGCGCGTCTGCCCGCGTCCCACGCCACACGCCACGCGGCGGCGATGTCGAAAGAATTTATACGAATATCTGCAATCAACACTATCAGAACCAATGACAATTTTGGGGTTCAGCTGTTAGGGGTAGCTGACCCGATGAGTTGCAGCGTATGTTCTTGGCCTTTGTCTGTGCCAGCTGCCTGATTAGGGGTCAGGGTACCTACTTAACCAGCCCAGCTGAAGTGATCAGCCTTCGCACCGTAGATAAGTGGGTAACTGGGGAGGCAGGAGAAGACTAGACCGGCTGAGCTGAGCTCGTGATCCGTAGCTAGTTTAAGTAAAACACCAGGGAAGGTTGGAATCGAACTTATATTTGAGATCTTCACAACGTCCTGTATGGGGCGTGTGGAAGCTGTTTTGGGGCAATGGCCCCATGACAGCGGAGTCTACCGCTACCCCTAAATAGGGGTAGGTCATGGTGGTGGCTTCTTTCGCCGTGGTTGTTTGATTGGGGGGGGGGGGGGGGGGGGCGCTTGTCTTCACGCCGCCTAGGCGGTCAGCCCGAGTCAGATGAGACCCCAGGCGACACCTAGGGATGTCCAGCTCCGTGCGACCAGCGACACAGTCGGCGACTTTCGTGCGGCCCCGGCGTCGTGTCCGGTGAAAGCCCACACCGCAAGCGGTCTGTGGGCTCGAGTTGTTGACTTATATTTGATGAAATCCGTGCTAGTTATATTACTTTTGATCACACAAGTTGTATATATTGTATTCCGTACAATACATTCATTGACATTGACATTCATTCTTTGGTAAGGGATTCAAATTCACCCCCAAAGGAGACGACTAGTTCCGGGCAATCCAAGCCTACCTCGACGGCCTCGGGCAGGAGCAGGCACCATATTACGCCATTGCCCCGCCGCTTCAAAGGCCTCTCAAAATGGCCATTCGCGGCCTACCGGCCGACACCCCCGCGGAGGAGATTGTCGAAGACCTGACCAGCAAGGGCGTGCCGGTCAAGTACGCCAAACACGTCCGGGCCCGCACAGGCAGACCCGGATGTATCTTCTTCGCGGAGGTGGAGAAAACGGCAGCCGCCACCGACGCCTATAAAATCGACGAGGTCCTGCTCATGCCCGGCGTCGTCATAGAGGCCTGGAGGGGCAAAAAAGGACCATCACAGTGCCACCGCTGCCAGGGCTTCCGGCACTGTTCTCACAACTGCCACAGGCCCCTAGCCTGTGTCCGCTGCGGTGGCGCTCACGCAGCACACGAGTGCCCCCGTCCAAAAGACGAACCGCCTACTTGCGCAAATTGCAAGGGGCCACACCCCGCTAGCAGCGTTACATGCAACATGTTTAAACGTGAGGCACGCAACAAAAAATCGGGCCTGACTCCCAAAACAGGCCCGCCCCAACTTATTTCCCAGCCCAACACTGTCGGGGACTCAGCTCCAGCCACCCTAGTGGCTGAGGCTAACCCAGCAGCAAAGGCTGCCACTAAGCGGAAGCGTCGAAGAAAGAAGACGGCAACCTAAGAACCACCCCCACCCGCGGCTAAAGCAGGAGGGGAGAAGATTGAAGTCCCAGAAAGGGACCAGCTCGCCGCCCTACTCACGCTGTTCGCTCAGCGCGTAAGGGCAGGCGAAATCAACATCACTGGCATCCTCCAATCTCTCCCCACCAATGGCTAAGCCACTGAGGGTGGTTCATTGGAACTCGGAGTCGCTGAAAGGCAAACTAAGCCTCCTGCGCCTCTTCCTCAAGGAACAGCAAGTCGACGTTATGTTGATAAGCGAGACCCATCTAAAAGCCAATATGACAACAAAACTGCCAGGATACTTCGTGTACCGACAAGATGAGGTCTCGCCGATAGGCAAAGCCTATCGGGGACTTGCTGTCCTAGTGAAGAGGACAGTGGTGCATCAACCCGTCGAGCCGAAGAGACTCGACACCATATACGCCCTTGGTGTCGATGTCCAGGTCGGCAGAGGGGAGATGCGCCTCTACGCGGCTTACCGCGCACCCAGCCAAGCACTCCGAGTAGACGAGGTCAGGAATCTCCTTCTTTCATCGACGCCAACCATCATCGCGGGCGACCTCAATGCCAAGCATCCGGCTTGGCACTGCTCCAGCAGCAATCGAGCCGGACAGCTGCTCGTCCAGGATGCCAGCGCGTATGACTACGAGATCGCTGGTCCCCGGGAGCTTACCAGGCTAGACCGGGTGGACCCACTCCGCGACAGCGTGCTGGACATCCTGGTCTACGAAGGTCTGAGAGCCCCACCCTCTCAAGAGGTTCTCCTCGACCTCCCCTCTGACCACCGGCCTGTACTGCTAGTGTTCAGGGAGCCCGCGACGATGGTCAATCCGCCAAAGCCCCGAGTACATACCGACTGGCGGGCCTATCACCAGTCGCTATCCCACTACGAGCGACCAGCGATAGTCAGGTCCCCAGAGGAAGTAGATGCAGCCGCCGAAGAACTCTCCAGGGCTATCCAAGCCGCACTTCGCACCTCCTCGAGCACCAAACCGAACTCCGAGCGACGGAACCCACTTCCCGCTCGGCTCCGGAAGATGCTAGAGGAGAAGCGCGAGGCAAAGAAGCTCTGGCAGAGAACCCGCCACCCACACGACAAAAGTCGTTACAATCGCAGTACCAACCTCCTCAAGGCCGCACTATGGGAGCACAGGGGCGATGCGTGGGAGGACTTCCTTATACACATCGAGGACGAACAGCCCTCGATACACCGCCTCTGCAGACAACTGACCGCAGAGCCCAACCCCACGCGTCCCCTGCTAGGACAGGACGGCCTCCTTCGGTTTAAAGCCCAGGACCGCGCCGAGATCATCGCGAGCAGCCTCGAGAAACAGTTCACACTACACGAGTTCCAAGACGAGGCACACACACGAGAGGTAGAGGACACAATCCGGACCTACATCTCGACCTCTCTCGCCCAATCTGAGGGTGAACTGTTAGTGACCCCGAGTGAGGTTGCCGCGGTGATCCAAAGGACCAACCCCCGAAAGGCCCCCGGTGAGGATGGTATTCCAAACACTGCGCTGCATCGGCTTCCCCGGAAGACGCTGGTCGCCGTAACCCAACTGTGCAACAGCATCCTGAGGACCGGCCACTTCCCGACCTCCTGGAAAAAAGGCCGAGTCATCGCACTCCCCAAACCCGGTAAGGACCTCAGGAGACCGGAGAACTACCGGCCCATCACTCTCCTCTCGATGACGTCCAAAGTGTTCGAGCGGCTGCTGCTGGTGAGGGTGCAAACCTACATACAGCCGAGGCCGGAACAATTTGGTTTCCGCCGAGAGCACTCCACCACGCTGCAGCTAACTCGCGTACTGGACGAGATGGCCACGTGGATGAACAAAAGCGGCTATACGGTGACCGTGATGCTCGACATGGAGAAGGCGTTTGACAGGGTGTGGCATGATGGCCTCATCCACAAACTGTCGACGTCTTCATTACCACGAAGAATCATCGCGGTCATCGCATCTTTTCTCTCACAGAGAACTTTCCGCGTGGCCATCGAGGACGCCACGTCAGAGGAGAAGACTATCCGGGCCGGTGTACCACAAGGGAGCTGCCTGTCGCCAGCCCTGTACGCCCACTACACGGACGACATTCCGGTAGTCGGTGACGTCAGGCTGGCACTATTCGCTGATGACGCCGCGTACCTGTCCAGTTCCCGAAACGCCAACCACGCTGCACGGAAGCTGAGCCCGACACTTGAAGCGCTCCCGGGCTGGCTGAAGAAGTGGAGGCTCAAGTGCAACGTGGCGAAGACTCAGGCGTTGATAACTGGCAGGGCGCATCTCCCGCCAAACCTACGACTGATGGGGGAGGACATTCCATGGTCCCCTAGGGTCAAGTACCTGGGTGTCATCATCGACAGGAATCTGACGATGAAACCCCACGTCGACACCACCATCGCGAAGACACAGTGTGCAAGGACGAAGCTGCGTCCCCTGCTGTCCTCCAGATTGCCCACCCGAGCCAAACTCGGGCTCTACAAAACATACATCAGGTCGCGCCTTACGTTTTCGGGGGCCGGCCTGGTACAATCTGACAGTGGGGTTGACACGCCAGCGACTACAAGCTGTAGAAAACAGCTGCCTTCGTCTGGTGGTCGACGCACCCAGGTACCTAAAGAACGCCACCATCCACCGCGACCTTAAGTGGGAATCCATAGAGAAGTTCGTGAGCAGACTCGCCACGGGGATGTTCGAGCGGGCTGACCGCTCGAAACATCCCCACTTGGTGGGTATTGCTCCCCTCCCCCATCCAGAAACAACCACCATGATCCGGAGGCGGCTGAAACGCCCCGCCCGGGAGCTAATGTTAGCTTCCTCGAGCGGGGCTCCCCCACCGGACAATGACGATGAACCGCCGACCTCTCGTAGGCGGCTCGCTGGGCCCCCCTTCGGAGGGATGTCCGGTGGACCAACCTCGAGGCCGGCGGAAAAACCCCAGTGACCGGCTCACTGTAGTGAGCCGCGTAGAAAACCACTATAAGGAGCCCGGCGCTCCCAATAGTCTCCCCACCCCATTATATATATTTTTTTTATGTATGTTCAGCCCTCACTCCGTTATTTATGAACCGATTTTGATTATTCTTTTTTTGATAGATAGGGTATACCTCAAGAGTGGTCCCATGTCAATATTTTTAACAGAAAATTAAACCGACGAAAATAATTATAAAGCAAAAAAAAATAAACCTTTTAAGTCTTAAGTATTGAGCGTATTTACATAAACTATCTTATTTTGAGTCGGCGCCAAATAGTAATTGTCATTGGGTGCTCAGGACCACCTGACTTGATCGCGTCACATCAAATCGTTTCGTGTGTATGCTAATCGGCCAATTTTATCATTTAGTCCAGACTAGTCAAGAGTCTACCTGCAGGCGGCGAACTGAGCGAACGTTTTCTGCTTTTTTTTAAGGAGGTACGTGTTAAACCGATATTAAGAGTGTTTTACTAGTTCAGTGGATATATTTACAATATTATTTATAATATTATAAGATCAATGTAGGTAGCATTTCATCAAAACCAAAAAATACCTTTCTTACAAACGTCTGTCGGGCACAGAAAATAAAATCAAATGAAAATTGGCGATTTAGTCGTTACGTATATATGCAAAATTTGTTCGTAAGTCAATTCAATTACGAATCTGATTGGTCAGGCGTGTAAATAGCCCGACCAGGGTGTGATTGCTCAACAGTTAGCGTACGAGGTGTAGGGAAGTAAACCACTTCTATCGATCAAAACAATCATGCCAGCACTAACCTGCAACACCGACCAAGTCCCGATCCTCCAGAAGGCAGCGAGCAGCGGCGAGGTTTCTACGGTCTCTTGCAAGGTATTGACCGGCCGGTCACGATCGTAGACTGGAGCACTCCACATACACCTTGTAAAGGTTACAAGCGAGTCCAAACACTACACGGCTATAGGACTAACGGAAAATCAGCTTCTTTTCACGAGAAATATAACTGATGTCCGTGGCGGAACAAAATTTTTATATTAAAGGCGTCTTCTTAGCGAAAAGCGATGAGAGCAGGGTATGTCCGTTTTTTCTTGCACCAATCAGGTGCAGCGCGTTTACATTATTTGAAGACTGCTAACGCCATCTCTTGAGATCGTCGAGTACATTGGCAATATTACAGCAGTACCAGCACTAATTGCATTCGACAAACAGAATGTGGTTTACTATAAAGACTATGAAATTTATAATATAACGAAATATATTATGGTGCGATTATGTATGCATTTTATAAATATATTGGCGCTCCACCATGCACCCCGCCTTGGAACATCACAAGATGTTTCAAAACACGCGAATTTTCTAACTGACCGAGAGTAACACATGCATTATGCGATTAAATAATAAATATGATAAATATAGCGGCCTAAACTAAAAAATAAGGTTTAAACTAAGTTGAATTTATTGTGTAGGAATAGGATATAATTTAGTTACAGCGCGTTTGTAAATTCCAGTTTGCGTTTTAACTATCGCCACGCGTACAACGTTATCAGAGCCTCTGAACACGTCCGTAATTACTCCTAACGGCCAATGCAACGGTGGAGAATTCTCCTGCTCAAGAAGAACAACAGTTCCGATTTCTACCGGTTTGTCGGGAGTAGCCCATTTTTGCCTAACTTGCAACGTGTGCAAATACTCTAAGTGCCATTTCTTCCAAAAGGATTGGACCATACTATCTAACAACTTTTTACGTTCTAACAGACTCAATCGTTGATCTGACAAATCAGCAGCGGGTAAATATTGCAACGGAGTAGACATCAAAAAATGCGCGGGAGTTAACACCTCAGGATAAGGGTCTGACGATAATACGCTCAATGGACGAGAGTTAAGAATACACTCTATCTGAGTAAGAACAGTTTGCAGTTCTTCGTATGTAAGTAACTGACTTCCTATTACTCTATATAAATGCGTTTTCATGCTCTTTATATTCCCTTCCCACATCCCACCAAAATTTGGTGATCTTGGGGGAATCATCTTCCACTCGATGCGTCGAAAGAGAAACTCATTCGACAGCGCGTTTTTGAAGCTAGAGTTCAATAAAAAACTATACAGCTCATTTAAATGTGCCTTCGCACCGATGAAAGTAGATCCATTAGGCGTTGGATGCGTTGGGTTGCATTTAAAGCAAGTGTTCCACTTTCGCAACTTGGACCTGATAACAGTCCTGGCATCCAAGATCCAGTAGCGTTGTCGTATAATAGACATAAGAAGTCCAGGTCCGGTGTGACAATTAACAACATGAAAATGCTGTATTATTAAGTCAACGACATGATCGCGTTTAGGGAGAAGAACCGGATGTTTAGCTTCGAAAGGAAGCATTGATCCAGAAAGTCTTCCTCCAATGCGTAAAATCCCTTGTTTGTCTAAGAAGACGAAGAGGCTTTGCAGCTTTTTTGAAGGTAATTTATCAGCCTTGATCAATTTGATATCTTCACAGAAGTGCACAGATTGAACGGCGAGAATTAACGCATTCTCAGCACTTGTCAACCCTGCTATAGAACGAGGTTCGACCTTAACTTTAGGTCTTGCGAATTTTAATACATATGCGGTGATACGTAGCAACTTTTCCCAAGAAGAAACACGTTGTGCTAACGTACACAGCAACGGCGGCTCTGTGTGAGTAATGGCAGCCAACACATTTGCCTTGAGTTCAGGCAAGACAGAGCAATTATTAAGCGAGAATGGCTTAATCGGCCACTTCTCAGATGAGCTGCGAATCCACGGAGGACCTTTCCACCACAAATCGTGGGTCAAAAGTTGCGATGGAAGCATACCACGCGAAAGACAATCACTTGGATTACTAGCTCCGGCAATATGATAAAAATGTTTAGAGTCCAAGTTTTCTTGGCACTGAGCGACGCGATTACCGACGAAAACTGACCAACGATGTGGTGAAGAATGAACCCATGATAAAGCAATAGTGGAATCAGAAAATGCGTATATCCCGGCAATGGTCATACGTGTTGCATATGTGTCTCGCACAGTTTTTATTAATTATGACATAAGTAAAATAGCGCATAATTCTAAGCGAGCGAGCGTAGTGATTTTTGTTGGCGAAACCTTTGATTTAGCGCAAAGAATGCGAGTTTGAATGCCAGACGGGTAGGTACAATGGGCATAAATGACACATCCCAGACCATTCATGCTAGCATCACAAAAAGCAACAAGACGTAATTCACAACCAACAACGCCTACATGACGTGGAATCCTTAAAGTGTCAAGCATTTGAAGTTCTTGCGCAAGAGCGAAAAAACGGGTGCGTATGTGCTCCGGTGCAGGATCGTCCCAATCACACTTGCTGAGCCACAGTTCCTTAATTAACAACTTGGCATAGAGAATCACAGGCGCGACCAATCCGAGCACGTCAAATAGTCGTGCAACCATCGAGAGTATGTTTCTCTTGGTGCACCTTTCATTAATTGCGGCGCATGTGAAATGAAAATTATCTTCACATGGTTCCCATGAGAGACCTAAGACCTTAGAGACATTATTGTCAACATCAAAATCAAGCGACTTGCGGTGCGTGTCGGGAAGCGAGTCAAGTAGCACTGGTGAATTGCTAGACCACTTCACTAAGTCAAAGTCACCCGATTTGAAAAACTTAATCAAGTTGTGAGCTAATTGCGTGGCAGTATCCTCATTTGCAATAGAAAGAACCAAATCGTCCATATACAGACAGGTCTCTGCCACTTTCGCGGCATCAGGATAGAGCGGACTCATGTCAGTAGCCAGCTGTCGCACAGTGCGCATAGCTATGTAAGGGCTTGACTTGAGACCGAAAGGTTGCCTATTAAAGGCATAAGTTCGAATTTTTTCCGATTCGTTGAATCTAAATAAAATGCGTAGGTATTTATGTTGGTCTACTGGTACACCAATCCGTAAATAATATTGTTTTATATCAGCGTTCATTGCAATAGGAAATAATCTAAAACCTAACAATAATAAAAACAGATCGGCCTGTAAATTGGGTCCAATATGTAATATATCGTTAAGCACAAGTCCTGTATGCGTTTTAGCACTCGCGTCCAATACGATGCGCGGCATCGGTTTATCAGGTCGGACTACTGCGTGATGCGGTATATAATAACCATCAGAGGACAGCTCAGATTCTTTAACAGGACTGAGGTAATTGTTATCAATATAATCCTGAATAACCTTGTTATAATTTTCGCGCACTATCGGTGCCTGACGGAGCTTACGCTCGAGTGAAACGAAACGGCGATAAGCGGTAGCGTGCGAATTACCTAATTCCGAAGGGTCCCTACAGAACGGTAATGCAACTGTATAACGACCTACGTCGTCACGGGTCACGGTAGCCGTGAAAATATTTTCGCAATCTGTCTCCTCTGGTGACAACAAGCGTTTCATGGGTACTTCTTCAAGTTCCCAGAACTTTTGCACTATATCATTAAGCGCTAACGCAGAAAAAGACGCGGCAGTAGGTAAAATATGTTTACGCGGGTAATCTCCCATAAGTACGTAACCAAATGTTGTAGATAAAGCACACGGTGCGCGCGGCCCACACTCGACCATATTTCCTAAGTATATAAATGGGAATAGCTGGGCACCTAACAATAAATCAATCTTGCCCGGAATATTCCAGCTTAAGTCGGCGAGCGGAAGGTTACGAAAATCTAGGTCGCGATCACAATCGATAAATTTCGAAGGCAATTGATCCGTAATGCATTCTACAACAAGCGCATGTATAGTGTATTTCTGATCCGGATAAATACGGGATTCAATGTCTAAATGAACATAACCGATTATCGGACTTGAAGCGGAACCAACACCTTTAACATAGGAATTATTCAACGGTATTATCGGTAAACTTAATAAACTAGAACAAGCAGATGTTATTAGATTATTCTGCGAGCCATTATCTATCAAACACCTAACTACAGATTTGATACCAGCGCTACCCTTAGAGCGCGCGTATACCTGAGCGGTTGACAAAAGTATATCACCCTTATGACAAGAAGTGTAAGACTGTGTATGTGTAACTGGTTCTGTAGCAAGCGGGGGCGCTCGAATGCATGACGAAGTCGTGTGAGCGCGATGAGAAGGCGCGGGCGAAGTAACGGTCGCTCGATGAGCGGGCGGCGGCGAGTACGCGACGGCGGTATTTACCATAGCCGCATGCGATTGCGAATTATTACTATCAAAATGCAATAACCTATGGTGTCTTTTATTACAGAAACAGACTGACGTACTCTTACAATCCGGAAGTTTATGTAAAGTGCTTAAACAATTAACGCAACCGTACTTCGATTTAATAAACTCATATCTAGCCCTTGCGTCTCGCATATTTTTAAACTGAGCGCAATCATATAAATGTCGATGGTTACCACTACACAAACAACAATTCGCGGTAACTGCTGCGGGCGCCGAATATGTGAGAGTATTTGCATTATTAGCGGACTCACTGGCGACAAAAGATTTGGAGGTGTGATGAACGCGCCGGTCGCGTGAGGGCGACGTAACAACAGCAGCGGGTTTCGTATATGACGAATTTCGCGGGTTTGAGCGCTCCAAAATCTTAGCCTGATCTTGTATAAAAGCGATAAGCTGTTGTGTCGTAGGCACTTCCACATCCCGAATCGAAAGTTCAAAGGCTTGGATGGTTTGAGGATCCATCCTTCTCAAAGCGCATTGAAGAAAAATAAAATCAGTTAGATCTGTTATGCCTAATTCTTTTAGAGCTGAAATCGAAGCGGAGTATTTACTAACAAAGGTATCAAGAGCGTTCGCAGTGTGCGAGCAAGTTTTTAAGTCCAGTATATTATTGAGATAATATGTACCTAATGAGCGTTTGTCGTGGTATTTCTTAACCAAACTATCCCACAGTATTTTATATGTTTCACCTGACGGAATAATACCGGAAGTGAATTTTAGTGCGTCGTGGGTGAGTTTAGAAATTAGATACTGTACACGTTGCGAGTCAGAAAGCTGTTGATTCAAATGAATATTAGCTTTAAAAGACTGATAAAAGGTATTCCAGTTTTCAGGGCGTCCGTCAAAACTCGGAATTACTAAAGGTTCTAATTTCACTACGGACTTGATCGAGCTACTGTCCTCGAGTGAACGCCCCTTAGAAGTGGTTAATATTTTATTTCTAACGCGTTTAACTCTCGAGTATAAATCATCAAATGAATCGAGGCAAGAATACTCGGGATTGACCGTAATCTTTGATAACAAATTTATATTATTTATTTTATCAACAATGGACTCAAATTTATCGCGTAACTCATCTATTATCTCCGTTTCAGCCAGAAAATTCTCGTTAGCTCGCGTTGATGAATCGAAAGAAATTATACCTTTCGACGATGTGTACATACGATTAATACGTTGAAATAATAATTCTTTCTTTTGATTCAACATAACCAACATGACTTCGCGGCTTGATTCGCTTTCCGTCATGTTTATAAAATAATATCACAATACAACTACAAAGTGATAGGTATATCTACCTAGTTAGTGTAAAAACACAAGTTAAATTTAAATCCTAAAATGACTTAGCGTAAAGTACAGTGGTGGAGCGGTTAATAAGTGGGTAGGTATAAATAAGTTCAACTAAATTGAGTATAATGGATATTATTACCAATTAATACGTAATTCACCAAATCTAACAATTAATTATATTTAAATACGAGTCTACCAATAATTACGTAGTTCTCGTGCGTTTTAAACACAGAATTTACCAATTTTACGTAAATCTGTGAGCGATGAAAAATGGCGGCAAGAATTCACTAGAATTACGTGAATCTTTTTTATGATATGAATAGAAAAGTAAATTCACCAATATTTACGTGAATCACTGGCCTATCCGTACTCGTAAGGACCAAATTATATGGTCAGGCGTGTAAATAGCCCAACCAGGCGTGATTGCTCAACAGTTAGCGTACGAGATGTAGGGAAGTAAACCACTTCTATCGATCAAAACAATCATGCCAGCACTAACCTGCAACACCGACCAAGTCCCGATCCTCCAGAAGGCAGCGAGCAGCGGCGAGGTTTCTACGGTCTCTTGCAAGGTATTGACCGGCCGGTCACGATCGTAGACTGGAGCACTCCACATACACCTTGTAAAGGTTACAAGCGAGTCCAAACACTACACGGCTATAGGACTAACGGAAAATCAGCTTCTTTTCACGAGAAATATAACTGATGTCCGTGGCGGAACAAAATTTTTATATTAAAGGCGTCTTCTTAGCGAAAAGCGATGAGAGCAGGGTATGTCCGTTTTTTCTTGCACCAATCAGGTGCAGCGCGTTTACATTATTTGAAGACTGCTAACGCCATCTCTTGAGATCGTCGAGTACATTGGCAATATTACAGCAGTACCAGCACTAATTGCATTCGACAAACAGAATGTGGTTTACTATAAAGACTATGAAATTTATAATATAACGAAATATATTATGGTGCGATTATGTATGCATTTTATAAATATATTGGCGCTCCACCACTGATCAAGTAGTAAAATTGTATCGTATTTTCTGTTTTATGCGCATTTTTTTTTTGTAGATATCTGTGGACTTGGACTTGTCATTCTTTTTCCTTCGCACTAGTGATTTTTCGATTGTTTTTCGAGATGAACGAATAGACGTCCATCTTTTTTTACGTTTTTGTTATTTGACTTGTATAATTAGAAAACACTTGACATTGGCGGAATTCCTGCGTTGATTCTTCGCGCGGGATAAGAGTCCTTAATAAAATAGTATATATAACTAGCAGGGCCTGCGGTTTCACCCGCGTAAATCCCGTTTAAATATCGGGATAAAAAGTAGCCTATATGTTAATCCAGGTCTCCAGCTATCTACATACCAAGTTTCATCGCAATCGGTTCAGTAGTTTTGGCGTGAAAGAGTAACAAATATCCATACATCCATACATCCACACATCCATACATCCATACATCCTCACAAACTTTCACGTTTATAATATTAGTGGGATATACTTGAGCCAAATTGGATGTGGAATGTTTGTAAACAAACCATATGTCATCATATTTAGGGTTGTCATGGTTAGAATGCAGAAATATTGTAATTTTACCTCCATTTCTGAGTTATACTTTACGATTTTATTGTCATTGCTTTTGCCGGAACTTAATCTAACCGCCAAATACGTAATATGTAAAAAAACCTTAAAACAAGAATTAGCAAATAAAAAATACCAACTATACGCCTTACAACCCTACGACTCGACAACTATCGCAGATCAACAACAATTTGGTTATTTACAATGAACATTTATGGGAATATGCACAAGACTCCACAATACAATATTGAAAATAAGTTTTTCTATCCTTCTTAATAATAAAAGGTAAGTTTTATGACCTTTATTTTTATGAATCAATAAAGAATCAAACACGTCGTGGTCCTTGACGTCACAGAAAAAGCGCGCCGTAATGTTAGCGTTAAATCACACGAAACTGGATGTGGTTTTCATTATTTCACTGTTGATTGTGACATACAGATTCGTTCAAAAGAGTACAAAAAATATTCCCTATTAATCGTCAAATTGAAGAAGGTATGCAGTGCGACTATAGTACATAGCCACTACCGCTGTTTATTTTTTAGTATTATAATGGCGATATAACCATACCAAGTTAAAAAGGTAAAAATTTAATTTCACACGGAACACTTAAATAAAATAAATAAAAATAGCCTTTATATTGATATTACATTAAATTAATTAAAAAAATTAATTTATAAATTATACTAATATATTAGAATTCATAAATATGTGTAATTTATTTTTCTTCTATAATTTCATTTATCCTGATTGAAAAAGTAAATGAAATTTTTCAATTTATATTGTTTTGTTTTGGAAGTCGCCTCCTTGGCGTAGGCCTCCCCCAATTCTCTAAATCTGCCTCTGTCTTTGGATTATTTTCTCCATTTTACTCCACTCCTCTCTTTGAAAATATCCTCCCACCGTTTTCTTGGTCTACCTCGGAGTCTTTCGTATCGGAAACTAATTTCTTATAATGGCAAGTAAAACGTCAAAAGTAAATTTAAAACGTCATTAAACAATGATAACATGTCATTGTTTATTGTTGATTGCTGTCAAAGGTTAATCGTGTGGTCTATTTTTGTATTTTCATAATATTTTATGTGTCAAAAAACTATTCATAGTCGTGAGAGAAACGTGGCTACCAATGTATTTAAGTATTTGTTGAAAGAAAGTTGGAGGGATTGGACTTTATTTCTCTAAATAAAATTTCAGATTTAGTTGGCAACATGACTGGTAGGTATATTTTTTTTTTTTATTTATTCTTTTTGCACAAAATGTGTCAAAGGTGGACTTAATGCCGTAGGCATTTTCTCCCAGTCGACCTTTGGGCGATGCAGAGATAAAACAAGGTAGATGCACAGAGGTTAAGAATTGTTTATTTTAAATTAGATAAAATAAAATTATAGTACCCACAGTACTTTATAATCTATTTGCTAATATAATACATACACATGTACATTTAATAAGTTATAATAATACTATTACATGTAATACATAATATATAAATAAATATATATAAACATATAATATAAACTGGTTAAGGAGAGAGTCTAAGATTAAAAAGAATCTGATAATACATGTCTCCGCAACATGTATTTGAAGGTAAGCCGAGTTTTTGCCATCCTGATCTCGAGAGGGAGCGCGTTCCATAACAGGACAGATTGAACAAAGAAGGTGGAATGTACGAAGTCGGAGCGGTGAGTGGGACAATGAAGAAGCCGGTTGTGTGAAGATCTAAGATTTACAATATGATTGGCACCTAAATATTGAAATTGACAAGTTAGGTAAAAAGGAGGATTTGGAGAGAAGAGTATAGAATATAGAGTAGTTAATGCTCGTGTCTGTCTACGTTGGCGAATTGGCAGCCACTTCAAGTTAGAGCGGTGCTGAGACACGTGATCATATTTTCGTAAATTGAAAACGAATCGAATGCAATTATTGAGAAGACGGTCAAGTTTATTGAGCAGATCTGCATTCAGGTCAAAATAGCACACATCGCCATAGTCGATTATAGGGAGTATTAGAGTCTGTACAAGCATTGCCTTTGTTTTCGATGTCAGAAAGTTCTTTAGCCTATAAAGGGCCCGCAATGACCCTGTTACTTTCTGACAAATAGATGCAACATGTTTTCGCCAGCTCAGAGTTGTGTCAATATACAATCCGAGGTCTTTCACACTTTCACAGTATGGAATAACCATACCATCGTAAGTAAGTGGTGGGAGTGAAGCAAGGTCGAGTTGGCTCATACTACGGCTACTTCCCACGATGATGGCCTGACATTTATTCGGGTTCACTGATACGCCGAACATATCAGACCAATGTTTAATGGCCGCTAGATCTGTATTTATTAACGAAACCCCGGACAAAATATTGCACAACTCCGTTTGATAATATAACTGCAAGTCATCAGTGTAAAGATGGTAGGAACACTGAAGTCTTGGGGTGATAAGATTGATGAAGATCGAAAATAGACGAGGTGAGAGAATACCGCCTTGAGGGACACCAGCAGCGAGACCACGCCAACTAGAAGAAGAATCTTCAATACGGACCGACTGCTGACGATCCCGAAGGTAAGAAGAAAACCAGTCAAGTGCTTCTTGAGAGACCGAGAAATGGGATAGGATAGCAAGGAGGAGTTCGTGACTGACGGTATTGAAGGCATTGGAGAAATCAACCAGGACCAAAGTAGTAACCATGGTATTCTCCATACCTACTTTAATATCGCCAGTCACTTTAAGGAGAACAGAGACCGTGCTATGGCCAGGTCGAAACCCAGACTGAAAAGAACTAAGTAAGTTGTTGTCATAAATGAAGTGGGAGAACTGTTTGTGAACGCAGGCTTCTAGCACTTTGGAGAGGAAGGGAAGAATAGAAATAGGACGGAAGTGAGTGGGCAGAGACGGATTCGAGGTTTTGGGCAACGGGCGTACATACGCTTTCCGCCAGAGAGAAGGAAAAGTGCCAGACATGAGGGAGAAATTAACAATATGGGATATAGCGGGAAGGAGGTGGTCTAGCAATGTGATGATCATTCTCCGACTAATGCCATCACAACCAACCGCTTGGGATTTGATAGACAGGATAATTTTCTTGATCTCTCCTTCTGCAACCAGACCGAAGTGAAAATGGCATAAATTAGGGCGCGGTAGACTATTGATGTAATTTAGAGTATTTTGTTCAGATAGACTGTCCAACATGAGAGAGTCGGTGAAATGTTTATTTATGGAATCGAGACTTAGAGATTGTGGAAAGTCTAAATGTCGCGATTTGCCGACACCTAGAGTTCCGACGAACTTCCAAATGTCGGCAGGAGAGGAGGAGGAAATATTATCTAGATTATGGCGGCGTTTAGCATTCCGTATCATCTGGTTACACCGATTCCTTGCAGTTTTATACAGTTGCCAGTTGACTTCCACACGGTCCCTTTTGTAGGTTTTGAACGCGCGATTTCGACGTCTCAGGGCCATCTGTATAGCTTTGGTCATTAGGTATAATCATATAATATGAACAAGGAAAATTTGCCATTGGCCTTAATATCATTGTAACTTAAATCGTAGTAGATTAATCTAGATGCTAAAGTTAGCAGCGAGCCTCCTGCTTTAGTATTTTAGTATTATTCTCATCTATTAAGCGTAAATAAACTGAGCTATGTAATCTAAACATACCAAATGAAACACGGATTTCTCAAAAAAAAATATATTGAATGGCGAAAAAACAAATGTTTAGAAGATATGATGACAGGTGTGGTATGGTTATAGTGACATTGAGGCCAAAAGCCACTTTTTCTTGTAAATATGAAATACTCACAGGTTATATTGACCACTAAAACTGTAATTTTATTTAGAAAAAGAAAGTTCAAACTAATAATTCAATACATTGCCGACTATTTTCCTCTCACAACTATAAATAGTTTTTGGGTATTTTAACACATAAAAATCTCATGAACTCAAACATAGACCACGCCACAGATAAGATAATAGTTATTTCGTAACAGATACATTACATCACTCCCATACAAAAGCGAAAATACCTACGCCACAATAGTCTGAAAAATTTAAATAATAATACCCAGCATTGGATGCAACCACAAATATATTTTGAGCACACTTATCGAAAGTTGAGAACACTTTGCCCACCGCGATGGGAGTGTGTATGACTATCGTGCAGTAGCGGACGCTCTATGGTTGTAAAAAGGTAATAATAAATTATATAATTCCATCATCCTCCGCGCCTTTTCCCAACTAAGTTGAGGTCGGCTTTCAGTCTAACCACGATACAGCCGAACTTCGATATTTTACGTGAAGCGACTGCCATCAGACCTTCACAACCCAAGTACTAGCCGATACCGGAGTTCTGTAGTTAGACAGGTTGTCGGACTTTTTAGGGCTCCAACTACCCGTAACGAATGCCACAGATGTTTGTATAGCACCCGGAACCGACGGTTTAACGTGCTCTCCGAGGCACATAATATAATTGTAATATAATACACTAAATAATTTAGAAATAACTTAATTTTTTCCTTCAGTTGGAAATTTAAAAATGACAAATTTTTATTGGGTTTCTGGCTCGTACACCCGTGCACAGCACAATAATTGAGGTTTTTCGGCATTTTGTTCCTGTCATCCACCTTTTCCGTGCGAGCTCTCAGGTAAGTATGCAACGCGCCTACCGGCCACTTGTAAATCCGGTGGAACGGTAACCTATAGGTTTATAAAACGCGAACTCAAGAGTATGATATAGCTCTGACCACGCTACCACTTTGAAAGCAATCAACAATGAAGAATGATGACATGTTAATGATGTTTTGAAATTAGATGTGTAAATCAGGACTTAGTCGCGATAATAATTACAAAGTTCTATATTTTGGCAACTATCCGTACTTGCTCTTGAAACTTTCGCGACTGTTAGAATAGTAAACTAATTATATCAAGGGAGGGTTTACTATAATTGTATGGAACTCTTTGGTTTGCACGGTGTTGCGTTAGGCTAATCTTTTTATGAAAGAATGGAGTCATGATGTTGTGTGTGTCGGTTGGAAGTTTTTTGAAATTATATTTTATATAATCAAATTAATCTTTTAATATCTCGTAATATTCCATTTGGTTATGGGCCCAGAACGTTTGGCGCATTAAGGAGCGAATATATTTCGGTGCGAGAAATTAAAATAATTTTTTGTTTGATAAAATAAAACACAATCGTCATGGCTGGGTCAACCAGTTCATCTTCGATCCCTATCGAGAAGCTCCAAGATATGGATGATTATAATAATTGGAAATTTTCCATGAGGATGCTTTTAATGCACGAAGATTTGTATGATTGCATTGAATCGGAGGATAATTGTAAAGATGAACGGAAACAGCAGAAAGCTTTAGCTAAGATATGCTTATCAGTGCACAGTTCTTCTTATCCGCATGTTAGCAATGCTAAAACAGCATTTGAAGCATGGACGAATTTGCAGAAGGCATATGAAGATAAAGGTCTTAGCAGAAGGTTAAGCTTGCTGAGAGCGTTGTTTGCTACGAAGCTTTCACATAGTAGTAGTATGGATAGCTATCTGTTAAGGATGAGCGACTTAGCACAACAGCTGGATGACATAGATTTCCCGCTCGAAAAGGATTTTTTGGCAGTTTTGATGCTTAATGGATTAACACCAGATTATGATCCATTGATTATGGCATTAGAGAATTCTAACACCACACTGCATGTTGAAAGTGTCAAGAGCAAGTTACTGCAGAAGTATCACAGACGTGACAATAAGGCTGAGAAAGTAACTGCCTTAGCAGCGAAGAAAGTGCCAAAGTGCTATCTTTGCAAGAAGCCAGGTCACTTCAAGAAAGATTGTCCTAAAAACGTCAGACCAAAGCCAAACAAGATCACTTCAAACAGTGGATTATTGTCGGCATTATCTGTAAGTTTGGACAGTGAACGTTGGCACGTGGACTCCGGTGCATCAAACCATATGTGCAGACACAAGGACATAATTAAGAATTTTACATCGACTGAACCAAAAGAGGTCAACATTGCAAATGGTGAGAAGATTTTCACAGCTGGGTGTGGTAATGTATATATGTAATGTATAAAAAATGTTTATTATGTTCCGGGACTGTCAGCGAATTTGTTATCTGTCAGTGAGATGACAAATAAAGGTTACAATGTTTTATTTAATAATAAAATGTGTACAATTGTCGCTAATAAGGAGGTAATAGCCACTGCTACATGCATTAATGGTGTATATTTACTAGACACTGTTAGTTCAGGTTTATGTTGTAATGTAGCATCAGAGAATGTCATGGAACCTCAGTATGTGGTCTCTGACGGTAGTGTGCGATCGGAGCGTACTTCTGAGGAAGAGACGATTACACAGGAGGTTTGGCATCAGCGGCTGGGTCACCTCAACGCACGGAGCATGAACGTCATGAAGAAAGGTATTGTTCAAGGTATTTCTTTATCGTGTATTGCGTGTATAGAAGGAAAGTCAACTAAATTACCATTTCCGAAGAAATCATTTAGTAGGTCAACTGAGATTTTAGGGTTAGTACACACGGATTTGTGTGGACCTATGAGTGAAAAGTCTCTTAGTGGTGCTTGTTATTTTTTGACCTTTATTGATGATTTTTCGAGAAAAACTTTTGTTTATTTTTTTAAAGTCAAAAGATGAAACGTTTGAGAAGTTCAAACAGTTCAAAAGTTTAGTTGAGAATGAGACAAATAAGAAAATTAAAGTTCTCAGGAGTGATAACGGCGGTGAATACACATCTAACAATTTCCAGGAATTCTTGAAGGCAAATGGGATACGCCATCAAACGACGGTTCCGCATTGTAGTGAGCCGAATGGTGTGGCGGAACGAGCAAACCGAACCATCATGGACAAGACTCGCTGCATGCTTCAGGGTTCAGGACTGGATAAATGTTTTTGGGCGGAAGGTGTAAATACCGCAGTTTATCTAAAGAATAGGTCACCCACAAGAGCAGTTATGGGCGTGACACCTGAAGAGAAATGGACAAATAAAAAAGTTAATATTAGCCATTTACGTGTCTTCGGATGTGTAGCCTATGCTTTTAACTCCAATTCCAAGAAATTAGATTCGAGATCTAAGGCTTATATTTTTGTAGGGTACTGCGAGGATAGCAAAGGATATCGTCTTTTGGATCCATCATGTCCTCGTAAATGCGTAAAAACTAGGCATGTCATTTTCATAGAAAATATTTTTTGGGGGAAAGTAACATCACATGATGATACGTACGCAGTACATACTTTCATCTGATGATAAATGTACTTACCATTCTGATGACATACGATCCCTTAGACAAACTATATTTTCTGTAAATGAAAGTGAAAGCAGTGTTAGCGCAGATGGCTCGTCGGATCCCACTTACGTTCCAGGCTCTTCAGATATCGATTCGGAAGATTCGTCGGTACCAATTTTTGAAGATGCTGATGAAACATCAAGCGGTTTAGCTATGATGGCGATGGCGGCAGCGTGCTGTGATGACGGAGATCCCGTAACCGTTAAAGAAGCCATGTCTACCAGTGAAGCCAAGGAATGGAAAGCAGCTATGACAGATGAGTATAAATCTTTTCTTAAAAACAAGTGTTGGGATCTTGTTGACTTGCCTAAGGGACACAAACCTGTTAAATGCAAGTGGATATTTAAAAGGAAATAAGGGCTAGATGGTAAAATACTAAAGTATAAGGCTCGTCTTGTAGCAAAGGGATTTACACAACAGTATGGTATTGATTATTATGAAACTTTTTCTCCTGTGGTAAGGTATTCAACTATTAGATTGTTGCTGGCATTAGCAGCAGAATATAATATGAAAATTGATCACATGGATGTTAAAACAGCTTTCTTAAATGGCGATTTAAAAGAGACTGTTTTGATGGAACAACCTGAAGGGTTTGTGATTAAGGGCCAAGAGAAGAAAGTTTATAAACTTAATAAAGCTATTTACGGACTGAAACAAGCAGCCCGATCTTGGTATGAAAAAATAAATGAAGTTTTTATGAATAAAGTACACTTTAAAAGAATGTCATCTGAGTCATGTGTCTATTATAAAGGACAAGGTGAGGGGATAATTATTATTGCCCTTTATGTAGATGACATTTTCATATTTTATTCAGATTCATCGTCAACCGAGAGAGAAAGGATAAAGAAAAAACTCATGAACGAGTTTGAGATGAAGGACCTTGGTCCTGCTCATCAAGTTCTAGGAATGCGCGTGGAATGTGGTGATAATAAAATAACTTTAGATCAAAGTGGTTACATTCAGCGGGTGTTGCATAAATTTAACATGACTGAGTGTAAACCTGCTCCTACACCTATGGAAACTGGGTTGAAGCTTGAAAAAGGTAAGAATAAGGATACTAAATATTATTATAGGAATCTTATCGGATGTCTTATGTATATTGCAGTGTGCACAAGGCCAGATATCATGCATGCCGTGAGTTTCCTGAGTCAGTTCAACGAGTGCTACGGAGAAGTGCACTGGAAGGCAGCAAAAAGGGTACTTAGGTATCTTAAAGGTACGTCTCATTATCGCTTAAGTTACGAGAAGGGAGGCCTGGATATTACTGGATACACAGATGCAGACTGGGCTGGTGACAGCATCGATCGTCGATCGTACACAGGGTACTTATTTCAATTAGGTACAAAATCGGTTATTTCTTGGGAAAGCCGGAAACAGAAAACTGTTGCGTTGTCCAGTACTGAGGCAGAGTACATGGCACTCTCTGATGCATGCAAAGAGACAATATTTTTACGTAGTTTCTTGTATGAATGCTTGAATGTTATTGTAAAAATTAACTTATACAATGATATTCAGTCTGCGCATAAATTGTGTTCAAGCCCTATGTATCATGCTCGAACGAAACATATTGATGTTAGACATCATTTCATAAGAGACATTGTAAGAAATAAGATGATTAACATCGTTTATTTAAGTACTGAGAATATGATAGCAGATTGCTTGACCAAAGCCTTGGCTAAAGAAATTTTTTTTGTTGAATATAATTTGTTTAAGGGCCAATGTTAGAATAGTAAACTAATTATATCAAGGGAGGGTTTACTATAGTTGTATGGAACTCTTTGGTTTGCACGGTGTTGCGTTAGTCTATTCTTTTTATGAAAGAATGGAGTCATGATGTTGTGTGTCGGTTGGACGTTTTTTGAAATTATATTTTATATAATCAAATTAATCTTTTAATATCTCGTAATATTCCATTTGCGACTATAAATATCAGATGTGTAGTCTAATATATATAGTCGCGAAAGTTTAAAAACAGTTTTAAAGTTACTCTTACCATTAAAAGAAATTAGTGCCATTTGTTTTCCGCAACATGACGAGGTTTTTCATTTTCCTGGTCAGACCATAACAATATTTTTAAGGGTATGTTTGCAAACAGGTTATTCACAACTGCCTGTCAGAAAATGTTTAGCAACGCTTTGTTGGCAAACATTCCACATCTTATTTGGCTGAAGTATAGTGTTGGGGACGATCTGTATTAGAAAAACATCGATGTCATCATCGAATCAAAAGTATCGATGTACGATATATATCAATTGAAAAACATCGATGTATCTAAAACATCGATGTTTTTGGTAGACATGCGCAAACCATGTCCGACATGGGATTGAACCTGGAACGGTTCCTTTAAACTAGTTCCAGGAAACATGTCCGAGGAACTATCTAGTTCCTTAGTTTTATCCGGACATTGTAGTTAACAGTTTCATTTCGGTTCAGACAATTTCTCGGACATACATGGTTGTAAACAATGATATTGTTTATTTAGACTTAAAATATTGTAAATTAATGTATTGGCTGGGTCTTTAAAAATCAATTGATAGTATATATACATAATTAAGTAATATTTAAATTTGTACATCATAATACATAATATATTATATATAGGTATTTTATTTATAATTGCTAACATAAAAAGTAGCTCAGGCACCTTTGATGCCTTCAATCGTTGCCTTCTGTCCATAAAAGTAATTCCTGCTTTTCAAAATACACCCTTGCACGGAACAGAATTAGGGGATGACGGCCCGGAGATCAACGCTCGCGGCATACGTCACACGGACAGTTCGTTATTCGTTCCACCATTCAATACCGCTCCGGCCGCTCCTTCAATCCGCGTGATCGTTCCGAAGAACTGTGGAACTGGAACTATTAGGTTGAGCAAGTCTGACATAGTTCCGACTGCGGACATAGTTCCAGGAACTATTACGCTCCGGAACTACACATGTCTAGTTCCGGAGTTCATAATAGTGAAAATAGTGTTCTGTGTCCCCGGACCTCGGCAAGGGGACGATAAAATAATAAAAATGAGTGGCAAAATTGGTATAATTATGTTTAGGACTCTATCTTTAGCCATAATCAAAGGTTAAAGTTGAAATTTTATCATATTTATTGCTATTAAACAGTATGTGTTACAAATTATATTAATAATTTATGTTTTAAAATAACACGAAATAGTGCATTTTGTCATATCTTGTCATAATTCTTCGTAGACAACATAAAAAAATGGATAGTGCATCTTTGTGTAGGATTTGTTTAAAAGATGATGCGCAAGTGCTTATGAGTTTAAAAACGCATCTTCAGGAAATGTATGCGATTCTAAGTAAGACACCGGTAAGTTATCCTCCAATTGAATTTTTTTACTGTTTGGTATATTTTCAGACGTAAATTCAATCATAATTATTATGCAAAATTAAGGAACACAACATATGGGCGTTTTTCAGACAATTTGCACGTCACGTAACGTCATAAAAAATTGGTTTCATTTAGTAGTGATTAAGTGCCTTTGAGTATTTTAATAAAAGTTTATTCATATAAAAATCATTAAGATATTCTGATTTGAGACTGATGTGGCCACAAGAGAATTCCAAAACGTCACTAAGTATAGAGTATTTTTTTAATGAAAATACAAAACATTTAAAAAATTACCATTGTTATATCGATATAAACATAATAGACTTCTCAATATAATACACTATCATTCATTACCATAAGACATGTAAATTCTGTTATATTATTACTATCCAACATTTTGGTACTTTACACTTTGAAATAATACAATTTCAAACGTTCAAGAAAAGAGCGTACTCCTACCTCAAAGGCAATGCACTCGTGTCTCTTGAGTTGCTCAAACAAGCAGATGGCTCAACGGGCAAACACCCTCTATAATATTAAAAAAAACAAAAAAGTTCTATGGCACGAAAGAAATGTACAACAAATATATATATATTCAAAATTCAAAAGATATTTATTATGTTTGATATGTACTCGTAATAATTTGTGTTTAAATCACAGATTTAATATCACATGTGATGTAGGAGGAATTTAAAGTCACATTTAGGATATTAGGTTCGGTCTACAAAGTACTGTCCACTAGTACCTTTCATTTAAATCAACTATGGTACTACAATAAAATATTACAGAATACTCTGTAAACAACCTGGCTTTAAGCCAACAATCAGTGCCAAAAAGAACTTTACAATTTTTTTTATCTATCAAGAAATCGTCTGCTATGCTATTTTGAGTCTATACATAGAGGATGGGTGAAAGAGACAGTGTGCTGAATACTGAAATTGTGGATTCAGTTCATCATTCGGAGTAAAAAATTGTTGGAGATTTCTGCCGGAAAATGTATCTTTTTTAATGTTACATTTTCTTGCTTAAAAGTGACATCATAATCTTCTGGTAAATTGGCACACCATAGATAAGCTTAAACTGTTTTTTTTTTATGGTATAGGGGGCAAAAGAGCAGACGGGTCACCTGATGGTAAATGACTACCGCTGCCCTTGGGCACCTGTAACTCAAGAGTCACAAGTGCTTTGCCGCCCTTTAAGGTGGGGAAGAGGGGAAGAGCGGGAAGACGGGAGAGGGGGATAGGAGAGGGGGGAGAGGGGAAGGACGGGAATGGTTAAGGGCTCAGTTTTTCTTTAACGTCCATTGAGTTGGGGGTTGATATTTTTTTATAGAAAGGTTATATTATTATAAGCACACACGCCAAGTTTCAATATGCGGAGACGCGTAGTTTCCGAGATAAAAAATATTGAAAATCAATTATTTTTGCAATATTTATGTCAATCCCTACCACAGATTATATAGAATTCTCGCCATTTAACATTTCGTTTTACTTATGGTTAAGTTGTCATACGTGGGTAACAATTTATTTCATATAAATTTACGTAAATAATTATATTTTTTACTCATTTTAATAGCTTTCAGGCACACATATATTTAACAGATTATGTATATTAAATTACAGCATTATTTTCATTACCAGCTATTAAAATGTGTTACCGTCTTGCCGGCCTTTGGAACGAAACGTAAAACGAAGCAAATGAAATTGGTTAGGTTCAACTTACGTTAGGTAACATATTAGCATTATTTGTTCAAAAATTGCCTGAAAGAGATTGCCATGCATGATATGACTTCCAATTTGCACACTGTCTTACTACCATTATAAATGGGAAGGTTTAGGTCGATGGATATTTTTTACTCAATCACGGAAGAACGGTTGAATGGATCTTGATGAAATTTGGCACAGAGGTAGATTATAATCTTTTTATGCTGTAAAAAAATGTACGGATCCCGTTCAAATATCCAGCAAACGAAGTCGCAGGCATCAGCTAATAAATTATACAACCTCTATATTTTTGTATTCCTTAGAATTTAGATGGTATACAAAAATGGTATAACCATAATAAATACTACAAATTAATTGTAATGGCCGACCATTAACATGAGTATATTTTTATCTATCAGATGGTAAATTTTATTTAACAGATGGTAAAGAATGACAAGAGGCCATCACAAACCTGTTACATCTGCTGGACAAGGCTTGAGAGCTGCTACCAGTTGAGGAAAAACTGTCTCAAGAGTGAAGAGTTATTTAAACAGATGCTGAGCAGCAATTTGGTGAGTGACTTAGTTGAATTAATTTGAGAGGGTAGGATATGAACGGTAGGAAAGTGAGCGCGGCATCAGGTATCAGGAGGAAGTAAGCCACAACCTTACCAAGAAGCAGGTTGAGACCATCAAGAGCCGGCTGTAGGGCGTACTGGAGATTTTCGCGCCCGGTGCTCTCTTCGTTGCGCCACAGTTTAGGGGAGAGGCCTTCCGTAGCGAAAGTATCCTTATCATCATAAAGATACTTTCGGTACAATGGCGACTTTGCCTTTCGGAGCTGCTTGCTTCTCTGAATAATAACTTCGCCGAACTTCAGACCAAATTTCAGCACGGCCAGACTGCGACGGTTAATCTACGCAGAATGCTGGAGGTTAACATTAAGACCGTGGCCCTAATGCAGTTATCCACGGGCAGGAAGGGAGGGTTTGCGGTCGGATTAGGAAGGGCAGGATTTGCGGTCTAAGCACCATCATAAGATACTAATTTATCATTGATAACCCGCGTACATGTATTTGTACACCGAACCACGCGTATACCACTTTAATGAACAAATTCTGTTCCAGGTACCTAATAACTAGCAGGCTTAGGGAACGGGCTGGGCGATGTTGACGTCCCCGCCTCGAACTGGCGCTGGTAAGCCACTGTGTGCGCAAGGGACCTGAGCTAATCGTCTGCTTACACCGTGCACCCCGTGCTATGAGGCACCAAAGAGGTGAGGAATTTCTTTCTTATTTACAACTAGCAGCGCCCCGCGGTTTCACCCGCGTAAGTTCCGATCCCTATGGAATAACGGGATAAAAAGTAGCCTATATGTTAATCCAGGTCTCCAGCTATCTACATACCAAGTTTCATCGCAATCGGTTCTGTAGTTTTGGCGTGAAAGAGTAAAAAACATTTATACATCCATACATCCTCACAAACTTTCACGTTTATAATATTAGTAGGATTAAGCTCGATGAGCTTATGATCAACAATGGCTCGGCACCAACATTTGTTAAATCTGGATGTGATACCATCACAGACGGACCTAATACGCATTCACGTACAGTGGGTTGCCGACAGCTGCATCGCGCGCACAAGCTTAGAGACGAAATTAGATTGATTACACATAACCGAAATAATTCAGACCTATCACCTTTACATCCTTCCTCATTCGGCAAACAATTATTTGAACTGACTCATTTCAAATGACTGCACGGATGGTTTGGTTAAGTGGTCACCTCGCCACTACGCCGAAATTTGTGTTATCCACAAATAGTTGTCCCGAGTCTGGGTGTTCTTTGTGTCCTTTTATGAATGTTTGTAAAGCCCCCCGCGACACATGAAAATGCCTAATGCGGGAGTTGTCTTTAAACAAAAACTGGTAATCCTACGATTAGAAAAGGCCTAAAGATCTAGGAACGGCAGCTTTTCTCGAAGTATAGCTAACAACACTCGATCAAGTCACCTTGGCCTATTGGTTAAGGATCTATGATGTACAGACAGACACGAAAGCACACGTTAAACTCATATCTTCTTTTTGTGTCGGGGGTTGAAAATACATACTAATATATGTAATAATAATCATTTATTTTACTTTTAGATACCCTTGGACCTGCTATACCATGCAACTCTCCGGAAACCAAACAGTCGACAATGCTTCACACAAAGTTATTAAAAACAAACTAATCTCATTAACGTACTTCATAAACGCATAATAGTGATGTGCCATAATAAAAATAACACAAATAAACAATCCAGTTATACTTGTAACAAGGATTTCATTAGAAAGAGTGATTTACTCAGACATTCGAATACACACCGGTGAGAGACTCTTTAGTGTACCAGTGTAAAGTGTGTTACAATCGTTTTGTGCAAGATCCATCATTCGAACATCGTCAACTTTACACTATGAACGAGCATATCAGTGTGACATGTGTACGAGTTGATTTATTCAAATTAGGTACTGAGAAACACATGAAGAAATGTTTTAGTAGAAATGGTAGTTTAAATAATCATGACATGTGTATATGTCTGATGGTCTGGTATTTGCATGTGAGTGGAGAGAGTTAAAATCGTTCATTTCACTCAATTGACACAAGTCCGATGTATGGATAATGGATGATCCTTTATCAGTTAAATGACAGAAGTTCAGAAAATAAACTTTTTTGTCATTAAATACATAATTTCCGTATTTTCATGAACCACTTTTATAAGCTTCAGTTGTAACTCACTTTTTTTTTATCTCTGAGACAAAATTGACACACAAATGTCAATTTTACATAAAGTTGTCAGCTCTTTTTCGCAGTGATGTACCTACTATACCAGTTTGTTGAATCGTAACTTTTTTTCAGAATAATTTATTTAAAAAAAAAACGATACCATCTTGATTTTATTAACGTCAATTTCCGATAGTGCCGCATCACTTTTTAAGAAAGCAACCTACGTAATGTCAGTTTTGTCAGATAAAAAAAAAACAGACTACTTAGACAAATCTTGGAGGTTAATTAGTCTTCTTATATTATTGTTGTATAGTAATTAAAAGTTGGTATCTTGGAGCTGGTCTGATGATGGAGCAAGAAGTTGGAAAGTGGAACTCTTTATTTTAATCTAAAAAAATATGTCGATGATTTATGTTTTGCAGTGGTAAAGGATTGTCCATTAATTACGTGAAGTTTGAAAGGGCGAGAAAAAAAATCACGCAATATCACAAGGAAGGAAGGGGGTGTAGTGAGATATCACGTGTATGTATTTAAAGATAATATTCTGATTTTTTTTAAATATATTTTGAACTAAAAATTACACGTGATTTTGGCTAGGGGGGGGGGGGGTAAGTCTAAAATCTCATCGCGTATCAGGGGGAGGGGGTTAAAAGTTTTGTTAAAAGCATCACGTGATTAACTAATCTATTGGTCTGCATTGTCAGAAAGTGTCGGTTCGATACCCGCTCATTGCATATTTTGGGATGGTTGTTTGTATATACATGCAACATTTATGTATTTACAAAATCTATATAAGTATTTATATTTGTGTTCTAGAGCCCACAGTACATAGCTATGCTTAGTTGGGGTCTAGACTGCGCTGCGTCACAGTATTGGACAGAATTAAACTGTTGTTACAATTACAGATTAACAATTGTTTAATTGTCAATTGACCACCACATGTAAATTGAAAAGGAAATATATAGATTTTTTTGTTTTGATAAACGTATAAATATATACATCTATATGTTTATGATATATGTATACAGGCACAGGTATTTTTTTTGTGTTAACAGTTAAAAACGTAATAGTGTTTAATTTAATTTTACAATTAGTATAGATCAGGGATTCTCAAAGTGGTCGACCCCTTGGGGTCGAATTCGGTTTCCCAGGGGTTGACATAAATGAAAACTGATTTTGGAGTGTCCTTGGAGTTTCTTGCCTGTTCGTCTCCAGTGGATCTACGGATTGGAACAGGCAACTAGCGTCACGACTGACTACTGCTCCTGACAATTCAAAAATACCCATAGTGGTTTAAGTGAAATAAATGATTTTGATTTTATTTGGGGGTCGACGAGGTCTAAAAATCGACCTATTGACACAAGTTCTTATTTGAAACTTTCAAGATACTGTATAAGTTACGTTACGTGTACCAACTTGTTTTAAGAATGACTAATATTATAGTAGGAAGTATCATTGTTGTACTTTGAGAAAACTCAAGTCGATAAGCGTGCACAAGTTCGTATAAGATGAAAAACTCGGCAAGTCAATAAGCGTGGACAAGTTCGCGCAAGATACTGTGTTCGAGCGTACAACTTTAACTTTTGACTTGCTCTGTATTTGACGCATATACGCTATTTATTACGAACGAAATCATGATCAAGTCCAAGTCCAAACATGCTCCTGATATTTTACTATATACCTAGCTTTCACTTAGGTTAACGGTTCATTTGCGTTTTGAAATTCGTTGGAGCTTTTTTTTTCTTTCTGCCTTTCTAAACCAACCGCAAAGTTTTTAAATTGGTAAGTATTTTGTATCAATAGGAAAAAAAAAACTAAAGATAGGATTTTTAAAGTGAGGTATCGGTTCATTTTGGAAAAGGGGTCTCTTGCCCAAAATCGTTTGGGAATCCCTGATATAGATGAATCTAAATATTTTAATGGCAAAGTGCAATTAACGTTTAATTGTGATTAATATCAATCGCAATTAAATTAATTGCAATAAATTATTTAATCAATTCACTCTATAATTGCATTTTTAAGTGATTGGTGCCCAACAGACTGTGCTGGTTATATGTTCCAGAATGTATAAATATCCAAGTTTGATTTGATGGTTTGTTTGATATCGTAATTACATTAAAAAATATGTTTAATTGTAAAGGTATAATGTATAATGAAGCTTCAGCTGAACACTGGATGCACCATGCGATATATCGAAACAGCGAAACAGCACAATACGATACTCCCACAAAAATATAGCATTAACGTATCGTATGAAACTCTGACAATGTTTCAGTTATTCATAATTTTAAGATTCCCATTACATCAATACAAAAGATTGATAAACAGTGCCATTAAACATATTATTGTTATTTGTAATAAGAAAAACTAATGAGGAAATTGTTTGTAGAATTAAAGCTACTGGCTTTATTTCGACTTGTAGGTCGATTTAGATTATTTTAGATAGGTAGATCTTTTTAGTACCTTCGTCTTAGTAGATTTTTGACGTGACAACGTCTTATAATTCGATGGAGCCGGCTGCACGCACGAAAAAACATGACTCATGCGGCGTTACCTCGCTCTGAGGCGTTCCTATGACGTTGTCACGTTCAACTATCGTCGGTAAACCGACTTTACAGACAACCGATCAGACGGGGGTCACCTGATGGTAAATGACTACCGCCGCCCATGGGCACCTGCAACTCAAGAGTCACCAGTGCGTTGCCGGCCTTTAAAGTGGGAGTAGGGGAAGAGGAGACAACAATCATTGCTTCACTGCCGGTTTTCTGTGAGGTTGTGGTATCACTCCGGTCGAGCCGGCCCATACGTGCCTAAGCATAGCTCGCCCACAATTTATTTTGTGTTCTTTTATTAAAGTTCGTATTTGAGTTCGAGCTACAACATTTACATTGTACAATAGCAGAAACTTTTAAAAGGTTAAATCAATTTGTTATTTTTGCGCATTTTTGTTTTTCTCATTTTTTTTACTTTTTTATGGCATACGGGGGCAAACGAGCAGACTGGTCAGCTGATGGTAAATGACTACCGCCGCCCATGGGCACTTGTAACTCAAGAGTCATAAGTGCGTTGCCGCCCTTTAAGGTGGGAACAGGGAAAGAGGGAGAGAGGGGGATTAGAGAGGAGGAAAGGGGAAAGACGGGGAGAGGGAAGGGTTAGGGCATCCGGTAACCTCACTCACGCGAAAAGCAATGCAATCATTGTTTCTGCCGGTTTTCTGTGAGGCCGTGGTATCGACCGGAGGCGAGCCGGCCCATACGTGCCGAAGCATGGCATTTTGTAAACACTGGGTACGGTGTACGATTATATTTCAGATCTATGTAACGACGTTAGATATATTCAAATATATGCCTAGTAAAAAAGATGTGGATTTTTTTTGCCAAATTTTGAATTTAAAGAGATGAAATTCGTGCTTGCATTTATTGCAGCATCATGGGTTTAAATTCCCGCTCAAATATTTGTATGTATGAATATAAATGTCTTTTTGCTTTTGCTTAGATGTTTATATGGGTCCGTATCAGAATAATAACTCCACACATTTCACACACGGCCGTCTGATCCCAAACTAGGCAGAGCCTGTACTATGGTAACCGGACTGCTGATAAACATACTTATATATTTCTAAATAGATACATATTATAGATAAATTACACCCAGACACAGAACAAATTATCGTGCTCATCACACAATTATTTGTCCTGGGTGGGAATCGAACCCACGTCCTCTGGCTTAGCAGTCAGGGTCACTAACCACTAGACCAACAGGCCAGTCAAATCAGAAGAACATGTTAGCATAATGCCATTGAGGTATTAACGACATGAAAGTAAAATGACCTTCTAGTAAAACATCAACAGTAAAACATCTACAAAGAAAAACGTCTTAATAGCAAATATTCGGATTTACGTAATGTCTTTGCAATAATGTACATTCAGTTGCATTATTCATTGTATTGTATGAGTATTTTGCAAAAGTACTGCACAGTGATAGTTGAAATAAATACTCCATTATTTTCCTTATTAGAGAGACTTAACGAGAAATTCTATTTATTGCTTAAATAGTTATTGTATATTTGAGCCAGTTTCCGTCGTTAAATTTTGCACACATTTTTCCGTCAAGGCCTATAGTTTATGATTCTGCAGTGGGCGTATGCATTTGCAATGCAATCAATATTATTTAACACCCCCAAAATGGCGTCCAAAAAATGTGCAGTTTTCGGAGTTATGGTTTTTTGAAATATCTCACAAACTATCTTCACAGATTTGTTGCTGGTAATTTTATATAAAATAAAAAATATATATATTCTTCTCTTTCAAATTCTAATTATTTATATATTAATTAGAAAATCGGCTAAAGTTATAGAAAGAAAGAAAGAAAATAAAATAAAAAATGTTTTTTCAAAATTTTCCAAAATTATTTATTGGTTACAATTTGTTGATTTGATGCCAGTCGATGCTATATGCACGCACTACCCCTGATTAAAAAAAACGTGAAAACCAACGAAAAATAACATCGCCCACTTAAGCACAAATTTATTATGAATTTTAAATGATTGTGTACCTGTTGGGAAGGCTAGTTTCGCATCACTTAGAATAGTTGAAAAAAAATTAAGTTTTTAACTAGTTATATGTAAAATTTGGAGCGCTAATTGTTATTGATAAACAAATAGCTATTTAATAAAAAATATCTCGGCTTCTACTTATGCCAAGACACATTCCTTTTTTAAATTAGTATGCATCAAATCTGTGCAGACAGTTTGCGAGATATTTCAAAAAACCATATCTCCGAAAACTGCACATTTGGAAGCCACTTTGGCTTACGCCCACTGCAGAATCATAAAATATAAGCCATGACAAAACAATGTGTGCAAAATGAATCGATTTGGACGACGGAAACTGGCTCTAATAGCAATAACCATTTAAGCAAACTTTAACCAATAAATAGAATTTCTCGTTAACAAATGAATGTTTTAATAAATTTTTTTTGTGTTCAAGAGCATAAAAGACGTATTCTCCTAAAGTTTCACGTTCGTTGGAGCTTTTATTTCGAAATTAAAAATAAGTTAAAATTTTGCAATTTTCGACCGTCATTCGTCATTACTGAAACAACTAATGGACCAAATTTAATCGAACTGGACTTAAATTGCTAGGCTTTCTACCACCTATAGAAAAAAAAAGTTCGATACGTGCAATTATAATACGGTAGGAGATCATTTCAAAACTAATTTTTTGGCGATTTTTTCGCATTAAAACGTTAATTTGACAATGTTCGAAACGTTTAAAATGGGATGAAATTCAGGACCATGTTCCTGATATACTTACTAACGAACAAATTTTTCTATGTTAACACCTGTGCGTAATTAAGTGAAAAGAAGTAGCCCCTTCTTGTCTTATTCCACTGTCCTATCTGAAAAACTCTTTTTAAATGTCGTTTTGTAATGTTTGTAAATTTTAATTAGAATTTTATTCTATATCTTTATTTATCTGCGAGGGTACTTGTCTTTTTACCGAACATGACGATTTTTCATTTCAGACGTTTTACCTGTATGACAATATCAGATTTTAGTCATTTTACTAGAAGGTCATTTTACTTTCATGACGTTAATACCTCAATGGCATTTTGCTAACATGTCCTTCTGATACGGAGGGGTTTATATTAGTGATATTGGAATGTTGGATTTTTCACAATCGCGAGTGCGAATGTTGACATTTCAAATAAAGCGCGACATCTCACGTCAGCTTTTATTGATCCAAAGTACAAATTGGAATATTTCAAATAAATTCATGAAAATTTTTTGAATATAAAATATTAATTAGATTTAATTGGGTATGAATTACTTAAGTTTGCTTTCTTGTTCAAATCTAAAGCTTACTAAAATGAATAATCAGTTTAAAGGAAACTTTGGCTCCAGTCTTTCAGAGAAATCTGGGTAATTAAGGAAAATTATGAAAAAGATGATGAATTCTAGTAAAACCGAAGAAGAATTAGAAAATGAAAGTCCGAATTCTAATAAAGTTTTGATTGAAAAGAGTTTATATAGTATGTATTTGATAAACGTATCTAAAGATGAGAATGAGTGAGACCCTCTTCTATTGTGGGAGGTTAATAGCAATAACTGTGGGTATTCTTTCTAGCCAGAGAATATGATCATTCAACACACAAGTGTGCTCTGTGAAAGAGTTTTAAGTAAAAGTGGACACATACGCACACACACTATTTGTTTTTAGAGTAAATATTTCATTATATTTAATTCTTAGAAAAAAGTTATTGAAGGCAAAGAAGATATTAGAAGTTTACGGGTTACCTGATGGTAAGTGACTACCATCGCCCATGGACACCCGCGCGTTGTGTCGTAATAGAACCTATTAAAAACACGAAACAGGAAGGTAGCTGGAAACGACTTGTTACATCTACTGGACCCTAATGCAAGGTCACACATCGCACTGCTATTACAAGAGTATCAACTCAAAATATAGCTTTTTTCAGAAACGACAGAAAACTGATTACTCGCTTCCTGTTAAAGATTATAAAAAGTGAACACTGTATATAGATTATTGATAAAATTAAGGGATTTCTGTATTAATGAATTATTTAAATGATTGCAGGTTATCAAGTTATTTTCAATTTTTGACTCAATACTCTATTGTCTTAACAAATTTAAAAAAAATATATGAATTATTTTTAGTGGTTTTGTTGCAAAATTTGGCTTATTACAATTTATTATTATTATTTTATATTTATGGACGCGTAGGGAATTGATATTTACGTATGAAAAATGAATTATCTCAAATTTACCCTATTTTGAGTTGATACAGTCTCGTAATAGCAGTGCGATATACATGAATTTTGTTCAATGAAAAAAAAAAATCATAGAAAAAATAATTTTATTTACACACACATTCCGCTATAGTACAGTTAACGACTATTTATTGTACACAACTTCACAGAAGGCAATCATTAATATTATATTTAGACAAATATTTCAGCATTATTGACCCCGATTTCGTAATGTACTGCACCAGATACTGACCAGTGATAATACTTTTGTGCGATCTACAGTCTTCAGGGTCCTCGAGAATCAAGCCCAGGACCTATAAAAAGGCAATAGAATACAGGGTGTATATGACAAAGGAACACTTACTTAAATCACTAAAACGGCATGACTCTAGCATGCAGTTACAATAAGAATTTTGAAAATATTGTTACGAATATCCCGCCATCTATTGGCGACTGTGGGAAGTCGTATAGAGTTACAAAATTACACGCCATCTGTTGAGACAACACGGAACTAAGTAGTTAGTAACCCGTTAATAGAATATTTTACGATGTATCAGCGGATTCTATTGTTGTGTAGAATTTACAAGAAGTGTCGCGATTTTTTTGGAAGTACCGTTTCGCTATATAAATCGTGGCATTGCGGAGTAGTCAGTTTTCAAGTGAGTGTCAAGTGAGTTTAGTTATCAAGTGAGTTAGGTTCAAGTGAGTGTCAAGTGAATTAACAGCGAGTAAAGTGTAAAGTAGAAGTGAATGAAGTGTAATAGTGATAATAAATTTTTGTAATTGTGTTGTTGCTAGTTTCCCTGTGTATTTTGTGATCTATTAAAATCATTTGTGTCTATTTCGGTAACAATCTGGTATAATTCTCTAATCCCGAACCTCAGCTCGTAACAATATAACTATGTGCTTACAAGTTATGACCGTTTGAATTTCCAGGTATTTTTACCTTCGTTTCCTCCTAAAATCAGGCGGAACGTGTAAAGTTAAAGATTTTGAATCGTACATATTATTTTATTTTGAAACTATTCACTCATTTATTAAGAAAATCAGAGATTTTCTTAGTAAAGGAATGAAATTGTACACGTTCCACCTACTTTTATGAAAAATGGAGGCAAAAATACCTGGAAATTCAAACGGTCATAACTTGTAAACGGATAGTTTTTTTTTTTAATAATAACTGCATGATGCTAGAGCCAAACCCTTTCAGCAAACACACACATTGCGCCATCACCGAGGTAGTCCCACTGTAGGCCACATTAGAAGTGGTACAATTATTTATTTAAAAGATTATTTGAGTTGATGCATAGGAGACTATTTCCTACCATCACACACTTTAATACTAGCAAGGTCTCATAGCGAGCAACACCATTAGTCTTTCCCAGCAGTTATAATAATAACTTGAGACATCTCACACGCGGCCGTCTGATCCCAAACTAGGCAGAGCATGTACTATGGTAACCAGACTTCTGATAAACATACTTATATATTATCAAATACATACATATCATAGATAAAATTACACACAAATTATCATGCTTATCACATTTTATGTTCTAGGTGGGATTGAACCCACGACCTCTGGCTCAGCAGTATCACTAACCATTAGACGAACAGGCCAGTCTGTTATCCCAAGACAGTATAGGATTCTTAAAAGGGTTATTGAGAGGGTATACTTGTGTGACACCTTTGGGGTATAAATTACGATCCGAGGCGTATAACGATGAAATATTTGACTATAACATTATTATATGGGATTTAATAATAGGTGCATCAAGCATACATTATGTAATTTAATAAGTTATGATCTTCAATAATACGTATACATTATGTCGTGGCCAGATATTAGAATGGACCACTTCGTGTTGTGTCCAACCATTTCATGAAATGGTAGTATTTCATGACTACCAGGTACTGCGCGGCGTCCCTCGCGTATTCATATTAATATATTTTCTCCTACCCTAATTCATTTTCCAAAATAAAAGTAGCCTAAGTTACTCCTTATAACACCAGCTATCTGCCAGTGAAAGACCCGTGGAAATCGGTCGCTCCGTTGTGGAGATTAGCCGGAATAGACAGACAAATATTTTAAAAACTGATTTTTAGGCATAGGTCTCGTGCAAAAAACTGTACGAGCTTAAAAAACTATTATTTTGACATTACAAACAGACACTTCAATTTTATTTATTTTGATTGATGATATAGTCAGCTAAAACTGGCCGTATCGCTAACGTCAACGTTGATGCAGGGTCTCCATGATACAGGTTTATTAAAACTTTTAAATAAAGACAGAACTTATGCAATTTAAGTGGTCGTAACGATATTTCACTGCACTTTTTTCTTATTCGCATTTATAACAAAATAATTGTCCGCCGCCATGACGCATCACAAAAACAAAACGATGTCAGCGCCTCTAACTGTGGATAATGTAACTATTTTAAGATTTGATCACTGTTTGACCATTTCATAAATTAGTGAGTTTGGCTGTTCGTATCGACAAACGTAGGTATTTGTTGATATGGCCGAACCATATCATGATTTTTTTTTATGCGATAGAGGGCGAACGAGCAGGCGGGTCACCTGATGGTAAATGACTACCGCCGTACATGGACAGCTGTAACTTAAAAAGCCACAAGTGCGTTGCTTAAGTTGGAAGTAGGGGGAGAGAGGAAGGAGGGAGGGGAGAGAGTGGAAGAGGGGTAGAAGGAAGAGTTAGGGCCTCCGGTAACCTCACTCACTTGTGGCCCACCAATGCGGCACCGAAGTATTCACCTAGGGTTGCACATCATGCAACCGCAGGAAATACAAACAATCACTGCTGATAGGATCTGGAGGTTTCTCGAAGCCATAAGTCTGAGCAGTGAACTGTAAACCAGAAGTGCGCTACAAAAGACCAGAAATGGTCGAGGTAGCACCAGGCACTCAAAACAATAATAATAAACCTCACTCACTCGGAAGTAGGGGGAGAGAGGGAGGGAAGAGAGTGGAAGAGGGGTAGAGGGAAGAGTTAGGGCCTCCGGTAATCTCACTCACTCGGAAGTAGGGGGAGAGGGAGGAGGGAGGGGAGAGAGTGGAAGAGGGGTAAAGGGAAGAGTTAAGGCCTATGGTAACCTCACTCACTCGGCGAAAAACAATGCAAGTATTGCTTCACTGCCGGTTTTCTGAAGGCACTGTTTCACATCATGAAGTGTTCAATTCTAAGATCTGGCTACGACACGACATATACACACTTCTAGATCGTATCACATTGATATTACGGCGTTATATGTTATTTACAGGGTGTAAGCGACAGCTGATAGAAAACATAAATTGTGGATACCAATAATTATTGTATTGTATGTGGTAACCGAGTAAGCACATTACAAGGTTAAGTAATAAAAACTGGTCAGTCTTAGGACGGGTGACCATTTTTAACACATTGAGACCTCCGTGCCTCGGAGAGCACGTTAAGCCGTCGGTGTCATACGAAGTTCTATGGCATTCGTGACGTGTAGCTGGAGCCCTAAGTCCGACAACCTGGTCTAACTACAGAACTTCGATATCGCCTAGCACTCGAGTTGTCTGATGGCAGTCGCTTCACGTAAACTATCGAAATTCAGACCCCAACTTAGTTGGGAAAGAACGGAGGATGAAGATGATATGAATCCTGTCATTGACGAATTGACATTTGCATCGGATACGTATCCAAAAACCGGCCAAGTGAGAGTCGGACTCGCGCACGATGGGTTCCGTACAATTATCTATACAACATTAGACACTATAATATTCTGTGAACATTTCAAGCGTCTACCTGTTGCCGGTATGAATATCGTATCCCCTTAAATTTTTATTTTATTCCTTTTTTTTAGTATTTGTTGTTATAGCGGCAACAGAAATACATCATCTCTGAAAATTTCAACTATCTAGCTATTACGGTTCACGAGATACAGCCTGGATACAGACCGACGGACGGACAGCGGAGTCTTAGTAATAGGATCCCGTTTTACCCTTAGGGTACGGAACCCTAAAAAGACATTTTTAAAATTAGTTTTTCGTTACACCCTCGCTTACAGCCTGTATATACCATATATATCCATATTTAAATGTCAACCTATCCCCCGCTGTACATAACTTAACTCTAACTTAAAATTATTCTTTATGAAATCTGTCATTTATCTTATGTAATAAACAATAATTATTAAATAATGCTTTTTGAGCTTTTACATGGTGATTATTAACATAATGATAATAAGAACACGTGAACGTGTACATCTCTACCAAGTAGTTACTGCGTAGTTCGCTATATCTACGCTAGATGGCGCTGTAGTGCGTTTTGATATTATGTGGGTGTAGTCACAATTAATATAGGGAACATTTTAAAGAATAAATGTCATAATTATGATCATGGGTACGAGACAAGATGAACAAGATGTTTTTTTATTGTGTTAATTTTCTAGAATCTTTAAAATGATGTTGGTTTTCGTGACCTGTCTCATGTTCTGTCAGTTATTTTATTGTTATATATGTTATGTTACATTGTCCTCACATTTCATTTACGCTTATAAGCAATGTAACCAGAAATTTGTAAAAAACATTTTGAAAAAGAATGTCCTTGGAGTTTCTTGCCTGTTCTTCTCCATAGGATCTACGTATTGGAACAGGCAACTAGCTTCACGACTGACTTAGTCTGACTGACTCCTACTCCGGACAATTCAAAAATACCTATTATTGGTTTAATTGAAATGGTTTTGATTTGATTTGGTTATTTTTCTTTTCCTAGGGCACAATGCTTGTTTTTCTGGATGATGCAAAGTTTCATGATGATCAGCTGAGTAGTTACGACGAGAAGGCGTAACAAACAAACTTACATTCGCACGAATAACATTCGTTAGTATTTACAGTTACAAAGCCCTATGCCGTGGGGTGCTCGACCTGGGCGTCGGCCCTAGGTCTGGGCCACACTTGTGTAAATGTTAACGTTCAATACTTATTAATAAATCTTTCACATGTAAATTCTTCGGAGATGTTGAGCAGTTGTGATGGCGTTGCATTGAGGGCAGATTTTCTTCGATCTGAGAGATTGGAGCCAGCATACCTGCAGAAGTTTTTTTTTTTTATTGCAACTTGGTAGATGGTCGTGGGGTCGATTCTCATCCAATACAAATTTGTAGGTTATTTTTCTATGTGATAGAGGGCAAATGAGCAGACGAGTCCTCTGATGGTAAGTGACTACCGCCGCCCATGGGCATCTGTGACTCAAAGAGTCTCAAGTGCTTTGCCGACCTTTAAGGTGGTAGCAGGGGAAGGGGGGAAGTGGGGGAGAAGGAAGGGTTAGGGCCTCCGGTAACCTCACTCACTCGGCGAAAGCAATGCATTCACTGCTTTACTGTCGGTTTTCTGTGAAGCCGTGGTAAAACTCCGATCGAGCCGGCCCATGCATATTTTTACCTCCGTTTCTCATAAAAGCAGATAAAATGTGGTTACTAAGAAAATCCATATAAACTAACTTCGAAAAATTTTTAATTTAGGTTTAATAATAGTTACGTTAATAAACACTCTCTCTCACTCACCTCGCAGTAGACATGCCAACACTGTATGGAGACTGTGGGGGACGCATATGACTCCAAACATATCAGACATTTCATCTGAAACCAAAAAAAATATAATATAATAATAAAGAAATAATTATACATACATTATATTCAAACGAAAGCAAATAGACTATTCATGCATACAAATATTTCCACTACGCGAGAATCGAACCCACAACTTTGGACGTGACAGTGGAGTACACTTCCACCAATAGTGTTAAAATGTTTTATATATGTATAGTCAAAAACTGAAATGTTTATTATCATTAAAAATAATTACGTATTTCAAAAAAATTCAATAATACACTTTCTTATAAAAAATTAATCGATTTTTACGAGATTGTAAAAAAAATAATATTATAAATACCTAATGAATGATGTACTAAAACCTTTCTGAAAATATTTAGACTCTACGTTAGTGAAACAATCACGTAAATTGGTTCATTACTTTTAAAGAAAATCGCGGACATACATACATACGAATCGAATCAGAACCTCCTTTTTTGAAGCCGGTTAATAATATTTACCTCGCCAGCTCCATTGTTTTTCTGTTCTAATTCTCTGATTCGCGCTTTGAGGGCTTGGACTCTTGTCTGCAATAATAATAAAAGGGCATTAAAGCCTTAAGCGATTTCAAAACTTTTGTTGTTCATCTCTAGATTGCGCAACTCGTACCCACTCCCCTTCGCCGGAATGTTCATATCCTTACACTATTGTTAAGGAATTAAATTGAGACGCACAGTGCCATCTATTGACGATTAGAGGAAGTCGTAAAGGATTCCGACTACCTAAATTGAGAGTAAACAAATGCGATAAGCAAAAAGTACAAGTTAGTAGAGAAGTGGAAATAGTGATAAGGGGCTATCCATAAATTACGTCACACGAATTTCATTATTTTTGGACCACCCAACCCCCCGTTTTTGTCACAGATGGTCAAATTTGTGGGACCTGGTGTGACGTCACATTTTTTCAATTTTACACCAAGAACTAAAATAGCAACTGTATTTTTTAAATAAATGTGCTGTAGTTAGAGATGGGCAATGTGTTTATGCCCGGCGGGCAAAAATGGCAAAAACTGGGCATTTTGGGCATAAATTTATTTATGCCGGAATAAATGCCCAATCACAGGGCAAACATTTTTTTTATTGTTTAATAGTACCTATTTGAAATATAAGAAGAAGTATTAATGATTGAACACATTTATTTTAAAATAATAACATTGATATATATTTTCATCACAAAGTGAGGTTACCTATTATCAACATCAAAACTTTAGAAAAAGAAAATTTTAAACAAAGTTAGATAAAATGACAAAAAAAATTAAAAATTCTAATAATCATGATAATAATTTTAAATATCACACAATAGTAGAGAATCATAGTTCTTGTATGACACCAGAACGGTACCTATTATAATAATAAAAAAATGTTTATTGTAGTGTAGATTTATCTGTCCTAATAATTCACCATCGCTATCGTATAGAAGTTGATGCAGCTGATTCTATATCTTACCATCTACTCTCTACTAAAGAAGATTTTTCATATATGTTGAATCCATTGCCTTCCAGTTTAAATATACTGTCTGTTACTGGACTCAAGAAGACTGATAGACTAATCTGTCATAGACCAGAAGTCTTCATCTAAAATCGTAGATTTAATATTGGGGCGTTGGTTGTAGGTTTTCATGAACCGCTAAACTTCAGAGAGGGATAATTCGCTAACGGGTAACTAAAGATGGGTAATCACCCGGGTTAAAACCCACGACTGGGTAAAAACCCATCTATACGGGTAACGTTTGTAACGGCCACAAAATGGCGGCGCAGCATGGTGTGTGTGCGCATCCCTCGCCCCGCCTCTTTCACTCGGTGCAAGTGTTCGGACCACCGCTTCGCGTGTAATTGGTAATATTTATATTGTTTAATAATTATGTTTTTAAGTATGTTTTAAATAGAGTGTGCTTAAATTCTAACTATAAACAACCAGCTGGTACCCGCGACTTCGTCTGCGTAGAATTTGTAATAAATTTTTTCTTCAATCTCTTCTATCTTTTGTGGAGAAGCAAGGTACTCGTAAGTTATTTTTGGTCTAGTGGTTAGTGACTACTGAGCCAGAGGTCGTGGGTTCGATTCCATCCCAGGACAAATAATTGTATTCCAAATGTACACCTACTTTCAGTTTCCCTTGCTTTCAGGGGAACTGTTAGTTCTCTTTTTAACTGGAATGGCAAATCGGTCTGATTTCTGGATCACGAGGAATTAATCCACATTTTCCCTTTGCTGTTCCTTTCATATTTGTTACTCAAACAGATCACCCGTGACATGCTTTTGGTCGTTGGTCTGTCCCCAATTTCATTCCTTGAATTTTTATATTGCTAAACTTTACAAATGATACGTCTCCCATATAAACTTTGATTCCCTATTTTGTCACCGTCAATGCTTATTATACAAAAAGTAGCCTACATATGGTCTTTTCCAAGGCTTTGTTAATCTCTGTAAGTACCATAATTCATCCAAATAACTTGATAAATAATTTAAATGATGGATATGCTATACTTTAAAATATTGATCCCCTATTTTGCCACCCTCAAGGTCTAGCCTATGTCTTTCTACAAGGTTTGGATATCTCTGTACTAAATATCAACCAAGTAAAATTGACCAACCTGCCATACAAACTTAGATCTCCTATTTTGCCACTTTCGAGGTTTATTTTTACGACAAACCCTCTTTCCTTCCCCAGGATATAATCTATGTCCTTGGCAAATTTAATTATGATTCGTTCAGCCGTTTAGTCATAAAAAGGTAATAAACAAACAGAGTTACTTTCGAGATATTAATTATTGACATTTGCTGTAAACTGTATTAATTTGGTAATGAGCAAGAAACAGTTCGAGATATAATATGAAATCAAATTTATATTGCCTTCAAAAAAGAACAGCATAGTTATGAAAAAAACAGTAACAGACATATTTCCCCATCTACACCGCGCCGTCCCACCCCGGGCGCGGCGGGGCTGCACAGCGCTCATTGTGTACGGCGCGGTGCTTGGCAAGTTTCTTACTCGCGTTAATTTCAGTTTCACATTTTGTAATGACTCCGTAAATGTTACATCAGAATAGCTCTAATATTTTGTCTCTTGTTGCAAACTTATAAAACATTCATATAAACCTTACATATTTCCATACAAACTTTCATCCCTATTCCCTATTGTTATTTTACACCCTTGAGGGTAAAATTTTTACAAACTTTGAATAAAAAATAAGTTTTAAGCTTCTATCTCTAAATATGACGATACTAACATACGACTTTTCATCCCCACCTTTCAACCCCTTACACCCCTTTTTTCGCATTAAAAAGTAGCCTATCTCCTTCAGGCTCTAGACTATCTGTGTACAAAATTTAATTTTGTCGTGAAAGGGCAGCAGACAGACAGAGTTACTTTCGCATTTATAATATTAGTAAGGATATACGATAGCAAAACTCAACAACTAACCCTCGTTTCCAAAATAGTATCAATTATTTTAATAAATTTTGAAACAAATATATATGCCCAGATAAATGCCCAAGGAAAGAAATTTATCGGCACTTATTAGGAATATTCCCAATTTGCCATAAATGCCTGTGCATTTGCCCATCTCTAGTTGTAGTGGGTCTTTCATTTACAGGTAATGTTTTGTTTTATACTTTGGATTTTGACATGTGATGTCACGAAGCTTATGACCCCTTGCCGTTGACCCCCTTAGCATGAGACGTAATTTATGGATGGTCCCTTATTGGAACAGTGAGAATTAATTGTAATTGTGTTAAATTGGAATTATATTAAAATAAATGGTGTCCATTTTGGTAATAAATTAATTAGTGTACCTATCTTATTGCAAACCTCATCTTGTAACAATAATTATATAGATCGCAGGACCAAGGTGGATGCAGACCGCTTCCAAGTCTTGTTTCATTGACATCCAAGTCTTGGAAGTCACAGAGGAAGGTCTTTGTCCAGCAATGGACTTAAATAGTCGTCCACTGGAATGATGATAAAGATATCATACTCACTTCAGCGCTGGCCTCAACAAGTCCATTACACTTGGTAGCTCCTTCAACTTTGTTCGATTTGACGTCATCACTTGGCATTTGTGCTTCATTGTCTTCTTGCATGTCTGTCTGACTCTCAGCCGCCTGGAATTTTTAGGACCAAAATTAATTTGATTTTTTTTGTTATGGCGTATGGGGCATATGAAACCATTGCCCATGAGGGCGGAGGGGGGTTAGGGCAAGCATTGCTTCGCGCCGGTTTTCTGTGAGGTCATGGTATCACTTCGGCCGGCCCATACGTGCAGAAGCATGGCTCTCCCACGATTCATCTTTTGATACTATATTATCAAAGCCCTTTATCAAAGCTTTCACGTGTTGATGACAGCTGGTCTTCCATCTCTTAATTCCCATGTTATTCTCTACTTTTTCGGTTTACAAAGTGTACTCACATTCGGCTCTATCCTCGACGGGGAATACTGTGGCGGTCCATAGAGCTCAGCATCTTCATCTCCATCCACTACCTGTAAGTCAATAGAAGATTTGTTAACTTTTAAACTTTCGTACAGAAGATAACTTTAACGCTGCCAACCTGCGGGCAAGAGATTGTTTACCCCAATTAGCACCCCATACAATATCAGCACTAGGACACAACGTTAAGACTCACCAGCGCCTGGTCGTTGGAAGCTCTTCTCACGCAGGTGGCCGGTCGTGCGTCTCCATCTTGCAAGGCACCAGCTCTGACCCTCCACTCGCCGCACCACCTATACTCAGCGCCGAAGGAACCGCCTCCTGGCTCATCGTTCTTGAATTAAATAATAGTGTAATGTATTACCAAGTTGAATGCGGACAATTTACGAAGGTTGAGAATATTCATTATACTCATATTTGGTTTTAATAAAGTTCATTTTAAGCTAGCTGTCCTCTCAGGAAATACGGGACAATCAAGTACCCAGCCTCTGATAGCTACTGCAGTCTCAGTCCCGTTCCCCATCAGAGACTTGCGGTTTCCCTTTCAGTAGGTTCCTCGAATACGAATTTACTTTCTTCCTGTTTTAAAATTACTACATTCCCAAAGAAGGTTAGCGTTGTGACTAATGAATTATACACCCAAACCTACTTCATGAAACACTCCGTCTATGGATACGAACTGTATGAAAATATGTTCAGTAGTTATTGAGTTTATCACGAACAAACAGACAGATGCGGCGGGCGATTTGTTTTATAATATATAGTGATGGGATTAGACAGTGAAATGAAGAATAACAGAGAAGAATGGACGCCGAATTCGGGAAAAGACGATTATTATGTATTTCATTACCTCAACATCTATACTGCCTTCTTCGGAGCTGGTGTCTGGCACATCCTCACCTAATTCAGCGCCAGTTCGCTTTAGACAACGGAGGGCGTGCCGTTGTAGCCTGGAGACGGGCAGCATCGTGTTGCAGACAGGACACTCACCGCTTTGAGCTTGAGGAGGGGGGGTACTGCGGCGACGGGCTCGGAGTCGACGGAGGCGGTTTGATTTGACTCGCTGAAAATAAAATGGGAGTATCAGAAGCCGAGTACACTGTCAGAATTAGAAATGAGCAGAGAGTTGGTGAAATAGGTGGAAATGGGGTGTTCCATGCATGTGCAACAAGGAGCAGCATACTTCTTGTTTAATATGTCATTTACTGCCACATCACCTCACTGTTTCTTATAATTTCGATTAAATAGATGCCACAATAATCAAACTGTTTTAGAAAACAAACAAATATTCTATTATCAACGTGAAAAAAAGCCGGCTCACAAGTGCCGAAGCATGGCTCTCCCACAATAAAATGCAAATGACCATGCATTCTTCATTTTCCAATATGCATGGAAATCTTACTGATCAGGTAATATGAGGTTAACTGGTGTACTCATTTGTTGTAACATTAAGTCTATTTTTAGATAGATAGAGATCTTTATTGAACACCAAATAATTCTTTCAAAAAAAAACCAATTAAAAATAAATCTATTCCATATAAGACTTGGTTTTTTCATGGATGCCATTGTCAGAACTGGACCAAGTTGAAATGGGACCACATGGGAAGCACCAGCTTTCAACTAAAAAAAGAATCATCAAAATCAGTTCACCTAGTCGAAAGTTCTGAGGTAAAAAACTAATACAGTCAAAATGAGAGCCTCCTCCTTCTTTGAAGTTGGTTAAAAATAGGATTACATACCAGTAATATAATATTAAATAGCAGTACAATGGGCAGTCTTATCGCAGTTGGTGATCTCTTACAGACAACCTTTGATGGACTATATGGTACAGTAACTGTTTTCAAAACTGAGTTTGTCTTTTGATTGCACCTAATAGCTGATCTCATATTCATTACAGGTTTGTAGGCCAGTTTGAGCTGGTTGAGGTATATAATTTCAAAATCTTTTTATGTTGTTCATCCAGAGTTAGGATAACATAAATCTTTGGCACTATTATAAATATAAGCTGAGAAGCAAAATAGCATTAATTTTTTTTAAATAATTAGGGTTCCGTGCAAAATATATAAATATTTACACATGAGAATTGCTATTAAGTAGTAAGATAATGCCACAGACAGACACACATTCTAAACTTACAACACCCCACTTTTTTTTGTGTTGGGGGTTAAAAATATCTTTTACTCTAACTTCATAGTATCTAGTAAGTTATATTAATATAACTAGGCTAGCAATACAAATGTATTTGGACCCCTTACATCCATTGGTTTCTTAATGTGTTTAAACAAATAACTCTTTACCACATCAACCGTGGCTAGCTTAGGGGAGATTGTGCTATTCTCCTGCAAAGTATAGGCAGATCTTTGAAAGAGAAAGAATTACAGAAAGGAAATAATGTATGACACACAAGAAATACTCCAATTTCTAAATAATTAACACTTTGTTAGACACTAAACTGACAATAACTTCATAAAAATTATACACCAATTATGCGGTACTAAAGTATCAATCGTTGCACATCATAGAACCACAGGAAATGCAAACAATCAATGCCCAAGGTCTTCAGGTTTCTCAAAGCCATAAGTCTGAGCAGTGAACTATAAAGCTAGAGTGTGCTACAGACCAGAAATGGTTGAATTATCCTCTATTGTTGGTTGGTTGGTTTGTTTGTTTTAAACTTATAATTTTTTATTTAAACTGAACCAGTTTCTTCATAAATGTTTTGTTTTTTCATTTAAATTTAATGAAACTAGCATAAATAGTTACGTGAATTGTTGATTTTATCATGCAATGCCATACTGAAGGCTAACAAACTTTTCTTTATTAAAATCTTACAGGTTTCTGCACAAATTTTCTTTTCTCTATAACTCAATATTGAGTATTATAATAAGGATGTTAATTCAAAGTTTCGATATTATGCAGGAATATTAAAAATGATAAACCTACTTGATAAACATCACTGCCTAAACAGCCGGAGACATCAACCTCATCTTCTGGCACGTCAAGACTCGTACTAGAACCAGGAACTGCTAAGTTACCACCAGAACCACTAGAGTTAGCACTAAGTTTTCTTTTAGAACCACTTCCAGATATTTTTTGCAGTCTTTCAACTTCTAAAATCAAATGAGAGTCTAATTCCCCTTGCCGAATTGTACAACTACATACCGGACAGTTAGGTAATTCAGTCACTTTCTTACGACTTCTCACACAATTAAGTATAATGTTATCGTCATATTGATTAAAACTAGAATTAGGTGTATTATTTAACGAATTAGAACCCCCTTCCATGTTATTGTACATCAAAATAGGTAACATTTCAAAAGATTAAATTTTGTTGTTGTAGTTGACCGATTATAAATCTGTAAACATCACAGTTATAAAACAAATTATTTGCGTTTTGAGTACTTATGAACGTTAATAGAACTTAGATGATGCTCTACCTAGTCATCTTACGGACATTTTTAAGGTAATTTATGTAATAAAATAAATATATTCAAACAAAACACTAGTAATTGGTCGTTTAGCTTTTACACAACTTTTTTTTTAAATTACTTTGATTGGAGTTTGAGTGACAGTTGTTAATCGTTTCGGTTGTACATAGTTGATCTTCAGTAAACCGTAGTTAAGAAATTAGTCGATTTTAAAAATGTTATTTCAGCCATCCTTTCATAGTAACTGATAAAAATAATATAGCGATCATCGCTTGGAAAGAGTAGGTAATTATAACGGCAGGTATGGACGTTTTTGTAGTTGTTACTACGTAACAGATAAATCACTTATCTGTTACGTAGTAACAACTTAGTAATCTGTGCCACGAGGTACATTTAATCCATGTCTGTGTTGTAATGACCCCTAGTACCACTATTTTTCTGTTCTGCAGCCTGCATTTTGACATACTAAATTTTAAAAACATGTTTCAGCGCTTATGTAGTGCGTAATTTAAAGAATGTGCCATTTCTACTTGGTAGAGTGAGCAGTGAAATATCAAATACTTTAAGCAAGTTCAGATGGTAAAGGATTGAATGCTTTGACTTACTTTTATATGTATAAACAATAAAAACCACAGAAAAGCTATCCGAGTCGAAGGGTCGATATGACTAATCGTTTTTTAACTTTAAAGAATCGACTTCAAATCGATATACTTAAAAAATGTTTTATTGTACCTGTATACGCGGGCATTAATTTTAAAGAGAAGCTTGCCTGGCCTTCGTTAAGACAGAATCATATTCCCGTTACTGCCTCTTAATAATTAGCTAAGATGCTAAATGTTTGTTTTAGTACTGGGCCGTCGTATTAAAGTGGCAGCATTTTGGTGGTGCGGTGTGTCCGAATCGAATAAACCATAATGACATATAATATGTACTTACTGCTTCTATAATTAGGAGTTGGTCCGCGAACGACTATTGTTAACATATCTGCGGTCCCCCTCCTAACGCCTACCGTCACCCTCTGTAGGTAACCTTTTAATTAGGCGATGTCCAGGCATACATGGACGATAAATCCTATTACTGTTCCCCCGCGACCACATCAGGGTGGCGCTGGTAGACGCGCTTTCCCCGTTTACGCCCAGCCTGAGGGGGGAGGCGGCCCGAAGGACCCAGTCGTACACTATGTTCCACAGAGTTGCCTGTTATAGGCAAAAGAGTATACAAACACTAGTTATAGGCACTATTTATGGTTTGTCTACGTTTTAATTGTCAGTATAAAAACATATATGTTTATTTAATAAACCCTCTTTCACAATAGGCGTATCTGTATGTGTGTAAAATATGATTATCGTCTAAATGTGCCAGAGTTGATGGCATTTCTAACTACATATATTTAGTTCTGTGTTCATGCCATTTCATTATCATCGCATGTCAACGAAGCATCTAGATTAAGTTGTAGGATGTCACATATTAAAATAAAACAGTCATTGTACAAATATATATTTATTTTGAATGTTTTTTTTATATTATGCATATGACGTTACCTTTATTATTATTATTTTTATTTCACCTGCAGCAACGGTAATGGGGTCAAGAGATACTCTTCCATAATCAGCCGAGAGAAGCTTTGCTGACTATCGAATCAGTCAACAATCACCAGTAGTCCTCATTTCTTACGCGAAATACATCTCAGCCATCGACCCCCTTGGTATAATAAATCCTCATCTTCATGACACATTTGACCTCACGAAACAGTTTCCTGTGCCTGAGTTACAACATTAAGCTTCTCAACATTCTTTTCGCTATCTTCCTGTACCTTCTCTTGTAACTTCTTTCTGCTATTTGCGGGTAGTTTCAAATGTACTGTTCGAATGTGAAGTTTTAGAGAATTGGATTGACTGAAAGTTCTTGAGCAGTACTGACATTCATACGGCTTATCACCCGTGTGTACCTGTAAATAATTATCTTTAATCAATAATAGTTAGCTTTTATAGAAAATCCAACTAAAAATACAAAATAAATTTAAAAAAAGCGTGGGGCGCACACTATATGCACCCCACGCTTTTTTTTTTAAATCAAATTATTGCATTGTCATCTTTGACAGGTGTGCAAAATTTGAATGAAATCTTGGAGCTGATCTGATGATGGAGCTAGCAGATAGATAGTGGACCTCTCCAGTGGCTACTAGTAAACCCCTCGAGTTTGGGCTCATATGATACGTTTTGACGAGTCCCATCCCATCACATCACACCATCGTTACTAAGCCCACTGGGCTTAGTAACGATGGTGTGATGATGAAGTCAGGAGGTGGATAGTGGAACACTTTTTACATTTTAATTCGGTTAGCCATTTAACCGTGAGAGAGCCATCCTTCGGCATGTATGGGCCGGCTCGACCGGAGTGATACCACGGCCTCACAGAAAAGCGGCAGTGAAGCAATTCTGGTATTGCTTTTCGCCGAGTGAGTGAGGTTACCGGAGACCCTAACCTTTCCCTCCCGTCCCCTTCTTATCCTACTCCCACATTAAAGGCCCGCAACGCACTTGTGACTCTTGAGTTCAAGGTGCTCATGGGCGGCGGTAGTCATTTACCATCAGGTGACCCGTCTGCTCGTTTGCCCCCTATACCATAAAAAAGTGTTTTTTTAGTTTTACTAGACTATAGTTATATTTTTTAAACTGTTAGAAGTTGGTTCAAGCGAGACTGGGTTAAGTTTCAAACCCTATTGATCGCAAGACGCTTCTAACAAAATTTTATTTTACTAAAATAATTAATTCCATCATATTATTGACCCTATTTGAAATAAAATGTCCTGTCACACACTTATCTCTATACTGCGCAATTTTACCCCACTTTTAACACATACATACATTTTCTCATTTGGGATACCTGCACCGACCCGCTGACTCACAGGGGCCTTATAAATTCCTTTAGTTATTCGCTGTTCAGTAATACTTTCAACATGCCCAAACAACCGCAGTAGCCTGCCTCAATTCGTGTTACTACATCTTCTTTCAACCCACACCGTTTTCTCATCTCATCATTTCCCACTTTATCAATCAATCGTACATTCCACATACTTATTAGTGAACGTATTTACTTCCATTTTGTCATACCCAACTCTCGTACATACATCGTTTTTTATTCTACTGAAAATTAATAACCTGACATCTTTACATAGTTTATAGTTGACCCCCATTTACCATTTATCATACTAACTTTTAAACTTTTGCCTTCCATGATATAATTATGTATACATTTCATTCAAATATAATAATTATTAAATATATATATAATTATTAAAAAGATAATCAAAAAAAAAAAAATCAGGCAATTCAAACGTATGATAAACTTACTACATGATCGAATTTTCCCGTACCAATACATAATTATACATTACTAGCTATGTCCCGCGGTTTCACCCGCGTAACTCAGATGCAAAGGGAACATCGGGATAAAAAGTAGCCTATGTGTTCATCCAGGTCTCCAGCTATCTACATACGAAGTATCATCGCAATCGATTCAGGAGTTTTTGCGCGAAAGAGTAACAAACATCGATACATCCTCCCAACTTTCAAATTTTTTTTGACTTTCAATATCTTCACTACATATTATAAATACAAAGTCCCCCGCCGCGTCTGTCTGTCTGTTCGCGATAAACTGAAAAACTAATGAACGGATTTTCATGCGGTTTTCACTAATATATAGAGTGATTCATGATTAAGGTTTAGGTGTATAATTTGTACCCGTGCGAAGCAGGAGCGGGTTGCTAGTATATTATAGAAATGAATGTATACAGAGCCTTTTAACAAATCGCTAGTGTCTTAAAAATTCCCATTACGGACACAACCGTCAACAATGTGCCCGAGTCCGGGTGGCTCACGCCACGCGGCGGTAAGCGATGTTCCCCCCCGCCCCCTCGCTCGCAGTTTTATATTTTGGTCGTAACTTTTAAAATATTTGACCAAATTACGTACTTCAAAAGACAAAGTTTATCTGCTTTGAATATCAGAAGCGATAAAAGTATTTATTTTGATAAAAATCGATTTGTTACTGCTAAATGCGAATCAGAAATAAAAAATCAAATTTTATTGTATTTATGGTTCACTATTTTGGTAATAATGGCTTACACATAAAAGATAGATATATACTGTCGCGGATTTTTTGTAGAACTATTTAGGAGGAACAATCCCACCGTACATTATATTCGTGTAACTCTTACAGTTTTCCCATCGCACGCCAGAGTAGCTCGCAGATGAGAATTTTTTCCGACATACTTAACACTTATCGTTATATTTTGGCCAATATACACAATATCTTCATAAATTATAGCCTATGTGTTATTCTGATAAATAAGTTATATTATTGTAAAGTTTCATTAAAATCCATTCAGTTGTTTTTGCGAGAAAGAGTAAGAAACATCCATACATCCTCACAAACTTTCACGTTTATAATATTGGTAGGATCATACTGTTCAAATTTACCCCACTTTTAACACTTACCCTAACTCATGCTCGTAGCATCGTAGCATCGTCGCAGAGGTAAGGGAAGTAACTAAAGGGATATCGCCGCCAAAAAAAGTGTCATATCACATGTTAGGTAAGTTTTAACATTTTTAAAGCATTGAATAGCAAATGTTGCATTTGGTCAGCTGTAAAAACATTGTTATTAGTTCAGTGAAAAAGGGAACTTTGTTTTGTGTGTTGAAGCTGTTTTGTTCAATTCACAGGCATAACAGTCGTGTTTTCTCGAAATAGCTGTTTTTGTATTATTACACTTTTTTGCCGGGTGGCGATATTGCTTATATAGATTGATTGGGGAGTGTAAGCAGGTGGAGGTCAGGCTTGTATACCTGTAACTCGAACTGGCAACAGCTGGGAAGTTTTAAAACTCACCCTGTAATGTCTGTTCAAGGCTGGCTTCTGACTGAACCTCTTCCCACATACGGCACACTCGTAGGGTTTCTCCCCGGTGTGGGTCCTTGTGTGTATTCTCAACTGGTTACTGTCCGTGAAGTGCTTTGAGCACGACGTGCAAGAGTATGGACGTTCCCCTGTGTGGGTCCTTTGGTGGTATTTAAGGGTTGCGTTGGACTGGAAATATACGTATAATAATAACTTTTATTTTATATTTTTTTCTTTCAATAATAATAACTTGAGACACCTCACACGGCCGTCTGATCTCAAACTCGGCAGAGCCTGTACTATGGTAACCAGACTGCTGATAAACATACTTATTTATTTATTATTATAGATAAATTACACCCAGACACAACAATTTGTTGTCGTCGTAGAATAACGACGTATTTGATTTTTAGTATTTTTACAGGAGAGCACTTTAAAGTTTACAAATGATTATTTACGTAATATTTTGAAAACGGCTGTTTCTGTTAATGAAATTCGAAAATGTTACATACTATGTATGAGCTTTGAATTTTTTTTTGTTTTATGATAAAGTATAATGTCTTATGTAAAAAAAAATTGTCAAAAAATCAGATCCGCCATTTTTCTACGACCGCGACGGATTATTTCTCCCTGACCTGTGGCTCAGCAGTCAGGATCACTAACCATTTTAGACTAACAGGACAGTCAATTAAATTCTACATATAAGTTACTAGCTTCTGTTCGCGGATTATACCAATACCTATTCTATGTCTTTTTCTGTGCCTCTGATTCATGATGATCAGTTAAGTAGTTGAGGAGTGAAAGACAAAATTACATTTGAATTTAAAACATTAGTTTAGATGATCCTTACCGTACAATGTTTCCCGCAGACTTCACACACAATGTTCTTGTTATATTTGAGTCCTAAATGTATTCTGTTGATGTGCCCTTGAAGCTTCGATCTGCTGACGAAGTTCACGCCGCACTGCAACATAGACCGTGGAACATGGACTGTGTAAATTTATATTAGCCTAACATTGAAGTGTAATACTGTTGCGGTCGCCTAAAAGAGACACGTGGCGCCATCTGTTAACGAGTAACGAAAATGCTCGAACAATACGTTCGAACATTTCGCGATGTTTAACGATGTTCTAGAAGTTTTCAGAGGGGTGTCGAGTCAGTCGGAGTATTACGAGATTTTTCGAAAAGTTTACGAGTCTTCTAGAATTTTCTATGAGATAAGGTCATATAATAAAAAAACAATATTGTTGATTTGGTTGCGGTTCCAGAACACGGGGCTCCATAACATCCCTGGTGAGCGGTGTACCTGTGCGCAGCGGCAGTGCGCGTGCGCAGAGGCGGCGCGCGGCGCGCGGCGCAGCGCGCGGGCGTGCGCGCGCAGGTGTGACGTCAGCGCCGCGCTGTTGCCGCGCCAGCCGCAGATCTGACACTGCGAACTGCACAAGCAATTTATGTACAGACGGATCCTTCCCTTTGTATCGGCGTTTCTACTCAAGGTTGGTCATAAGAAAAATATCGTCACAGTCTAGTTTTATCTATACATAGAAAGTAAATTATTTACACAACCATATCCTATATATATGTACATAAATGTTAATTTTATTGTACACTTGAAATATTAAAAAAATATAAAGAAAAATAAAAAATAATTATATCCGTGTTCAAACGAGAACACAAGAAATATTTAATAATGAATATAATAATAACTAAAAATCGCCTAATGATCGTGCCAAGTGCCGAATACTAAAATAGCGAAATCCGATCATCATTCTGAGACAAAATCATTCATTCATCATTTTTTAAAAAACATTTTACATTTTTCTAATTAAAAGTGATGATATCATAATGAGTAAACAACATTTTACCAAAAAATATCAATAAATACTACATTTTATGCAATCAGCTGATGTTGAGCCGAACGTTTGAGGTCGAACGTTAAAGTTTACATTGCGTAGCGCAAAATTAAACTAATGATTGTAAATCCTTAATCTTCCATTTTTATGATGAACTGACTATTGCATTGTGGTAAGTAACAACAGAAAGATGTTTGTTAGTTTTTCGCGACACGGAAACTTACACAGTTTATAAATGAAGCAGTTCTATAACGCTTGAGTCGGCTGCAATGACGGAGCAATCAAAACAACAACAACAATATCCTGTGAAGTGTATTAACCTAAGCGTGATTAGAACTAGTGACTATAGACTAATCTACCATTTTTAGGGTGCCGTGTCCAAAGTGTTCGTCGAGTACAGAAATAGGTAGACATTTGAAATTTTCACAAAGTGCCTTTTTGTATTGGCGCTATAACAACAAATGCATTTATATATTTATGGTATAGTTACATAATTTTTGTATTTCAAAATTGTAAACCTGTTGTCTTTTATTTTATTAATTTATAATATTAATATGATAAAAAACTAAAGAATTAAATATAGGTATACAGGAAGACAACAATAAAACATTATAATGCACATTAAATTAATAATAAATATAATACGAGATTTTTGTATTGCATTGACCGTATTAATCAAAGAGTGTACATTATCTGTGGTACAAACACTAGTATCAAATTGCAGCTCAATGGCCGTTCACGTCACTTTTGGCCTTAGCAGAATATCAGCGCCGCTTCAGGTGTAAACACGATGCTGAGCTAGGGACCATTTTTGTTTCACACACAGGGTACATAGGCACGTATGTTTTTGTAGCAAATAGTTATTTTAAAATTATTTTTAATTCTTTGTTTCCTAATAATAACTATTTATGATTATAGGAATGTAATACCTTGTGTGGAAACTAAATAAATATTTTTCTTTCTTTCTTTCTTTTTGCTAAATCGTGTACGGAACACTTCGTGTGCGAGTCCGACTCGCCCATGGCTGTTTTTTTTTTACAATACGTTACCTAGTTTCATTCCTCAGTGTGTGTTTTACTGAACACAATATATGCATTTTCCAAGCCTCCCTGCTGGAGAACTGTATGTCGCACTCGCTACAGAATCTATCAGCCTCTGGCTCTTCGCAGGTTTCTTTCACCTAAAAAAAAGTAACAAAAGTTATGGGAACTGAATCGATGAATGTGGTGTGGTGTGAAGGTGTAACAGTTCAAAGGCTACTCAGCCTGGCCGTTTTCTTAAGTCCCTTTTTTTGCTTCTAGTATTATTTACGTACTCTATCTAGCTAAGGTTCGACGGCTCATAGCCTGGCCGCCTAGTGCCAGTTACCCTTAAGGGATTGTCCATTAATCACGTGAGGCTCGAAAAGGGGGGGGTCGGTGTCGGAAAAAATCACGAAATATCATGGGAGAGGGGAGGTGTAGGGAGATTTCACGTGTATTTATTTTTCGTTGATATATCTGTATTTAACGATAAGATTTTAAAGTAAAAGTAAGCGTTAAGTACTTAATTTACATAACAATTGTAATTTTCTTTATAAACAAAATTATTGAAGAGGTAACCCTACACACATTTTAAAGCCCGGAAAGAGTAGACAATTAAAATGGTAGGTGTCGATATTTTTGTAGGGAGTGATTTACCCGTTACTTATTAACTACTTATTAACGATTTGTTTTGCTTACGGACGGTAAAATCCATCTAAATTTTACCGTCCGTCCGTAAGTAAAACGACTCGTTTCTTGATCATAGGAACCGGGCATTAGTAATCTGTGGCTAAAGTCATAACTGCGCCCCGCCCCTCCCCGCACCCCTGTAACTTCCACGGCGACGTCCGAGTTTAGCGGACGAACCTTCTAATGCCCGGTTCCTATAATTAAGAAACGATTCGTTTTGCTTACGGACGGTAAAATTTATTTGAATTTTCAACGAAAACTTTACCGTTCGTAAGCAAAACGAATCGTTTCTTAATTATAGGAACCGGGCATAGTCTTGTACACGACACGTACCGTAATCTCGTTCTTGTGACTCTTACTCTTGTGCATCTGCAGTCCGTGTTTCCCCACGAAACTCTCCCCACAAACGTTGCACACATGTTCCGTCGGGTGGCGTTTTCTCATATGCGATAGGTACGAAGTTGGTTTCCTGTAAAATAACCATGTCTTTAGAGGCGAAGAGAAGTGAGTTTTCCTGTGTACATTTTCTTTTTCCAAAATAAAAGTAGCCTAAGTTACATCTTCCAAAATAAAAGAAGCCTAACATCAGCTATCTACCAATGAAAGTCCAATGGAAATCTGTTCAGGCATTTGGGAGATTAGCCGGAACGGAATTGAATTGAAACTTCTCCTTTTGAAGTCGGTTAAAATGAGATTAAAACCTGAATTTATGTCCGCACAGTTGACACTCGTACGTGAACCCACTGTGCCACTTCTCATGGACCCTTGCCTGGTTACTGAAAAAGAAAAAATATCACCACCAAGTTATTGTCATTAAGCATTTAACAAACATAAGGTCGCAACCAATTATTACGTGCACTCCAAATGGGAGGGAAGTTCCAATAAAATCTCGTCAAATCTCATCATAACTGATGTGGGCAGAATTCAAAATGTAACGTCAACAAAAGTTGACGTTACATTTTGAATTCTTTTTTCTTTTTGAATCACAAAAAGTAGGGATGAAACGGATATCCGTCTACAATCCGGTATCCGGGCTAAAGTTACTATGCGGCCGGATATCAGATATTAAAATTGAGGTACTTTAAGACGTATTACAAATATAATCGCCATATTTTCATAAACAATAAAATATAGAGCTTGTAATAGGGCAAATTATGGTGAATTTAGGGAGCGTGTATCTGCAGACGAGGCCAGCTCCACTGTTGCATTTTTATATAAGTGGTGACATAACCTTGTATTGTCTAGCATTAGTTAATTAGATTGGTTGGCACAAAAATGAATGTTCTTATTTGAGAGCAGAGTGGCTTGAAATAGTCCTATTTCAGATTAATGTCTCCCTCTTCATCTATACTTTTAAATTCAGTCTTAAATAATACTAGCCCAGCTCGTACGTACGTACGTACAACATCTACTGAAGGAACCTACGCCGGACATTTCCATAAATTTAGAGTCTATCGAGCTCTTTCAACTTCAACAACCCTTTGTAGGCTAAATCTGGCGTCGAGTATTGCAAATGTCAGCGAGCCGTTGGCCGGATATCCGGTATCCAGTATCCGGACAAGTAGGTATCCGTTTCATCTCTAATTTTCAGCTTTATGTAAATATATGTAATCCTATTACAATTATAAGCGGCGGTAGCGTAATGGCTAAGGCATCGGACTTGCGATCAAGTGGTTCCGGGTTCGAACCCCACCCAGTGCACTACCGTCGTGAACCTACTCCTAACACAAGCCTTTAGCTTAGCTGGAGGGGTTAACAAGAATACTAGCAATGTGTGACCCACGTTACTAGTAGTCTTTTAAAAAAAAAAAAAACTATAGCGTATATCTCAAGTATGTGGGGGGCAGGCCAAAAAAAAATGTTCACGTAATTAATGTCTGCTCCCTCAGGTTTTACATAGTTTCACTTTGACAACACAGCTTGAAATGCACGTTCACTTTTAAATGTGAATAAACTATGAACCTTGTCCCATAAGCATAGAGCTGAAAATCGTATGCTAGTAGTATAATACAGTTCAGCGAACAGCGGTGTACGATTTTCAACTCTATTTCAATGGAACACATAACATTTTTCTTCTGGATAAAATGTACAAACAAACTAACATTCGCAATCATCAGTTAGGATACTCACGCAGTATGTGTAGTGTGTCCACACTTATTGCACTTGAAGAGACGCGAGTGCGCCGTCACAGCGTGAGTGCGCAGGAGTTGCGCCGAGCGATAGCGCATGCGACATATCTCACACACGTGACTACCGCTGCGCTAAGGGAAAAGAGGATTCTTTCACTTGAAGATTTGCCGCTGGTACGTGCATGCGGTAACTTGAACGAAGGACTTTTGTTGTGGTGATTTTAACTAAACAATTTTCATCACATTTAGTAAATATAAATAAAGTATACAAGTCTAAATTCAAATTAATAAAACACCAGCCGGTCTTTTTTTTTTTTGTGCGTGTGGAAACCCCCTCGGGCCGTCACCCCACCGGGGTTTTCAGTGGGGCGGTGTGTCGGAATCAAACCGACTAAAACCACACGGTGTGCCGTACTGCGCCTTAAGTAGGAGAGATCCGGGAACAGCTTTTATTAAGACATCCGGACCCCCCCCTAGCGCCTGCCCACTAAGCGCGGGCACCACCTCCGGGTAATAACCTCTCAATTAGGCGACGTCCAGGCACACGCGGACGCCAACCCCTCGCGGGGGGCCACTATAGCGGGTGGAGGGGCAAACCCGTCCCGTCCACCCGCAGCCACACTCAGAGCGGCATGAGGCGCTGGTAAGCGCGCCTCCGCCGCCCGGTTCGCCGGCGGCGAATAATCGAGATCGTCCTCCCGGACCCTTTCCGCCGCCTCCTTCTGCGAGATGACGTCCTCACAGAAGGTTGCGACCGCGGTAAAATTACTGTCGCTACCGGCCATGGAGCGTATGACGACCGGTAGCGAGAGGTCCCCTCCGATGACTGCAGTGAGGGCCCGACGCTGCGTTGCCCAAGCGGGGCAAACCACCAGCGTGTGCTGGGCCGAGTCCTCACTGCAGTCGTAGTGGTGACAGGCGGGACTCAGTTCTCTCCTAGTGACCGAGTGCAGGTACTTCCCGAAGCAGTAAGTAAAGAAGCATATGTAATATGCACCAGGATTTTATTATAACAATGAAATACCTCATCATGTTTGATCGTGTGATTATCATAGGCCTTGGTGTCGACGAAGCCTTTGTAGCATAGCTCGCATTTGTACGGCGACAAAGTGTAGTTCGGTGTCTTTGACCTGGCTATCAGATTGGCCACCTGCTCATCTTTTGTTAGAATAATCTCGTGAGCGTCCACTTTGAATGCTAAAACAAAAAAAAAATTACAGAGCTACAAATGAATAAGTTCAATAATTGAAAAGAAGTGCAGGAAGCTAAAATTTTAAACAATATGTCTTACAACTTTAAACATTACGTGAAAACGGGTTATGCCGCGTTCCAATAAACAAGAAACGATTCGTTTTGCTTACGGACGGTAAAATTTCGTTGTATTTTTAACGAAAATATTACCGTCCGTAAGCAAAACGAATCGCTTCTGGTTTATTGAAACGCGGCATGAATGAAATTACACGCGGCCAGTATATGTGATTACCTGTCATGGTAAGTAAGTCTATACAATGATAGCTCAAGTAATATCGGCCAATGAAAAAACCATGGTCGAAATTCGACCACCACGCCATCTCTAGTAATATATAATAATAACTTGACACATCTCACACACGGTCGTCTGATCCCAAACTATGTAGAGCCTGTACTATGGTAACCAGATAGCTGATAAACATACTTGTATATTCCTAAATTCATACATATTATAGATAAAATGGATGTTTGTAACTCTTTCACACACAAACGGCTCAACAGATCTGGATTAAATTTGGCACAGAGATAGATTATAGTCTGGGATAATACATTAGCTAGTTTTCACCCAGATTTGCACGGGGCAGAAGTTGTTGACAATGTCTAGTAAGTTTATAAAGTAAAATAAGTGGACAATTCTTGATCGCACATTACACTTCGGACGCTCGGATGACGGCGGGCTAGACGGAAAAAAGTGTTAGCGCAACGAAAAATGCTGACCGCGAGTTGATTTATTTAATTTTTATGCCATCTGTGGATTATGCGCGATACTACTGTAATATCTTGTATGCTAATTATCCGTATATTAGTTGGGCCAACTTTCACAGAATGCTTTTCGGACGACGGCAGGCTAGACGGAAAAAAGTGTTAGTGCAATAAAAAATGCTGACCGCGAGTTGTATTATTTGATTTACACCAACTATGGATTCTGTACTTTGATGTTGTTGTATACTAATTATCAATTGTATACTTATTATACACAGTTGGCGCAATTTTTATTATTTTTGTTTTGTTTGTAAGTGCTCAAATTGTGTTTGAAACTCTGGGCGAAACTAGTATAAAGGAACTTTTAATACTCTATTAACAAATAAAAAATACACTTACTTGTTTTAATATCTTCCAGTTTTTCTCTTTTTACTCTCACTCTCTTCTTCCGTCTAACTTTTCTTTCCGATTCATTCTTAATCACTTTGAGTGGTTTGTCATCCTCTGAATCTGAAGATTGGATATTGTCATCTAGTTCCATGTCATTTGCTTCTAGACTTCCATTCTTTGTAACTTAAAAGAAAATTAGCTTATAAAAATAATATTTTATGGATTTATTTTTCTCACGGCAAACCTGCTGCACAATGTAAACATCAAAGGATACAGGTTTTCAATAAAAGAACACCTTTAATATTATAAATGTAAGTTTGTTTATTAAGCTTCCACGCATTAGCTACTAAACTGATCATCATGAAAATTTGGACACAGGGGTACAGAAAAGGACAAACTTGTATTTTACCTTCATTGAGGAAAAGAAATTGTGTTCAATTTAATTGAGAAAAAACTAGTGTCCCATAGGGTACCTTTCATTGAGAAATAAATAGTGTCCCAAAAGGGTATCTTTCTAGAGAAGAAAAGTAGTGTTCCAAAGGGCACCTTTCATTGAGAAAAAAGTAGTGTCTCAAAAGGGTATGTTTCATTGAGAAGAAAAATAGTGTCCCAAAGGGCACCTTTTAATGAAAAAAAGTAGTTCCCCAAAGGGTACCTTTTATTGAGAAAAAATTTGTGCCCCAAGGGGTACCTTTCATTGAGAAAAAAACGTTAGGTTGCTGAATTACTTGACAAAATCTACAAATACGCGAGCAAAGCCACGAGCAAAAGTTAGCTTTTGATACAAGAAGTAACACAAATGACAAGTAAGAAGTATACCTTCTGATTCTTCTAATTTAACTTCAACAACAGCATCACATACTTCTGAGGCTTCTGTCTTGACTGATTCCTCTGCATTCTGCTCCAAAGTACTGAAGTGTACAAGTGGACTGATTACGAGCATAAGAGCACCAGGGGTTTCTTGGAGCTTTGTAGGTTTGAGCTGCAAACATATTATTATCCGTTACCTAAATAGTAAACAAGAGCAGGTTAGCGTTGCTTCCACCAAAGATATAAATGTCAAATTCTATACATAGAGGTGCACAAGAATGCCGACTGGTATTCTGCATACATCTTGCACTCTATCGTCGCCAAAGGGAACACGTGAGACTGTCTAGTTTGCTAAAAATTATATTATTCTTAATAAACTATAAAAAACATGCTTTAAAACCGATCAGATTCCTGATGCTAGACATCCTGGTGACAATGAGCAAGGTACAAGGAACAACTAATCCTTTCAAACCAAAAAAATTATTTTCCAAATTAGTTCAACGTTATTACCATACATAAAAAACATATGATGTAGTGAAAGTAAATGCTTTTCAGGAGCTCCTAGATTTCTTTACAAGTGATGACAAACAAAGGCGTGTTCTTCACATATTGTTGTATCAATATTAATTGCCACAAATAATATTATCTCACCAAATTGCTTTTAAGCATCTCTGTGAACAACTCCTCACTCTGCAGACAGGTCATCTTTAGCTGGTAGCAGTTCTGGAGCCTCGCACAGCAGATGTAACAGGCTTGTGTTGGTCTGCTGTCTTCAGTTTCGAACTGCAATTAAGAAAGTCTTTAGATTGCTGCAACTAAGTTTTGTGATGTTTTTCAATGAAAGTACACAATGCATACGTATTCATTGCATATTCATTGCATTTATCAACCCAAAACCTACACACATAAATTCATTTAATAATTTTTGCCATTTTTGTGTAAATTTCACAATGCCGTGGGAATATTCGAATAAAAAGTAGCCTATGTGTTAGTCCAGATCTCTAGCTATCAACCTACCAAGTTTCATAACAATTGGTTCAGTGCTTTTTGTGTGTAGAGTAACAGACATCCATACATACTCACAAACTTTCACATTTATAATACTACTATTAGCGCTCCGCGTTTTCACCTGCGTAAGTCCCGATCCCGTAGGAATATCGGGATAAAAAGTAGCCTATATGTTAATCCAGGTCTCCAGTTATCTACATACCAAGTTTCATCACAATCGGTTCAGTAGTTTTGGCGTGAAAGAGTAACAAACATCCATCGATCCATCCTCCAACTTTCACATTTATAATATTAGTGGGAGGACAATACTTTTGAATTTTGAATCACAATTTTCATTTTTATATATGCATATTCTCTGATTCACCTGACTTCTTCTGTGATTCACTCTGATCTACTGAACAAGTAACTTTACCTCAAAGCGAGCTTAAATCTAATGTAAGTACCAAAATCAAGTGTGTAACCCTCACATAATTTAGCACTTCTTCTTTTACTTAAATTTCTCAATCAATGTACAACTCTGCTAGTATCTAGTTAATATTGTTCCAAGGCTCCATCAATGTACAATTCTGCCCCGTAAATTCCAAATATAAACACAAATCAAATTCTCATTTAACAACTTTTTTAGTTCTAAAAAACCTAACATAAACACAAGACTCCAAATCTAAATGATAAGTAAGAATATTATAGCAGCGATGTGAGATCACGTGCACAGACATGATAACTAAATATATTTTTTATTTTTTTAATAAACACTATAAAACCTCGACATAATAAGTACTATTAGATATAACTTATTGCTTATAAATACTGAAACGAACAGTGAAATAGAGGAACAATAATAATAATAATTAAAAGAAGAAGAATATGACTGCTAATGTTAACAAGATCCAGAGCAAGGACTGCACCCTTAACATCCCCGGACTCGTCGCTCAGCTCCGCCGCCCGGCCCCCGGAAAAGATATCAGGCATACCGGCCGCTGTAGATGCGTCGAGCTCAACATCGAGTGACGAGTTTTACTCTCCGCCGACGTCGCCAACACCTGCACGTCGGCAGGGGAGAGGCCGGCCACCGACCTGCTTGGGACCCCGAGGCCCACCGGCTTCGAATAGGGCCCCCGCTACCGGTGGTAATGTGCATCGCATGAAATGGACATCCTCGATAAACGAGAACGTCATGCGAGCATATATTTCAGGGTGACAGTTTGAGTCCCTTGTGGTTTTGCTTAGCTTTGAATCCTCTCAGCACTTTACTGGAGCGTTCAGGGTTAGGCTATCGTTTACGGAAAGAAGGTCAGGTTATATCCCATCTCCTTTTCATGGATGATTTGAAACTGTTTGCCTGCAACAATTTCCAATTGATACAATTACTTGAGGTAACTGAAACCTTTAGTAAATGTATCAGGATGGAATTTGGTGTGGATAAATGTGCAGTCATGCATGTAAAAAGAGACAGCATTGTGAAATCTGAGGGGATGAAACTCTCAGATTCCACACACCTTAGATGTCTTTCCGCCAACGAAACTTACAAGTATCTAGGTATGACACAAGCGTTAGGTGTAAATGAATTGACTATGAAGCAATCGTTACAGGAACGTTTCTTTGGCCGCCTGAAAAAAGTATTGAAAAGTCTTTTGTCAAGTGGTAATAAGGTGCGGGCCTATAATGATTGGGTCATACCAGTCCTAACCTACTCCTTTGGCATACTTAGATGGACTTAGACTGAACTAGATGCCCTGGATAGAAGAGTTCGTACACTGCTTACCCTGTACCGAATGCACCATCCAGGTTCATCGGTCATGAGATTGTATATCCCGCGGAAATGTGGGGGTCGTGGTTTTTTAAATGCCAAGACCCTCCATAACCGCGAGGAATGCAATCTTAGAGATTACTTCTTCTCCGTTGACCTGGATGTGTATCGGGATGTGGTGGCAGTTGACAACGGACTCACTCCGCTTGCTCTAGGAAAAGAGAACTGGCGCAAACCAGCAGTACTTACTATTATAGACCGCAGGGAGATATGGAAGAGCAAGGCCTTGAATGGACGTTTTTATCGGGCCTTAAATGGGCCCGATATAGATTTATTAGCATCAGTATCCTGGCTACGGTTTGGTGACCTCTTCGGAGAAACTGAAGGTTTTGTCTGTGCAATTACAGATGAAGTTGTTATGACGAATAACTATCGGAGATATATCCTGAAGGATGGCACAATTGACATTTGTCAGGAGTGTCATCGTCCAGGATAAACCCTCAGGCATATAATTTCTGGTTGTTCTCGTCTTGCCAACGGCAAGTACTTGTATAGACATAACCAAGTGGCCAGGATAGTCCATCAGCAACTTGCTATTAAATATAATCTTGTGGCTGTCGAATTACCATACTACAGGTATGTGCCCGACCCAGTTCTCGAAAATGGTCGTGCAACATTGTACTGGGATTGATCTATCATCACTGACAAAACTATTGTTGCCAATAAGCCTGATATAGTGGTGATAGACCGATTAGAGCGCCGAGCAATGATTATTGACATCACCATTCCCCATGACGACAATCTCTTTAAAAGCTGAAAAAGATAAAGAAATAAAATATTTGGACCTAGCCCATGAGATTGTCGACATGTTTGATGTGGATTCAGCAATCATTGTGCCGATAGTCATTTCGGCCCATGGGTTAATTGCTAAGAGCCTCGACCAACACCTTCAGAAGCTCACGTTAGGCAGCTGGATTAAGAGCCTGATGCAGAAGGCAGTCCTCCTTGATACGGCACGCATAGTGAGGAGGTTTCTATCTCTGAAACCCTAACCACCGGGAGCTTGGTCCCTGTACCCGATACCGGTGGGACACTATTTTTTATATTTTTAAATACATTTGTTTTTATTTTTTTATAGTGAATGTATTTAAAACTGTAATTTATATGTATATGAAGTAAATAAAGAGAATAATAATAATAACGGGACACATCTCACACACGGCCGTCTGATCCCAAACTAGGCAGAGCCTGTACTATGGTAACCAGACTGCTGATAAACATACTTATATATTTCTAAATACATACATATTATAGATAAATTACACCTATTACAATGTTACAAGATATTACTAAAAATCTTACCGACATCATCGTCAACTTCTCATACATATCTTGAAGATGCGTGTTAGCAATCAAAGTCATTCGAACATCTTCTGATAAACAAATTCTACACATCGATAGCCTCTCCATGTTTTTTACTTTATTAGTAAGCTTTTTTTACTATGTATCTACCAACTACAGCATTCACAATCAACACTTTTTTTATTCGTAGGATTCCGATTCGGTAGCATATTCGCGAAATTCGAAAATTGTAACTGAAAACGTATTAACTGTTTATAATTTTTAGTAAAGTAATCGAGATAAATCAAACAGTAATAGGAGTTTCTTGACCAAAATCTATATATAACATTTAAATCCTTATAAAACTGCAAACAACTTCAAAAAAACAATGCACAAAACCATGAAGAAAACAATTTTGACAATTGACAAAATGAACGAGTTTCAAATAACAACAGTGTTGCCAAGTTTTTCAACTAGAAAGTTAGAAAAGTTGTCCTAAGTTGGCGGGGAGAAGTCGTTTTTTTACACTTTTTTTTTTTGCTCTTTCAACTGTTCGTTAACTGTTCGTAACTGTTCGATCAAAATTTTTATTTGTTCGATCTTAGTTTTTTTATTCAAAATCAAATAAAAAATTACCCTCAAGTTTGCGGGGAGAAGTCGTTTTTTTACATTTTTTTTTGCTATTTCAATTGTTCATTAACTGTTCGTCATTATTCGATCAAAATTTTTATTAGTTCGATCTTAGTTTTTTTTTTTATAAATAAAATAAAAAATTACCCTCAAGTTGGCGGGGAGAAGTCGGTTTCTTACACTTTTTTTTTTTTCTATTTCAATTGTTCGTTTACTGTTCGACATTGTTCGATCAAAATTTTTATTTGTTCGATCTTAGTTTTTTTTTAATAAATAAAATAAAAAATTACCCTCAAGTTGGCGGGGAGAAGTCGGTTTCTTACACTTTTTTTTGCTATTTCAATTGTTAAAATTCAATTATTAAATATCTTCTCCTTCTATAGCCTTTTTCGACCATCTTGGTGTTGGCCTCCTTCAACATTTTCCACTCCTTTAAGCATTGCACTTTCTGTATCCAACATGAGCCAGCTAACTTCTTCACGTCATCATTTTTGGTCTTCTTGAGGGCGTTTTTTTCTCCATAGGTTCTACTCGAGAAGACGTTTGCACCACGATTTCTCATTTCGGGCAACATGTCCAGCCCACTTCCAATTTAAGTAAGCCATTACATCTGCGACTTTGCTTTGTTTGTCTAGCCAGTTTTCTCTCTACTGCCCTCTCGGCTATTTCCAGTCTGTTAATGGTGTTTTTGGTAAAGACCCAAGTTTCTGCACCACGAGTTATCATAGGTAGGATACACTGGCTAAATATCATGGTTTTTTGTTCCACAGAGATTTTTATATTAAAATCAAAGTCCAGTTTCGAGTAGGCTGGCCTTATTCGTCTATGAATCTAACTGGTTTGGTTATCTTTGCCCATTCTAATCTTTGATCATGGTAGAGCCATGCTTCGGCACATTTGTGATACCACGGTCTCACAGAAAGCGGCAGCAAAGCAATTTGACTCTTTAGTTGCAGGTGCCCATGGGCAGCGGTAGTCATTTATTAGAGGTATTGACCCGTCTGCTCGTTTGCCCACTATACCATAAAAAAAAAATCTCAGTAGTAGTAGCAGTAGTATTGTCATTTTTGTTGACGCGCATCGTACTTTTGTGGAGACGCGCCGTCATGAATGTCAGCTGCAACCGCAAGTTATATTTGTTTTCGATTATATTTTGGAAAGCTTCGATATCTCTATTAGGGATTGTCGTAGACAGCGAGTTATGATGGTGCATCAAATAGATATGGCTGCAAAAAAATATAAAATATGAATTTGCAATTTTTTTCTCGTGTGTGGCAAATTCAATAAATTTAGGAGCTATTCAGGCTTTTGAATGTGTTTCAAAACCAGCTGCATAATTTGATTCTTTTTGTGAAATCGATCTCAACAAATTTTGCCCGTTTATTCGATTTCAACCGAGTGACAAACTAGCCCTTACTTAATAATAAATCTAATGAGCTCATAAGTTGGCAACACTGTGTTGGGGAAGCTTATGGTGGGTTTACACGCTGGCGTTCAAACCGACATTCAACGAGCACATTCAACGACGCAAGCATGTGAACAGGCTGTTTGTGCATGCCTGCGTGAATGTGATCGCGCTTACCGCCGATCGGGACGACTAACGGCTGCGTTCACACGCTCGCGTTCAAACCGACATTCAACGACGCAAGCATGTGAACAGGCTGTTTGTGCATGCTTGCGTGAATGTGCACGCGCTTGGCGCCGATCGGGACGACTGTCGGTTTTTTGACACACTTCAAAGGGTGAATTTGCTTGTGTGCCTGTTTACACACACACACACACACACACACGCTCTCGGCCGCGTTAGTATAGTTTTCATCTTAGTTGCATACAGACGACGTAACGATCGAAATTAATTTTTGACGACATCAAATATATCGGAGTGGTCTGAACCTTTATCATGCATGAATCGAAAGCAAAAGAAGACTTCAGAAAGATGTTTCTGAACTATTCTTTTAGTAAAAATAAATATTGTTTATCAGGGCCCAAAAAAATATGAAAAAAAATAGTGCCAATTCTTAGGATTAAAGTTAGTATTGATTGATTGACGATTAGAGAATTGTAACTAATCGCATATCAATGATGTGCAGTAAATAAAATAGATTTATGTATACCTTAAAACAGTTACGAAACACATTTAATGAAGAAGCCGTCCCCAATGCTTATCATGGTTAATTATGTTCATGTTTATTAGAAATAATAAAAAATTATATTCAAAAGTTAGCGAGGATAGTAAATTCATTCAAAGAGATCCAACTAAAGTAAGAAACGAATTATGTAAAAGAACTCTTCGATGTAAAAATAGTTATAACGCATGACAAATAAAAAAATCAAATTTAAAGTTTTGGCTACTTGAAAAGTGTTTTTACACCATAAATGATTTTTTAATTGTAAAACCTAATAGTTTTAAGTAAAATTTCGCATGCATAATTATGTCGGGCTGTTTTTTTTTTCATTAAAAATAGATCAAGCCCAAAGCAGTAGCTCCCACGAGATCTACGTCTACATCGTCTCCCATGTTTGCACTGACTACCATGTCCACAGAACACTAATACCCTATGGACCATGCCTGCAAGTCTGTGAAACAGGGCTGCCAGATTGTAAATTGGATACAAAATTGGTATAATATCGGTTATCTTTTGTATCCTGTTTGTATAGTAGATTGCATTGCATAATTGGATACAATGTCATTGCTGATGTTATAGCGTAAAAAGTACGTACATACACATAGAGATACTTAAAGCAAATCATGTCTGTGATAAACTGTTAAATCCTTATACGTTAAAGTTAAAACACCTTTTACTAAAATCCCCAAAGAGTGACGTTCTATAGTTGTACAACACTGATTTTGTATATTAGTACATGATGTTGTATAATTTGCGAGTCTTAGCGGTATAAAATAAGTTGTCTTTACTGGCAGCCCTGGTGTGAAAAGCTTGCGTGGCACGCTGCGTGGCAGGCTACCCGCCGAGCTGCGTGCCATGTTGCTTGCCAGGCTGCACGGCGTGCGTGTACACGTACCATTAAATTTTATTGACTTGGTAGAGATGGGAATGTTACAAATTAAATTGAGCTATTCTGGACTTGATAAAACTTGAATTGATTAATCTGTAAATTGTTGAAGAGAATATCCAAAACAGGTTTTTAACTTTTATTTTTCTTACTCCTTTTAATACATAAATTGAGACAATTGCAATTTTCAAAAATTTTACACCATAAACCATTATTGTATTACTAAAGTTGCAGATATTTTTCTATCCTGATTTTTACAAAGTATAAAGCCAATGTTTTAACTTGGCCATTAACATATGTATTGATTCTAGTTTCACAACTTTGGCACAACTAACTTCTACAAACCCAAAATATACTGTATAAACTGTATTGACCCAGAATTTGATCAAATTTACACTTTAAGAGATTCGATTTTAAGAGAAGAATATTGATTACCTAGGTACCTCGGGTAGGCCTGTGAAATCTTGCATTTATGATATTTTTCAATCTATTCATATCGGATGTTTAATATCAATAATAAATTTTTATACTATTTGCCAAAATATCGATTCAAAATCATCTATAGTCTGTACAACAATACTATCGTTTCACTATTCACTAACAACAGCTGTATAATCTATGCTAACAACAACTAAATGTCAGCAAATCAGTTCGAAAAAAATAATAAAACTAAATGAAAATGTAATTACATTTAATTAAATAAGGCGATTTTCAATGCAGTTAATATAATAAAAACAGGAAAAAACGTAAGTCCTTGCCGGTCTCGTTATGATTTAATTTTTACACCTATCCAATTTTGTTGTTATTTTATGTAGTATATTATACTAAGAAAATAGAATAAGTTAATTCTATGCCTCCGATCAATTTTTTATGCATAAACGGTAGTAACTGTAGTAGTCTCCGTTATAGAAGTTATATCTCCGTTGCTAAATAATGTTGTCTTTTTTTTTTAATCTAGATTTTTATTTTTGGAGCATTTATCCACTAAGAACATGTCAGCCCCATTAATGTTGCCTTGTATTCTATTTAGTATTGTGGTAAAGGTTTGTTGGTTTTGTTTAATCTTGTATTGTTAAAAAAAATAAACAAGAACGATTTGTTGTATGAGTGTCTGATTGTTAGTACTTAGATTTTAGCTAATTAAATAATTAGTTTTCAATGTGGATTTCTGTCGAAAAAAGCTAAAAATATTTTTATATTTTTAGCTACTCTATCTTTATTACATGTCTTTCTGTTTTCCATAACAATTTTAGACAGGTGCATTTACAGGAGGGACATGAGGCACTTTTTTGATGCACAGAGACATTAAAAGAAAAAATCAAATACTTAAGCATAATATAGGCATCCATTACATGCTCATGCAAGCATCACTCAATTCCAAAAGTCATGACTGATGTCGGCATGATGTAGTATACAGACTTCCGGCAATCAATTTCAAGCAACACACTCATAACAGTCCACTGTCTATGGGTGGTGCCATGGCGGTAGTCAGTTACGATCCGGTGACCCATATACCATAAAATAAACAGCTATCTCCTTCAATGAGAATTTTACAAATTAAAAAGTACAACCTGAGATGAGTACGCTCAAGTAAATAAAATTCTTCAGCTTCATATTCTCTCTCTGTTTCTCATAAACCTACTGTTCTTTTCCATCTAGTTGATTTGTTTTATTTACGCCATCTGCGCTTTACTTTGATGTTAGTTGTATTCTTATTATTCATTTATTAGTGGGGATGACTTTCACAGATGTGCAATTATAATTTCAAGTTTTTATCTTTACCTTTACATAGTATAAAACACAGTCGCTTCTGCCGTTTGTACGCTTAGAACTTTTAAACTATGCAATGGATTTTAATTAGGTTTACACCAATAGATAGAGTGATTCAAGAGGCAGGTTTTCTACGTATAGTTTAATATTGTTTTGTGTTAAGTTGTATAATCATATGACAATAATTTTTCACCACATTAGTATCTAGGAGGTGTCGTCACGCGTTTTTAATTATTTTTTTTAGCAAATTAGCCTTTCTAATTCTCATGAGAACTAGGGTAGGTACTTATGAAATTCACCTAAGGGATTCATATAAGTATAGGCAATAACTATGATAATAGTTTATGTTGACTGTAAGTTATCTTGGGAGGTCTTACAACAGGTTGCCAATGAATAATTGGTATTGGTATTGGTGAAGGGCTCCGTTTCCGCATTTAGACTCATAGATGGTCCATTATGCGTTCAGATAAGCTGACTAGTTGAGCCAGCCTAGCTCCTTCCAGAAGCACAGAAGCCTCCTGGGGCGCTCGCAGGCTTCTAGGAGCGATCTCGCACCTGCGAGGATGTTTGCCCGTTGTGTGGCCACTCCCTCGCACTCCAGGATAACGTGGGCGGCCGTTTCCTCCGCGTCGAGACATCCTCTGCATAGAGGACTGTCTGTCGCACCGATGGTGAATAGGTGCCGGTTTAGGGCTAAGTGGCCCGTAATAGTCCCTACAACTATTCTGATGTCGAGTCGGTTAAGACTGAGCAGTCTGCAAGTTAAAAGTGGTGAGACCTCCGTCAGCACCAGTTTAGACTGCCTACAGCCCGGTGTGACGGCCCAACGGCCGTTGTGCGCTTCACGAGTCCGTTGTCTTACCCATGAGCGAAGTTGATTAAAGGGAAGTGGCAGTAATATAGTTGGGCCTGCCACTGACGTTGCGGATCCCTTCCTTGCCAGCTCATCGGCGGCGTCGTTCCCTAATGAATTGCTATGCCCTCTGATCCATTGCAGAATCACCCCATTGGCCAATGAATAATGATAAAACTTGTTAGTAGCGGAGATGCGAAATGATTACCCTCGGCAATGAGTTCTGTAAAATCACTGTTTTCATCATTGAATTCAATAAACTATGTTAATTGAGGGTGGGCATGGAGTCGCGAAATATGTCAATTGAGGGCGCGCATGCAATTGCAGAATTTACCTATACATTTAAATTTGTAGATGTTAGCCACAATCTCACCACTATTACTATTAACTATCAAAATCACTAAATAACCGTAACTGCTATGTTCTTTGTACCACAATCAGTACTCAGCATTGGTTTCAATTTATAATGCATGCCTAGCCTTTTATCACCCTACTATTTTCAACCGACCAATAGCGTAGCGCTACCGGTATAACTAGTAATAATAATGTCTATTAACTCATTTTCATTGAATAGCAAACAGATTTATAATTTTTTTTTATGGTATAGGAGGCAAACGAGCTGACGGGTCACCTGATGGTAAATGACTACAGCCGCCCATGGGCACCTATAACTCAAGAGTCGCAATTGCGTTGCCGCCCTTTAAGGTGGGAATAGGGGGAGACGGGGGAACAGCGGGAAGACGGGAGAGGGGGATTAGAGGGGAGAAGAGGGGGGAGAGGGAAGAACGGGAGTAGGGGAGAGGGAAGGGTTAGGGCCTCCGGTAACCTCACTCACGCGGCGAAAAGCAATGCAAGCATTGTTTCACTGCCGGTTTTCTGTGAGGCCGTGGTATCGAGCCGGCCCATACGTGCCGAAGCATGGCTCTCCCACGTAAAAATCTATTATAGTTTGCCCCTATTTAAAACAAAATAAATAGGTACGAGTTTTTGATGTGGCGAAAACATAGGGGTTCAGCACACCATTTGCTTAAAAATATTTAATTAATTAATATTTTATTTCAGGTTACTACTGTTAGGCGATGAGTTACACTAAGATTATAATGGCGTGATATTCCAAGGTATATGTGAGTACCCAAGAAGTAAACATAAAAAAGCTTAACCGATGTCAATAAAAACAGAGAATTGCATAAAAAAGTGTATATTCAATTAAAAAATGTATCAGCTAGACTTTGTCTGTGACTACTGCTCGAGGACATTCACAAGAAAATATAACTTACAGACACATATAGAAAACTGTCATGTAAATTCATCATCACACTGTGATATTTGTGAACAAAGCTTTGGCAGCCCAGCCGGCTTACAACTCCATCTATCAAGAGGACACAACAACTATGCTCAACCGTTTCCAGAATGCGATATATGTGGAAGAATTTTTACAAGAAAGCAAAACATTACATCTCATATGATCACTGTACACTTACAAGGGTTAGGAGATGATATACGGTGTAAATCTTGCGATAAAACTTTTACTACGGAGAGAAATTTGAAAAGGCACATGAATCAACAACATAATCCAAATGTGGAGTATCCTACATGTTATTATTGCAATAAGGTTTTTAAAGGAAAACACTCTCTTATATCACACATTCACACTGTTCACAATATCAGTGAAAAAGATGCCATAAAATGTCACCTTTGTGAGAAAGTGTACACAAACACAAGGAATTTAAAAAGACATATTGAAATGTTTCACGGAGAAAGAGGGGAATACAAGTGTGATATTTGTCCTAAAGTGTACACTTCAAATCAAAGTCTAAGAAGACATCTCCGTACAACACACAGCACGGACAGTCACGAACAGTTTACATGCAACTTGTGTAGTAAAATTATCACTGGTAGAGAGAACTACGAAAGTCATGTGCAGTATATTCATCAATCTGAAAATGAAACTAAAGTTAATGACAGCGAAATTGTTTGTGATACTTGTCACCAGATTTATGAAGAAGAATCTCAATTACGGCAGCACATAAAAGCAAATCATTCTTTCAAAGCATTTTATAAGTACTGTAAAAAGGTGTTATTAAGACAGTATGGGACTGAGTTTGTCAGTAATATGTATAATTGTGAATACTGTCAGCACGTATTTCCTAGTGTGTATGATTTAAAAGATCATATGCGTATCAACCATGACACGGAATACTCTCTCTCTACTTGTAATGTATGCTTCAACAAGTTCTATTGCAAGGAAACAATGAGTGCCCATAAAAAGGTGTGTCTACCACCTCCAAACGTCAATTCCTGCAGTCACTGCGATAAGTTGTTCACTGATATCTCAAGTTTAGAATTCCATACAAGGATATTTCACCCTCAAGCACAAATTGCCGACTCAAATATATCATCAACCAATATCGATGAAGAGTTATCAACATCTTTTAAATGCCTTCATTGCGATCGGATGTATTACAGCGATCGTTCCTTAAAACATCACATAAAGTTGAAACACACATCTGATGAACAGGTAGAATGTGAATTTTGCGGTAAAATTTGCAGCAATAAATACTACTTGGCATCTCATATTAAAATAGTACACAACAATGATTCTTGGTCTCGATGCGAATACTGTGATAAACAATTCAAGTCTAAACGAAATATTAGGAGACATATCGAATATACACATCTTGGGATGCAAAGATACAAATGTATAGAATGTGAGACGTTATTCAAAGAAAAGCGCAGTTTACGGAAACACGTTAGAACAAAACATCCCAATTCTGCTGCATTCCCTCAATGTCATATATGCCACAAACGGTTTGAATCGGCAAAGTCCTGTAAGATCCATCTCAAGCTTTTACATTCTTTTAATATGAACACCTATCCGTGCCATTTATGCTCTGTATCATTCAGCTCCAACGAAGCTTTGACCATTCATTTAGACACAAAACATTTAGCCGAAGATGAGATTTATAAGTGTGAGGAATGTAATCTCGTTTTCAAAGGACAGGAACGGTTTGATAGACACAATGGAGTTAGCCATGTAAATCTCGTACCAAATATAAAGCAAAAAGTTTTACCAAGATGCATCCTCTGCATGAAAGATTTCAGCACTCGCAAAACATTAAAAAGGCATATTAAAAAGTTTCATAATGAATTTGATGTTGATGAACTGGCCACTTTTGGGTCCAGAAGAAGATCATTCACTATTGATTGCGAAGATTGTATTAAGAACTTCAGTGATGAGTTTCACTATAATGTCTACCAAAAGATAAAACATTTGAGAGATTCCATTATATTCAAATGTGAAAATTGTCATTCTTCATTTAATTCTCTAGAATATGCCATTCAGAGATACAAGATTACTAACGGAGATGCTTGCAAAACGAAAGCAATTCTAAGCGAACTTTGCACGACTGAAATGAGTGAAGAGGAGTCTGAATTTTCTGGCTTTGGTTCTCTGCATCAGCTACCAGAGAGCACGACTAGTGAATTTAATATTAAGCGAGAACCTGTGGAGGATTACATAAACGAAGATGATATCAAAACAGAACCCGTGTCGCCTTAAGGCGAATTCGAAATTTTAATACGCGAAAAAAAATGTTGTGTGCAGTTAAAAAATTATGCCAAAAAAGCTACAGGTGTCCAGTACAGATGTTGACCTGTTATGGTCGGCAAAGTTTATACAATGACAATTAAGTTATATTGGCCAATGATGTAATACAAAACAGTTAGAACTATGGTCGGAATTCGACCACCAGGCAATCTCTATTAAGTATAAATAAGTACTTAAGTAGGTAAGCGAAAATGCTAATCTCAATTTAAGAACATTGTAGTTTCATCGCAAAAAATAAAAATAATAATACATGTTATACCTACAATTTAATGTAAAAAATGTATTATCTGTCTGCCCGTCTTCCTCTTAGTATTTTATCGGGGAGTCCGCCCTGTCACTTTTTGTCCATTTTATTCTTTGCTCCCTAAGTATGTGGCCTGTCCATCTCCATTTAATGGCCTTAATTTTTGTTCCCACATCCAGTCAACAGCTCATTTTCAATCACTTATTTTGTAACCTAAAACACTACTTGCTCCATGATTCTTTCGAACGACACATTTTAGGTTACATTACCGTTAGAATTACGTTTTACGTTACTCTTTAGGATGCTTTTTAACTGTCAAAACATTTTCCAGACATTTGGTTCTTCTGTTAATCTCCCGTTTGGTTTGGTATTTCATTGAAATGAGTTGTTCTCGATATATGTAGGTTGTTGCATACTCCACTATTTCGTCCTCCACTGTGATGATACCTTGCAATCTGTTAAACATCGTTTTGGTTTTTGTTTAGTTCATAGTAGGCCGAAATCTCTGCTCTTAGTTGCCAGTTGCTATATATGAGTACTATGTCGTCTGCAAATCTCAAATGATCTCCTCTTTTGGCTAAAACACTTCACTAATTGATTCTAGTTTGATTTGAGCTGAGCTGTTGCTATAGATGTTCCTTATAATCGTAACGTATTGGTTACGTTTATTATAAGTGTGGCACATCAAATATTATAATATATTTTGGTATCATCATACACAAAATAAGGTTTTTCTACAGTTATTTTCTTTACTTCTCTAATAAATTTGTCGAAATTAAAACTTTGGTTAGAAACTATTGTTTCCTATCATGGAAAGTTTTGTAATAACTTCATTCATCCACAAGTAAATTTTTTCATAACGCTTCCGCTCGCAGTTCCGAGCAATGCATATGCAAGTGGTTGTTTCCATTTCTAGTAAATGCCTTGAAGCATTATTACATTCATTATATATGCATTGCTGGCAATTTCTGGCGATATTTTTCCATTTTCATTTTGAAAACCAATAAGTTCGTCAGTTTCTTTTCAGAGTCATCTGGTCAACACGACTCAGTGTTTTGCTGCATCTGGAAGCGTCTTTATTTTCAAGGCCAAAGTATCTAGTATTCGATTATAAAGTTTTTGAGGAATATTCATTTTAAATCTATTCAAAGTATTTTTACATAGTACTTTCAATGTAAGCATCTGTATGCACGTGGACTTGAGTAATGCAAGTTTAATGCAAAAACTTTATATTCTGCTTCATACCGTTTCTTTTTGTGCTTGTTTTAATTATATTCTGCCGTCCTATTATATTGTCATATAATATTATTTCGTGTGGTGCATATGTCGTTCATCATGCCGTGACTGCATGTGTGTACTGTTCTACAGGTCGTATTTTTTTATTATTTGGATCTAGATAATGATTTATGATTGAGTTCCCTAATTTATTAGACTTTTTTAAATTATTATCTTAGCCCTTTTAATGTTCCACATCTACAGCACAGTTAAATATTGTTCATTAATTATATTTTAGATATGGATCCCTTTTGGGTAATGGCTTTCTCCAAGCCTTTGCGAGCTTTCCTTTCCTTGGGCACTCTTCATCCAGTTATTACCAGCAATATCAATGATATCGTCTGCCCACCGTTTTGTTGGTCTACCTTTGTTTCTTTTACCTTTTGGTTTCGACCACCTAGTTGATGCTAATGTCCACCTGGTTCCTTTATACCTTGCATTGTGCCCTGCCCAGTTCAAGAGAGCTGAGAGTTTGAGATGTAGAGAGTGTCGGAGGGCGTTTGTAAGCTTGGTTTTTTCCTTATCTTCTCGTTTCTAGTTTTCTGTATTTTCCTTAGATTTTAAATACTTCTTTAGATACGATGTTGGCAATTTGTAATCTTATTTTTTATTTTATTTGTAAATGTCCACATTTGGCATCCATATGTCAGACTTGGTAGAATACAGATGTCCGTTACTATTTTTTTGAACTTTAATAGGTAATATCCTCTTAGATTTTCTTTGCCATTTTCCAGGTATCATTGATCCTCTGTCTACTTCATTATTTTTCGTATTGAACGACATTTGATTTCCAAGGTAGATGTATTCATCTGAGATGGCTTTTATGTTGTGTTTGTATCTTGAGCCCATATTTGTCCAATTTTTTTTTTTTAATATTCCTTTATAGCACAGCTATAAATAGTTTGGGGGACAGAGGGTCTATTTCCTCTTCCTTGTTTTCTAGCCTTACTCGGCTTGTGGTTTGGGAGTAGATCTCCTTTATGATGTTTATTTTGTTGTTTTATTTATTCCATTTAAGACAAGCGCCTTCCAGATCGAGTTGTGCGTTATGCTTTTAAATGCCTTCGAGTAGTCAAGACTATTTTTCAAGTATTTTTGGCCTAATGTGTGTATGTGGACTGTATTCGTATCCCCAGAACGGAAGCCAGGTCAGTTGGCTGATTGGTGTCAATTAAAGGTGTTGTTCGGCTTAGTATGATAGCAGTAATAAGTTTGTAAATGCTGGACAGTAAGCTTATTGTTCTGTAGTTACTGACATCTGGTGGGTTATATTTTTTATAGTATTATGTCTGAACTACTCCATTGCTTGAGAGCTTCTCCAGCTTCTAGTGCCATATTGAACAGTTGTAATAGATATGGAGACAGGACGAGCGCCCCCATTTTTATTGCTTCATTGTTTATGTTGTCCAGTCCAAAAGCTTGTGAGCACATATCCAGTATGGTCTTCTGGCGGTTTCTTGTATAGCTCCCTGTAAAATATTGTTGAAAGTTGTATAGTTTTTTATTCGGTTTTTGAATCTAAACTGTGTGTGTAGTTGTTTGTGTTGACCGTTTGGAACTTGGACTGAACTGACTTGAACCGCTTTCTTTATGTTTTGTAAACCAATAAGTAAACAAGTTCCGAAGTATAGGAGAGGGTAAATGCATTTTTCTGTCAATAAAACTACTGTATGAAAATGTGTAATATAAGAGGGATGACCAATCAAATGTAAGCAATGTAAGCTGACCTTTATAATAGCAATTACTTATGTTATTTCTGGTCCCGTCCAGTTCACTGCCAATGACATTGCCTTTCCCACGGTCCGTGATATTATGGACGGACACGGACCAGCTCGCACCGGAGTATCGTCCGTAAAAGCGCAGACGCGTCCGTAGCCTCCGGCTCTTTTGGTATACTTAGTAGAAACATCGACAAGCGCCTTTGTATTTATATGGACTACTACGGACCGAAGCGCGAACTCGCACCGCACCTTTGAAGTTACCGACTTGCGGTGGATCCGACGCACCGCTACGGACGCGTGTGCGCTTTCACGGACTCTACTCTTGCCACGGTGCGTCGGTGTGGGCTGGTCCACTTCCGTCCGTAATATCACGGACCGTGGGAATCCTTTCTAAACAGATGACCTACCAGGACTAATCCTAATCAGCCATAAGTGTTTACAGTTTTTTTATATATGTATATTATAGTTATAATGAAGTGAAACATTATTGTTTCGTAATTTTATACATAATAACACTATTGATGGCACTGATGCAGGGCAAAACTCGAATGAGTTGTTGCATCTTTGTATAAATCCTGTATGTCTTTCATTAAATAAATAAGAAATATATACGCATTTTCTAGATAACAACATAAGAATGTATTTTAGTGTTAAGTTTATATGTATTAGGTATCTCAAATAATCTCAATGTAATCAATATTCCAGTCTTCTCATAATAAATTTATGTTTATCTGAATATTTTTATTTTTTCTTGTTAACCGACGAAAAAAAAAGGGGGTTCTCAATTCGACCGTATAATATTTTTTTTTATATTTTTTTTTTGTCTGTTCAGCCCTCACTCCGTTATTTATGAACCGATTTTGATTATTTTTTTTTTGTTAGATAGGGTATACCTCAAGGGTGGTCCCATGTCAAGGAAGTCAGGATCTGATGATGGGATCCTGAAAAAATTGAGAGAAACCCTCGAAAATTGTAGGAACGAATAGTGTTTCTGTTTACTTTTCATTACTTTATCAGGTATTGCGTTTAGAAATCACCACATCATGTAGCTGAGCTGATGATGAAAAAAACCATAAAATAAAATCTTTTTAACAAAAAATTAAACCGACGAAAAGAACTAAAAAGCAAAAAATAAATAAACCTTAAGTCTTAAGTATTGAGCTTATTTACATAAACTATCAAATTTTATATAAACTTATTTTGAGTCGGCGCCAAATAATAAAATGATTAATTACTTACGTAGGTACATATAAAATTTTGATAATTAATCAATTTGTTGTTTGGCGCCGACTCAAAATAAGTTTATATAAAATTTCAACGACGCCTTAGCAAATGAAGGAGGTTTTATGCCAACATAATAGTTTTTTGCTACATTCGTCTACTGGCAGAAGTATATAACTAATCATGTATTGAGATCATTGGGTGTTTCTGTAAAGAAATCTACAATAGCAGCTCTAAGTCCGTAAGTTAAATCTCTCCAATCATGCGGGATACTAGTGTCTGTGAGTGAAGAGATAAGTCATGCACCTATTTGCACACTATAATATCATTTTCAGAGTTAGCCAATCACATTTTTTATTATCATGTCAGTGGCAAACAAGCATGTGGCTTGCCTAATGGTAAACGATAACCATAGCCTATGCATGCTTGCAATTCCTAGAGACTCACATGTGCATTGCCAATCCTTAAAAACCTTAAACTCCTTTCTTGAAGAACTCCATACTGTAGTTGCTCGGGAAAACCTCAGCAGGGAGCTCATTCCACAGCCAGAGAGGTCGCAGGAGGAAATACCAATGAAACCATACCGTGCGCAACCATTTAGATTTCCAGGTATGAGATTGAACGCCTGGCCGGCAACGGTGGTGCCATACATTGAGGTCTGACAGAAATCCTACTGTAATGTTATTAATTTAGAACTATTGGTATTAAAAAAAACAAGTAGTAAAAAAAACAATACCTTTATTTAGTACTTTTTCTTCTTAAAGCTGGTTTATTTAGAGGTAATTTTAACTGTGCGACCTTTTTACTACCAACATTGACTAACGTAGCACCCGTTAAGGCAACTTTGGAAGTGACAGTTCTAGGAGTCAATTTCAACTGTTGGCATAATTCATCAAAATCAAACTTATAATTATTTAACAGTAGAATAAACACCAATGCGTGACACAGAGACTTGTCTTTGTACTGCGGTGATCTCCCACGTTTACCATTCACATTACTCAAGAAGTTTTTCAAGACTATTTCATTCAATGTGACCGAATACGGACACGCAACAAAATTCTTTTTGCTAATATCTTTCATTAATGTTGCAAATAGCTGGAGCAATGTATTTGCGTACACCAAAAGTACCGTCTGCTTTTCAGATAAGGATTTCGTTGCTATCGACTTTAGGAATGGATTTAAATCTTTTGTGTACTCAGAACTTTCTAGTTCTGCAAATATTTTATCATAGTGCTCTTCCGTTAACATAGTATCTATATCATACACTTCATCAACCTTAGAAGCTCCTCGGTTGATGGGAGGTATGTAAAATTCATCAGAATCTTGTCTGTTGTATGAAGAAATATCCAGTTGTTCCTCTGTAACACTATCAGTGACATTCTGCATCTGTTCAGTAACTGTTGTTACATTCGCTTTTAATTTCTCACGATGCTCCATTATTTGCTTGTGTTTCTTTGATCCAAACTTTCTACTAAGCTCCAAATAACTCGTCTCAGTCACTTCAGTAGTGTCTAAGTTAGACTTCACGACTGGTTGCAATTCAATATTACCAACTTCTATCAATCTTACTTTCCCACTTATTTTATTGCGAGCCAGAATTAAAGTTTTGCCCAAACCTTCGCAATCTTCTTCACCTGAATATATCATGTTGTTTATTTCGGTCGCTATACATTTTTTATTATTATTTTCGTTCTCTAGTAGTGAGCATTCATTTGTTTTAAATGAGTCGGTAATGTAACCATTTTGAAAGTGCACAATCATGGGATAGACATTACTTTTGGGGCACACTTCATCGATATGAAATCGAGGCATCGTTTTATTTATTTTATCTTAATTACATGTGTGTGAACCTCATCACGTTCTCGCGTGTTTATTTTCGTTTTCAAAAGTTAGGTTATAATTCAAATGACATGTTAAAGTGACAGCTAGGGTTGTCTAGCTGTCACTGCTTACCATAGACAAAAGACTTCTTATACCAATGCATGCTGCAGCCAGAGTATAAACTGGTATAAACTCTAATGGTACGTTTACACGCACGCCGTGCAGCCTGGCAAGCAGCACGGCACGCAGCTCGGCGCGCAGCCTGCCACGCAGCGTGCCAAGCAAGCTTTTCACACCAGGGCTGCCAGTAACGACAACTTATTTTATACCGATAAGACTCGGAAATTATACAAAATCATGTACTATTATACAATGTTGTACTGGAATTAAGGGAAGCCTGAATTTATTGAGAAAATCTACATTAACAAGACCAAAGACGAGCGTAAAAACTAGTAATGTATATTACTTCTCACTCTAGGTGTCCCAAAAAAGGGAGATCTGTCCCAAACTTCTCCTGTACCACTGCGTTACAGCACTTTCGTGAGGTTTTGTCATACTTATTTGGCAATACGTTTCGATCCGATCATATATATCATAAATGTTTTGTCGGAGCTCAAAAAATGGTATCAACTAAACTGAGCTTAAATGCAGTTGTAAGCACAGTTGAGCTATCAGACGGTTGACGTACACGCTAGCGCTAGGACGGTCCAGGTGTAACCAAAAAACGATAAAACTATTCTTTAAAAATGAGAACATTTTTATAAAAGCTTAAATTCTTTTAAATAATATACGTGGACTGTAACAAACGATATGTAAGTAACCTTGAGCACCTGTCCTTTTCACTCTCGCGAGCGTGCATGTGGAACACGTACCACGAGTCTAATACGCTCCGTTGTGGTAAGTAATAAACTACAGACACTCTACAGTTTTTGTATCAAACTACTTACGTGGGAGGGCCATGCTTCGGCACGTATGGGCGGCTTGACTCCGCTCGATACCACGGCCTCACAGAAAACCGGCAGTGAAACAATGTCTCTCTGTCTTCCCTGTCCCCTATTCCCGTCCTTCCCCTCTCCCTCTTCTCCTCCCCTCTGATCCCTCTCTCCCGTCTTCCCGCTCTTCCCCCCCCTCCTCGTCTTCCCCTACTCCCACCTTAAAGGGCGGCCAAGCACTTGTGACTTTTGAGTTACGGGTGCCCATGGGTGGCGGTGGTCATTTGCAATCAGGTGACCCGTCTGCTCAAAAAAAACTAAAACTAAAAAAAAAACTATTACCTACATAATATATGTTCACAAGAACATTCATTGTATGGTCTGGATTATTATTAAGCATAGCATATTATATGCATGTGTAGTAATGTGTCACTGTCGAGTGCCATATTTGATCAAATGCAATACCAACCTTAATTTTTAATGCTTACCAATGATACTGAACGGCTGATGACATTAACATACAATTAAATACCTTCTTCTCACTCTCACAATTTTATAATAGGTCACCTCTACAAGTACTCTATCTAAGCTACTTCCATCAATTCCCATCCAAGTCAATTTTGTAGTCAGTTTAAAAAAAAAAACAATATTATTACCTATAGTACAGTTGTCCCTTGTATTGATAAGCGACGAGGTTTTGTTCAGTCCAATGCCGTGAACAGTTCACATTACGCATCCAGTTAGAGCGTTCCGAGTCAGCCGCGTCTACCATATGTAACCGCTTGTTGTCGGTCCCGGAGATCTATATTTAAGAAATCGCCTTATAAATAATTATAAACCTCCACACCACTTTAAACACTTTATTACTTATTACAATACATCTACCAACATCACAATTATACTATACTAGTAGCGACATCTACATACAGCAAATACTTCAGCCCCATCTAGCGTTGACAAGCCAAATTACTCAATAACTATTGATCCTGTATCGCACAATGAAAGTTCTGCAACCGATTAGTATATAAAAAACAAAATACAATTTATCGTGATTTAGGCACATTGAAGTCGGTGATACTTTTTTTTAAAAGATAATTATTAGCTTTGGATATAAGGGATAATCTCCAAAATTATAGAATCAATTTTGACAATTATTACGTACATTACTAAAAACTACAGTTTGTTGCCAATTGACATCCGACTTTCATTAAGGTTGCACTAATCATTTCTCAACTATGAGAAAACTTTTTTTTATGGTATAGGGAGCAAACGCCCATGAGCACCTTCAACTCAAAAGTCACAAGTGCGTTGCCGGCCTTTAAGGTGCGAGTAGGGGAATAAAGGGCGAGGAAGGGAGAGAGGAAGAGGGAAGGGTTAGGGCCTCAGGTATCCTCACTCACTCGGCGAAAACCAATGTAAGCATTGCTTCACTGCCGGTTTTCTGTGAGGCCGTGGTATCAACCAAAACATCAACGTGGACCGCTCATGGAATAGAAAATAAAACAAAATGACTCATGACTGTGACTGGTGACTCATAAATGATATTAATGATAAAGCAGTAAAGAAACTTCATAGATCTTTATTTCTTTTTTGTACAAAACTATAAAAACTATTTTGTAACATACCCAACGCCATCTAACCAATACATACCGAACTACTTGGTAACTAAAGACCTACATCGCGCACGCAAGTGCAGTGCAAGTGCGGATTCGTATCGTAAGACTTTCTTTGTAGTTTAGTTAGTTAGTAGTATTTTTCTAATTTGCGGAGTTTCTAGAGCTCATAAGCTGTACTACCAGTTTCAAACACAATTCAAATGTATGTCGTTACCTGCCAACAGTACATAGAGTCCACAAATTCTGTCTGTTGCCCGCGGTAAGGACCGAAACGAACACCGCGGGGCAGAGTTAGTGTGCTGAACACGCCTATACCAGCGCCTGAGAAACACATACTATTCATACATCCATCCATCCAAAGTTTCACATTTATAATATTAGTGGGGCTAGCAGTTACCGCGCTGCTTCGCTTCGCATGTACATATAGGTATTATTATATATTTTACGCGGACCCTACTTCTTTTTCCAAAATAAAAGTAGCCTACGTTACTCCTTATAACACCAACTATTTGTCAGTCCCATTGAAATCGGTTCACGAGTTTCGGAGATTACACGCAACAAACAGACAGATAAAAAATTTTAAAACTGATTTTTAGGCATAGATATAAAAAAGTGTGTGTGTACTTATGTACGCACGTAAGAAGTTATACTTCTTTGGCGCTAGTTAAATAAGGTTTATTTAAATATATCATAATAAATAATACATACCGTCAATTAACCTCAAATTCTACAAACGTACTCAAAGTAATATGTAAAAAACATTTTTATCACTTAAAATCACAGTAAATTATCTTTAAATCAATAAATTGTTAATAAATATCAGTCACCACGATATTTTATTTGAAAAAATATATATTTATGTATATTTATATTATATATATTTTATTCGGACTGATGCAAAATACGTGTTGTAGGTTCAGAAACACTTAAATATCGTGGAGTTGGTAACTTTTTTTTAAAACTAAAATGTTGACTAGCTAACTTCAGGGTAAATAAGTAAATATAAGTGTAGTAAATAATAAAAGAAGTTCCACCGTCCCTTTTAGGGATTTTTCTTGTTACTCTAAAACTGAATATGGACCGGGTTGGTGAGCGATGCAAATAATACTCGGGTTCTCGTAATAACACGAATATTTCCACAGAGGTCACTACCTGTGTCACTACAGTGTTATTGAATGCTAGCAGATAAAATCAAAGCTTTCTCAATAATTAAAATGTTTGCTAATTTATACATAAAATGTGAAAGAAACCATATCGCGATACAATTTGTCGTCAACGCCATCTATCGAGCCAGGAGAAAACAGATATGGATCCGTTGCAATTTATTGTATGGTTCTAAGTTCAATGTCGAACAAAAACGTTAACACTCAACTCACCTTATCATCGGGTATGACCAATAGCGGGCCGTGTATGGCGCAGTACTCGAACACGTAGTCGGAACAATGCTCACAGTCTGAAGAACGCGTTAAAGTTATGAAGTCATATTTTTCATGTTTTTACCATAAACTTAATATACTAAATGGTGTTTACACAACTCAACTGATTTTTTTTATCAAATCCAATATCCAATTAAGGGTTTACTATTTGCTTATTTTAAGAGGTATTTTAAAGAGATGAGTTATGTCAAAAAAAAAGACAATAAAAATAAGCATATTTGAGCTATCTACAGCCCCCGTGCGAGATTCCTCCCCGCCGCCTTAGCGCATTCCTGAACTCTGCATTGCATTCAACCCGTGTGACTACTATATTTATGTTAAATTTCATGCTCGGCACAAATTCAAACGTGTGGATAGGACGTTTGGCTTCGCTTGTATAGACTTGCCAGTACTGGTGCCCATCCAATCCGGTCGAGTCACGAGTGCCGCTTTTTTTCACACATGGGTACGTGGGTGTAATACGTGTTTGTGCGGGCTTAGACACACGATATTTTACTACTTGATTAGATTCGTGATTGAATTGCCTTCCGAACAAATTTTGCGTACACACGTAACGACTAAATCACCAATTTTCATTTCATTTTATTTTCTGTGCCAGACGGACGTAGCCGTAGGTTAGAAAGGTTACCGCATACGTCATATTTTTTTTGTTATCGAAGAAATTATACCTGTATTGATGTAATAATATAAGTCATATCATAAATATATCCACCGAACTAAAAAAACGCCTTAATAATGCGTAAATACACACATCTTTTGAAAAACAATCATAATCATAACACATCCGCCCAGTATGCTGCCTGCAGGCAGACTAAATGATCAAATTGACCGATTAGCAATTTAGCACACACACGAACCGATTTGATGTGACGCGATTACGTCAGGTGGTCCTGACCACCCAATGACCTTGAATTCGACGAGTTGCGTTCACACGAAACGATTCGATTGAAAATCTTCTCAAATTGTGCTTTAAATCGTTCCGTGTGTACTACGTCTTATAATATACTTAGGCTACATATTTATGATGGATGTATAGCTTGAACAGGTCAAGGTCGCATGCTTGTAGCTCAAATTGGTCGTTTCCGGTAAGTCCAAGCTGTCTAAAAGTCAATTAAATATAGGCAGTTAATATATATACTTACATATATATTCATCTAATTTTGGCTCCTCGGGCTCATAGTAATCAATACGTGGCCTCTGGCGGAGTGCGCGTGCCGACATCTAAGCGTTTAACAAAAAAATAAAAAACTGTCAGTCGTAGGTCTGCACGTCAAAAGTGAAAATATAACTGACACATTTGTCATCTGAGCGTGACGGTCACCCGAGTTCAGTGCGTTTTCCCCGTACGAAAAGTGTCCAACATGGCTTAAGAAAATTTCACTTCAAAAAAATTAACATTGGGAGAGCCATGCTTCGGCACGTAAGGGCCGGCTCGACCGGAGTTATACCACGGCGTCATTGAAAACCAGCAGTGAAGCAATGCTTGTGTTGTATTTCACCGAGTGCTGGTGACCGGAGGCTCTAGCTCTTCCCTCTCCCCCTCTTTCCCCTACTCCCACCTTAAAGGAATCATATTTATTTTGCACTCATAAAAAATATGACAGTTTAAGTAAGCATTGAGTACCTACCTATGTAGTGCTGAATTGACCAAATATACAAAAATATCTTTGAAGGAGTCAAAACTGTTACCTCAGTATTTATACTGGAGATAAAAGTAATAGTAGGTAGGTTGTACTCGAGCGGTATCCAATCCATTTTTACAACTACAACTAGAACTAAATATAGTAAAAATATGTATTACCTTAGTATTTGATGTATAAACAAATTCACAATTTTAATCCCGCAATAATGAAACGCGCCAAGTTTTTTTAATGTTCTTTGGCGCCAACCATAAAGTTCGCAGAGTGTTGGGAATCCTAGAAATCGTTTTTCTACCACAATCAATAAAAAAGGTCCCCTGACGCCAATGAGAACAATAATTAAGCGCTTGAGATTCTGTCTGATCCATATGTTATGAACCTATTATACATTACACTATTTATAATGCTAGGGTAATATGAATAATGACAAGTAAAATCGGGTTATGTGATTTATACTTATGTAAACTGCGTGTAGTGTACGAATATTGGTGTGTATGTATATTTCTTTATGTATATGTATGTATGTGTATTTAGATAATAATAACAAAAAATTAGTAGACTTAAATATACTGATATTTATTAATTGTATATTTTTCTTATTATTTTGAATTGTTGTGCACCGCGAGTTACCTACTTCCATACAGTATAGTCCATCCTAAGGTTGTCTGTAAGAGATCGCAGACTGCGATAAGACTGCCCATTTTACTGATACCTTATTTTTAATTTCTAGTTTGTATAATACTTTTTTGGTGTGCAATAAAGAGTACCTATCTATCTATCTATCTAAACTTCGTTATTTAACCCATTGTCTGACTATTAAGAATGTTTCTTCATAACCGTTGGGCAAGTTTATAATTAAGTACCCACGTACTTTAGGCAGGGCGTTAGGACAAAGGACATACATGCAAGGACCATGGTCATAAGCAAACATGCGCTGCTACAGAGCACATAGCTGTTTTCTATATAGTGTAGAATTAAAAGCTAATAAAGGCGGACGGTTTCAATTCTTTATATCTCGAATTGTAAATTGTGTTATATTTTTAATTATTGTGAAAAACCTTGCTATGTGTTTGTATGAACATTATAAAAGTGGGTTAGAACAGCGTCAGGAAAAAAATAATTCTAGAATACAGTGGATGTGGTTGTAAAGGTGGTGTATGTCTGACAGATGAAGATATTGCAAGAAACACTGGACAAGTGCGAGTCTGACTCGTGCAACGAGGATTCCGTAAGCAAACAAACTTGTAGATACTTAGATAACACGTCCATCTCCCAAATCGATCCTCGAAGATTGTTGTCAGTTTTTTCGAAAGACAACCTTAACTTTGCATTCCTAAAAATACTCTCCTATACATCGATTTACGATAAAGTGAACTTTCCAACCGCCAAATATAAGTTGGTGAACAATAAATATTTTTATGAGACGTAACAACCCGTTTGTGCAAGGTTTTGATGTACCTGCGAAATGTTTAAATATGTTAAAATCTATAAATTATTAAATAGCTGTATTTTTTTTAAATGCGTTGACTTAGAAGCTTGATTTTTTTCACAGCGTTTTAGGGACCGCAGACATAAGTATTTGGTATTAATTTCAAATTGATGCGTCCACAGGTTCTGAGAAAAATGAACAGAGAGACAGACATATAGCCATACAGACAGACGGACAACGAAGTGTGATGTATATGAGGGTTCTTTTTTCTTTTTGAGGAACAGAACCCTAAAAACGACGAATACGACGTATTTGATTCTTTACTGATTTATGAAAATAAAAGTTATTAAACTTACTTATCATTCAGACGGCCGTGTGTGAGATGTGTGGAGTTATTATTATTTCTTATTATTATTGAAAATGACAGAAAACTTATTTTGAATATTGTATTGTTCCTATTTGCTAATTTTCTTTACAACGTGTACAAAAAATTATCTTCAGCTATTAATATAATAACCTAATCTATGTTTGACTTAGCAGATAAATAAATAAAAAAACAAACATTTTTGAAATCAAATCTTTATTATTACTTTTATTTGAATTGCATTTGAGTAGGCCGAGTTGGATACAGGTCTTCAAACTCACTTTCATAGTGTTTAGCTCTGTCGAAAAATCGTTGAGTACTTGCTTCATAAAACTCGTTAAATGTCGAGAGGAAATCATGGGGATTACTGGAGTATGGACAACGACCACGATGGAAAGGAAACCACCCTAGAAAAATGTATTATATTGTATTGAAGATAAATTTCTGATAATTCTTTATTGCTTGACATGTCTTCTCGAAACGTGAATGGGTGTCGTTAGTTGGGTTGGTTGGACTATTGCTTCATGACTGACTTGTTCTAATTGACTCCTACTCCTGACTGATGATTGGTTGAATTGAAATAAATTATTTTAATTTTGATTGATTGATTTGACTAGCTTCCTTGGCTTTATAATAAAAATATTTTTAACAAAAAATTAAACCGACGAAAAGAACTATAGCAAAAATAAATAAACCTTTTGAGTCTTAAGTATTGAGCTTATTTACATAAACGATCAATTTTTATATAATATAGCAGAAATATAAAAACGACTTTATAAGCACAGATAAATAGTAAAATTATTAAAATATCATTGATAACTATAGATAAGACAGTTTAAGTATACAATACATAAGACACTGTACTTTTTATAATTATCTTAAAGTACACAAGACATTACACATTTTACTATAATTTTATATTTTTATTTTATAAGAAATACGTAATACACACATTGTTTTTAATGTGCCATATAAAGCAATACATTACATAAATTTAAATACAAATAAAACAAACAATACATGAATTAGTTATTTATTGAAGCATAAGATATAGTTAACTCTTAGTTTTATTCTTATAAAAAGCTCTCTTCCTCCTCTCTCCTAATGAAAACTTTGCTGTGCCCAAAAGGGTCCATAATTGATTCTACCCTTATATTTAACACCTTACCTATGTAATTATGGAATGCAATAAAGTAATGAGTAAACTAATTTTGAGTCAACGCCAAACAACAAATTGATTAATTATCAAAATTTTATATATTCGTAAAAATGGACATGGCTCTACGTAGGTAATTAATCATTTTATTATTTGGGGCCGACTCAAAATAAGTTCATGTAAAATTTGATAGTTTATGTAAATAAGCTCAATACTTAAGACTTAAAAGGTTCATTTATTTTTTGCTTTTTAGTTCTTTTCGTCGGTTTTTTTTTTAAAAGATTTTTATTTTTATGATTTTTTTTCAACATTGGCTCAGTTACATGGTTGGCTCATAAAGTAATGAAAAGTAAACAGAAACACTATTCGTTCCTACAATTTTCGAGGGTTTCTCTCAATTTTATTAGGATCCCATCATCAGATCCTGACTTCCTGGACATGGGACCACCCTTGAACCCCAAGAACTTATTTGGTATTTTTCAATGCATTAAAACTTCTTTGGTATCAGTGTCCATTTTCTGTGCAATATATTACGAGTATCTATGTTATTTGAAACCTCACTATCAAGGTCTCCTCTGAAATGGTCTATATTATTTTTAATCTATAGTAATGAATAATATAAAGAATAGATACGTACCAGGTCCTGAAACCAATAACAAATAATTATTGACTTTGATTATTTTTCACGAATGCATTCTGAAGCATTCGATCTGAGATTAAGATGATCGTCCTCGTTATCTACTTAATTGGCACCACAGTTGAGCATTCGGAGGAAGCAGGTTCGATTCCCGCTTATTGCAAAATATGTTCATCCATATTCTAGACCCCATTTTGGTTTGAGTCTTTATAGCGCTGAGTTAATGTCAAAGAATATTATTTTTTTTAAACCCCACAACAACTATCCCGTCAGATATACATCTATCCTGTGATAATAGATCGATCTCAATCCAATGTACCACGAACATCTTTAAGAATTGGATTAGACCATGCTTTAAGTACGATAGTACTGGAATTTCCAAACCCACAAGGTTATATTTAAGACTAGCAGCGCCCCGCGGTTTCAATCGAGTAAATCCGAGCCCGTGGGAATATCGGGATAAAAAGTAGCCTATGAGTTAATCGAAGTCTCTAGCTATCTACATACCAAGTTTCATCGCAATCGGTTCAGTAGTTTTGGCGTGAAAGAGTAACAAACATCCATCCATACATCGTCACAAACTTTCATGTTTATAATATTAGTAGGATTAAGTTGCTACTGGACAATTTCAGCTCCTTGGTTATGTCTATGTAATGTAAATACACGGCGTTGGCAAGATGAGAATAACCGGAAATTATGTACCTCAGGAATATTCCTGGACGAGCGATGCCGTGCCATCCTTCAGAATAACCTCCGATAGTTATACGTCAAAACAACACCTGTTATTACATACGTACAACTTTCGGATCTCTAAAGGAATCATGGCAAATGGCAACTCAGATAAAAACTCCCTATAGGAGATCTTTGCCCTTTCATACATCCTTACGATCAATAATATTGAGAACTGCAGAGGTTATAACGAGAGGTATATTTATACCTCACCTGCTCTTTATATACTCGCTATTACCCCGGAGCTCTCAACATCCTAGTTGGCGAAGGACCGTTACGCCTTGTGAGAAAGTAAAAAAAAAAAAAAACATCAAACTCTATGCACTATCTTAACAACTCTAGCACCCCAAAAGCCACGTGTATGACACAGTGAAAGACTTTCACATAATCTCACTTCATTAAATTTCAAATAAAAATTCAGTAAACTTACTTTTAAAGGGCGATTCACAATTTTCTCTCTCCATAGCACATAGTGATGAAAAATTTTTAAGTACAAAATCAATCCACCAGTCGTCACGACGACAAGCGCATATCCGGCCATACCTACAATAAACACTAAATGATTATAACAACAAAGTATGACGTCACAGACCGCTATTCCGTACAAGTGTTTGACGGAACGTACGGTTTTGACGTTTAACGCTGACTTTTTTACCTATGTCTAGCGAGGCCATACCGGAGCAATAAAAAAACCAGACATGTGCGAGTATGACTACTGAAGTATAATCTATACAGATAATCAGTTCAAATTAACATGAAATACTTATCTCGTCTGAAACCCCTTGAAGCTGTCAAAAAAAAAAAAAACAAGCTTCTAAGGCCATTTAGGCCTTATATTTTAACCAATTTCAACACTTCACAGGTAATATGGGGTACTTCTGATTGACCTAGAATCATGAAAGTTGGCGAGAATCAAGGTCTCACAGTGCAAGCGAAAAAAAAAACGATAGTGGATTATTGGTATTTACTTATAGCACATCATTTTGAAGTTATACTTCTTTTGGCGCGTTAGGGAAAAATGATGAGAGTAAATTTTTACGATGCGCGCACACACCGTCACGAAAAACCGACACCCTGAAGTTAGCCAGTCCACATTTTAGTTTTTCAAAAAAAGTTACCAACTTCACGATATTTATTCAAATGTTTCTGAACCTACAACACGTATTTTGTATCAGTCCAAATAATATATAAATATACCTAAATAACTTATTACTAAATTGTTAATAAATATCAGTCATCACGATATATTATTTGAAAAAATATATATTTTTCAAATATATCGTGGTGACTGATATTTATCAACAATTTATTAATTTCAAGATAATTTACTGTGATTATAAATGATAAAAATGGTTTTTACATATTACTTTGAGTACGTTTGTAGAATTAGAGGTTAGCTGTTGACGGTATGTATTATTTATTATGATAATTAAATAAACTTTATTTAACTAGTGCCAAAGAAGTATAACTAGATATATAATTTTTTAAATGATCTTTGTTGCAAAACGTAGCTTTTCCTCTATATAAGGCCCTCAAAGCAATGGGCCTGATTTTTCCTACATGCGTGCGTGTATCAAGTAAAAAAAAACTGTACGAATACCTACTTATTCTTTGATGTCAGGTTATACTGGCAACATTTCTTACCATGAATCTTCAAACACAGAACAGGCTCTGTCACAGTCCCTGTATTCGTTAATCTTATTCTCGTAAAACGAAACTAAAAAAAAAAAAAAACTGTTAGGTTAAGTATTTACTAGTGTTTGTACACTCTTTGGTATTTACTATCTAGACCATCTATAAGTGAATAGTAGGGTTTCGGAAAAAGACGATTTGTATGTTTGGCGGCAACTCTAAATTATTTAGGTATTTACATTAATGTAGGAGTTTAGTAATAACAAGTTTATTTTTCACTTTTTAGTCCCTTTCATCTTTCGTCGGTTTAAATTTTTGTTAAAAAGTTTTTAGATGAATATTTTTCAATGTTCACTTTGTTGAATCAGCAACTAATTTATGGAGTGACGTCACTTTGCGCTGAGCGCTGATTGGATTTACAAATTACGTTTATTATATAATGTACGTCACGTATAATTAAAATATTTCACAAAAAAATAATACTCATACAAATACATCTTTATGCAAATATTAATATAATTAGCGCAAGTTCCCCATTTTAGGCTCCTTATTAATTTGTTGTGTACCATAGGAGGTATGTACAATACCAGGTTGAAATTTGCGAATAGTGTAATCGTCATTGGCGTTTTGCCTTTGAATTGTGGCTAGGGGTGGATGGTTGGGGGCTGTCACGAAATGCGAGAACACATAAAAGCGGATTGCATCTTTATAATGGTTAGGTTGGTAAGAAACTAGGAGGTGGTAAAAAGTACAGTTGGTAACACTGTTCTGATTCTTTCCCAGGCACCTTAAAAAAACACCGATTTAATTTTTAATTTTCTGTTCTTAATTTAAACAGCTTGTTAACGATTCATCTAACAATAATAATTTTCCCCTAGCACAGTGTCCGGGTTTTAACCGGACACTTTTAGAAAACCCCGTCCGGACTCTCCCCGGACGACCTTTAAACTAGGACAAATCCGGGGAAACCCGGACGGATGGCAGCCCTTATATAAGCGGCTTTTATTTATTTATTAAAACTTTATGCACAAAAATGTATAATGGCGGACTTAATGCCATAGGCATTCTCTACCAGTCTACCCTAGGGTGATGTAGAAATGGGTGAAGTAGGTGCACTAAATTTTGATTATACACTTTAAAATAAATGAAACACAAATAAATACCAAAACAGAAAAAAAGCGAGGAGTAACATATGGGAATATATAAATATATACACATATACACTTACATAAAAAGATACATACATGAATATTTACATACACTTTATTATATACAAAGTATTAATGTTGTGATGATCCTGCTAGGTTTTGAGAGAGGAGAGCTCGTACCTTCGCCTTGAAGGATGGGAGTCTGTATTGTTTGTAATTTCCATACAACTTTTATCTAGAAGCTTTCTAAGTGAAAGCTTGCACAAACTCTCGCACGATGATCCTTTGCAAAGCCATTAATTGCATTTCTGGTTAAATTGGTGAATGAATCCGGGCTCTGAAGAGTTTTATTGCTGTAATTTGCAGCAGGGCAGACATTATCTCTAGTGAAAACGAGAATAGCAAGAAAGGGAACATCAATATTCCTCTTTTATTCACACTTCAAGGACATATACCTACACCTGTCTGTAGAAAAAAAAACAACTTAAATATCGTGTATTTTAACCTGCTATTTAAGAAAAATAACTTACCCTGTCTAGAGCCGGTTCTGAAAACAAATAAAATCCCACTAATGATATAAATCTGAAAGTTTGGATGGATGGATGTTTGTTACTCTTTCACGCAAAAACCACTGAACCGATTGCGATGAAACTTGGTATGTAGATAGCTGGAGACCTGGATTAACGCATAGGCTTTTTAGACTTTGTATATCGATATTCCCACGGGATCGGGACTTACGTGGGTGAAACCGCGAGGCGCTGCTAGTATCTTTATATTGTCTCATCATACCTAATCGCTTCTTGATAGTTATAGCACAGATTACTGAGTAGTTACTACGTAACAGAAATCACTCACTTTTTTATATTTTTATTTTTTTTTAGTATGGAAACACCCACGGAGCACCTCACCGTAGTGGTAACGGTGAAGTAGTATGTCAGAATCGAACCGACTAAAACCACACGGTGTTCCGTAACAAGTGGGTCTAATGCAAGGGACCCGGAATACCCTAAGAAGGACGCCTCCGGGAACCCCTGCAAACCTTGGCCGCCTCTTGAACAGGCGGCCACACCGTGGTGTACGGAGGGCCTTGCCCCCCGCTCCGATGTAGAGAAGCGCGCTCGGAACACGTCGCTCCGCCGTCTCAGGCCTGCTTCTGCCAGGGTAACGGACAGCCCCATCCGTCACCCCCAGGCCAGCGCTCATGGAGGCCGGAGGTCGCTCTGCGCTCTCCGGCGCCTGGTGCGTCTACTGCGGGATGGGAGAGTACTCGTTCTCTCCCGTCCAGATAAATCACTCCCTACAAAAACATCCATAAATACCGTTTTAATTACCTACTCTTCCGAGAGCGCCGACCGCTGCATCTGATGATGATCTGATCTTAAATGTTCTTAAAACACAGACCTATTATAATTAGTTTTGTGTATAAATAAAATATTACCTCATGAACACAAATTCACCTCCCGGCCAGAAGGGTTCGTAGAACAACTCCTCTCTGCCAGCGCCATCTAGTTTCCCTACGATTTCGTCAAGTTTATCCTCAGTTTTACGTCTGAAGCATGCAAATGTAACTAATTATTCTTTTAAAAATTAGAAGTGATAAATATAAGATACTCAAGAATTCTATGTTTGATAAATATCAAAACCATTTATTTCAATTAAACCAATAATAAGTATTTTTGAATTGTCAGGAGCAAGAGTCAGTCTGACTAAGTCAGTCGTGAAGCTAGTTGCCTGTTCCAATACGTAGATCCTTTGGAGAAGAACAGGCAAGAAACTCCAAGGACACTATTTTTCAAAATGTTTTTTACAAATTTCTGGTTACATTGCTTATAAGCGTAAAGAAAATGTGAGGACAATGTAACATACCTATTACTCTAAAATATAAATAGACGCGCTAATTACAACTATACATATTTAAGTGTGAAGTCCGGAGATGACCAGCCCCGACCAACAGATATATATGAAGAATAATATAATAATTCCCTGTAGTTCCAGTAGGCTAATGAATAAATTGGAATTTGAAAAAAAAAAAACCTTTTTCTGTAATAAATGGGAAGATCAAAGTTTTATAAAAAAACTATTTTTAGATAAGTACATCAAATTAAAAATCATAGACAAAGAATAGGGGCCGTAGTAGGGCCGCTACTGGATACAGTGATATATATATATGCAAGCCTTTTTTTTTTCTGCGTGTGGAAACCCCCTCGGGCCGTCACCCCACCGGGGTTTTTGGTGGGGCGGTGTGTCGGAATCGAACCGACTAAAACCACACGGTGTGCCGTACTGCGACTTAAGTAGGAGGGATCCGGGAACAGCTTCTATTAAGACTTCCGGAACATATGTATATGCAAGCCTAGTGTAACAATCACTAACAGGTAAGCACCACATGCACTATTATTACCTTTGTTGTTACGTAGTTTTAAAAAGTACGTAGTTTAAAATGAAGCAAAATAAAATCAAATTGAATGAAATCAATTCAATTCAAATCAAATGGGATCGATTCAATTCGAATTATATCAAATTGAACTATATAAAATCAAATTATTTAAAATACAACAAACAATAAAATCAAATTAAATCTAAAATTAATCACATACAAGACTAAGTATGATTTTGCGGAACTTGTTAAGCGAGTCAGCATGAATATCGACCAGATCGCTGTAACTGTTAAGCAGTTTACACAGCCGAGCCGTGGAATTGTGGAATCATCTCCGAGGGCTGTCCTACGAAGAGGAGGATGCAGGGGCGTTATAGGAGCTAGAGGATATCTAGCTGGGGCTTGAAACTTTATCTTTTCTATGGTGGATAGTCTCAGATCTTAATAATTTAAATAATAAAAATCTTTTAAACAAAAAGAACTAAAAAGCAAAAAATAAATAAACCTTAAGTCTTCAGTATTGAGCTTATTTATATAAACTATCAAATTTTATATAAACTTATTTTGAGTCGGCGCCAAACAACAAACTGATTAATTATCAAAATTTTATATGTACCTACTAGCTGACCCGGCACACGTTGTTTTGCCATATTAATTATTTCTAATGAATATTTTGGTAGTCAAATAAAAAATAACTAACTTATTGTGGGGATGGGGTCTATGACTGAAAGAAGAATGGAGCGCTGTGGTCTATTGACGGCCCATAATAATAACAAAACACCAAGCATTCGTTTTCTTAATTCTAAGTACTTCATTAACTTAACTGACATATTTAAAGTTTAACAGTGGGAGAGCCATGCTTCGGCACGTATGGGCCGGCTCGAAAGGAGTGATATCATGGTCTCACAGAAAACCGGCAGTGAAGCAATGCTTCGTGGTACTTTGCCAAGCGAGTGGGGTTACCGGTGGCCCTAACCCTTCCCTCTCTCTATCTTCCCCCCTATCTCTCCATCTCCCCTCCTCTCCTACTCCCACCTTAAAGGCCGGCAAGGTACTATTGACTCTCGAGTTGCAGGTGCCCATGGGCGGCGGTAGTCACCATCCGTGACCCGTCTGCTCGTTAACCCCCTATTCCATAAAAAAAATCGATTATAACAATCGCACTTTCTATTTTCAATGGGTTAAATATTTTGAAAAAATTGTACCAATGAAAGTAAAAATACTAATATCGCTATTAAAAAACAGGGGTTGATCGAAGAGAGTTGAAAATTCAGGGTTGTATGTATTTTTTAATGTTGTATCATAAAAAAATAGAAATTAAAAATTTCGCCTAAAAAATAAAAAAAAATTTTAGGGGTGGACTACCCCTAACATTTAGGGGGATGAAAAATAGATGTTGGGCGATTCTCATAGATACCGGATAAGCACAAAAAATTTCATCAAAAGCGGTCAAGCCGTTTCGGAGGAGTATGGCAACGAAAACTGTGACACGAGAATTTTATATATTAGACTAGATGTAAAAATGGACATGGCTCTACGTAGGTAATTAATCATTATTTTTACCCAAGCCGGAGAAAAACGATAAGTGCCAGAGAAACCGCTTTTGTATTCTTTCAAGTCGTAGCTTGTTGGCATAATGTGGTCTCCAGACAGTGCTACAGTACTCCAAAATACTCCGGACAAGGCAGTTATAAAAAAGTATTAGTTTTACTGCACCGTAAACCAACCACGTTTCTAAGATAAGGCCAAGCATTCTTGAAGTTTTTTTTATAACCGACTCAACCTGGGGTTTGAATGTCAACCGACTGTCAAATAATACTCCCAGGTCTCTGATTTGTTCCACCTTCTGAATAGCTTGGGAGCCTATAAGATATGCTGATGGATACGCCTTCAAACTACACCGATTTTTTAGCACACAAAAATCACCACACGATTATAGTACCTACGAGAGCCAACTTCCAAGACTATTTATTACTGTATAATCTATGAAGACTATGTCCATCAGACAGATGCAATGAAACAGTTCGGTAAAAGTTTTTAAACATATTTGAAAAGGTCAAACCACAGTATAATGTATATACAGTATTGTGACTCGGCCTCCTTGAAATAATTACCTACAGCCGGACATAATTTTATCTACCTGCTTGAGTTATACGAATTTTGTATCCAATTATACAAACTGGCAGCCCTGGTACCGAGTGTATACCGAACTCAAGGCGTGGCGATCCGACCGTTTGTATGAAGAGACAATACTGTATATACATTATACTGTGGTCAAACGTATTATTGCAATAAAATTAACCAAATTTATACCGTTCTGACCGTAAATCGTTAAGGCAAAAATTTTTGCCATTGCCTCTCGTACGTTGTATTTATGTCATACCTACACACATCCAGAAACAGACACACAGATACACACGTATCCCTCCTTTTGCGTTGCGTTTGGGGGTTAATAATAGAGTTGTATCATAGCCGGCGTGCGTGTATATATAATAATAAATAAAAAAAAAACCTGTATTTCCTTATCCCTAATTTCCATTTGAAATGTTGGTAGATATTTGTTTGATAGTGTTTAGTTAGTTACTAGTGTTTTGCTTATTGTCTAAATGTTAGTAAAGCGTTAGTGTTTGCTATTTGGATATGGACCCCTTCTCGGGTGAAGGCCTCCAGTACTTTCCACTCATCTCTGTCCTTGCCTGTAACTATATGCCAGTCTTTTCTTATTAATTCGGTTAGTGTACGTTGTTTTTTGTTTATTCTACAGGCGCACATACAATGGTTTTTGAGATACACGATTTTGCAAAACGTTACCCCAGCAGGAAATCGAATATCTTGAAAACCTGAAGACGCACAAATTATATTTTTGCATAAGTATAAACTCTCTGCCCATCCACAAAGTTTCTCTCTGCGATAATTAGTTTAGAATTTTCCTGCTGGAAGAACCCCCAGCAGGAATCGTTTTTCCCGTTTTTTTTCTAAAACGCCAACAGGCACAATTTTTTTATGAGTTCCACTAAAATCACTCTAGGAGCTACTTTCCAGCTGGGGTAACGTACCTACACATTCGGTTATATCGTCAGCCCATTTTCCTTTCGGTCTCCCTGTCGCTCCGGTCGTGCGTGTGTATACGAGTAGTCAATTGTCTCTCAAACATAATTTATCTAATATTTTTATTTCTTTATTTTTTGTCTTATAAGTATGACGTGTATGTGTCTGTCTGTGGCATTGTAGCTCCCAAACGAATGGACCTATTTAAGTGCGTTTTTTTGTTGGAAAGGTGACTTGATCGAGTGTGTTCTTAGATATAATTCAAGAAAATCTGTTCAGCGCCGTTCAAAGATCATCATCAGCCCTTTGCTAATCGTAAAATCTTAAAATTATAGTTATAAACTAAAGTTAAACACTTACCGAAGTGAAGGATTGTGTTCATCCGTGTTATTAGCAATACTTGTTTTTGACGTCGTATTTGTCACTTTCAGTGAGGACATTTCATGCACTGAACTAGTCTTTAAATTATCAGAGACGTTACGAGATGTCGATACATTTTTTAAATTAGACTTGGTGGTTGGTATGTCATCACCATTTAGGTTAGATGAATGATGATGATTGCTGGTTCGTAGTTCATCATTCACATTAGAGTTAGATGATAGAAATTCTTTTGTGTAATTTATATTATCATTGCTGGCTGGTAATTGAACGGTTTTATTTAAATTAGACAACGAAGGAATTTTGGGAGTTTTCGTACTTGAGGTACTGGTTCGTGGTTCAAACGTATTTAACTTATGCGAAGATGGGGTATTTATATTTGAAAAAGTTGGACTAGTAGATGATAGTTCATCGGTTTTATCTATAGAATGAATTAAAGGTATAATACTCTTGTGGAATTCTATAATGGACGCATTAAATATTTTCTCTAAAATAAGGTAGCTTTTGTATTTTGCTATAACATCGCGTTCGTTACTTACTTTAGGTACTGAAAAAAAAAACAAATTAATAGACACATAGAAGAAGAAAAAGCGCTTGATGTGTCTTTGGAACATCCCTTATCCATATTATTATATTTAACGGATTGAATAAATTATATCAAAATATAGTAAATATTGTAAAATCTCGAAATAAAAATTGCGCCATCTGTGAAAGCTGCCCGAACTAATATATGGATAATTAGTACCTATACAACCACCATCAAAGTACAGTAGTATCACACAGAATCCACAGATGAATAAAATAATATTGCTTCTCTTGTAATTACTAAATTTAATGAGATGAAATTTTGCATGTGAGTAGTTGAATTAATTCACTAATTATTGGAATACATTTTACTATGCTATTCCTTTAGAACGTCGTGATATTTGACTGCTTTGTAAACAGTGGTCTATTCATGGTAAATTGTCCTATAACTCTTTAATTAGGTACTAACGGAACGTCATTGATACTTGGCAACATGTTGCACACTCTTACAAGGTTTGTATAAACGTGAAAATCTAGACCCCTAAAGTGCATACTTTACGAACTAAGACCTAATAAGCGTATTTTACGTTTATATTTTTATCTTTTAAACCCTACGATTTTTTCTAAATCTGTTTTTTAAACAAATATAAACAAATTTAAACCAACGTATGTAAAAATCTACAGCTCTCTATATAAGCGCTTTATATGAAAACTAGCTAATGGCCAAACGTTCGCGTAGCGGAAACTTGAATTTACATACACAATTACACACTAATTTTTGGACACATGTTTTTTTTTCTAAGTCCATGGATTAAAAAAAGTTCCGCCAAGACAACATTCGCCCAGCGGAATCAGTTTTTAGCGAATTTCTCCTCCACAATGGCTGCATGCGCAATTTTTTTTTTACCATACACAATTACACGACGTCATACACTAAATATCTGCATAATTAAAATCTTTAAATTCAACAACATTCCGCTGCGCGAACGCACACGAGGCGATATGTGTTAGATAACCAGTTATAAGAAACTTATTTTTTATATTACTATTGACATTGTTATAGTCTGTGCTTACATCTAAACAATTGCAGTACTTACACAAAGTCATAAAAAGTATGTGCCAAAATATTAGTGACGTCATATTACTACATTAAGTTATGAGACTAAAGATATTTAAGAAATACAATGATTTTTAATGTATGGTTCGTTTGCTTTAAGTTGATTGGAATGAAATTTAAATTAACTTTACAATTAAATTTAATCACTTATTTGCATAGCTGTTTTAGATATGGTTTCGTCATCCTCTCAGCTTTTTTTATTTTTGAAGATAAACAGTGATATTCCGCAGGGGAAATTACTGCCCGTACAAGCTCCCGTGTACAAACACCCACAGGTAACGTACGTACCATTACCTTGCTCCCCTTTCCCCAATTTTCATTCGAGTCTGGGCAATGTGAAACATTGCACAAGGTTTTGACTGGTTTCATTAATGGCCTGACGCCAGTCCTCTTTCTGAATGTACCTAGTCGTTTTAAGAAGGGATAGAAGAAAGAAGGTGAATTTCTTGAAGGGAAAATGGGTCGGGAGAGAAACCTAAGGAGGAAATGGGACTAAAGCTGCAGTATAATATTATTTACGTGTATAAACGCGATCACGAAAAGGTATTACATACCTCCTGAAAACTGACCACGTCAGTCAGCCTGTGACCACGGCCAGTGCAACCTGGTCGAAACGTCAGGCAATTCAGAGGTATGTAATACCTTTTCGTGATCGCGTTAATTCCCGTAAACACGTAAATAATATTATATCATGGAACGCGAAAGTTTACTGCAAAACTACAGTAGCTCTTAGAGGCCGGCTTCGCGTAACCGAAGGTCCTGTAAATCCTGTGACTGGATAGGCCACGAGGAAAGGAACACCAACGTAATCTTATGGATCGAAATTTAAAATTAACTTGCGACCCGCCCCGGCTACGCATGGGTACAATACAAAGTCTTTTTTATTAAATTGTCCAATTATCTTAATTGCTTCTTCACTTGTGCAGGGGGCATTACAACGTCCTCTATGTTCTCCAATTGGCACTTATAATTTCTAGACAGAAGTAAATAAGAAATTACATGAAATGTTCAGTGGCGTCTACAAACGACGCGGCGTGACAATGGCCACCGTCGGGCGAAGGTAGTCTGGAACGAGTCACATAAAAAATTACAGACAGACATATTTACAAGTCAATTAGTTCTAACACTAGATGGTGCCGTCATTTCAAATGACTAGCAGTGGTAAAAAAAATCTAAAGGATCTAACTACATTTCTGCCCAGCATCCGACTTGATCCTGAATTTGAATGTGTTTTCAACTTGTAGTAGTTCTCCAGGCCAAGACTCGCCTGTTACATATGTCGTGAAAAGTACCAGAACTACACGGCATATGTAACAGGACGAGTCTTAAATCTGTTGTCTTCATTAAAACTTTTCTGTTCTAAAAATGTTATTCATAGTACAAAAATAAAATAATTAAACAAGTCATTTAAAGTAACATGTATTCATCTGTAAAAAAAAGTAATAATGAACTCTTAGCTTTTGCACGCGCTTCAATTGCGTCGTGGAAGGCTCTCACTGAAGATCAAGGTTATGTCTAAGGTTTGGTGGGATGCCGCCGCCTCGTTTTGCGTGGAAGTGATGTGTGTCAAGGCGGCAGCGGAAAGGTAACAGGAGAAAACTACTATTCCCTCGTCTGATGTCTTTTCGAGGGTATGCCTGAGACCCTGGCTAATACTCCGAGATGGAACACCGTGTGGTTTTAGCCGATTCGAGACCCCAGAAAAACCCCAGCACTTTTCCTGGATAAGACACCTAAGTCAATTACAAGTCAATAAGTTCTGCTATCACTAGATGGTGACGACATTTCCTCTAACTAGCGTTGTGAAAAAAAACTAACTACATTTCTACCCAGCGTCGAACTTGATCCTGCATTTGAATGTGTCTTCAACGTGTAGTTCTCCAGACCAAGACTCGCCTGTTACATATGTCGTGAAAAGTACCAGAACTACACGGCATATGTAACAGGACGAGTATTGAATCTGTTGTCTTCTTTGGAACTATCCTGTTCTAAAAATGTTATACATAAAAAAAAGAAATTACAATTATTTCATTTAAAATTTAGTCTAGTAGAAGAGGCAGAAGCACTTTTTGGATGTAAGATTCCCAACTCAATTACAAGTTTAAATTTAATTAGTTCTGCTGACACTAGATGGTGCCACCGTCATTTGCTATGACTAGCCTTGTAGAGAAAAAGCTAAAGTATCTAGCTATTTTATTAGTTTTTCTGCCTAGCGTCTCACTTGATCCTGCAGGGTCTTCAACTTGTAGTAGTTCTCTAGACCAAGACTCGCCTGTTACATATGTTGCGTAAAGTACTAGAACTGCACAGCATATGTAACAGGACGAGTATTTAATCCGTTGTCTTCATTGAAACTTTCCTGTTCTTAAAATGTTGTAAATACAAAAAATAAAATGAAATTGCAATTAATTCCCAGTTACATGTAGTCATCTGTAAATAAATAATAATTATTATTAAAACATTAGCTTTTGCACGTGGTTTCAGTTGCGTTATTGTAGAATTTTTCAATCAATTCGAGTATTCTTTTGGAAAAGTATTATTTACGATAAAGATAGAAGACACGCTTTGTTTTTTTCTGTACCACTGATAACTTTCAAGATGATCGGTGAAGAAGTTTTAACTACAAAAAAAGAAAACTGTCAGAAGTTAAAACACACATCTGTATATATATGTCTCTGACCGAGACGGTCACGCGAGTTCAGTGCTTTTCATTCATACCAAAACTTCTTTGGGCACCAACGTACCTAAAGAAGTTTTCACTTCAAAAACCTAAATAAATTGTTTGTAAAGTCTGTTAACCCACAAACAAGGGTCATGCCAGATTAGTTGCCTATGGCTTAACCAGAACCTCCTCACACTGAAAGGACCAGCTGTGGGATAGGTTTCTAAAATAGGGCTGACATAAACAATAGAATGTAAGCAAAGTAAGTAAGAAATAACATGAAAAATTCAATGTGGCGTCTACCACCGACACGGCAGGTGCTTCACCCCCTGACAATAGCCCCTGTTGGGCGAAGTTTGTTTGGAAAGGTACACATAAAAAATCACAGACGTGATGAGAAAAAATTAGTCTATTTGTTCTGGTAAAACTAGATGGTTAATTATGTATTTATACGGGAATTAACGCGATTACGAAATAGGTTTTACATACGTCTGAATTGCCTGACGGTTCGACCAGGTTGGACTGGCTGTGGTCATAGGCTAACTAGCTCAATGGACCGTCGTCGAGATCGTGCGGTAGAAAGTTCTTCATCCACCCGCACATTTCCGATATTTTTGATATTTTAGTTTCGCCATGTACCGTAACATACTATACTACGGAGTCCCTATTTTGTGAGCAAACCGATGTGTCCTTATTTTCCTTGTGTTTATCCGACTGCGCATAAAAGCGAGGTGGCATGTTTTTTATCATTAGATTCCACACTGTAGATAATTTGATGCAAGATTGAAAGTTTTGTTTTTTTATTTCAATCGCTTCACGTTTAAATCTTGAGTAAAAGTGACGTTCCGTGGAGAGGACTTGCGTTCGGTGAAACTGAATCCAGTGATTGGTGCCCGCTTCGAGTGCATGTTCTGCAACCGCCGATTTGCTGATTTGTCGGTTCTTCACAGCAGCGATATGTTCTTTGACCCTTTCAGCAATAGTCCGCTTTGTTTATGTAGGCACTACCGCAGCTGCAGTTAGCACTCTTTTATTGGAAAATTGGTGTAAAGCGATTCTACATCAAAGCTCACCATAACGTCATCAGGTTCCAACGTGGCATCTTTTATAATTTGTATGAATGATCGCGTGAATTCCCGTATAAATACATAATTAAGTATATAATGGAACGCGAAAGTTTAAAAGTTAGTATTAGATGGTGCCGTCATTTCCTATGACTAGCCTCGTGAAAAAATGCTAAATAATTTACAACTACATTTCTGCCCAGGATCTGACTTGATCCTGCATTTTAAGTTTCATCTTCACCTTGTAGTTCTCTAGACCAAGACTCGCCTGTTACATATGTTGTGGAAAGTACTAGAACTACACAGCATATGTAACAGGACGAGTATTGAATCTGTCTTCATTGGATCTTTCCTGTTCGAAATATGTTATAGGACGGGATCTCGCTGCAAGATTGCTACATTCATCGGGTATTTAATCAAAACCAAATTTTTATATTTAGTTATAAAAAGGTCAATATGTTTCGGGGGGTTGCCTACATGTATAGTGTAAAGATTGTAATATGTAGTGTACAATTTGAGAAAGGGTCTTTATGAGAAAAGGACATATTGAGAAAGGGACATTTAGATAAAGAGCATTTTGAGTAAGGACATTCTGAGAAAGGACATTTAGAGAAAAATATTTGATGAGAAAGGACATTTGAAGAAAAGGACATTATGCGCTGCGACGCTATTAAAATATGCCCACCCGTTAGTATATTAAATTTACATTGACTTTAAAAAAAATGGATTCACTAGATATTAAAATAAACTATGGAGTATAGTTTATTGCAGTTGCCCGCAACCTCTACGCAGCCAGGTAAATTTTAATAGGCAACCCGGCCAAAACAGTTTGACCCTTTTATAATCGTATATAAAAAAATTACTTAGACTAAATACACGATGAACGTAGCAATCTTGCAGCAGGATCTTACTAAAATACACAAAAACAGAAATTACAATTAATTCGCAGTTCATCTGTAAAAAAAAAGTAATATATAACATTTCTGCCCAGCATTTGACTTGATCCTGCAGTGTCTTCGACTTGTGTAGTTCTCCAGACCAAGACTCGCCTGTTACATATGTTGTGAAAAGTACCAGAACTACACAGCATATGTAACAGGACGAGTATTTAATCCGTTGTCTTCATTCGAACTTTCCTGTTCTAATGTCATACATTAAATAAAGTCTATTAATTTACAATTACATGTATTAAAAAAAAAGTAATAAAAAGCACTAGCTTTGGACTTCAATTGCGTTCTTGTAGAATTTGTATTCCAGGAAAAGGAACTGGAGGTACCATTAGCAGGATACGAAGGTACCCCAGTAGCGGGGTACCTTCGTACGAAGGGGTACGTTGATATAGCATATGGCAGGTATTCTGGTTCCTGAGGAAAAGGGTCTTGAGAGACAGACAGACAGATATAATAATGAATTAACAACTTTCTGATTTTTTCCTTTGCTTGTGCTGCGAGATCTTGCTTCTTACTAAATTTCATGATTCTAGATCAATAGGAAGTACACTATACAGCGTGTAAGTAACACCGTCGCAAATAATTTACAAAAACGTCTTTCTTGGGATACTTATCACAATGTAAGTCAGTTCATCATAAAAATGCGAGATTAAGGATTTACAGTCAATAGTTTGATTTTGAACTACGCAATGTAACGTGAACGCGTATGTGTGTGATACGGTGAATGACCTTCAGCGTACGGCGCCGTCAAACCAGCTGATTGCATAAATATTTGACATTGCAGTTTTTCGCCGTATGGGGTATTTACTGATTTTTTTTAAGCATAAAAATAAAAAGAAAGTGAAAAGAAAAATTATGAATTTTCCGGCACCAATGATTTTCAACTCAGAATGATGGTCTAAATACACTATTTCAGTATTCGTTACGGTGTCACTTACACCCTGTAGGTTTTGGTTTACTTGCGAAATGTTCAAATTTGGTCAAATGTAAGGCTTAAGTGGCCATATCTTTACATTGCGTTGACTTAGAAGCTTGATTTTTTTACAGCTTCAAGGGACCGCAGACTTATGTATTTGGTATTATTTTCAACTTGATGCGTTCACGGGTTCCTGAAAAAAAGTCTTGACAGACAGACAAACGGACAACAAAGTGATTCTATAAGGGTTTCTATTTTTCCTTTTGAGGGACGGATCCCTAAAAAAGAAGGAAGCTGGGTGCGGTAATATCAACGACGATACAATTCGCCTACTCTGGTTACGGCAGCTTCCAACCTCAGTTACTTCTATATTAGCAGTCTCCGACAACTTAACATTGGGCAAATTGAGATCGTATTTACTAAACTTAACACAACCGATACCAGCTGTATCACTTTAATAACAAATCTAACGGCAAAACTGGCAGAAATGCTATTAGAAATTAACGCGTTACGCAGCACACAATCCCGCCGACGCAGAAAACTCGAGCGACCGCGGTACAACCGCTCGATGTCAAGATCGCGGCAACGATCGACTCGCGGCGACGTGATGATATGTTATTTTCCCAGAAGATTTAAAAACAAATCATACAAATGCGAGACACCGTGTGCATTGAATAATGAACAAAAGAATATCGGGAATGCCAGCACAGAAAACGGCAAGCCTCTCTGCAATTCACACAGCAAAACCGTCTGAAAGGGGTTTTAGATTTTTAGTCTATACCGGTGCAAATTCCGTAATAAATCAGTAATCACTGAATCACCCAGAGAGCAAGAAAACACCAAATGAATACAAATTATTATTTGCCGCAAATGGTTCAATAACTTGGAGCAGAGTTTTTAGATTACTATCAGCTATTGGTAGAATTATTTATTTAAAACTTAATGCACAATTTGCACAAAGGCGGACTTAATGCCCAGGGCATTCTCTACCAGTCAACCTTGGGGTGATGTAGAAATATAAAACGGTAGATGCACAAATAGAATTTAACATTTGGAGTTATTTTTAATACTTAGATAACCATAACAAAGTAGATACACATATAACATGAAACAAATACTATTACTTACATAAATAGCTTGTTGCTATACGTCATTACTACATAAAAATATATACTACATACAGAACCTATAAAAGTAGTAGATATGCACGGACGGAAATTAATAGACGAAAAGACAGAATTGGAATAATTATGGTAAACATTTCATCCGCCCGATCGATAGATACGTTACTACCAGATTCTACTATCGATAGATACTAGTATCATTATTTTGTATTTACGATTAAATGTAGAACAACCGCGAAAAATTTCGTAATAGTGAAGAACTCTAAGGTACATTGGCAATACATAATACTGGTGTGATTTTTCTGCACGTATGAATTCAAATCACAAACGGCTCTGCTGGGCAGAAAATAATTCTGGCTGGATTTCTCCTGCTCTGTTAAAGATCCCTTGGAGTTAATACATGAATTGAGAGGTACATTGGCACAAGTTACGATCAGTATTATTTTTATGGTATGATGGATCAGGTGATTTATTGTAATTTCTATCAAAATAGTTGAGGTACATTGGATCTTGTTGATAAATTCGTGAGGTACATTGAACAAACAAAGCATTGCCACTAGTTTTTTCGGTCTAGCTCGAGTGGCCCCGCTAGATCGATACACATCCGTCGAAGCAGCTGATTGCATAAATGTTTTACATTGCAGTTTTTGGCCGTATGGGGTATTTACTGATTTTTTCGGTAAAATGTTCTGTTTACTCATTGTGATATCACTTTTAAGCAAACAAAAATTTCCAATGATTTTCCACTCAGAATGATGGTCTGAATACACTATTTCAGGATTCGGTACGGTGTCACTTACATCCTGTATGTAAACATTTTATAATATAGAATCCACTGATTTCATTAGTCTAGTAATAATCCAATATTAACTTAACTCATCTATCACTGCGAAATCACAATAGCAGATTTCGCAAAATTTGTAGGTATACGTGAAGCGATTGAAATAAAAAAACAAAACTTTCAATCGGGAAGATAGTTTCAAATTATCTACAGCGTGGAATCCAGTGATAAAAAACATGCCACCGCGCTTTTATGCTCAGTCGGGTGAACACCAGAATAGGGCCACATCGGTTTGCTTACAGAATAGGGACACTGTTAGTATCGTATGTGACGGTACATGGCGAAACGAAAATATCAAAAATATAGAAAAAGTGGAGGTGGATGAAAAACCTTCCAACTCACGATGTCGACGACGGAGGGCGTGCACCGCTGAACCAGTCAGCTTGTGACCACGGCCAGTGCAACCTGGTCAACGTCAGGTAATTCAGATGTAATACCTTTTCGTGATCGCGTTAATTCCCGTAAATCATCATCATTATCAGCCTTTCATTATCCACTGCTAGACCTCTCCTAATGTACGCCACTGAGCTCGATCATCAGCTCTCCTCATCCAGTTTTTCTCCGCCGTTTTGCGCAAATACATAAATAAATTCCCGTAAATACGTAAATAATATTATACGCAATAGCAGACTTCTGAAGAGACGCTGTAAGATCTAATTTACTACTTTTCTGACCTGTATCTGACCCGATGCTGCATCTGAAAACGTGCCTCCTGAACTTGTAGTAGTTCTCCAGACCAAGACTCGCCTGTTACATTTGCTGTGAAAAGCACCAGAACTACACAGCAAATGTAACAGGACGAGTTTTAAATCTCTTGTCTTCCTCAGACTTTCCTGTTCTAAAACTGTTAAATACATGTTACATACACCAAAAAAACAAAAAGGGTGTGCTTTAGACCACACCACTGAAGTAAAGCTTCATACGAAACGTAACTGACTATGAGAGAAAGAAAATGTATGCTCACACCTCTCTCTCTTGCCCCTACAGTAATTTACGAAACGTAACTATCCTTACTAACTTATATCTCCCTCTCAACTTCCGTTCGCTTCGCCCGATCACACTTTTCGTAACGCACCAGCTTACTCCCCAAATCAAGCGTGCGTAAAGAAGTTTTACTTCAAAAACAAACTACAATAAAATCTTTTACAAGTACATCTACAAAAAACTTAATATTAACTTTGGCCTGCGGCTTCAATTGCATTTTTGTAGAATTTGTCAATCAATTAGGGTAACCATTAGGAGCAGTACTTTATCTGGATAAAATTTACCGTAAAATGCATTTTCACATAAACAAAACGTAGTTTTAATAAATATTAATTGTATGAAGAATATTTATAATAACATTTAAAAAGTAATGTTTGTTTGAATAGTGACTCACATTATTTATTTAGATCACTAATTATTTAAAAAAAAAATCAGATATACATTAAGATGAGATCAATCTGGAGAAAAACAATACTCAGATTTAATATTCTAAAATCAATATTTAAGGAAATCACTACTATATTGTGGTTGAATCTTACAAGATGGTTTCTTTCTCTTTAATAACCCTAGCATGTGACAGTAGTCACATACTAGTGTATGTGAACTCAACAAAGTAACCTTCCAACCAACTATGCAACAGATGAATTGGCAAGGCACCGAAGATGTGCGTCATGGAACCAGAACCCATAGTGCCCCTTCGGTCAAATTTGGACATTGGTAAGGAAGCATACTAAGGGGCTCGTGGCTAAGTGGCAACCGAGTAGGTTAACACATTACAAAGTAAATAATACTAGCCAGGTCAGTCTAGGATGGGTGACCATTCTTAACAAATTGAGACCCCTCCGTGCCTCGGAGAGCACGTTTAACTGGCGGTCCCGGGTGCCATACAAACATCTGTGGCATTCGTTACGGGTAGTTGGAGCCCTAAAAAAGAAGTCCGACAACCTGGTCTAACTACAGAACTTCGATATCGCCTAGTACTTGGGTTGTGGAGGTCTGATGGCAGTCGCTTCACGTAAAATATCAAAGTTCGGCCGTATCGTAGTTAGATTGAAAGCCGACCCCAACTTAGTTGGGAAAAGGCGCGGAGGATGATGAGGATGATGGTAAGGAAGCGTACTAGAGACCAACACAATTTCATATGGGCAAGCCATGAAGATTGCCGGCAGACGAGGGCGGCACTCCCTGCCATTAACAGCCGGCTGTCGAAGAAGCTACTCCAGCTGAACAAGCGTCAGCTGCGAGTGGCAACCGGAGCTATCACCGGGCATGGCTCGTTTAACAAACACCTTTCTTCTATAGGTGATACGAACAGCCCACTGTGCAAAGCTTGCATGGAAGCAGAAGAAACAGCAACCCATGTACTTCTGGACTGCCAGGGGGTTGCAGAAACCGGGCTAAGTACCTTGGCTCGCCAGGGTCACTCTCCGAGATCGTCGGTAACATGAAGGGGTTACTGGGATTCTTCGGGGAGTTAGGGTGGCTCGAATAGCTTTTATCCCCACCAACGCAAAATACGCGCCTTATCAGGTGAACCATCCGCTTGGCCCAAAAAATATTTTGATTTTACAGATTGTTTATACAGATTTTGAAATTAACATATTCAAATGATCAAACAAATGATCTGTTTAAGCTGTCTAATATAATAGAATATTTGTAAACTCTATGCTGCCTGTCCTGTGCCTTGTATATCAAATGTTACAAGTCTACAAGCTTACAAGCTCAAAAGTTACAAGTCTACGAGCTTACAAGCTCAAAAGTTACAAGTCTACAAGCTCACAAATTACAAGTCTACAAGCTCACAAATTACAAGTCTACAAGCTCACAAATTACAAGTCTACAAGCTCACAAATTACAAGTCTACAAGCCCACAAGTTACATGTTGCAAGAACTTTTTTACAAGTCCTTATAAAATATGTCAATCAGAAGTACCAAACCCACAAGTTACAAAAACATTTTATTCCAGTTCATGTGAATTACATTTAACAAATGATTTCACAAGACTTGAAGATTGTATAAACTTTAAATTTTTTTCAGTTTTAAATTGGTAAGATTGAAGTGACATTTGATGTATGTAACATAGGATTTATAGTCAACAGAAGCTCTCTAACTCATTGGCAACAACATTGGTTACAAGCTATAAATGCTACAAAAGCATTTATGACAAAAAGCACTTATTGTAGCTTGTAATTTACACATGTAGTAGTTGTTGTAATATGAAGTGAATGTTTCTTCACAACTGGGCCTATTTCTAGGGACCCGGGGATACCCTAAGAAGGAAGCCTTCGGGAACCCCTGAGAAGGTACAGGTCTTGTGAAATTAAACTCATTTAAAATGTTCTTGTATTTTGTGAGTTTGTAAACTCATTTTTTATGAACTTAATTTAAAAGAACTTTTATAAGTTTAATATTTATTACTTTATAAATGTGTAAATATAGGTATTTATATTTCATAATCAGTATACATATCGGTATACATGTTATCCAAGTTATGTCTACTATATTTGTTTAACGTACACATGACTTTGCCTCTAACATTCTCTACTATAATCACTCCAAAGGTTTGCTGGAAGAAAACTCAGGTTAAGCTCGCCTTTGTACATATCATTTCCTAAATGTAAAGATATTATGTAATCTTCTTTTAGTGTACAATAAAGTGTTATTATTACGTGCAACATAATGACTTGTAATATTTTACACACAAGGCACAGATCTATACTAATATAATTAAGCTGAAGAGTTTCTTTGGTTGAACACACAAATCTCTAAAAAAAAAATGTTATTTAAAAAATTCTTTTGACATTTTGACATATATATGTGACAGCTTTACTGTTTTAGAGGTTATGGGTTAGAGGGCTATTTCTATTTTAACCTTAAAATACAACCCGTAGGCGCGATTGAACGACTACAAATGCTAGTGAGACAGCGGGAAGCGTCTAGTATCCTATTAAATTAAGTTCAATTGAATAAATATGTCTCTGATTTGGTAATGGCTGACGATGGTAAAATAAATTTAACCTATAACTTACCATGCATCGAAGTGACGCCGTGAAAAGATATTACGATTAATCGTCAAAACTCATCTTCAAGAGGTAATTTACAAACTTCGTGAAGATGAGTATTAACAACCAAAATGTAATTGATGCGGCTTACAAAAGCGAGTCTTCGTCTTCGTTTCTTCGATAACTTATCTTACTGTCGTAGAGGTCGCAATATTAAGATAGGTTCGGACTGTATTAATTACGTACCTTAATTTTTTTCTTCTGTTTCCCAGCCAAAGCCAATATCAGCTAGATGATACCGCAATTGTAGAAATCCATTACTTGTAGTTTATGAAGGCAAAATCAATAAAGAAATTCAAAACGTGATTTGGTAAAAACAAATTCTAGTGCCGCTTGTGATATGCCATGGGAAGAGCCAATCGCCAATTGAATTGTGAATTTGATGACGCCACGCCGACAATAATTTATTCATCTGTATAACCTAACTTCTTTTCGGCCTATTCGTTCAACGTGACTAAGGTATGACCAGTATCTAATGGTATGGTACGTTTACACGCACGCCGTGCAGCCTGGCAAGCAGCATGGCACGCAGCTCGGCGGGCAGCCTGCCACGCAGCGTGCCACGCAAGCTTTTCACACCAGGGCTGCCAGTAAAGACAACTTATTTTATACCGCTAAGACTCGGAAATTATACAAAATCATGTACTATTATACAAAATCAGTGTTGTACAACTATAGAACGTCACTCTTTGGGGATTTTAGTAAAAGGTGTTTTAACTTTAACGTATAAGGATTTAACAGTTTATCACAGACATGATTTGTTTTAAGTATCTCTATGTGTATGTACGTACTTTTTACGCTATAACATCAGCAATGACATTGTATCCAATTATGCAATGCAATCTACTATACAAACAGGATACAAAAGATAACCGATATTATACCAATTTTGTATCCAATTTACACTCTGGCAGCCCTGTTTCACACACTTGCAGGCATGGTCCGTAGGGTATTAGTGTTCTGTGGACATGGTAGTCAGTGCAAACATGGGAGACGATGTAGACGTAGATCTCGTGGGAGCTACTGCTTTGGCCTTGATCTATTTTTATTGAAAAAAAAACAGCCCGACATAATTATGCATGCGAAATTTTACTTAAAACTATTAGGTTTTACAATTAAAAAATCATTTATGGTGTAAAAACACTTTTCAAGTAGCCAAAACTTTAAATTTGATTTTTTTATTTGACATGCGTTATAACTATTTTTACATCGAAGAGTGCTTTTACATAATTCGTTTCTTACTTTAGTGGGATCTCTTTGAATGAATTTACTATCCTCGCTAACTTTTGAATATATTTTTTTATTATTTCTAATAAACATGAACATAATTAACCATGATAAGCATTGGGGGCGGCTTCTTCATTAAATGTGTTTCGTAACTGTTTTAAGGCATACATAAATCTATTTTATTTACTGCACATCATTGATATGCGATTACAATTCTCTAATCGTCAATCAATCAATACTAACTTTAATCCTAAGAATTGGCACTATTTTGTTTCATATTTTTTTGGGCCCTGATAAACAATATTTATTTTTACTAAAAGAATAGTTCAGAAATATCTTTCTGAAGTCTCCTTTTGCTTTCGATTCATGCATGATAAAGGTTCAGACCACTCCGATATATTTGGTGTCGTCAAAAATTAATTTCGATCGTTACGTCGTCTGTATGCCACGAAGATGAAAACTATACTAACGCGGCCGAGAGCGTGTGTGTGTGTGTGTAAACAGGCACACAAGCACATTTACCCTTTGAAGTGTGTCAAAAAACCGACAGTCGTCCCGATCGGCGCCAAGCGCGTGCACATTCACGCAAGCATGCACAAACAGCCTGTTCACATGCTTGCGTCGTTGAATGTCGGTTTGAACGCGAGCGTGTGAACGCAGGCGTTAGTCGTCCCGATCGGCGCCAAGCGCGATCACATTCACGCAGGCATGCACAAACAGCCTGTTCACATGCTTGCGTCGTTGAATGTGCTCGTTGAATGTCGGTTTGAACGCCAGCGTGTAAACGCGCCAGTACGTTTACACGCATGCCGTGCAGCCTGGCAAGCAGCATGGCACGCAGCTCGGCGGGCAGCCTGCCACGCAGCGTGCCACGCAAGCTTTTCACACCAGGGCTGCCAGTAAAGACAACTTATTTTATACCGCTAAGACTCGGAAATTATACAAAATCATGTACTATTATACAAAATCAGTGTTGTATAACTATAGAACGTCACTCTTTGGGGATTTTAGTAAAAGGTGTTTTAACTTTAACGTATAAGGATTTAACAGTTTATCACAGACATGATTTGTTTTAAGTATCTCTATGTGTATGTACGTACTTTTTACGCTATAACATCAGCAATGACATTGTATCCAATTATGCAATGCAATCTACTATACAAACAGGATACAAAAGATAACCGATGTTATACCAATTTTGTATCCAATTTACAATCTGGCAGCCCTGTTTCACACACTTGCAGGCATGGTCCGTAGGGTATTAGTGTTCTGTGGACATGGTAGTCAGTGCAAACATGGGAGACGATGTAGACGTAGATCTCGTGGGAGCTACTGCTTTGGGCTTGATGTATTTTTATTGAAAAAAAAAAACAGCCCGACATAATTATGCATGCGACATTTTACTTAAAACTATTAGGTTTTACAATTAAAAAATCATTTATGGTGTAAAAACACTTTTCAAGTATAATATTATCTACGTATGAACGGGAATTAACGCGATCACGAAAAGGTATTACATACCTCTGAATTGCCTGACGTTTCGACCAGGTTGCACTGGCCGTGGTCACAGGCTGACTGGCTCAGCGGTGCACGCCCTCCGTCGCCGACATCGTGAGGTAGAAGGTTCTTCATCCACCTCCACTTTTTTGATATTTTCGTTTCGCCATGTACCGTCACATACTATACTAACAGTGTCCCTATTCTGTAAGCAAACCGATGTGGCCCTATTCTGGTGTTCACCCGACTGCGCATAAAAGCGAGGTGGCATGTTTTTTATCACTGGATTCCACGCTGTAGATAATTTGAAACCATCTTCCCGATTGAAAGTTTTGTGTTTTTTAATTTCAATCGCTTCACGTACAACTCTTGAGTAAAAGTGACGTTCCGTGGAGAGGACTTGCGTACGGTGAAATTCAATCCAGTGATTGGTGCCCGCTTCGAGTGCATGTTCTGCAATCGCTGATTTGCTAATCTGTCGGTTCTTCACAGCAGCGATGTGTTCTTTGACCCTTTCAGCAATGGTCCGCTTTGTTTGGCCTATGTAGGAACTACCACAGCTGCAGTTTATTTTGTAGACACCTGGAGTTTGTAACGGCAAGACGTCCTTCGGTGTACCCACGATGTTTTGAACCTTTATGCCTGGTGTGTATACTGTCGGAATGGAGTATTTCTTTAATACGGAGCCGATCTTATCCGTTACTCCTTTCACATATGGCATGTAGGCCGGTTGTCTGTTCACCTCCGGATGCTTGCGTCTCATTGTCGGTTGCTTCCGTGTTCCATTCACCTGATATCCGTTACTTTTAAGTACCTCCTGAACATGATCCAGCTCTCGCTCCAAATGTTCAGGGTCACAAAGATCGTATGCTCTGTTCTTGAGTGAAGTCATAACAGACTGCAGGTGTCGGGGATGATGATGAGACGTGGCGTGTAGGTACCTATCCGTACCTATCCGTATCATGGAACGCGAAAGTTTAAAAGTTAGTATAGCAAACTTTTCAAGTAGCCAAAACTTTAAATTTGATTTTTTTATTTGACATGCGTTATAACTATTTTTACATCGAAGAGTGCTTTTACATAATTCGTTTCTTATTTTAGTGGGATCTCTTTGAATGAATTTACTATCCTCGCTAACTTTTGAATATAATTTTTTATTATTTCTAATAAACATGAACATAATTAACCATGATAAGCACTGAGGGCGGCTTCTTCATTAAATGTGTTTCGTAACTGTTTTAAGGCATACATAAATCTATTTTATTTACTGCACATCATTGATATGCGATTAGTAACAATTCTCTAATCGTCAATCAATCAATACTAATTTTAATCCTAAGAATTGGCACTATTTTGTTTCATATTTTTTTGAGCCCTGATAAACAATATTTATTTTTACTAAAAGAATAGTTCAGAAACATCTTTCTGAAGTCTTCTTTTGCTTTCGATTCATGCATGATACAGGTTCAGACCACTCCGATATATTTGGTGTCGTCAAAAATTAATTTCGATCGTTACGTCGTCTGTATGCCACGAAGATGAAAACTATACTAACGCGGCCGAGAGCGTGTGTGTGTGTGTGTAAACAGGCACACAAGCACATTCACCCTTTGATGGCGCGTTTACACGCTGGCGTTCAAACCGACATTCAACGAGCACATTCAAGGACGCAAGCGTGTGAACAGGCTGTTTGTGCATGCCTGCGTGAATGTGATCGCGCTTGGCGCCGATCGGGACGACTAACGCCTGTGTTCACACGCTCGCGTTCAAACCGACATTCAACGACGCAAGCATGTGAACAGGCTGTTTGTGCATGCTTGCGTGAATGTGCACGCGCTTGGCGCCGATCGGGACGACTGTCGGTTTTTTGACACACTTCAAAGGGTGAATGTGCTTGTGTGCCTGTTTACACACACACACACACGCTCTCGGCCGCGTTAGTATAGTTTTCATCTTCGTGGCATACAGACGACGTAACGATCGAAATTAATTTTTGACGACACCAAATATATCGGAGTGGTCTGAACCTTTATCATGCATGAATCGAAAGCAAAAGAAGACTTCAGAAAGATGTTTCTGAACTATTCTTTTAGTAAAAATAAATATTGTTTATCAGGGCCCAAAAAAATATGAAACAAAATAGTGCCAATTCTTAGGATTAAAGTTAGTATTGATTGATTGACGATTAGAGAATTGTAACTAATCGCATATCAATGATGTGCAGTAAATAAAATAGATTTATGTATGCCTTAAAATAGTTACGAAACACATTTAATGAAGAAGCCGCCCCCAATGCTTATCATGGTTAATTATGTTCATGTTTATTAGAAATAATAAAAAAATATATTCAAAAGTTAGCGAGGATAGTAAATTCATTCAAAGAGATCCCACTAAAGTAAGAAACGAATTATGTAAAAGCACTCTTCGATGTAAAAATAGTTATAACGCATGTCAAATAAAAAAATCAAATTTAAAGTTTTGGCTACTTGAAAAGTGTTTTTACACCATAAATGATTTTTTAATTGTAAAACCTAATAGTTTTAAGTAAAATTTCGCATGCATAATTATGTCGGGCTGTTTTTTTTTTCAATAAAAATAGATCAAGGCCAAAGTAGTAGCTCCCACGAGATCTACGTCTACATCGTCTCCCATGTTTGCACTGACTACCATGTCCACAGAACACTAATACCCTACGGACCATGCCTGCAAGTATGTGAAACAGGGCTGCCAGAGTGTAAATTGGATACAAAATTGGTATAATATCGGTTATCTTTTGTATCCTGTTTGTATAGTAGATTGCATTGCATAATTGGATACAATGTCATTGCTGATGTTATAGCGTAAAAAGTACGTACATACACATAGAGATACTTAAAACAAATCATGTCTGTGATAAACTGTTAAATCCTTATACGTTAAAGTTAAAACACCTTTTACTTAAATCCCCAAAGAGTGGCGTTCTATAGTTGTACAACACTGATTTTGTATAATAGTACATGATTTTGTATAATTTCCGAGTCTTAGCGGTATAAAATAAGTTGTCTTTACTGGCAGCCCTGGTGTGAAAAGCTTGCGTGGCACGCTGCGTGGCAGGCTGCCCGCCGAGCTGCGTGCCATGCTGCTTGCCAGGCTGCACGGCGTGCGTGTAAACGTACCATGAAGTGTGTCAAAAAACCGACAGTCGTCCCGATCGGCGCCAAGCGCGTGCACATTCACGCAAGCATGCACAAACACCCTGTTCACATGCTTGCGTCGTTGAATGTCGGTTTGAACGCGAGCGTGTGAACGCAGGCGTTATGGCGCGTTTACACGCTGGCGTTCAAACCGACATTCAACGAGCACATTCAACGACGCAAGCGTGTGAACAGGCTGTTTGTGCATGCCTGCGTGAATGTGATCGCGCTTGGCGCCGATCGGGACGACAAACGCCTGCGTTCACACGCTCGCGTTCAAACCGACATTCAACGACGCAAGCATGTGAACAGGCTGTTTGTGCATGCTTGCGTGAATGTGCACGCGCTTGGCGCCGATCGGGACGACTGTCGGTTTTTTGACACACTTCAAAGGGTGAATGTGCTTGTGTGCCTGTTTACACACACACACACACGCTCTCGGCCGCGTTAGTATAGTTTTCATCTTCGTGGCATACAGACGACGTAACGATCGAAATTAATTTTTGACGACACCAAATATATCGGAGTGGTCTGAACCTTTATCATGCATGAATCGAAAGCAAAAGAAGACTTCAGAAAGATGTTTCTGAACTATTCTTTTAGTAAAAATAAATATTGTTTATCAGGGCCCAAAAAAATATGAAACAAAATAGTGCCAATTCTTAGGATTAAAGTTAGTATTGATTGATTGACGATTAGAGAATTGTAACTAATCGCATATCAATGATGTGCAGTAAATAAAATAGATTTATGTATGCCTTAAAACAGTTACGAAACACATTTAATGAAGAAGCCGCCCCCAATGCTTATCATGGTTAATTATGGTCATGTTTATTAGAAATAATAAAAAATTATATTCAAAAGTTAGCGAGGATAGTAAATTCATTTAAAGAGATCCCACTAAAGTAAGAAACGAATTATGTAAAAGCACTCTTCGATGTAAAAATAGTTATAACGCATGTCAAATAAAAAAATTAAATTTAAAGTTTTGGCTACTTGAAAAGTGTTTTTACACCATAAATGATTTTTTAATTGTAAAACCTAATAGTTTTAAGTAAAATTTCGCATGCATAATTATGTCGGGCTGTTTTTTTTTCAATAAAAATAGATCAAGGCCAAAGCAGTAGCTCCCACGAGATCTACGTCTACATCGTCTCCCATGTTTGCACTGACTACCATGTCCACAGAACACTAATACCCTACGGACCATGCCTGCAAGTGTGTGAAACAGGGCTGCCAGAGTGTAAATTGGATACAAAATTGGTATAATATCGGTTATCTTTTGTATCCTGTTTGTATAGTAGATTGCATTGCATAATTGGATACAATGTCATTGCTGATGTTATAGCGTAAAAAGTACGTACATACACATAGAGATACTTAAAACAAATCATGTCTGTGATAAACTGTTAAATCCTTATACGTTAAAGTTAAAACACCTTTTACTAAAATCCCCAAAGAGTGACGTTCTATAGTTGTACAACACTGATTTTGTATAATAGTACATGATTTTGTATAATTTCCGAGTCTTAGCGGTATAAAATAAGTTGTCTTTACTGGCAGCCCTGGTGTGAAAAGCTTGCGTGGCACGCTGCGTGGCAGGCTGCCCGCCGAGCTGCGTGCCATGCTGCTTGCCAGGCTGCACGGCGTGCGTGTAAACGTACCATTAGTCGTCCCGATCGGCGGCAAGCGCGATCACATTCACGCAGGCATGCACAAACAGCCTGTTCACATGCTTGCGTCGTTGAATGTGCTCGTTGAATGTCGGTTTGAACGCCAGCGTGTAAACGCGCCATAATATAGGGATATTCACTTAACATCGATATTTCGATATTCACTTAACATCGATATATCGACTTTGTTTGATGATTGCCATATGATATATCAAATTGAATCGATGTTTTGACAAATATATATTCTACTAGCAGCGCCCCGCGGTTTCACCCGCGTAGGTCCCGATCCCGAGGGAATTTCGGGATAAAAAATAGCCTATATGTTAATCCAGGTCTCCAGCTATCTACATACCAAGTTTAATCACAATGGCTTCAGTATTTTTGGCGTGAAAGAGTAACAAACATCCATACATCCATACATCCATACATCCATACATCCATACATCCATACATCCACACATCCATACATCTGTGGCGACTTCCACATACAGCAAAAAGAAACATCTACTACCTAATAATTCTGCATCGCGCTATGAGAGTTCTCGCGCCGATTAGTATATATACAACTTCCCAACATCATCCGTTGGGCCGCGGCCCGCCAGGCATGGCCACCTCGCCTGGTCGGAGGATCCTCCCTTTCTGTTGAAGGAACATGACACCCGTTCCTCCACAGTGGTGACCCCAACGTGATTGGAAGCAGCTTTCATGGACCAGTTAAAGGCTCGCCCACCTGCTGCCATAACATATCACTACGAGAATGGCGTACTCACAAGCCCTCACTGTGCACGGTGTTTCGCCGCGAAGATAGGCTACATAAGTCATCTTCGAGCTCACCAGCGCCATATCCCTGACTAGGGGTCGAAGTGGTCGCCATGGCCGAAATCGGTCGGAACCAAACTGAACAGGGAGATAACAGCACTTACCTCGACTGTTCAGGAAAGTGTGATTAACCTAATATTCTATCCTAGTCTATCCTAGCCTACCCTAATGAATGAGTACTTACGGTACTCCTAAGGGAAATTATCCTAACTAATCCTCATCCCGTCACCCTAAACTACGGTAATCCTAACGTACTCCTAACTGCTACCCTACGGTGCAATACACGAATGGCTCACGGGGATCCCTGGCAGACCAAGTCGTGTTCGCAATCCTAACCTTTAGTTCGCCACGGCGTGGCACTCGGTGGTGTTCGGTAACACAGACCTCCGCTCGTGCACGTAACTACGGTGCTTTCTTGGTACCCCTACACGTCCCTACTACCCTAGATCTACTATAAGTATTTATATAGATGCCAGGCGACCTAAGACACCAGACGGACCGAGACAGGAAGTGGGGTGCAGGTGGTAAGGTTTTCTCACTAGCGGTCAAGCAGGCTCACAAGACCGATCAGGTACCTACTGACGGCTAAGGGTGTCTTGGCCACAGTGAGAGGTATGGAAAGGTATTGAGTCAAAATAGGGCTCAACTTGATGACTGGTTTATTTTTACTTAACTATGATCTTAAATACTAATTGTATCCTATATACACAACTATATCTACGTCTTAGTGTGCTATTGGTGTACATGCAACTTCAGCAGTCCTTTTCCTCATCCGTCACTTACACTACGTGATGATACGGTATGTTATTTGTATATCACGTACTGTTCGTTGACGTCAAAATATAGGAAGTTGCTATAAGTCATGTTCATGCGTAAACAATCATCATCATCTGAAATAAAAATAACAGAACAGTATATAAATCGTTTCATTTGTTAATTTTCTTACATTTACATTCTTCATTTTTACAAACCACGCCACTAAATAAAAAATATTTCACGACCATTTCAAACATAAGGTGTTTTTACAAAATAGTATAATGAGATTGTGTACATATTTGTCGGTTTGTTTATGATGTATACTTGTGTATTTTACTCTAAATACTTAAGAATTTTTGGTCTAATTTTTGGTTTGCATATTTAATAAACTACAATCATCATCAGGTGATGCAGAAAGATGTTTTCTCTGCATCACACCTAAAGTTGAGACTGACCGAATGACGTTGAGTCACTTAAGCATTAAGTCCGCATCTGTACTTTGTTATCTGTGGTCCTATGCACTTGCAAAGATTGTTCAATATATGGCGGAAAAAAAAAAACAAAGGGAAGTTAATACTGTATTATATTAAAAAATAACCTGGTTGCGATCATAAATCAACAAAATGTAACCCTTTTTTTTTTTGTGCGTGTGGAAACCCCCTCGGGCCGTCACCTCACCGGGGTTTTCGGTGGAGCGGTGTGTCGGAATCGAACCGACTAAAACCACACGGTGTGCCGTGCTGCGCCTTAAATAGGAGGGATTCGGGGACAGCTTTTATTAAGACATCCGGACCCCCCCTAGCGCCTGCCCGCAAAAGCGCGGGCACCACCTCTGGGTAAGAACCTCTCAAATAGGCGACGTCCAGGCACACGCGGACGCCGCCTCTTCGCGGGGGGCCACTATAGCGGGTGGAGGGAAAAAACCCGTCCCGTCCACCATTGCAATTTATAATGATTTAGGCGCATTGAAGTTGTGGGGCGCGATGCACAGTATGAAAAATGACCTAAAAAACGGACATCCCCTTTTTTTATTCTTTCGATAAAGAATATGATTTAAAATGCACGAGTAAAACTCCCGAAGTTGAAATGTCCTTAGATCCGGAGATACAATTTTTTTATCGTTTTTTCTATGGAATTCTGGAAAACCATAGAAATAGTTGTTGTTCAAAAGGCGTTCAGTATTTATTATTGATTAATAAAAATAATTCATATTATCAAAGTGTAAATTATCTATAATATGCAGTCAGTAGCAAAGTTCTAGCACTTAAAATAACATAAAAAAACGATTTTAACCATAATATCGTAATTAACTTTTTTTCATCAAGTCTTACTTTAGTAGGATTCAACTCTTTAATTAGACTATAGAACAGGTCCCTCTTAACAGGCCTTTAAAACCTAAAATCTTAATTCCTTGGGATTCGTGACTTATGAGGTTTTAAAGAAAGTATCCTAGGGTTGCCACCGATTTTTTTTTTATGGTAATTTAATATTAAGTAAAAGTTATAGATTAATAGAAAGTAGGTTGATATCTTTTGTAAAAAATAAGATTAAAATATATAAACGTAGCTTGTATGACATTACATTGCTTGTAAATTCTTTAAAATGGAAATAAATTCCGATGAAAAGGAAAATGTGGTATGGGGAAGAGGGTGAATGTGTGAATGGTGGTGATATGGTAAACATTTTTTTTGGAAGAATGGGGGTGAGGCACCATGGAGCCGAAAATCCATAAAAACTAACTTAAAAAAATTTTAATTTTTAACTTTACACATTGCACCTGCTCCCGAAAACGAAGACAGACGATAGTACTAATGGTACCTTTGATTATTGTTCAGAAAAAAATTCGATCCTGATGGTATTTAGGTGTCTATTTAAATTTTATTTGATTATTACACATAACTCAGTGAAATAGTCGTATTATTGAATATTCATTACATACGCACAAAATGGCCGATGCAATCAACGAAGCTAAATAGCGAATCATTATAGTATTCCGTTTGGCAATCCGATATATACATATATATGTCGGATTTTCGAGCTGGGGGTAGCTTTCATTCGTACCCATGGGCGGTATTGCTCACATTATAGATTACTGTACACACGGTATCATATTATTTATTGTTCTTCCTCGTCTCAAACTCTATAGCTTGGTACCTTGTCCATAGACCAATCTAGCACATGTCATAGACAATTTGCTCAAATAGTGGCGACCTTAGATAATCGGTAAACTACAACCTATGGGTCGGGTCGCCACATAGTCGTTGATTATTTTATTGCTATACTATTTGCTCCCCATTTTAAATCTGCAAATTCATGGACTTTACCAGTTCTTCAAGATAAACTTGCAAACACTTCAAAGCAGAAGTTTTATACCAGTATTTTTGGACCGAATTATAAATTTAGACATTTTCTACAGAATTTTGCAATGGAAATAAATGGTATAATCAAGTTGTATTTCTCAACCTTGTTCTTCAATGGTCTAGGACTGTAGGATACCGCTATTGACACGGCAAAAAAAAAAATGTGTGTGTCAGCTCCGACGCACGACTGTAGTTTACTCTCTCTCCCTAACTCCCTCTCTAACTCCTTCCCTAACTCCCTCCCTAACTCCCTCCCCAACTCCCTCCCTAACTCCCTCCCTAACTCCCTCCCTAACTCCCTCCCTAACTCCCTCCCTACCTCCCTCTCCAACTCCCTCCAAAACCCCTCCCTCCCTCTATATATTCTGTATATATTTACACATATATATAACATAAAGGTATACACCTAACTACTTACATGCGTCGAGAATAAGGAATAAACTCCAATAAAGCATAAAAAGCACAATGAAGCGTTACGCTGCCCTCCGATCACTAAATTTTACTCTTCATATTTTTTTCGCCTTATATGCAAATCGATTCTTAAGGAGTAAACTCCAAAAATACGCGATGTGTTTTGAAAATATGAAACGCGAAGTGTTCTAAACTGTGCTATATCTTTAGAGGTTTGTACTTGAAGGGTGCCTTTGAAACTTTATTTAATTACTAAGCCGTCCTCACCGCTATCTGTCTGTTTTCGGACTGTATTTCATGTACCGAAATATACAGCTGAAATTTACAAATTGTGAAAATCATAAAAATAAAATCGAAATCGCTCGATCAGCCTCGATCTTAACACATACGTGAAATTACCATACAGTGTACATAACTATACTTTAGTATATTATTATTACTAGTATTACTATAAATAGTCCCTAAACTAAAACTAAATAAAATAAAGTAAACATCCCTCACACAAAAAACTGTGTTTTTTGCTCAATCCTTATAATGGCATTAGGTAGACGCTTGAAACGTTTACAGAGTGTACAAAACGCTTTTCTTGGGCCTCCTGTGTTCCTTTACAGCTTTGGCCTTTTGCAGAACGGGGGCCCCCTCGAGCCATGGGCCCGTGGCATTTTGCCCGCTCTGCCACCCTATTGTTACGCCACTGCTTACGGAACCATTTACACAAGCAAGTCTTACTTGACTTTCTGTAAAGACCCACTTACAGCCAAGCCATGGAAGCTTTAAAATTACTAACATGGAAATGAACTGCAACGATAACATAACGAGTCTTGATTCATGAATCTGTTGTCTTCTTCTCTAAAAATGGAGAATCTTAAGAAAATCATAAAGTGTCTGTTACTGTTACTGTTACTG